>CM064496.1:18735931-18797433 GCA_032716605.1 Paralithodes platypus | reverse complement strand
ACACTACTATAATAGTAACTTTGACTATTGATATTCTATAAATAAGTCCGTCGTTGTATTTTAAAAAGTCAGTTATCATGTAGGCGAATATGTATGAACAAATGTATTGGTTATTAATAGATGTATTTATTTGGAGAGAAAATAAGGGAAGGGAATTTGAAAATCATTTAAGTGTTGAGTGAAGGGAGTGTAAGAGACTGTTTTGGAAAGAGGTCAAGAACTTTAGGGAGGGTACCAAGGGAAGTAGTAAGGATGTGAAAGATAAGAATGGGCGAGTGCTTGCCGAGAAGCAAGAGAGAGTCGAGAGATCAAGGGAGCACTTCAACGAATTGTTGAACGTAAGGCATGAAATGCCAGCAAACATAGTTGGATGTGGTATGGGAGGAAGAAGAAGAACAGTAGTGGCGGTGGAGGTGGGGATCAGGAGGTCAGAAATGTGTGAAGCCTTGAATAGAGTGAAGATGGGAAAAGCATCAGGAATAGGTGGAGTGTGTAGGGAAATGCTGTGGTATGGTGGTGAAATAGTGATTGTATGGGTATAGAAAATGTGTAAACTAGTATGGGAGAAAAGAAGTGGGTCTGATTACTTGAAGACAGGCATAATAAGGGTAAAGGAGAGAGAGCAGTGTGTGGTAACCACCGGGAATATGTCTTCTAACCGTATTAGGGAAGATGTACAATAGGGTGGTGATCGAGAGAGTGAGAGCGAGAACGGAAAAATGGGTAGGTGAGGATCAGGGAGGTTTTAGTAAGGGAAGAGGGTGTGTAGACCAGATTTTTGCCTTGAAATGTGTTGTGGAAAAATATCTGGAAAAGCTACAAACGTATGCTGCCTTTATAGACTTGGAGAAGGCCTATGACAAGGTTGATAGAGAAGGTCTGTGGAAAGTATTGAGAATATAATCATGGAGTAGCTGGCAAGTTGCTAAAAGCGGTGAAGAGCATGTATGAGGGTGTAAAGGCGGCAGTACGTGTGGAGAATGAGCAGAGTGAGTTCCTTGATCGAAGGGTGTGTGATGTCCCCATGGTTGTTCAATATACAGGTATATATGGATGGAGTAATGAAAGAAATACAAAGAAGAGCAGTGAATGTTGGTGTTCTGCTGATAAGGGAGGGAAATAAGTGGAAGTTGCCTGTGCTGCTGTTTGCTGATGATACAGTTCTGATAAGAGATTGTGAGTGGTAGTTGCAGGGCGTGGTAAATATGTTTGGAACAGTGTGAGAAAAACGGAATCTAAAGGTAAATGTGGGGAAGAGTAAGGTTATGGTCTTTGAAAGGGGTGCAGTCACAGAGTGTGAGGTGAGGTTGAATGGTCAGGTTGTGGAGAATGTCATCTTATTTAAGTATTTGGGCAATGTGTTGAGTAAACATGGGAGTATGGAGGAAGAAGTGCGGGAGAGGGTACAACAGAAGAAGTTGTAGGAGAGAAGTCTTTACATGATAGTGTGGTAATCCCGACATTGACATACGCGAGTGAAGCATGGACGTTGTTGGAGAAACACAAACCAAGAGTGAGAAGGGTGGAAATGACTTACATGAGAAGTGTGTGCAGAGTTACATGGAGGGATAGACAGACGAATGAGGAAGTACGAGAGCAATGTGGTGTGGATGCAGATGTGTTGGAAAGTGTGAAAAGGAACTCCTTGAATACATGGGAACCGAGAGAATGACTAAGAGAGTGTGCGAGAGTGAAGTGGAAGGACAGAGAGGGAGATGTAGACCAAAAGAGAGGTGGAAGGATGGAGTTAAGAAGTGTATGCATGACAGCAGTTTCGGATGGGAGGAGGGGCGTCGACTGACTGGGGACAGAGGTGCATGAGGGTGATAAATTCGTTGCCACCCTTTCGGGGATTATGGCATCTGGTAATAGATAGATATAGTGTGATCAGATATGTCACATAAATAATCACATAATTAAGCATCTGGAGAATAATAAATTAATCAGTGATAGGCAATATGGTTTTAGACGATGTCGATCAACTGCAGACATTCTTTGCCTTCTTACGCATCAAATCAACCAAGCTACAGACCAACATGGTGAAACACATACAATAGCACTGGATATATCAAAGGCATTTGATAGAGTCTGGCATCAATCCTTATGTCGAAGATGTCACACTACGGCCTTGCATCATTAGTTCCACTAATTTCTTCTTATCTTCATAACAGAAAAATACGTGTAATGGTAGATGGCCTTTATTCTCAATTTCACTCAATAAATGCTGGTGTTCCCCAGGGATCAGTTTTGGCCCCAACTCTGTTCCTCATTCATATCAATGATCTCATATCTACCACTCATAATCCAATACATTCCTACGCAGATGACTCAACACTCCACAGTTCCTTCACATTTACCAATTCTTTCACCCAACCCGATCTTATAAATTCAAAAATAAACACTGCAATTTCTCTGAACCGGGACCTTTCTAGAATTAATGAATGGGGACAAGAGAATCTAGTTTCCTTTAATGCACAGAAAACCAAGTACATTCAATTTTCTAACCGACAGAATCTCACTGACTCCCATATATTTTTTAATGATGTAAATATTCCCACTTCCCCTAGTATTGACATTCTCGGTGTAACATTAACTACTAACTTGAGCTGGACACATTATGTTAGAAGCATTGCTAAGAATGCCTCTAAAAAACTGGGACTCCTGTACAGAGTTCGAGAATTCTTCACTGACGAGCAGTTGGCCGTATATATAAAAGTCATGTGCGCTCTCAGATGGATTACTGTTCACCTCTGTGGGGTGGAAGTGGAGTGGTTGCATTGAGGCAGTTGGACAAAATTCAAAATAAAGCTATTAGATTAATCAATAACCCTGCAATCACACAGGACCTTCCTACATTAGCCATCCGAAGAAACGTTGCATCCCTTGCATTATTCTACAGATATTTTCACAGCAATTGTTCCGAGGAACTTGCTTCAATTGTGCCGCCTCTCCACATCTTTCCCCGTAGAACTAGGGCAGCTGAGAGCGCCCATGAATTTACACTTTCTCCTCCACAATGCAGAACTTCTGCTTATCAGAATTCATTTATCCCCAGAGCTACTACTCTTTGGAATTCACTTCCCTCGAATTGCTTTCCACAAACTTACAATCAACAAATGTTTAAATCCAGTTGTTACAAACATTTTATGAATGGAGGATGCCTTTAGGCACATGGACCTTTTTGTTTTATCTGTGTTTTTCCTTCCTCCGTTCATTGTCTCTTAAAAAAAAAAAAAAAAAAAAGTCATCCAAAGAGGGGGTTTGAGATTGGTCAGCCTAAATTGAGTTGAGGGTGGTTTTGGCATCTTTAGGTGTCGAATAGAGAGGAAATCATATGGTTCAATTTTGTTTACCCCCCTAAGCCTCGTTTTGTGGCAAATCCAATATGGCGACCATCCCGGGCAGGTGATCTGTTATCTCCTCAATCCCATGCTGGATAATGATAATCTTGGTGTCCTTTATAGGCTTTTCGATGATGCTGAGTTTATTGTCAACATTTTCAAAGCAAATCGAAGTCAAGGTCTTTTGAATCGATCAAGGTCAACGTCATTTTGATACCTGAAATTACTAAGATATTTTGTTATTGGCTTTATGCATGGACTAACTTGACATTTCTGTGTAATTAGATCCCTGGGTCCATGGTTCATTTGTAGAACATTCCTTATCAAATTTAAGTCAGCATTGACTTGCACTATTGGTCAAATAATGTTATTGATTAATTTATATTATTTATATATTTTCAGACTCGTGATGCAACATTTCTGTAGTACTGCTCTTCACTATCTGTGCTGACCTATATCCTTGGGACACATCGCAGCAACGTCAATTATCAAGGAAGGGGAAAACATTTCAAAGACTTGCATTGTTTGTAATCGAAAGGGTAATTTAGTGGAAACTCCTAGTTTGAACAATATAAAAAAACTGTTTAATGCTGCCACTGAGAGAGCTGAATTAGGTGAATTGATGTTTAAACCAATGGTAGATGCATTTTCTAGCCTCATACCTGCACAACTTTCTATGGAGCGTTACCACAGTGAATGTCGTAAGCCCATAGTCAACAAGATGAACATTGAACGTGCCAGAAAATGAGCGTCATCACAAGGTCATCCATCTTCATCTACAGAAATGAACAATGAAAGTGATAGACCGAAAAGAATCAAAGGTATTCTTCCCAAAGCTAGAGTATGCATTTTTGCAGCATGGTCATTCTGTTTCCCAACATCTACAGACCCCCTACACAGAGTTTACTCTGATAATCGAGGTCATTTATTATTAAACATCAAGGATACTACAAGGGACAATGTTGTTCGTGCTTGTGTATCAGATCTGTCAGAGGTGGGTAGTGCATCAGCACTGGAGAAGTACTATCACATGAACTGCCTAGGCAGAGCTCAGCGTACAGTTTGCCGCACATATTCTATTTCGTTCGGGTCATGATTTGACAGCGTTGCACCTACTTCCCCAAACCCCCCTCCCTCACTCCACCTCCTTCCCTTCCATTATTGGTAGGAGGTGGAGTGCGGCAGGGAGGTTGGGGAGGTGGGTGTGGCTCTGCCAAGTTACAATTTGCTGGGATGGTTGAGAAATGTAATATGTGCGGCAAACTGTACCTCTTGATACTATGATCCGCAAAATCTGTGATACCAGGTACGTATGTCAGTGATGGGCAGCTTGTCCCGGTAATGGTGTGGTGTTGAACATACCCTTGAAGAAGAACGTGATGATGATGATGAATGTGATTGAATTAGCTTTTAATTCCAACCTGACAAGTTTATGGTTTCATTTCTATAATATTCTACAATAGTGGGGCAGATAAGTGCAGATTTGACCAAGAATCGTTCAAATGATGATATAAGCACAAAATATGGCATGAATATCCCCGAGTGGCTATATTTTAAGAAAACATTGTTAGCCACCAGAAAATCCAAGGTGGCTGCCATTTTTCAAGATGGCCACCAATGCAATAACGTTTTGACATGAAATTTGACACAGATGGCCAAAATAAAAGATATTGGTACCAATTCTAATGTTACTATGCTAGAAACGATGCCATCATTCTTTAATGTCTCACAATCTTATAAACCATTTACATGACCACCACAAACCGCTCCAGTTTTTGCATATCATCCTCGTCCACATGAGTTGGTTGTTCGCTTAGTTTGGCGAAGGTGGAGGATGCTTCTGTGCAAACGTTCCAAGTTTGCCAAGATGACTTCTTTCCTTTGCCTCGGAACGCAGATACAACATCGCATCCTGTGAATGCATGAAAAAATGGCATCCCTCGGGTCTTCTCTGGTCCAATCTGGGAGACAATCTCGTGCACGGGGATCCATCGTGATGAAGTCCCTTGTCCGAAGGCAATCCACATTCTCTCTAAGCCAAGTTTCTGCAGAGATGGCATGACATAGATAGCAATGACAACCACATCTGTGTCATTTACCTTTATCATCAGTGTTGTGTACTCCTCCATTGCTGCATGTCTAATTTGTACGAATATTCGGGTGTCTGCCTCTTCGTGGGAGCATGGGGATACTTCTTCTAGAGGTACATCGTGGTTGCTGAGGGTGTTGTCATCCTTGGTCACGATCACTGGGCTTCTTGTTTGTGCCTCAGATATTTTGTCCGCAATAAAGTGGAAGAGCTTGGTTTTGTTGCTATCATTCCTTAGGAAGCTTCTCCAGTTTGTTGGTACTTTGCTGCTTCCTGACACTCTTTTCCTAGCCCCTTTCCTCGCTTGTCTCTTGCCTCTGACTTCAGACTGTCCTCACGGTATACGTCAAATACCATGTGGGTTCTCTGGAACTTGTTTCCATACAATTCTACTTTGGGAATTAAATCCTGCCTGGCATAGTCATCAAATGTCTTTGATGCACATGGAGGTAGTGTTGCAGAATGCTGAACCATCTATGATGACAACGTCAGCTTCTGGTTCAGTGTCTGGCATTGTCACAAGCGATTCAAACATGGCTACCAGCTGAGACTTCTGGCAAGTGTGGAGTTTGCCACCGTCACTAAGGGAGGCTGGAGATGACTGATTCTCATACTGAAAGAGCTCGTGCAGATCATACTCTCTTGTCTGGCAGGATATGAAGAGACGAGAGAACAGGTGGCACTCTTCCTTAAAGATTTTTTTTTTTTACTTAACCGATACTTGTTCCTGTTTGAAGAATGAAACGGAGTTCTTCTTGATTGGCTGGTAAAATTCCCGATCTCCAATCTCCATTTTCTCTCTGAATAATGTAAATTGGTCTTTACCCCTCTGGTGGTGTGTTCTCAAGAGGTCAACCATGGCAGGGTCGGCAATATCCTTGGTGTCCAGCACAAATAAATCAGTGGACTCTTCCAGAAAGGGATTCCCCATCTCAGTAACGACAGCAGTGAGCCTAGTCACCTTCTCAAAGAATTATTTTTGATCAGCTATGGACTGTTCATGGTGCCGTGTGTCGGTCGTCGCATCCTTCATGCCTGATGCCTTCTCATATGCTGTGAGTAGACGGCTGACCTCTGGACCAGCCACCATCCATCTTCGGAGTGCAGCTGGATCCTCAGTTATCCCAATCGCACCGCCGTCATCTTTGATCATGGCAGCCATCTTGAAATCTGGTGGCTATCTTGAATTTTTCAGTGGATAATAAGATTGAGACATTAAAGAATGATAACATTGTTTTCTGAGTTTTAAATAACATTATAATTGGTACCAATATCATTCACGTTGGACATCTGTGTCAAATTTCAAGTCAAAACGTTATCGCATTGGCGGCCATCTTGAATTTTCAGGTGGCTAACAATTTGTTCTTAAAATATAGCCTCTGGAAGATATCCATGCCAGATATGGTGCTTGTATCACCATTTGAACGATTGTTTCACTTATCTGCCCCACTACAACTATAGTACGGTACTATGGGTTGTTCTAGTTTAACATGATTTATATAATCCCTGTTGTCTAGGAAATATTATGTATTCTCCTGTTTGTATTTTGTTTGTCTCTACATTAAAGTTTGAGAATGCTGCTGTTAGTCTTTTAGATTCTATATCAAGAAGTAGAAAATGTATTACAAAACTAAGTCATTTCAGGGTTCACATTGAACTTGACCTTGATCGATTCACGTGAGCTCGACTCCGAAATGCTTTGAAAACGTTGCCAATCAACCCAGCATCACCGAAAAGCCTATAAAGGACATCACAATTGTAATTATCGAGCATGGGATTGAGGAGATAATAGATTACCTGCCTAGGATGGTCGCCATATTGGATTGGCCTCAAAACGAGGCATAAGGGGGTCGATCAAATTTAACCATATGATTTCCTCTCTATTTGACACCTATAAATGCCAAAACTACACTCAACTCAATTTAGGCAGACCAATCTCGAAATAATTACACATCCAACCACACTAATAGATATATTTATTACACATCCAACCACACTAATAGATATATTTATTACACATCCAACCACACTAATAGATATATTTTATTACACATCCAACCACACTAATAGCTATATTTATTACACATCCAACCACACTAATAGATATATTTATTACACATCCAACCACACTAATAGCTATATTTATTACACATCCAACCACACTAATAGATATATTTATTACACATCCAACCACACTAATAGATATATTTATTACACATCCAACCACACTAATAGATATATTTATTACACATCCAACCACACTAATAGCTATATTTATTACACATCCAACCACACTAATAGATATATTTATTACACATCCAACCACACTAATAGATATATTTATTACACATCCAACCACACTAATAGATATATTTATTACACATCCAACCACACTAATAGCTATATTTATTACACATCCAACCACACTAATAGATATATTTATTACACATCCAACCACACTAATAGATATATTTATTACACATCCAACCACACTAATAGATATATTTAATACACATCCAACCACACTAATAGCTATATTTATTACACATCCAACCACACTAATAGCTATATTTATTACACATCCAACCACACTAATAGCTATATTTATTACACATCCAACCACACTAATAGATATATTTATTACACATCCAACCACACTAATAGCTATATTTATTACACATCCAACCACACTAATAGCTATATTTATTACACATCCAACCACACTAATAGCTATATTTATTACACATCCAACCACACTAATAGATATATTTATTACACATCCAACCACACTAATAGATATATTTATTACACATCCAACCACACTAATAGATATATTTATTACACATCCAACCACACTAATAGATATATTTATTACACATCCAACCACACTAATAGCTATATTTATTACACATCCAACCACACTAATAGCTATATTTATTACACATCCAACCACACTAATAGCTATATTTATTACACATCCAACCACACTAATAGCTATATTTATTACACATCCAACCACACTAATAGATATATTTATTACACATCCAACCACACTAATAGATTTATTACACATCCAACCACACTAATAGATATATTTATTACACATCCAACCACACTAATAGCTATATTTATTACACATCCAACCACACTAATAGCTATATTTATTACACATCCAACCACACTAATAGATATATTTATTACACATCCAACCACACTAATAGATATATTTATTACACATCCAACCACACTAATATATATTTATTACACATCCAACCACACTAATAGCTATATTTATTACACATCCAACCACATTAATAGATATATTTATTACACATCCAACCACACTAATAGATATATTTATTACACATCCAACCACACTAATAGATATATTTATTACACATCCAACCACACTAATAGCTATATTTATTACACATCCAACCACACTAATAGCTATATTTATTACACATCCAACCACACTAATAGCTATATTTATTACACATCCGACCACACTAATAGATATATTTATTACACATCCAACCACACTAATAGCTATATTTATTACACATCCAACCACACTAATAGCTATATTTATTACACATCCAACCACACTAATAGCTATATTTATTACACATCCAACCACACTAATAGATATATTTATTACACATCCAACCACACTAATAGCTATATTTATTACACATCCAACCACACTAATAGCTATATTTATTACACATCCAACCACACTAATAGATATATTTATTACACATCCAACCACACTAATAGCTATATTTATTACACATCCAACCACACTAATAGCTATATTTATTACACATCCAACCACACTAATAGATATATTTATTACACATCCAACCACACTAATAGCTATATTTATTACACATCCAACCACACTAATAGCTATATTTATTACACATCCAACCACACTAATAGTTATATTTATTACACATCCAACCACACTAATAGATATATTTATTACACATCCAACCACACTAATAGATATATTTATTACACATCCAACCACACTAATAGATATATTTATTACACATCCAACCACACTAATAGCTATATTTATTACACATCCAACCACACTAATAGCTATATTTATTACACATCCAACCACACTAATAGCTATATTTATTACACATCCAACCACACTAATAGATATATTTATTACACATCCAACCACACTAATAGCTATATTTATTACACATCCAACCACACTAATAGCTATATTTATTACACATCCAACCACACTAATAGCTATATTTATTACACATCCAACCACACTAATAGATATATTTATTACACATCCAACCACACTAATAGATATATTTATTACACATCCAACCACACTAATAGATATATTTATTACACATCCAACCACACTAATAGCTATATTTATTACACATCCAACCACACTAATAGATATATTTATTACACATCCAACCACACTAATAGATATATTTATTACACATCCAACCACACTAATAGCTATATTTATTACACATCCAACCACACTAATAGATATATTTATTACACATCCAACCACACTAATAGATATATTTATTACACATCCAACCACACTAATAGCTATATTTATTACACATCCAACCACACTAATAGATATATTTATTACACATCCAACCACACTAATAGATATATTTATTACACATCCAACCACACTAATAAATATATTTATTACACATCCAACCACACTAATAGCTATATTTATTACACATCCAACCACACTAATAGATATATTTATTACACATCCAACCACACTAATAGATATATTTATTACACATCCAACCACACTAATAGATATATTTATTACACATCCAACCACACTAATAGATATTTATTACACATCCAACCACACTAATAGATATATTTATTACACATCCAACCACACTAATAGATATATTTATTACACATCCAACCACACTAATAGATATATTTATTACACATCCAACCACACTAATAGCTATATTTATTACACATCCAACCACACTAATAGCTATATTTATTACACATCCAACCACACTAATAGATATATTTATTACACATCCAACCACACTAATAGCTATGTTTATTACACATCCAACCACACTAATAGATATATTTATTACACATCCAACCACACAAATAGCTATATTTATTACACATCCAACCACACTAATAGATATATTTATTACACATCCAACCACACTAACAGCTATATTTATTACACATCCAACCACACTAATAGCTATATTTATTACACATCCAACCACACTAATAGCTATATTTATTACACATCCAACCACACTAATAGATATATTTATTACACATCCAACCACACTAATAGATATATTTATTACACATCCAACCACACTAATAGATATATTTATTACACATCCAACCACACTAATAGATATATTTATTACACATCCAACCACACTAATAGCTATATTTATTACACATCCAACCACACTAATTGCTATATTTATTACACATCCAACCACACTAATAGCTATATTTATTACACATCCAACCACACTAATAGCTATATTTATTACACATCCAACCACACTAATAGATATATTTATTACACATCCAACCACACTAATAGATATATTTATTACACATCCAACCACACTAATAGATATATTTATTACACATCCAACCATACTAATAGCTATATTTATTACACATCCAACCACACTAATAGCTATATTTATTACACATCCAACCACACTAATAGCTATATTTCTTACACATCCAACCACACTAATAGATATATTTATTACACATCCAACCACACTAATAGATATATTTATTACACATCCAACCACACTAATAGCTATATTTATTACACATCCAACCACACTAATAGCTATATTTATTACACATTCAACCACACTAATAGCTATATTTACTACACATCCAACCACACTAATAGCTATATTTATTACACATCCAACCACACTAATAGATATATTTATTACACATCCAACCACACTAATAGATATATTTATTACATTTTATTGTTATTTTTATTATTATTTGTTATTAAAATGTGATACAATATTTACTAACATACTACTCGCACTGCAATTGTGATCGGCAACTACCACTTTTAGTACCGGTGACGGCGTTTTCAATTTACTACTTCAGTCAAAGAAGTTGGAGGTTATATGTTTTCCTTCGTTTGTCTGTAAACAAGATATCTCAAACAGCTATTAACCGATTTCATGAAGTTTCGTGGGCAGATTGTGTATGCACCAAGGAAAAAGTGTTTCTATTTAGTAGGTGATCGGTAGAACGCATACCTCCGAGAGAGTAGATGGCTCTCAAAGTCATGAACCGATGTTCACGAAATTTTGTGGACAATATAGGATATGCGTCAAGGAAGAAGTGATTTCATTTAGGCGACGATCGGCAGAGCCCATACTTCGAGTGCCTCTCTAGTTCTGCCTAGTATCATATTATATTATTCAGATTAGATAGGCCCTCTAACAATGAAAAAGCTAACTAAAACACATTTTTCCTAAGCTGCGTACAATTGTCTACATATTGTTTGAATCAAATAGTACATACCTTACCTGTAGTGAACATGTACATTCATGTCGAAATGCACTACTACAACAACTACTACTACTACGAATACTACTACTACTACTTCTCCTACTACTACTACTACTACTACTACTAATAATAATAATAATATTATTATGGTAAGAAGCAAAAGTGTAAAAAACACAACTATACAATGGAAATAGGCATAGGAGGAAGACGTATACCCTGTGTAGTCCCGGTCAATAGGCATAGGAGGAAGATGTATACCCTGTGTAGTCCCGGTCAATAGGCATAGGAGGAAGATGTATACCCTGTGTAGTCCCGGTCAATAGGCATAGGAGGAAGATGTATACCCTGTGTAGTCCCGGTCAATAGGCATAGGAGGAAGACGTATACCCTGTGTAGTCCCGGTCAATAGGCATAGGAGGAAGATGTATACCCTGTGTAGTCCCGGTCAATAGGCATAGGAGGAAGATGTATACCCTGTGTAGTCCCGGTCAATAGGCATAGGAGGAAGACGTATACCCTGTGTAGTCCCGGTCAATAGGCATAGGAGGAAGATGTATACCCTGTGTAGTCCCGGTCAATAGGCATAGGAGGAAGATGTATACCCTGTGTAGTCCCGGTCAATAATTCTGATACATTATGTAGCCTCAAACTGATTAAAAGAACTTCCAAGATGTAAATATAAACAGAATATAAGTAAGACAAATGAATAAAAATGGGAAGATAAAGGAGTGATGACGAGGAGGAAGAGACGAGCTGAAATACCTTAATTGGTCTTGTCCGGAACTGTGAATTAATGTGGCGTGAAGATGATATTGGGTGGAAGATCTGGGGGGAGAAGGACGAGAGGATAAAGTTGTGGAAGATGAAGAGGAGGAGCAGGACAAAAAGGAAAGGAGAGGTTCGTGTTGGTGAAGCGGGGATGGGAAGAGAAGGAAAAGAGGAGTGGAAGGAGAGGAGATAATAAAGTTGAGGAAGTGGAGATGAGAAGAGAGGGAGAATCAAATAAGAGGAAGAAGAAGAAGAAGAAAGGGGAGAAGAGAGGAATGGGAGAGCTAGAGTTACTATTAGATCTCTAGGGAGAGTAGAGGAGAATGTTCAGAAAGAGAACTATGCGGAATTGTAGAAGGGGTAAATGAAGAAGATGAAGAAGAAAGGAGAGGGACAGAGAAGGAAGAGGAGAAGAACTGGAAGAGGGAGAGTAGAGGAATGAGGGAGGAGAGGAGAGAGGAAAATGGAGGAAGAAGAGTTTTTGTGAAAGATGAGAAAGAGAAGCAGTGAAGTAGATACAATGGAAGAACGACAAGAGAGAAAGGAGGAAACGAGGGAAGGAGGAGAAAGAGGAAGGTGTATACAAAATGAGAGAAGAGGATAAGACATATAAAGGGATAAATATATATCACGATCCAAGCGAAGCGGACAATTCTTAATTATTGAAGAATTAGCAAATCCCTATAAATAGGAGTGTGGAAAATAGGACATCAAAGAAGAAGGCTCTCTCCCCATTCTCTACTTTACCTATGAGGGAAATACTAGTATGAATAAGATGAAACGGAAGATTGTGAGAAAGTGATTAAAAAGACTGTGTCTGAAAGAAAGATACAGTGACTGAAAGGAAGGAAGGAGGGAAAAACAAAGACAATCAAAAAGAGAGAAAAAATGAAAGAAGATTGACGGGCGATAGAAAAAGAGGAAATTGACTAGCGTGTCGAAAGAGAGAGAGAGAGAGCGTGGGAGGGGGTGACAGGAAAAAAGAAAAACAAAAGCTGGGACGAGATCTAAACTGAAAGTAGTTGTTGTTGTTGTTGTTGTTCCCCAAGCTGCCTGGCCGAACAGCCCCAAGGCCCCAAGCAAGGCCAAGGCCATAACCGAGCAACCCCACAGAACCCTTACTGCCGACCACAATAAAGCCTGTAGCTGAGGAGGGTGCGGAAACGCCCGGGAAACCAAAGACCCACCCAGGGCCCTGTGCCCCTCAGCAATTATGAAGAGAACGTTGAGGGGCAAAGGAAAAATGTGACGCTTTCGCTTCCAATCTTGGTAGATTGGGAGGTCAATCCACGGAAGAGACGCCGTCACTTGAGATATAGAAAATATATAAGTAAAAGGAAAAGTTAGAATAAGCTATGGGTATGGCAGAGATCGCTCAGTTCTCACTCTGATAGACCAGCCCATCACCACATGACTAGAACCCAATCCTCTCAGCATCAGCTAGGAAAGGCCCTAGAAAGCCGCCTTTGGCTCCCCTATTTCAACCCCTTTCGGGGTTGGGCACCCGCCAATGAAAGGAGTTGCAGTACAATACATTGAATCATTCAGTTTAGGAGCAAATGTATCTATTATATTCAACCTACCACCAACAAATGTATCTATTATATTCAACCTACCACCAACAAATGTATCTATTATATTCAACCTACCACCAACAAATGTATCTATTATATTCAACCTACCACCAACAAATGTATCAATTATATTCAACCTACCACCAACAAATGTATCTATTATATTCAACCTACCACCAACAAATGTATCTATTATATTCAACCTACCACCAACAAATGTATCTATTATATTCAACCTACCACCAGCAAATGTATCTCTTATATTCAACCTACCACCAACAAATGTATCTATTATATTCAACCTACCACCAACAAATGAATCTATTATATTCAACCTACCACCAACAAATGTATCTATTATATTCAACCTACCACCAACAAATGTATCTATTATATTCAACCTACCACCAACAAATGTATCTATTATATTCAACCTACCACCAACAAATGTATCTATTATATTCAACGTACCACCAACAAATGTATCTATTATATTCAACGTACCACCAACAAATGTATCTATTATATTCAACGTACCACCAACAAATAGGATATTCCTCTTTATTGCTCCAACTCCCTTCAAATAGAGGATTTCTAATTATATCGGATGCAATTGCTGAACATGATGAAGTCTGGAGGTCTTATTTAATTTTGCAACTGATTCAATGTGGGTCTAACCTGCCAAATCAACACCAACTTGACTGTTTGCCAGTTTAACTCGGTGTGGCTCAGCTACTCGAACCTGCATCACTCGTCTGTTTATCTCGGACATCTCGCACTCTCCCGCCACCTACTGAGCATCTTACAATAGTCTATTCATTATAGATAGGCCAAAAATCGCGAACTCTATCCTATGTATCGCAATAAGGGTTAGGTTGTAAATGTCTACACTTATTCCATAGCCGACTCTTCCCCATTGGTCGAAAAATAAACTTGGTTATACATGTCCTTTTTGAGTTACAGAGGTTAAGAGTCAAAATTCCTAGCCAACCTTTAATGGACAGGGTATAGGTATTGTCTGCCACAGCATATTTTGATCATGGGCATATATGGAAACAAGTCTAAATGAGTAACTGAAAAAACAGTGAATGAAGTGAAAAGGGAAGGAATGAAGAGCAATGAGAAGAAAGGCGCACATAAATGGACAAAGGAAAATTAAATATACAAATGTTGAATAGTAAAATGGATGATAGACAGAGCCTTTTACAAATATGAAGCCTCTGATAGCACACAGAAGGGAGGGATTGGAACAAAATACAAACACAATAGTAGTTGTAGATGACAACGAAGAATGACAAATTTAAAGCAATAGGGAAATATTAAATCCATCACAAGTAATGAGATAAATAAACCAAACAATAAGAAAATAGTAATTGTCAAGGAAGGAAATCAAAATCAAGAAAGGAACTAGAAACCATATTATTATCAGCACTGTACTCCTTGTTGCCCCAGCCATATACACTCTACTTCCCCCCTTTTTTTCTTTCACCAGTAGCCAAATACCAGCCTCACAACCACCCTTTAGTTGTTATAACTCAACCTCCCCCCATTAACTGTCCTAATTCTTCCATAAAAGGCCGAGCAAGACTGTCACGGTACTGCTCACAGACTCCCTCAAGATAGTACAAGTGAACTCGCCTGGGTTGCTCAGAGAGAAGAAAAAAGCTACCTCTAAACTACACACCTGGCTGCCTAGCTTTATTCAGGGTTAACACGAGCTGCCACGGTATCTCAACCCTGAATAGATACAGTATATTGTGTTATTTTATTTTATCATATTTGATCATACTGTTTGAGTTGCATTGTACTCTGCATAGAAGAATATACTGTATCTCTCTTGTTTAATAAACTATATTTAGTGTTCTTTTATGTTTGCTCTGCCTTCCAAGTTAAAGACCCCACATTGTGTTCCACCTTCAAATAGTATATGCACTTCAGATAACTTATAACTTATATACTGACCAACCTGGTGAACAAGCCTATGTGTTTTCTATACTAAATGACCTAGAGCAGCTGGTTCAGCAACCCACCCGTATCTCGGATTGCTTTGGAGATCAGCCCAACATTCTTGACTTGTTTCTAACTTTTAATCCTTCTTCTTATACTGTCGATCTTTTCTCTCCTTTGACCTCCTCCGACCATAAAATGATCTCTGTCACCTGTTCTATCTCTCCAGTAAGGCCACCCGATCCTCCCAGCTGGCAGCACATGCAGCAATTTGGCACTGCCGACTTGGGGGCTCTACGGCAGTACTTCTTTGATTTCCCTTGGAATGATTTTTGCTTCCGTGGCCAGGGACCCTCGGAGAGTGCTGAACGCATTACCGAGGTGATCCTATCAGGCATAGAGGCATACATTCCATTTTCTTTCTCTCAGACTAATGCAACAAAATCTTGGTTTACTCACGCTTGTTCTATAGTAGACTGCTGTCCGCAATAAGGAGGAAGCATTCAAACGGTACTGACACCTTCAAACTCAAGAATCTCATTCTTCATATGTTTCTGCCTGGAATCGAGCCAAATCAGTTCTTTGACTCGCCAAACACTGTTTCATCAATAACATATGCACTGTACTATCCAACTCTAGCTCTTCCCAAGCTTTCTGGCATCTAGCTAAAAACCTCTTTAATAATGTTTCTTCCTCGTCTTTCCCTCCCCCTGATGGCACAACCATCACTTCTTCCTCTGACAAAGCAAACGCTTCACTCAAACTTTTGCTACAAACTTCACCTTGGATGATTCCAGTGCTATTCCTCCCTCTCCATCCCCCTCTCTCCTACTTATGTCTAATATCCTAATCTCTTCTAAAGATGTACTTTTTACCTTCTCTGGGCTTAATACTAAGAAGGCGTACCGTCCGGTGTGTGTTCTTCTCGTTGTACTAAAAAAACTGCTTCTGTGCTGACTCCCTGCCTAGGCAAACTCCTCCGTCTCTGTCTCTCCTCTAACGTCTTCCCTTCTTGTTGGAAGTTTGTTCTAATTTAATTAACCTGTCCCAAAGAAGGGTGACTGCTCTCAACCCTCCAACTATCGCCCAATTGCTATAAGCTCTTGCATCCCTAAAGTTTTTTAAACCATTCTTGCTTCCAAATTTCTTAAGCATTTATTTTCTCATAATCCATTTTTAGACTGCCAGTATGGATTCCTTAAGGGCTGCTCTACTGGTGATCTTCTTTCATATCTTACTAACTCTTGGTCATCCTCCTTTCAGAACTTCTGTGAGACCCTTTCTATTGTGTTAGATATATCGAAGGCATTCGATAGAGTAGGGCACAAATCCCTAATTTCTAAACTACCCTCCTTCGGTTTCTATCCCTCCATCTGTGCCTTTATCTCTAATTTCCTTTCTGGCCATTACATAGCTGTGGTAGTGGACGGCCATCATTCACTTCCTCATCCTGTCAACTTCGGTGTTTCTCAGGATTCTGTCCTATCTCCATTTATCTTTCTAATATTCATAAATGATCTTCTCAACTGTGTTTCCACTTCTATCCATTCATATGCAGACGACTCTACCTTACACTATTCAACTAGTTTTCCAGAACGCCCCAGCAAGCAATCCCTAAAAAATAAAGGTAATGAAGCCGTTCGACACTTATTTTCTGATCTAACTACTATTTCCAATCGAGCCAGAGAAAACCTTGTTACCTTTAATGTACCCAGTTTCTCCATCTATCTATCCGTCATAAACTCCCAGAGGACTATCCCTTATACTTCAACAATACAGAAATCAACCCTTCATCTTCTCTCAGTATTCTCGGTGTCTCTTTGTCTTCTTGTTTCACTTGGAAGGACCATATTACCACACTTGCTAAAATGGCTTACCAGAGGCTGGGTGTGCTCAACCGCCTCAAGATGTTCTTTACCCCTTCACAGCTTCTTGCTCTGTACAGGGGCACAGTGCATCCTTGTATTGAGTATTGTTTGCATGTGTGTGGAGAATCCTCTCACACAGCAAATCTAGATAAAGTAGAAAAGAAAGCCTTTTGTATCATTAACTTCCGTCCACTCACCGATTCTCTGCAATCTCTCTCTCTTTGCTGCAGTGTTGCATCTCTTTCGCTATTCTATCGCTACTACAATAATCAGTGTTCCTCAGAGCTCTCTCAGTGTATACCACCTCATCTACATAGGGTACGTTGTACCCACCCTATTATGTGCAATTCTCCAACTCAAGATTAAAAAGATAAGCCCAATCTTTCTTCTATTCAATAGCTGAACTCTGGAACTCTCTCCCTGAATCCATCTTTTCCTTATAATATGACTTAAATTGCTTCAAACTTCGTGTGTCCAGACAGTTTGGCTGAAACATTCCTTGATTTTGGACCTGTCACTCTTTCAACTCTGGGGGAGGCACTCGTCACAGGCAGTTTTGCCTTTTTTTTTCTTCTTCATCCACATAGACCTAGCAAAAACAAACAAACTTGATTCCACCAATAGCTTTCTTTTCACAACAAACAGTTGGCCAACATTAGACGATTTTATACAACTTAATTAAGAAGGATCTCTATTATTCAAAGGGATATACATCTCCATTAACTCTTTGACTCTCACAGATAACTTTTGTTTTTTCAAATCATATAATGAAACGTCCTAGTATAGTGAAAGGGTTAATTCTAAGTAGTATTGATCTGTTCCATGATATACAGCGTCATTCAAAATTCTACCGACAAAATTTTTAGGGAACAATTCATGCATAAAATTGAGCATAACTTCTTATATTGTTATTACCTGAAAATGCAAGATAATTAGAGATCAATTATCGAAGTAAAATATCATACACCGCCAATGCCATTCTTTCGATATTCTAGCCGACAAACCGAACACTACCGACCTTGACTATACGCACCCTGTTACCACGGTTGGGCGATCGAGGCAAATTGTTTTGAAGATGAAGGTGAATTTACTAAATGAATGAAGAGCTTTATGATATGCTGAACTAATATACATGTAATTCCCCATTGACAAAACATGTATGGTATTTATTGTAATTCCCGAAGTACTGTACAGTAATAATAAGTACTGTAATAATACTAATTATAAGGTTTTCGTTTGACAGAACTGCGGTTTATTATCGGATCGTAATAGAAATGAAACTCAGAGCCTCGGGATCAGCTTGAATTATGTGACAGTTATTAAATAAAGTGTTCAGATAGTTGGCTGAGGTTTTGGCTACATCATTGCCTGTATTATCTGCGTTATCGAGGTACAAAATAAGCAAGAACCTGCTACACCATTTCGATGTGAAAATCATACTCAATATGTTACATCAATATGCCTTTATATATTTTTTATTTTTGTCAAACTTAACCATCGTATCTAATTTTCCTTGACAGTAAAGACATCAACCTCTTACTCCCATTTATATACTCTTCTTCTGCTACGAACATAGTAATTCCTCTAACTTATTCTTAATGCATTGTTGTAATTTTCTTACTTAGAAATTTATATTTGAGATATGCTCATCGCTTTCCTCATAAAGTTTGTAGATGGAGTTTTGAATCAGCCTGTGTATACGATGGATTTTTTACATTAGATATATTACCATATTCAGCTCCAGCTATATGTAATTATAAGCATAAATTACAAGTTTCTCCATTTGGATGAAGGTTATTGGGGAAGTTTATTGCTATGTAAGTTACTCGTAGATCCTCGCTTTCCTTCATATACATCCATATTTACATTTACTTATAGATTCTTATATATTTATTTCTCTAAAACCGTTCAGTGTACATTGACACATTATTCACTTTATTCTGGTTAACATTAAATTATATTACTCAGCTTTCAAAGGTCTTCTACGAATCAAAAGGTTAAAGTATATCTCAATTACGCTTCCAACTCATTTAATGTAATTTTTAAATGAATGAAATCGTCTACTGATAGGTAGACAAAACAAAATAATAATAATAAATAAAGAAATGCATCATCGTAAACTGAAAGGGCTAATCCTTACTGTCATTATTTACTTAATTCCTTGCTGTTGGTAATTTTGTCGGCACATAATTGAGTTTAATTATTACAAATGCTAATGTAGTACCTAAATAACAACCAACGAACTTATGAAGCTTAGGAAGGATGATCATTACCGGAGGAACAACATATGACCTCAATTATCTGTCAGCGTATGAAGACACGTTATCTACTTATATGTTGGCTATCATTTATCGATTGTATTCACTTTACGAAAGGATTGTGGGGTCAGAGAGGTAATTGAATTGTTTTCGTTTTATATTATAAACAAAAAAAAAAAAAAAAAAACGATTCCACCCCTTTCCCATTTTTAAGCAGGCCATTTTAGAATTACTGAAGCGCGACCATTTCCTGCATTACCGTATCTCCACAAACATGTCAGTAATATAAACATGTTTCCTTCCATTTGTATTTATTTATATGACAATTATACAAAGGAGTACTGCATAGCTTCTTTTAACTCTCTTATAGTTTATTCTATTCTACCTTTCTAGACTGAACTAAGCTGGTCACCTATGCGGCCCTCAGCCACAGTGATCTCTAAGTCTATATAAGAGGTCCTTCGTAAGCAAATTTAAATAATTCAGTGGTAACCATAATATAAACCACAATCAAGTAGAGAACTTCCCTTTATCTTAACGCCCACCATCCACCTATCTATTAACGCCCACCATCCACCTATCTATTAACGCCCACCATCCACCTATCTATTAACGCCCACCATCCACCTATCTATTTTTCCCAGTCTATCCTCTCAATTCTTAACTGTAGGCAAATTATTCAATTAAGGGAGCATGTATAGGGCAAGTATTATTCTATTTTATCTTTTGAGATGGTCTTACGGAGAGTTGCGGGCGTCCCCCCCCCCCATCCCATGTTTCTCTTCTACTCAAGAAGTAAACTCTAGAACTATCTCACTCAATCTATTTTTCCCTCATCCCATGGCTTAAGCTGCTTCAAACTCCGTGTGTCCAGATGCTTTGACTCCAACTTACCTTAAATGTGGCTCTCTGTCTCTCATTTAACTTGGAGGAGCGGGTAAGGAGGGGGGGGGGGACTTCCTTTTGTCTTGTCTCCCTCGTGCACATTGGGAAAACTGGTCGGTTTTATAGATTATAAAATACCCTTATTTTTTGCTGGCTGTTATGAGACAATTTTATACAGCTTAAGAAAGATATATGACAGTTAGAGGGTAAAATGAGCTAATGTTTACCCCCTTTCATTCCTAGATGACTTCCCGCAACTAAACAACTATATTCAGTTTTATAGAAACGTCTAGTAATTAAAGAAAGGGGGCGAATAAAATCTTGATTAGCCCTTTAGCAACTACAGGTCGTGTACTGTCAGCCAGAACAACAAGTAAAAATCCTCCTATGTTATCTTTTATCTTAACGTCCACCAGCCACCTATCAATTTCCTTCCACCCACCACCCAATTCTTTACTCCAGGCAAACTTATCTCTCTTCCGAGCACAACATATATCACGTTTTTGTATTTATTGATTTATTTTAAATTTTTGTGTTTAGTTTCCTCTACGAATATGCTCTTGTCTTTCACGAGACAGCCACTCTATACACAAACAAACACACAGTAGGTCGAGTCTTTTTGTGCATATACCAATATATATATATATATATTGTCACTTCCACCAGATCTGTCAGCTGTAAGTGTTTGGTTTAACTTGTACAATTCACGAGGCCAATTGTGGAGGGCCCTGTGGGAGGCTAGGGCCTCACTATACATCACTCCTCTGTTGCCGCAGAGGTAGCATTGTTTTTTCGCTACGAGAGTGTGATTAACCCGGGAACGGCGAGGGGGGGGTATTGAACTCGATGCCCATGGGCGAGCATATAGGCTCCATTCAGGCCTATAATCGTCATTGTACGATAAATATCGTTATTACTTATTCATATGAGCCTATTTTACCTTCACTATGAAGATAGTAACCTGTAACAACAATAAAACAAGTGAAAATATAATTTTTCTGGTCAAAATCGCGAATATACATGGAGCAGCCCATTCATCAATTGTGGAGCAAATTGAGGCAACCCTTCCCTCCACGAGGCCTCAAGCCACACTGAGCCTACTCATACACACACTCGCTTATGTAACCCACTCGCTAGGCACGTAAGCACATCCTCCACACATTTTGCATATTGTTAGCACAAAAATATTCCAACGAATTAGTGAATAACAGGGAAAATAGGTGATAATTGAAGGGGGAGGGGAAAGGGGGGAAGGAGGGGATGTGGAGGAGTGATATGAGGTATAGGGAAAAAAACAAAAAACAAAACATTGTTTAGTGCTACTGGGGCCGTTTAAATGTTTTTTTTTAGGCTCCCTCTTAAGAGCTTTGCCGCCCTCGCCCAGTAAAACTTCTTATGAGCGTTGCCGTTATGGGTTAATGCAGTTTATCATAAGTTTACACAATGTTGTCTTATGTTTTACTAAGTCTTGATTACTTTTGTATTGTTAATGATAGCACAGGCTGCCTAGTTAATTGTATGTTCTGGCGGTGCCTGGCGCTCCCCTTTTCCCTCCCTCCCTTGGCTGTGGGAACTTGTGGCGCGGGAGCTTACTCTAGTCCCAGATTCCGTACTGATAACATCACCTGTGTGGTGCTGTTAGGCTTGCTTCTGTAGTTTCCCTTAAATACCGCATATTTCTTTTTGTTCCTTATTTGATCGAAGCATAGTGGGGCTGGAGTCACATAAAGCATATTATTTTTGTTTTAATCTTAGTAGTTTAATTACGAGAGTTTATTTAGTTTACACTGCATTTCTTCTCTGGCAAATCTTAAATTATTAGCTTCTACGCTGTGTTCTTCCATTTATTTTCCATTGTTCTACTGCATTATTATTTATTATATTATGTTTATCTTATGTATTATTGAGGTTGACATCTACAGTGGTTTGTTCGGTGGCTCTTAGAAGCCCACTTCACAACCTACTGAGATGTCAACCCCAGTGCATTGTTGAGCTTCTGCATTAGACTTTCCCCATGTTTCTGCTTCATATTATTCCTAATTCCTAAGCGATTGAAGTGGCTGGGAGTCTAGCAGTGTTATGTTTTGGCATTTATGTGCAGCTTAGAATAACCTTAGAAGTTCTCTTGCATACTACACACACTATCTACCAGACTCGGAGACAGTAGATATTTGTGTGTCTCTTTGTAGTACTGCTTTAACCCCTAAGTGTCGGGGCGCAACATAAGTCGAGTTAAATAAAGCTGGACTATGTGGCGGTGCGCGACATAGGTCGTGTGGCAATTTCAGCACGTAATGTTGCTGAGAGAGAGAGACAAGTGGTGGCAGGAGAGTAGCGAGCGTATGACTGCTCCAGACCACCGCGGCGAACCTACTGACACGAATCCCACCTCCTCCCTCCCTCTCTCACTCGCTATATACGGAATTGTATGGGGAAAGTGCCGAATTACATGCTTTTTGCACTCGCGTTGCGCGGTTGTTGCAAGAAAACTAGCCATCATAAAAGGATCGTTATGGTGTCATTCGAAAGCTCTGTTTATGCCCTTTCAGGGATAGATACTTGTTTTACGCTCTGGGTCTTATTTAGGCATGACAATGATCACGTAAACAGCCCTATTTTGGCTAAAAACACCCCGCTGGGCGGTACATATAAATAAACCGCCTAGCCCACTAAATAAGGGTTAATAGAGCAAAGAGGAAGATACCCACTTTTCTTAGAGAACCTGCGTGTCTTGGTGTTTAAGTCAGATATTAAGAGCGTGTCTGTTGCAGGGTAGTGCAGTACGGTGGGCAGTGTTGGGTGCAGATCTACAGCATTTGTGTCTTTTTGCTACGTCGTGTCCTTTTTGCCAGTGCTGTGGACTAGGCTATTAGAGCATCTGTTTTCCCCGGCTCCCCTCGCAACAATATATATACAGTATATATATATATATATATATATATATATATATATATATATATACCGGTATATATATGAAACAATACTAATAGCAAAGATAAATAGAACTTTAAACATGTGGTTTTAGATTGAAGTTTCATTACGAGAACCCCAATCTGTGACCACAGATTAGCCATGCTATTCACCTGTTTCTGATGAAGGCTCCTTTATTGCTGATCCTTTGTTTCTGCAGCCCAGACCTGTGACTCGCTCTCTTGCTGCCCCATTGGACCAAGATATACGCCATCCATTGTCTTCTGCGTCAGGTGCTACATCTCAACCTGTTGTTCATCCATAGGATACTTCCCCTTGTGACTCCTTCCATTGACTTTTCCTGGATGTACTCTCCATGCTTAATAAAGGTACCTCGTTCTGGGACATCACTCTGGCCCTTGCTCCCCTGCTTCTGGGTCTTTGACTCATTGCATGAGCAGCCACCAAGCTGCTCTATGACCTATTGACTTTCGTGACATCTACTGTATAGTATTATGGTTTATGTGTGTGGCCTTGGGTTGGACCAAATGTGTCTGCTGTCCCCAGTTGGATGCTTGTAATAGCTCTTTATACTCTTGTATGTGTTCTTGCCTCTTTTAGTATTAGTAGGGCGGAAACATGCGATATCATCACATGAGGCGTCCTTTAATCCCCACAAATACAAGAAGATGCACACACACAAACAAGTGTTTCTCCCTCCCGCAAAAACTGTAATGAGTGAGAGCGAAATACATTAAGCATTAATACATCCCTCCCTCTCTCTCTCGACTACAATATAGCCCACGTCGGCAACAGTTTGACTTGACCTAAGAAAAGTGAAGCAGGTTGTAGGTTTTCCTGAAGTGCTCTCTCCACTCCAGGCTCCCAAGTTCCCTTAATGACATCTTGTTGTGGGATTGAGAGAGAGTGTTGTTGTTGTTGTTAGTGTTTTATTAGGGTTGTGTTAGGAGGTTGTTTTATAGATTTTTGGGGTAGGGGTTTTGTTATTGTTTGAGGGGAGTTTTGCCGGGAGCAGTTTTGTGTCTATTGATTTGTTATGGACATTTTGTTGATGGGAAACGTTAGTTGTCGCTAGTAGCAACTGCTAGTGCACTTAGTTTGTTGTCGTTGATATTGTTATTGTATATTGGCGGTGATTTATTTATTTATTTATTTTTTATTATTTTTTAAAGAATATTTTGTTGGGGAAACTTGCTTGTAGTTGGTAAATGTTCTTGATATTTGTGTTTCTGCTGATGGCGGTAGCAGCATTAATAGTAGAGTTCAAGGTAGTGGAGGTGGAGGTGTGTGGTGGATGACGATGGTAGTGGAGGAAGATGGTGATTGTGGTGTATATGTGATGAATTAAGTGGTTTAATACTAAGAAAGGGTTTGGTTGTATAACACATAGTGGAGGGGACATTTTTGTCCATTCAACAGGCATTGAAAAGCCCAACCCTCGCCATCCTGTGCCCTCTCTTGCCATCAATTAGAAGGTATCATTCAACATCAGGAAAACGAAAAGAGGAGAGGAGGCCACCAACGTTATGAGCCCTGATGGAGAGATCCTGAAGGGCTCTAGACATGGAAGAGTCAGAAGGGAGGACAACAACCACGCCACAGCAGTCGGCAATAGCAATCGTCTAGAGCTAATCCAGGTGGTTCTCACAACTGCTACAACCCTTTGCCAAGGGAACCATCAACTGCTGCAGGAGTACCTTCCTACTCTCCTGAATGCAAACAACTACCCCTCCATCATCATTCCGCCTCTTCCCACACCATCTAGCCTCATTCCAACCCTAGCTTTTAGGCCAAGAAAACACCCGAGGAGGCGTCTGGATCTCCAGAAGCCTAGAGCTCTCAAAGACCACTCCACCATCTCCTCGTACAGTCTCTGATTCACCA
Source organism: Paralithodes platypus (assembly GCA_032716605.1). NCBI lineage: Eukaryota > Metazoa > Arthropoda > Malacostraca > Decapoda > Lithodidae > Paralithodes > Paralithodes platypus. Next base: position 18,771,306 of record CM064496.1, on the reverse strand, counting down.
CCACCATCACCTGTTAACTCTGCAGGACGAGTAGCAACCTCGTCCTCATCACTTGCCACCTTTGACTATCCAGTGGCAGCCTCCTCCTCTGCATCGTCTGAATAGAGTCAATGTGAAGGAGATCGAAGAAGATGGTGATGAGGACATCGATTTGGCGGTAGCTGCCATCGAGCTGGAGAAGACCTACTAGGATTGACAACGGAGATCCAGAAGACTTCGGCAGCCGGAAAACGTCCCTCACCAGCGGTCCAGAGAAAGCTGATCAAGTGTTTCACCAGATGTCACTCAACAAATAAACAATGGAGCAACTTGGTTGAGCCCGAGAACTTTTTATCTTCAACTTTACCTCTCACTTCTCAACCTATTCTTCCTCTATCCAAATTACTCTACTCTCCTACTTTACTCCAGCCATCAGATCAGAACTGAGAGCTCATTCTATGACACAGTACAGTCAGGAGACCGCCTAAGTATCCAGTAGCTTGTACCCAGCTCACCTTCACACCACGTCACAAGTAGTCCATAATCGGAACTAATTAGTGGAAGATAAGGACGAGTATAGAAGAGTGTACTGGCCAGCATTGAGGTGGTGAAAGATGGATAAGAAGAACGTAGAGACAAGACAAGAATAAACATTTGTATAAGGGACCCTCTAGGCCCTGCAAGCTTTTACTAAGAAAGACGATATGTTTGACTGACAGTACCGGGTCACACCAAATATGTGCCTTCTTGGGCAAAACCACAAAAAGATATATGATGACAACTGAAATGATTTAATAATATATTTAGAGAGTTGATTGTTAGCTTCCAATTGGTTAGTAGAATTCAAGTAATTAGATAGTATTAGCCTCAGGTTCTGTTAGCGAGATCAATAGTACTTAAATGAACATAGTGATTTCCGGACACTTTTGAGAGCTTACCTTAGCTTATATAATCGGAAGTTAAAGGTTCAACCCTAAGCTACCGAAATAGGCTAGGTATATCATAAGAGCAGATAAAGAAGGTAAACCCAAATACGAATCTGGCTCCAAGCAAAGGCCTAGATAATTTTTTATTTTTTATTTGTTTTGTCTATGTGATTGAGGGAGGCATAAGGCATGCTGCCTATAGCGAGTGCCTCCCCCATAGTTGAAAGAGTGACAGGGCCAAAATCAAGGGACGTTCGAGCCAAAATTACAGTTAGAATACCCGCAATATACATGGGTTTGTTAATTAGTGTTGTGTTTAGTTTAATTTAGCTTGAGCAATAGTTAGGAGAAAGGTATACAGACCTGCCCATTTGGAAACTATTCTGTTCACAAAGAAAATTACATTATTACACTAATTTATAGATATAACCTCGTTGAAGCATGCTATCGATTGCGCATGATATCTATTAATGAAGGAATAATGTCGTACATCATTCAATGTAAAGTGTTTCCTTTTAAGTTCATAGTTATTGAGACTTGAAACCGAAGTCGAGTTAACCAATTTTTTTAATACCGACTGCACAGGTAGATTGTAATAGGAATTGACACTTCTAAAGGACAAGTTTATAGTGTGTAACCGTAGGGTATTCAGCCTCTTCTGGTCTGAACTTATTTCGACTCGGATCGAGAACCATTAAATATACGGAATAATAATTGCCTATTGAGTTTATTAAATATAGTATAAGTTGCTGATCAACTGTCGGATTATTCCTACCCTATTAGTTTAAGTATTCTAATATATAGCCTATATTTTACACATATCATAACCTTTGATTCCTGTAAGTCATCTCTAATATATAGCCTATATTTTACACATATCATAACCTTTGAGTCCTGTAAGTCATCTCTAATATATAGCCTATATTTTACACATATCATAACCTTTGAGTCCTGTAAGTCATCTCTAATATATAGCCTATATTTTACACATATCATAACCTTTGAGTCCTGTAAGTCATCTCTAATATATAACCTATATTTTACACATATCATAACCTTTGATTCCTGTAAGTCATCTCTAAGCTAAATATAATCGTACAATGAGAGCCAGAATGAAACAATGAGATATGCTATAGCCAGAATTAATCAAAGATAGACGGTATCGTATACTGAAAAGGTTAAGGGAGTCCAGCTCGCTTTTTTTTTTCTCTTTCTCTCCCTCTCTCTTTGGCTTGTATCCATTCAGTCCCATTCAGCCTACTGTTTTAAAACGTTTGCCCCCATCCAGGTGTCAATATTTTATTGGCGAGCGGTAGCGAGCCAGCATATATATACAGTATATACTGTATATATATATATATATTTTGACAGCAAGATTTATTTGAACATTTTCCGAAAGCAAAATTTCTCCGGCGAAGCCGGATTGCTCCATACAATGCTGGCTCGCTATCGCTCGCCAGGAAGAAATGACAACTGGATGGGGATTAACTTCTTAAAGCAGATGGCTGAATGGGGCCGAATGGATACAAGCCAGGGAAAGAGAGAACAATAGAGAAAGATAAACAAAAAGCCGGTGACCCCCCTAAAGACTTACGTGAATTGCCCATTTATTTCCCTCATCCCCCAACCACCTGCTCCTACCATTCCCTCCCCCTCCCCCCCACCCCTCTGATGACCGGTCGTTTACTCCACCACCTCAACCTTTGTGTGGGCTAAATGAACACTACATAACAGGGACAGGAGGAGCGACAAGGAAGTGACGGCAGTTAAGAGGGATTTTTGTTTGATTTTCTGTAGTACACACCTACACACACACACAGAGAGAGACAGAGAGAGAGACAGAAAGATATAATTACACCGCTACACAGAGTTACACACAGATACTCAGACCGCACATATCTTGCAGTCCCTACTATAGGAGGTCCGGCCTTAGTACTAATAGACAAAAACAGTTTATAGTAGAACAATAGGACAGCAAAGTAGAAGGCTTTCGCCCCACCCTCCGGCTAAAATGCAGTATATACTGGAAAATGGGATGAAGTGTAATGATATGGGTCAAGACATACCCAGTAGGACAGTTTGTGTTATAGAATATAGAAGAACACAAATAATATGAAAGTTAATTTACACTTACCCACTGATTCATTCATATTAATTTACACTTACCCACTGATTCATTCGTATTTACACTTACCCACTGATTCATTCATATTTACACTTACCCTCTGATTCATTCATATTTACACTTACCCACTGATTCATTCACATTAATTTACACTTACCCACTGATTCATTCATATTTACACTTACCTACTATTTCATTCATATTTACACTTACCTACTATTTCATTCATATTTACACTTACCTACTATTTCATTCATATTTACACTTACCCACTGATTCATTCATATTAATTTACACTTACCCACTGATTCATTCATATTTACACTTACCCACTGATTCATTCATATTTACACTTACCCACTGATTCATTCATATTTACACTTACCCACTGATTCATTCATATTAATCCAATCAGACGATCGTCCAGTCTCTTCTTAAACGTATCTATTGAATTACTATCAAGAAAAAAGGAAGTTTAGAGAAAAAGTAATAAGATGAATAAAACGAAGCATTTTTTGCGAATAATAAATATATCATAGATGTTACAAACGTGTGTGTGTGTGTGTAAGATATATATATAGATAGATATGTGCATAAATAAATTGATAGATAGATTGATAGATAGATAGATAAATAGATAGGTAGAGAATTAGATAAATATAAAGAGAGTGTGTGTGAGAGAGAGAGAGTGAGAGTGGGTGAGGGTGCCAGGATTCAAGACTAAGAAAAAAATCCTTCCCAATGGCGAAGCAGGGCGCATACCCCCGCGCGACACCACCCCAAACCGTGATATTACTCTCACAAATTTAGCTAAAGAGGACAACCCGAGCGTCCAAACCTTGGTCCCGGATACCTTACACGCGCAGATATAACAGGTACAGGCGCGAACAACAATAAGGGTACACCCATTAGAATCTTTGGATCTTTAAGGGAGCCCACCTCGCTTTTGTTCTCTTTTTCTCCCGCTCTCTTTGGCTTGTATCCATTTGGCCCCGTTCAGCCTACTGTTTTAAGACGTTTACCCCCATCCAGGTGTCAATATTTTCCTGGCGAGCGGTAGCGAGCCAGCATATATATATTTTTGGTTTGACAGCAAGATACATTTGTACATCTTTCGATAGAATATATCTCCGGCGAAGCCAGATTTCTCCATACAATGCTGGCTCGTTATCGCTTGCCAAGAATAAATCGATACCTGGATGAGGATAAACGTCTTAAAACAGTTGGCTGAATGGGGCTGAATGGATACAAGCCATGGAAAGAGAGAAAAGGAAAGAAAGATAAAACAAAAACGGTGATCGACCTCTCTTTACGGCTATGTACAGTATATCCACACCCATTATACGTATTGAACAATACAGTTGCAATATGTATAGTTGGGTTATTGAACAATACAGCTGCAATATGTATAGTTGGGTTATTGAACAATACAGCTGCAATATGTATAGTTGGGTTATTGAACAATACAGCTGCAATATGTATAGTTGGGTTATTGAACAATACAGCTGCAATATGTATAGTTGGGTTATTGAACAATACAGCTGCAATATGTATAGTTGGGTTATTGAACAATACAGCTGCAATATGTATAGTTGGGTTATTGAACAATACAGCTGCAATATGTATAGTTGGGTTATTGAACAATACAGCTGCAATATGTATAGTTGGGTTATTGGATTTACGGCTATGTACAGTATATCCACACCCATTATACGTATTGAACAATACAGTTGCAATATGTATAGTTGGGTTATTGAACAATACAGCTGCAATATGTATAGTTGGGTTATTGAACAATACAGCTGCAATATGTATAGTTGGGTTATTGGATTTACGGCTATGTACAGTATATCCACACCCATTATACGTATTGAACAATACAGCTGCAATATGTATAGTTGGGTTATTGGATTTCAATTATATATTATCAAATATATAATACCACTTCGTTGTTTGATAGTTACTACACCTAAATGGCGCCCATATCCAAAGATGAGTGACCTTTTATGCTACAGGATCTCCAGGAATGACACGTGTACTGCTGGAAAAAAGCGGTCCCACCAGTATACTGTAGATGGTTATGTAATCCAGAAAGCGGTCCCACCAGTATACTGTAGATGGTTATGTAATCCAGAAATGTAAAGCGGTCCCACCAGTATACTGTAGATGGTTATGTAATCCAGAAAGCGGTCCCACCAGTATACTGTAGATGGTTATGTAATCCAGAAAGCGGTCCCACCAGTATACTGTAGATGGTTATGTAATCCAGAAATGTAAAGCGGTCCCACCAGTATACTGTAGATGGTTATGTAATCCAGAAAGCGGTCCCACCAGTATACTGTAGATGGTTATGTAATCCAGAAATGTAAAGCGGTCCCACCAGTATACTGTAGATGGTTATGTAATCCAGAAAGCGGTCCCACCAGTATACTGTAGATGGTTATGTAATCCAGAAATGTAAAGCGGTCCCACCAGTATACTGTAGATGGTTATGTAATCCAGAAAGCGGTCCCACCAGTATACTGTAGATGGTTATGTAATCCAGAAATGTAAAGCGGTCCCACCAGTATACTGTAGATGGTTATGTAATCCAGAAAGCGGTCCCACCAGTATACTGTAGATGGTTATGTAATCCAGAAAGCGGTCCCACCAGTATACTGTAGATGGTTATGTAATCCAGAAATGTAAAGCGGTCCCACCAGTATACTGTAGATGGTTATGTAATCCAGAAAGCGGTCCCACCAGTATACTGTAGATGGTTATGTAATCCAGAAAGCGGTCCCACCAGTATACTGTAGATGGTTATGTAATCCAGAAAGCGTCCCACCAGTATACTGTAGATGGTTATGTAATCCAGAAATATAAAGCGGTCCCACGTATACTGTAGATGGTTATGTAATCCGAAAAGCGGTCCCACCAGTATACTGTAGATGGTTATGTAATCCAGAAAGCGGTCCCACCAGTATACTGTAGATGGTTATGTAATCCAGAAATGTAAAGCGGTCCCACCAGTATACTGTAGATGGTTATGTAATCCAGAAAGCGGTCCCACCAGTATACTGTAGATGGTTATGTAATCCAGAAAGCGGTCCCACCAGTATACTGTAGATGGTTATGTAATCCAGAAAGCGGTCCCACCAGTATACTGTAGATGGTTATGTAATCCAGAAAGCGGTCCCACCAGTATACTGTAGATGGTTATGTAATCCAGAAAGCGGCGGTCCCACCAGTATACTGTAGATGGTTATGTAATCCAGAAAGCGGTCCCACCAGTATACTGTAGATGGTTATGTAATCCAGAAAGCGGTCCCACCAGTATACTGTAGATGGTTATGTAATCCAGAAAGCGGTCCCACAGTATACTGTAGATGGTTATGTAATCCAGAAAGCGGTCCCACCAGTATACTGTAGATGGTTATGTAATCCAGAAAGCGGTCCCACCAGTATACTGTAGATGGTTATGTAATCCAGAAAGCGGTCCCACCAGTATACTGTAGATGGTTATGTAATCCAGAAATGTAAAGCGGTCCCACCAGTATACTGTAGATGGTTATGTAATCCAGAAAGCGGTCCCACCAGTATACTGTAGATGGTTATGTAATCCAGAAAGCGGTCCCACCAGTATACTGTAGATGGTTATGTAATCCAGAAATGTAAAGCGGTCCCACCAGTATACTGTAGATGGTTATGTAATCCAGAAAGCGGTCCCACCAGTATACTGTAGATGGTTATGTAATCCAGAAAGCGGTCCCACCAGTATACTGTAGATGGTTATGTAATCCAGAAATGTAAAGCGGTCCCACCAGTATACTGTAGATGGTTATGTAATCCAGAAAGCGGTCCCACCAGTATACTGTAGATGGTTATGTAATCCAGAAAGCGGTCCCACCAGTATACTGTAGATGGTTATGTAATCCAGAAATGTAAAGCGGTCCCACCAGTATACTGTAGATGGTTATGTAATCCAGAAAGCGGTCCCACCAGTATACTGTAGATGGTTATGTAATCCAGAAAGCAGTCCCACCAGTATACTGTAGATGGTTATGTAATCCAGAAAGCGGTCCCACCAGTATACTGTAGATGGTTATGTAATCCGCAGTCCCACCAGTATGTAGATGGTTATGTAATCCAGAAAGCGGTCCCACCAGTATACTGTAGATGGTTATGTAATCCAGAAAGCGGTCCCACCAGTATACTGTAGATGGTTATGTAATCCAGAAAGCGGTCCCACCAGTATACTGTAGATGGTTATGTAATCCAGAAATGTAAAGCGGTCCCACCAGTATACTGTAGATGGTTATGTAATCCAGAAATGTAAAGCGGTCCCACCAGTATACTGTATATGGTTATGTAATCCAGAAAGCGGTCCCACCAGTATACTGTAGATGGTTATGTAATCCAGAAAGCGGTCCCACCAGTATACTGTAGATGGTTATGTAATCCAGAAATGTAAAGCGGTCCCACCAGTATACTGTAGATGGTTATGTAATCCAGAAAGCGGTCCCACCAGTATACTGTAGATGGTTATGTAATCCAGAAAGCGGTCCCACCAGTATACTGTAGATGGTTATGTAATCCAGAAAGCGGTCCCACCAGTATACTGTAGATGGTTATGTAATCCAGCGGTCCCACCAGTATACTGTAGATGGTTATGTAATCCAGAAAGCGGTCCCACCAGTATACTGTACCAGGCACCAGTATAGTAGATGGTTATGTAACCCAGAAAGCGGTCCCACCAGTATACTGTAGATGGTTATGTAATCCAGAAAAGCGGTCCCACCAGTATACTGTAGATGGTTATGTAATCCAGAAAGCGGTCCCACCAGTATACTGTAGATGGTTATGTAATCCAGAAAGCGGTCCCACCAGTATACTGTAGATGGATATGTAATCCAGAAAGTGGTCCCACCAGTATACTGTAGATGGTTATGTAATCCAGAAAGCGGTCCCACCAGTATACTGTAGATGGTTATGTAATCCAGAAATGTAAAGCGGTCCCACCAGTATACTGTAGATGGTTATGTAATCCAGAAAGCGGTCCCACCAGTATACTGTAGATGGTTATGTAATCCAGAAATGTAAAGCGGTCCCACCAGTATACTGTAGATGGTTATGTAATCCAGAAAGCAGTCCCACCAGTATACTGTAGATGGTTATGTAATCCAGAAAACGGTCCCACCAGTATACTGTAGATGGCTATGTAATCCAGAAAGCAGTCCCACCAGTATACTGTAGATGGTTATGTAATCCAGAAAGCGGTCCCACCAGTATACTGTAGATGGTTATGTAATCCAGAAATGTAAAGCGGTCCCACCAGTATACTGTAGATGGTTATGTAATCCAGAAATGTAAAGCGGTCCCACCAGTATACTGTAGATGGTTATGTAATCCAGAAATGTAAAGCGGTCCCACCAGTATACTGTAGATGGTTATGTAATCCAGAAATGTAAAGCGGTCCCACCAGTATACTGTAGATGGTTATGTAATCCAGAAATGTAAAGCGGTCCCACCAGTATACTGTATATGGTTATGTAATCCAGAAAGCGGTCCCACCAGTATACTGTAGATGGTTATGTAATCCAGAAAGCGGTCCCACCAGTATACTGTAGATGGTTATGTAATCCAGAAATGTAAAGCGGTCCCACCAGTATACTGTAGATGGTTATGTAATCCAGAAAGCGGTCCCACCAGTATACTGTAGATGGTTATGTAATCCAGAAATGTAAAGCGGTTCCAGAAAGCGGTCCCACCAGTATACTGTAGATGGTTATGTAATCCAGAAAGCGGTCCCACCAGTATACTGTAGATGGTTATGTAATCCAGAAATGTAAAGCGGTCCCACCAGTATACTGTAGATGGTTATGTAATCCAGAAAGCGGTCCCACCAGTATACTGTAGATGGTTATGTAACCCAGAAAGCGGTCCCACCAGTATACTGTAGATGGTTATGTAATCCAGAAATGTAAAGCGGTCCCACCAGTATACTGTAGATGGTTATGTAATCCAGAAAGCGGTCCCACCAGTATACTGTAGATGGATATGTAATCCAGAAAGCGGTCCCACCAGTATACTGTAGATGGTTATGTAATCCAGAAAGCGGTCCCACCAGTATACTGTAGATGGTTATGTAATCCAGAAAGCGGTATATACTGTAATGGTTATGTAATCCAGAAAGCGGTCCCACCAGTATACTGTAGATGGTTATGTAATCCATAAAGCGGTCCCACCAGTATACTGTAGATGGTTATGTAATCCAGAAAGCGGTCCCACCAGTATACTGTAGATGGTTATGTAATCCAGAAATGTAAAGCGGTCCCACCAGTATACTGTAGATGGTTATGTAATCCAGAAAGCAGTCCCACCAGTATACTGTAGATGGTTATGTAATCCAGAAAGCGGTCCCACCAGTATACTGTAGATGGTTATGTAATCCAGAAATGTAAAGCGGTCCCACCAGTATACTGTAGATGGTTATGTAATCCAGAAAGCGGTCCCACCAGTATACTGTAGATGGTTATGTAATCCAGAAAGCGGTCCCACCAGTATACTGTAGATGGTTATGTAACCCAGAAAGCGGTCCCACCAGTATACTGTAGATGGTTATGTAATCCAGAAATGTAAAGCGGTCCCACCAGTATACTGTAGATGGTTATGTAATCCAGAAAGCGGTCCCACCAGTATACTGTAGATGGTTATGTAATCCAGAAAGCGGTCCCACCAGTATACTGTAGATGGTTATGTAATCCAGAAATGTAAAGCGGTCCCACCAGTATACTGTAGATGGTTATGTAATCCAGAAATGTAAAGCGGGTCCCACCAGTATACTGTAGATGGTTATGTAATCCAGAAAGCGGTCCCACCAGTATACTGTAGATGGTTATGTAATCCAGAAAGCGGTCCCACCAGTATACTGTAGATGGTTATGTAATCCAGAAATGTAAAGCGGTCCCACCAGTATACTGTAGATGGTTATGTAATCCAGAAATGTAAAGCGGTCCCACCAGTATACTGTAGATGGTTATGTAATCCAGAAAGCGGTCCCACCAGTATACTGTAGATGGTTATGTAATCCAGAAAGCGGTCCCACCAGTATACTGTAGATGGTTATGTAATCCAGAAATGTAAAGCGGTCCCACCAGTATACTGTAGATGGTTATGTAATCCAGAAATGTAAAGCGGTCCCACCAGTATACTGTAGATGGTTATGTAATCCAGAAATGTAAAGCGGTCCCACCAGTATACTGTAGATGGTTATGTAATCCAGAAATGTAAAGCGGTCCCACCAGTATACTGTAGATGGTTATGTAATCCAGAAATGTAAAGCGGTCCCACCAGTATACTGTAGATGGTTATGTAATCCAGAAATGTAAAGCGGTCCCACCAGTATACTGTAGATGGTTATGTAATCCAGAAATGTAAAGCGGTCCCACCAGTATACTGTAGATGGTTATGTAATCCAGAAAGCGGTCCCACCAGTATACTGTAGATGGTTATGTAATCCAGAAAGCGGTCCCACCAGTATACTGTAGATGGTTATGTAATCCAGAAATGTAAAGCGGTCCCACCAGTATACTGTAGATGGTTATGTAATCCAGAAAGCGGTCCCACCAGTATACTGTAGATGGTTATGTAATCCAGAAAGCGGTCCCACCAGTATACTGTAGATGGTTATGTAATCCAGAAATGTAAAGCGGTCCCACCAGTATACTGTAGATGGTTATGTAATCCAGAAAGCGGTCCCACCAGTATACTGTAGATGGTTATGTAATCCAGAAATTAAATTGATTATATAAGCCAGATAAATATAATTGTTTAGTTTCCCACCAGTATTGATTCAAATTAATTATCCTCTATTAGTAAATACAAATTATGTTTATATATGCCAATGGTATTATGTTCAACTTATTATTAGTAAGATAACCAGTGTTGAGATTGTGGAGGTAAAACACGACTCTTGACCATGACTGTTCACCAGGTTGGCAGTGTGGTGGTATAATACGCTCACAGTGGCGGCCTGCACACACACACACACACACGGAGGATATACACGGTCATATTCATGGTTGTAAGTTTAAGGAGGGGTATACACACATACGCACACTCATACGTATATTGTGGTGTGGAGAGAGGAACACACCAATATGGAGAAGTTCGTACATACACAGACACATATTACAAGCGCTGACACACACACACATACTGACGCACACGCTTAAGGGGAGATGGTTCACTTTTTGGGCGATTTTTGCATGTATTTATAATTTTTCTAGTTTCCTCCCTAGACCTCCATATAATTAAAGAAAAACATCCCTTAGATCCCCCTTCTAGATAAATTTGTAAATTTTTCGGTAGACAAATTTCCCGGCCGAAGGCAGGTTCTTCCAACATTACAGGCTCACGATCGTTCGCCAGGGAAAAAATCGACAGCTAAATAGCACGAAAGGTCTAAATATTGACGAAGAAATGGGGAGAAAGGTCTTAAAATCAACTAACTAATAGGGCAAACATCTTAACATCTGAAAACTAATGGGGCTAAACATGAGGGAGAAAGTGGTCCAGAAAACCGACCCATCTCCCCTTAAACAAATAAGTCTGTCATTGTAGCAACCACACCACGAACCGAATAGGTCTTGCATGCAGAGTAAAAAATAACCATCTACGCACAGGTGTATGTACATACATAATTACACACACGCCAACACGCACACACATGGTATGAACTCACGGCTTCAAAAATCTGTGAAGCCATTACAATTTTTAGTCGTGACCACAGAATTCCCTCACCCTCCCTCTCTTCTCGCTTGTCACGAGGGGGGAGAGGAGGAAGGGAAGGAGGAGGTGGAATAAGAGCAGAAGGAAGTGGAGGAGAAGGTAGGAGGCAGATAAATTACAAAGGAGAACAAACTGCAAAAGACATTACGAAGCAGTTTAAGGGGAGACTGGCCATTTGTTAGGTCTATTAATTTATATATTCATATATTGTTTTTAGTTTCCTCCCTAGACCTCCATCAAACTTAGAAAAACACCCCCTAGACCCCCTTTCAAGATAAATTTGTAAATTTTTCGGTAGAAAAATGTCCAGGCCGAAGGCCTGTTCCTCTTAAAATTGCAGGCTCGCTTTCGCTCGCCAGGAAAAAATCTACACCTAAATGGCGCGAAAGGTCTTAATATTGACAACGAAATGGGGCGAAAGGTGTTAAAATCGCCAAACTAATGGGCCGAACGTCTTATAATCTCAAAACTAGTGGGGCTAAACATTAGGGAGAAGGGGGTCCAGAAAAACGGTCTGCCTCCCCTTAAGATAACTATTTTAGCTGACAGTAGATAAATGAACAGCATAGCACCAGGCTCTTCCTCGCCCGTCACTCCCTCCAGTTTATGCTGACGTGAAAACATTTGGGACAACATATCATGCAGTATTTTAACACTGACATGGAATTTCGGATAGCAAAGGAGAGAAAGAGATTCATTTGTAAACTAGCTAATCCTACATCTAAGATCTTGCAACGATAACCCAAAGTTTCAGCCATGAGTAAATTAGTTTGGATATACATTTTGAGATTATGCAAACATTTAATTGTCATTGTTTTGGTTGAGTGTGATTTCTCCGTAACAGTGAGTTATTCTGTAAGAAATATTGTTAATTGAGGGTTAGTGGCCATGTATTTATCTAAATGGTTCTTGAAAGTCGCAACTGTATTACAATTTACAATGTTCGATTGAAGATGTTCCAAATATTTTCAATTCGTTGGAAAAATATTTGTTTAGCTTTAATGGACTGACAGCGCTTGCCAACAATCTTGCAACAATTGTTTCTACTTATGCTTGATCGATCGATAGTGAAATAATTATCGTCATTTAGATTGTATGACTCCCGTATGCATATAGAAAACATCATTTAGATATCCTCGCAAAGGAGAGAAGAGAAACATAAATGAGAAAAGAGAAGGTGGAGGAGAAGAAGAGGAAGAAGAGGAGCGAATAGTAGGAGGGTGATGGTGAGTAAGGTAAAGGAGAAACATAAATGAGAAGTGAAGAATTAGGAGGAAGTGAAAACAAAAAAGAGGAGAAGGGAGAAGAATATAAAGTATTTGTGTGTGTGTGTGAGAGAGAGATAGATATATGTACAAGGAGTTACAAGGAATATTTAGTATCTCAGAGACCTTGCGGTCCATTCCGAGGAGATACTCGAAGTGGAAGGAGAGAGACTGTTTACTGCACTACACTCTTTACAGAGTGTGCACAATACTATCTACTCTCTTCTTGAACTGCTCTACTGAAGAACTGTTTACAACTTCGGAAGGAAGTTTGTTCCAGGTAGAACAGATCTTATATGATAAAAAGTTTCGACCAATACTAGTGCTGAACCTTTTCAATTCTAATTTCCAGCCATGGTTGTGTGTTGTATTCATATTGAGGCTAAACATTTGGCTATAATCCACATTGTCAAACCCATTAAGTATTGTAAATACTTCAATGAGCTGACATCGTAGTCTGCGTGTTTCCAACGTAAAAAGATCAAGACCTTTCAACCAGTCCTCGTAGCTCATTCTTCTAAGCGATGGAATAAGCTTTGTAGCTCTAGCTTGTACTCTTTCTAGTCGCTCTATATCTTTCCTGAGTGCTGGAGACCAGAATTGAACAGCATACTCCAGGAGGCCGTATCAGAGCGTTGTAAAGTGTGAGGACTATTTCCTTATTTCTATACCTAAATTGCCTCTTAAGAGTTAATATAGCCCAATACATTCTGAGCTTGTAAATATATTGATGTAATGTGCCTTTGGCGTGGAGTCGAAGTAGGTCAAAACTCTGAATAGCGATCGTACAGATATGTAGTAATGGGAATGTAATAATTCCGAAGTACAAGTTATGCTGTACAGTTGTAGGTATTCAACTCTTCAGTTTGAGCCCATTTTGACCTGAACAGAGAATCAGTTGCTATGCGGATTATGATTTCCTTGGGAGCTTGCTGAATAAAACACAAACTTTCGAAGCAACTGTCAAATTATTCCTACCCTATTAGAACAGTAATTTTAAGTTTAATTACAACAATACTACTACTACTACTACTACTACTACTACTACTACTACTACTACTACTACTAACAATAATATTACTAATACTATTATTATTATGTATAATACAGTTAATATCGATTAAAGTTGCAAGCAATATTGTATGGGGTTCAAGCGGTTTTGTACGCAGGGTAATGTGTTGGATACAAGGGGTGTGTCACATATATCAATAGATCATTTAACTGATTGGGCATGGAGAAACTACAGAAGGAAAAACATGTAGTCATTTTGGCTGTGGCCATTTACAAGTGTGGCTGCTTTGGTTGTGGCTGTGTATGAGTATGGCCATTTTGGTTTGTTACGGCTGGATCGGCAATACATATTCGGGATTCTTGATCGTAGGACAGAAATGGCTTAAGTGACAACGACACGCTCGATTCCAGTCCCAAATACTATATGCTCCAGACAACAAAAGCACCAACGCCCTACAGAGTTATCGTCTACGGTAACGAGGTACCTTAACTCGGCGAAAGTGTACAACAGGGGTAGGCTATGAGGCTAAACTCCCTCAGACATTTATAGGTTACGTTATTACTAAAGAAATGCAATACTCAAGAAACTACGTTAATATTAAGCCTCTAATAATGTAGAATAGAAGCAGGCTAAAGGTATGACAGGGAAATGCTAAATGACAAATGTACACGCCTACTTGAAAGCGCGTGCACTACACTAACTGTCCCCTACTAACATGCACTAGCATGTAGCATACAAGATGTTCATGATCCAGTAGATACCTAATAATACACATGGGAGGAACATAAACAGTAGTCACTTATTATAATAATGAATCTATACTTGGAATAACTAAAAGGTTGCAGGCAACAGTACTGCGCCGGTAGCCTACTACCGCATCGGCTACTTCGCTTCTCTCACTCTGTCTCCCCTCCGAGTCCGTATGCGCCCTACGCAACAGAACTCCGGACACAGCAGCAAAACGACAGTGCAGTTAATTGATACATGAAAGTATTAATAGTGTTGTCTTGTGTGTGAGTAATGTGTATTGTAAAGTGTTATAGATATATACTTAAAGAGAGCTGCAATGCATAGTAAAATAAAGATATATCCCACTCATCATCCCCATGTGTTCTAGCTAGCAGGCCAAGTCACAGGAACAACGAGTCCCAGCACCGAAAGCGAGAACCCAGGAGAAGACTGTAGAGAACACAAGGACAGATAAATTACGTTACTCTACTATACCGGCACTACGAGCGAGCTGTAGTCTCGGGTGCTACACTCGCTCCTGGCTCGGTATGCAAATCAAGGCTAAGTCCTCGTCCCTCTACAGACAACTCCTGGGCATGGTCGGGCTCTTACACATGGCACCAGTCTAGTCACAAATGGGATGATGAGCAGGGCATATAACTCGTGAACATGTAGAACGTTCACCAACTATCCTCATCAAGAAGATCGCTGTTCACATTAACCCCTTAAATCTAATACATGTAAATATATGCTTGTCCTAAGAGTAATACGAGAGGTGAGTGCTGAAACTCCTTTAGGACCTCAAGGGAAGGTTATGCATTTAAATAGAGAGAAGAATGAAATGAGATTAATGTCGTCAGAGAGAAAGAGTGCAACCGTGAGAAGTGGGGAGAGAGAGCAAGGGATGTTAGAATCTCAAAGGTTCTAGGCAACCTAGTCCAGGAACACACAGCCAACCTCCAGGCAGTGTGCTGTACGACAACATGGGCCCAGCCCAGGCAGGCAACAATGGACTACCAACCCTATCGCGCCTAGCTATAAGGGCAAGGCTGCCAACCAGTCCATACGTCTGGCAACCACCCGGCCGGCAGCGCGGCGTGTTGCTACCCTCTTGCTCTGAAGCCCAACTCACTCTCTCTCTCTGAATTCCCATTATCCTATCTATCAACTTCTCTATTGATACTACATATTAAATGGAAGGTCTCGACATGGCTTAAAACAAAACCCACCACTGGTTAGCACATGACGAGACCTTTGCAGAGATACAAAGAACATAGTTACAAGTTGTCACACTCAATATACACAGCGGCTGACGGTAGCCAGATCACGGGCGGTACAGTGGAGTACCAAGGAGTACAATCAGGTTGCGTTGCCCAGCACTGGGGTGCGTCACAGGTTGTAACTATTAATCATTCTGACTGTTGCTTCTGCTTTTGTGGCTCTGTCCTTATATAATAAGATGATTACTTCAGCTTTACTATATACAATACTGTACTATATTTAATGTTTTGAGAAATACCATAATATATATATATTTTTTTTATCTGAAGTAACCTAGATATTGTCTGATTTTCCAAAAGTTGTCTTATATATTAGGTGACATGGAGGTGATTCACTCATGTAGATAATTATTATATTATTGATTTAGGTATAGATATATTATGGCCTAGATGTAGAAATTTGATGATGTGATTGTAAAAAGTTGTATATATTGAGCATTACTACATACTAAATAGCACTTAAGTTTATGTAAAGTGTATAACCTAGATATTGTATAGTTATATGGAGGTGACACATGTGTGTAAATATATTATGGCATAGTTGGAGATGAGTGAAGGCAAGGTAAGGATTAATGGTGAATATGAAATATGTGGCCGTTTTATTTGTTACCGTAAATGAGTGTGGCTGTTTATGAGTGTGGCCGTTAAAGTTTGTAGCCGGTTTGGTTGTGACAGCAAAGGAGTGTGGCCGTTATGTTTGAGCCATATAGGAGTGTCGCCATTTTGGTTGTGGCCATTAGGGATTGTGCCCATGTTGGTTGTTTTGTGGCTGTTTTGGTTGCGGCCGTTTAGCTTTGTACGTAGCTGCTTTAGTTGAGGATTTTCTGTTAGTGGCCTTTTATGGGTGTGGCCATTTTGTTTGTGTTAATTAATGAGTGTGGGTGTTGTAATTGTAGCTGTTTAGGAGTGTGGCTGTTTTGGTTGTGGCTGTTTTGGTTGTGGCTGCTTTGGTTGTGGCTGTTAAGGAATGTTGCCATTATGAGTGTGGCCATTTTAGTTGTGGCTGTTAAGGTGTGTGGTTGTTTTGGTTGTGGCCATTTAAGATTGTTGCCAGTTTAGTTGTGGCCTAGGAATGTGGCTGTTTTGGTTGTGGCCATTAAAGAGTGAGGTAATTTTAGTTGTGACCATTTAAGACTGTGGCTAATTTGATTGTGGCAATATTTAATGGCTCGGTAGTGTAGTGGAGAACGTCTCAGCCTCCCACCCCGGGTGACCAGAGTTCAATCCAACGCTCAGGCATGAAGGTTATTCGCATACATCGATAGCTAGTACCGTTTCCCTTGAGCAAGGAAATGGGTAATCAACTTTGGTCGAGCGCTATTGAATCTTGGAACGAGGGCTAGAGAGAAATTATGCTAACCAGAACATTATTAGGGGTTCAAGCGTATGGCGGGAAACCCTTTTTGTAATTGTTAAACTTCAAATTTCTTCCAAATTATTCTATCACACTGGTTATTACGCAATAACTCAGGAACCGCTTGTTGGATCAGAATCAAACTTTGACACAATGTGCGTTTGTGTACTGGCCAACTGTTGATAAACATAGAAGCTGGCGGCCAGACACGGACGTGGTGGCCGCATTTCCAAAAATGTTCAGACATAAATACCGTCTCTCCCACTAATGGGAAATTATTGCGCTTTGGCATATAGATTCCACCACCAATGCTCCACAAATGCTATAGAAAAGGTTTGGTGTTGCATGTGGGGGGTTTTTCGGCTATAATAAAAAAAACTAAAATTCACTTGACAATCCATATCCTGAAAACTACACAGATATCAAAGCCATTTTTGCGTAGTTGGGCGAGGGTCGCAATTCCGAACGTTTTGGTACCAAAATAATAGAAATCGTTGGAATAGTTTGGACGCAGCATTGAAAATTCTGTCTCGGTTACCCGAGTCCCCTAGTTTTTTTCTATTCATATGCCTGACCCTGCTTGAGGAAGGTTGTGTCCTTAATAACCTCCAGTGACTGACCTATTTACCCCTTAGTGTGGTGGCTAGTTCTATAGCTTTGAACATTATTAGTAAAATGGCCGGTGTTGACGAGTGCTACTTCCTCCCATATTATCCAGCTTTGTCTTGCTTTGCAAGAAAGGATGGATAATGTGGAGAGAAAGGTACAGTCTCTCAAAGTCGAAAATTTGGCCTTGAAGGTAGCCATGGCAGAGAAGAAGTGTGAGGCTAGTGTTCATATGGATCGTGAAGCTCCCTGGAAAGTGGTCGCTACTAGTGCATCAGCCTACAAGCTGAAAAGACAGCCAGTAAAACCCAGCAACAAGTTCATCACCTTAACTAATGAATGTGATGGTGTACAAGTCGATGATAGCAAGGTTGGGAGTGCTTCCAGCGGCGAGCAGAACGCGAGAAAAGGAGGTAAGGAGACTCCAAACACAGGTAAGTGTAAGTTTATTAATGTTGTGAGAGACTCCGAAGTTAGGTATTTAGGTGAAAATATTTCCACCAAAGATAGGAAGCTCAAGTTTCTTCCCAGGGCAGGTATATGTAGAGTTTGTGAGAGATTGGAGGACGTCATTGATGACTTTGGAGATAAACCCATATTTGTGCTTAGTGCAGGTAGCAATGATGTTGGTAAACTTACAGTGTTGTACGGCGTAAACTGTATAGAGTAGCCTTAGATAATATTAGGATTTTTTTTTTTTTTTGTATGTGAGTGAAGGAGACAAAAGGCAGAACTGTCTGTGGCTTGGGCCTCCTACAGAGTTGAAAGAGTGACAAGGCCAAAATTAAGGGATGTTCGAGCCAAAATGCCTGGACACACAGAGTTTGAAGCAATTTAACCCGTATAGCCCCAGCGACGCGCCTGACGCGTCGGCGATGTATGTAACGCACAGCCCCAGAGACGCGCCTGGCACGTCACCCTAATTGCGCCGACCGTAACCTCAGGTGTAGCCACTCAAGAGGGCTCAGATTTGTATGGGAACTGTGTACGTATCCCACGCAACCGTGCCGATGGTTGAAAACTCTCAAAGTCCACGTGCGTGCGCGCGAGCGCGCAATAACCTGTTTTTTTGGGATAATTGCCTTCAATTTTTTACTCTTGTAAAATCCATTTTCGGGGGCTCTGTAGGACCATTTTTAAAACTTTTTGAGCGGTTTTTCGTGGTTTTTCCTTCATTCCTAACCCATTCGCTATTGTTTCTGGAATAAAACAATTTTTTTAAAACCGGCCGGGTTCTGGTGCGCAAACATTACAAAACTAGCCGGGGCTCCACGGGTTAAGTCATAGAAAGAAGGAAAGACTGATTCTGGGAGAGAGTTCCAGAGCTCAGCTGTTGAATAGAAGAAAGATTGAGAGTAACGTTTCACTCTTGGGTTGGAGAGTTGCACAGAGTAGGAGTGGGATTGAGTTGCAAGATGGGTGCTACGTGTTCTAAGAAGAGGGGGTGGTATACACTCAGAGAGCTCTGTGGAACACTGATTATTGTAATAATGGTAGAGTAGTGAGAGAGATGCAGCATTACGGTGAAGAGAGAGAGAGACTGCAAAGAATTGGTGAGTGGGCGTGAGTTAACACACAAAGAGCGGGTGGTAGGGTATTTTACACTGTGCCGCCCAGCGTTTTTTTTTTACCCTAAATAGGGTTGTTTCCGTGCTCATTTTCATGCATAAACAAGACCCAGAGCGTAAAACAAGTATATCTCCCTGAAAGGGCGTAAAGAGAGCTTTCCAATGACACCCGAACCATCCTTGTACGACCACTGGTTATCTTGCAACGATCGTGCAACACAAGTGCAAAAAACATAAAATAAGGTAATTTCCGTACATAATTCCCTGTGTAGCGAGTGAGAAGAGGGGGAGGAAGGTAGAATACAGTTCAGTACACCCGCGGTGGTCGTGGGGAGCGGTCATAAGGTTATTACGCTCGTCCCACCGCTCAGCTCTCTCTCTCAGCAACATTACGTGCTGAAAATGGCACTCGACAGCTGTCGTGCACCGCCACATAGTCCAAATTGATTTAACTCGACAGATGTTGTGCGCCGTTGGTTAAGGGTTAATGAGATGGAAGGCTTTCTTTTCTAATTTGTCTACATGGACGCACTGTGCCCCTATACTTAGCAAGAAGCTGCACAGGGGTAAAGAACTCCCGGAAGCGGTTGAGTACACCCAGGTTTTGGTCAGCTGTTTTAGCAAGAGTGGTAATATGATCTTTTCAAGAGAGATCAGAAGAAAAAGAGATGCCAAGAATATTAAAAGAAAATTTAGGGTAAATTTGTAAGTTGTTAAAGAGTAAGTCATAGTTATTTGGAAGGGGGCGACGAGTAGACAGATGGAGAAATTGAGTTTTGGAAGCATTGAAAGTAACAAGGATTTCTCTGCCCCAATTAGAGATAGTAAAGAGATCAGAAGATAGGTGCTTTATGGCCTCCTTATGTGAGTTTTGGAGTTTCTGCTGTGAATGATTTTGTGGAATTCTAGTTGAATAGTGTAATATAGAGTCGTCAGCATATGAGTGGATGGGGCTGTAGGTGCAGTTAAGAAGGTTGTTAATGAATAATAGGAAGATAATTGGAGATAGGAAAGAACCTTGAGGAGCACCGGAGTTGATAAGTTGAGGAAGTGAACGGTGGCTGTCCATAACCGCAGCTATGGAATGGCCAGAAAGGAAATTAGAGACAAAGGCACAGATGGAAGGATATATAGGAACCGAAAGAGGGTAGTTTGGAAATTATGGATTTGTGCCAGACTCTATCGAATGCCTTCGTTATGTCTAGCACAACAGAGAAAGTCTCACCGAAGTTCCGAATGGAGAATGACTAGGAGTTAGTAAGATAAGAAAGAAGATCACCAGTAGAACTGCCCTTAAAGGTGGGGGTGCAGGGGTTGAGATAAACATGGAATAATAATCGCCAACCTGCACATAATTATCTTGAAAAATGCAATGGCACTGAAATATTAATTTACAATAGTATAAAGGATTTTGTGGATCGTCTACACCTGACATGTGACGTCATAGTGACGTCACACCAGTATCCTCATCGTGGACTGGATGGTGGACTTACACTCCTATGACGTCACAGGTCCGGTTTAGATGATCCACAAAATCCTTTATACCATTGTTAATAATTATTTCGGTGCCATTGCATTTTGCAAGATAATTATGTGTAGGCTGGCGATTATTATTCCATGTTTATCTCAACCCATGCACCCCCACCTTTAAGAAAGCCATACTGGCGGTTTGAGAGTAGGTTTGAGTTAGGATGAAGGGTGGGACTCCCATTGCTTGCTCTATCTTGCCAAAACGAGGTGTTAGACGTGAATGGATAACCAGAGCAATTGGTTTCAATTGCTGGCTGGCAAAGCTGTACCAAGAGCTGACATTACCATTCATAGATATCTGGAGCGTTTACTACGGTAATGATATCTTGTACGCAAGGGGCAAGGGACGGGGTATATTTAAGTAGGAAAGGAATGGGGATGTTAGGAAGATTAGTTGATAGAGTAGTAGAGGTGAGGTTTTAAAATAACAATATCTTATCAACAGAATACACACGAATTTAGGTGATAGAAGGAATAGACAGAAAAGGAAATTAGGTGATATTTTATAACAGTTATTCGATCACTGGAGACGATGAAATCTGGAGGTCTTATACCAGATGATGAGTCCGATGAGGAGTTTTATACAACCAACTCGACCATGGATTAAACAAGTTACTAATGCTATAAGACACCAATACAAAACAATATTTGATAACGTACCCCGTGCCAACAGACCTGCCTGTCAACCTATCTTCTGGTCTAAATATTTGTCTTATTTGCCTTTATCAAATTTGACTTAAGTATATCTATTTTACGTGCCTTCGCCTGCCTAACTTTTCTTGCTCCCAGCTAACTTAACTCGTCCTCCCCTAACTGTACTTACTGTGTACATATATTTGTTTAATTTCTTATTTAACTTTTCCAGCATTCCATGACGTGTTTCTTAGTTTTATTACGGTATTGTTTTGTTGACAATGTTATTGGTATAGAAAGGAGTTGTGGGTTTCTAAGGAACAATTAATTTATAATTTACTAATGCATTTGCCTTGCCTGTGGTCTTTCTTAAGTTATATAAAATTGTCTAATGGTATTCATAATACAAAAGAAGAATAGTGTCCCAATACTGAAATTAACTTGCTTACTTTAACTCCCGTTACTCTTTATATTTTCCTGTCTTATTTCGTCTGCCTTCCTATCTTGTTTTCCATCCACCCTAGCTTACCATATTTGACCTAATTAGATAACCACAATATTTCCACTCCGAGTTAGGGGTACTTCACACAGTCAGGAATGCGAGCTAGAATCACTAGGAGTAATGATTCCTGGTGATTCCTGGGAATACACCGCGAATGTTTGCAATTCCCCGTGGACTCACAACATCGTAGGAACCAGTGGGAGTGTACCTGCGAATCACTGGGAGTCACTTGGGAATCACTGGGAATCACCAGGAATCACCTGGATAAAACCAGGAATGAAGTGCGAGTTATTGAAAATTTGAAAATGTCGGATTACTGTAATATAAGAGTCGATAGGAGTAATATAGGAATCACTGGGAATTAGATAGGAGTCACTGGGAGTCACCGAGCATGACTGGGATTTGTTAAGAATGAGATGCGAGTATGCCAGGCATGGCCCCCATTGTGTGCTTGACCCTATAATTGAAATACATTTTTCCTCAAGTATGTCTCTTGTAGTCTATAACTACAATCCTCTAATATCATCATTAAGTATTATGACTGTATTCATACATCATTACAGACATTAATATAATACGAAAAGTCTGTATCATTATGTACCGTAAGGTCATAATATCCATGCTTACTATGCTTTAAGAAACAAATATATTTAAACTATTGTCTAAATAGTGGATAGTTTATCATTCCCACCTTCTTCTTTTCATTCGTTACCGAGTTCTGTAATATTTCATACGATTACCTAATATAGGTAACACTTATAGGTTGTGTTAGTTTGCTTAGGTTAGGTCAGGGGAGTTGCAGAACTTCTAGATTATTAACCGGCGACTACAACGGCCCCTAAACAACCAAGCCATGATTACGCTGGCTCAAAGTTTACCCCGGCGACTACAACGCCCCTCGAAGTAGTAATCCAAACTCCACTGTCCAACACCAAACGAACTTGACATTTCAAAACACATACAAACACGTATCCACCATTCTCGTTATGTTAGGTAAGGGGAGTTGCAGAACTTGTAGACTACAAGTAGGGTATTGTAACATTGACCATACATTGTTCACATTATTTAATTACCTGAACTACCGTAATTTCCTTCTCTACACACAATCACTGGGTGAATACAATGTCTTGTGGGAAATTATACTTACACAGGTTAATACTAGGCCTATCTATAATGTTTGACCAAGAAAAGTTAACTACCTGTATATATACTGTATATTATACTTTCACGTGAGAAGTATTACAGGTTTATATGAATAATATATTTATTAAAGGGTACTTCACACAGTCACGAATGCGAGCTAGAATCACTAGGAGTAGCTGAAAATTCGGATTCCTGGGCCTATTTGCGGTGAAAATTCGATGACTCCTAGTGACTCTAGCGATATCCTAGCGACTCTAGCGATATCCTAGTGATTCCTGTTAGACTCCCAGTGACTCCAAACCACTCGCGGCCGATTGGCCCTGTCCGACAAAATGTTCACCGTGTTTAAAGTTCTCGCCACGAATCGGACCATTCCCAGTGACTCCCAGTTGATTCCCAGTGATCCCCAGTGATTCCCCAGTGACTCCCAGTGAGTCCTGGGGATTCTCAGTGTTTCGTATCTGATTCGCGGACAGCTTTCGGTTTCAGTTTCAGTTCTCACCAGAATCACCAGGACTCACTGGGAGTCACTGGGGAATCACTGGGGATCACTGGGAATCACTGGGAGTGGTCCGATTCGCGGCAAGAACCTTAAACACGGTGAACATTTTGTCGGACAGGGCCAATCGGCCGGGACTGGTTTGGAGTCAATGGGAGTCTAACAGGAATCACTAGGATATCGCTAGAGTCACTAGGAGTATCGATTTTCACCGCGAATAGGCCCAGGAATCCGAATTTTCAGCTACTCCTAGTGGTTCTAGCTCGCATTCCTGACTGTGTGAAGTACCCTTTAAACCTTTCCATATTATTCGAGAAAGCCTTTCGTTATCTTATTTGGCTAACATTATACTATGCTATTCAGTTTAAGAAGTACTTGTAGAAATCAAAGAGGTAAACACTATTTAAACTAACCCTCTAACACCCACAAATTCTTCCTAATCTACAATAACTAAAATGTTCTAATGATAGGAAAGTAATATAGAAAATTACGTAATCGAAAAAGCGTTAATATACAGTATATTGTTTGATCAATTAACTTACCATTCACTGCATTAAGTATATACCCTTCCATGATCCTATAGTTAACCTAGAACCACACCTTTCAATAGTAAGCTGTTGTACCCTGCATATCATAAATAGCTATTAGAATTTTTCTCTCATCCATATCAACTTTCCTACCATCCACCATACCATCTCGTTTTTAATAGTTTTCCGTTCTTCCTGTTTCTCCTTCAATCCATCCTACATCCATCCATCCTTCCATTTTGTCTTCCTCCATAATTTCTCCCTTCATTCCTTTCTTCCTGTATTCATCCATCATACCTACCTTCATTTCTCCCTGCCCAATTTCTTCCTTCCCTCTTTTCTCCATCCATCCAACCTACCTTCCTTCCTTCCTTCGTATCTCCCTTCCTCTATCCCCACCTTCCTTCTCTCTTTCTTTTCTACCCAATTTCTCATTTGTCTAATTTTTTGCTTTCATTAATCCATATTCTGTACTTTACTTCCCCTGCCTCCCTCTCTACCTGCCTACTTACCGTCCCACTTACCCCTTCCTACCTTCCCTCCTGCTTTCCAGTTGACCTATTAGCCCCTGCCTAACATTGCCCTTTCACAGCCCCTCATGCTTGCAAGCGCCGATCAGACTATTAGCTAATGAAAGGATGATGATGATGATTATGATAAACATGATATTTCTTTATATTATTCCTACCATAAATATTTTGTTTTCCACTCTTCCATTCTTTCTTTCTTCTAAGCATACATCTTACTTCTTTTGTCGTTTATTCTCCCTACTTGTACTTCCCTGCCTTCCGTCTTTCCATCTCTCCTTCCTACCTCCACTCTTCCTTCAATTCCTACTAATAATTTTCCTTCCCTCTCTCTACCCCCACAGCCTACTATAAACTTACCTCCCCTTCCAAGGGTAATCAGACTGCAGGCCAATGGTAAAGGGGGCAGGATTATGATGATGATAGTGGTGGTGGTAGGGATGATGATGCTTATATACTTCATTCCTTTCTTACTGTAGCATATATAATTCCTACTAAACTCCAACCTCCCTCTCTATCTTGTAGCTACCTACCTACGTGCCATACCTTCCTTCCTTCCACCCATTCATCCATCCATCCATCTCTTCCTTACTACCTACTTCCCTACCTTCTCTCCCTACCTGCTCTGTCTTCTTTCAATCTAACCATTCAACCATCCTCCTTAACTATCTACATCTCAACCTATCCCCCTTCCTTCCTACCTACCTTCTTTCCTCCCTACCTGACTACGCCTCTACCTACCTATATATTTATCTGCCTACTTCTTTACCAACCTACCACCCACCCTCCTTACTTTCCCACCTGGCTGTCTACATCTCTGCCTACCTGTCTACACCTTTACCTAGCTACCTTCCTCCCTACCTATTTATATTTCTACCTATATTTATACATCTTTACCTACCTACCTATCATCCTTACCTACCTTCCTCCATCCCTACCTACCTACCCACTTTCCTCCTTTTGCTTTTCTGACTAATACACATTGTTGTTTAATCCTCTCCGACATATGACGCAATGTTGAGCCTAATAGGGATACTTTAAAGCCTTTACTTCAACATCTGCAGTTGTCTTTGAGTTAGCTGTGGGCAGAAAACTAATTTTGGAGAGGTAATTATAAGAGTGAGAGAACTCTATTTCTTATTGCTAATCTGCCAACCTCTGCGTCATATGAGTCTGAAGGGGTTAATTTGTTTATCCTAGCTTGTAGCAGACGACGCACACTTCTAATCGACCTAGCTTTGTATTTTCTTATTAACTCTAGTAGTTATCGTATTTAGTATCCTACTGTAGCTATCTATATCTGTAATTTTAGTTGTTGCTTGCATGATCTTGTAGTAACCTTTGACTGATAACTTTGTTTATCTGATTATAATCCTGCTTGACTAGCCTACAGTGACACCAGCGCCATCTGTTGATACAGTATATTAACCTCTTATGTGCTGTTACACTTCATTTTTATATAATCTCTATTTGGTTAATTGTATATTAGTTACATATTCTATTATACAGATATTTGTGTGTGTGTGTGTTTTTTTAGGTAGGTTATCACTCCTGATAGCCTATTTCTGCGTATTATATAATTTTTGTTTTCGGTTATTTTTGTTTTCGGTTAGGCTAGGCTATCACCCTTGGTGGCCTATTTCTGCGTATTTAAATTTTTAAATTTTCGGTTAGGCTATCACCGCTGGTGGCCTATTTCTGCGTACCGGTATTTCATAATTTTTGTTTTTGGTTATTTTTGTTTTCGGTTAGGCTAGGCTATCGCCGCTGGTGGCCTATTTCTGTTTAAATAAAACAAAATTGTTTTCGGTTCGGCTATCACTGCATATTTAAATTTTAAAATATTTTTTGTTTTTAAATTTTCTGTTAGGCTATCACCGCTGATAACCTATTTGTGCGTATTTCAACATTTCTGTTTTCGGTTAGGCCTATTTAAGTAAGTGAAGCAACCTGAAGTGAGTGAAGTGTTTTTAAAGTGAGATAAATGTTTTTAAATTGTATCATTGACTTGATGTAAAAGTATAATTTTCGGCTTAAATTGTATTACAAGTGACGTGAAGTGATTTAAAGTGAGTGAAGTGATTTACAGTGAGTAAAGTGATCTGAAGTGTGTGAAGTGAATACAGTGTTTTGAAGTGAGACAAGTGATTAGAAGTGACTTAGAGTGAAGTGATTTGAAGTTTTGTTATTGTCACCATGTCTCGTGCCTGCACGAACTGTTCCGGTAGGTTTGGCCCTACCATGTTTGCCTGCCCCGATGTTCATGTCTGCCGATTCTGCCAGCTCCGAGAAGATTTGGCAGCTAAACTGGATGAAGCTAACGTCAAGATTAACGCCCTCACCAAGAAGCTGGAAACACTCCAAGAATTTGCGACGCTCAACGTAGGTGTATCATCAAATGAACCAATTACTACCATTGCGGCATCGTCCAACAGCCCAACGCCTGATATAGCGGTACCTGCTTCAGTACATGCACCACGTCAGGAAAAAAATTACTCCGCTCCATCTCAGGACAACTTCCGCGTCGTGAGAAACAACGTTCGTCCCACCACAAGGAGGATCATCACCGAAACCATCTGCCAGAACCGTTACCAGATTCTTGCGGACTTAGATGACGAAGAAGAAATAGAAGAAATTCGGCTCGTAGGAGGTTTCATGGTTCGTGGGCGACTTATGGATTTCTGCGCCAGGGCACCCAGGACCAGGAAGCGCTTTTGTATCCCGGGTGGCGGTGTGGACAACGTCGCAGCTGCAGTCAACGAAGTTTCAAAGTTAGCCGCTTCACGCACAATGTACGTCATTCATGTCGGATCTAATGACGTGCAGCGGACCCGATCGGAGGACCTCATGCTGAAGTACCGGAAGCTGATTCAGAAGTATAAGGAAAAGTCAGGCAGAGTCATCATATCAGGGATCGTCTCCAGGACGGTGTGGAGAGCTGATTCTTCAATATAGCCACTAGCGTAAATCGTCATCTGGCTAACCTCTGCAGGGAAGAAAACGTTGGATTCATCAATACCTGGAATGACTTCTACCGTGAAGATCATCTGTTTGTAGAAGATGGAGTCCATCTGAACCAGGTGGGAGCAGCAAGATTTGGCCGCCTGTTTCACGACGCAGTAAAGGATTTTCGGAGAAAAAGCAGAGCCAACCAAGGACCACCAGGGACAAGGTTCGAGGCCCGAGGACCACCAGGGACAAGGATCGAGGACCGTGGACAACCAGGGGCGACGATCGAGGACCGAAAACTACCAGGGACGACGATCAAGGACATCGAGAACGGAGGACCACCAGAAACAATGATCGAGGACCGAGGACCAAAGGAACATTGATCGAGGACACCGAGGACCGAGGACAACCAGGGACGACGATCGAGGACTGAGGGCAGAAAGGCACTTATATGTAGATCCGAGCAGAACCAATACATTTAACTCCTTGCGACATATTATGTTCCAATAAGTCCGAGGAGGCGGTTGACAAGTATTTTGGGTCTTGAATTTGGCTCATGAGTGTTGTCGAAGCCTTACATTTTTCGCGATTTCCATCCACCAGAATGCTGTTTATTGTGATGTATCATATATCAGTGGAAAGAGGAATATTTATAGTACATGATAAAACAAAACAAAATGTAAATAAATCGAAATATGAAAGTGTAAATGAGTCCGGAATACAATTATTTCCCATGCAATTGTCTTCACACCGTCCTAGCTCTAAATTGTGAGTGATGACCATATATTTTTTTTGCTCAAATAATAGTATTTTTTCTCCTCTTTCCAAATCTGAAAACAGAAATTGTTTATCTTCAATAGTTCTCAAGCAGTGACCGAAAACAAAAAATATATGATTTTGATTTATATGGTTTATAACATTTTCGATTTATTTCGTTGCTACGAAGTGTATGGTTTTAAATTTAGGCTGTATGAATTCGGCAAATAATGCTGATGAGTATAAAACAAACTAGAAGTTCCTAGGACAAATACTTTTTGCGCTATGAATATTTGAAATGAAGAGCCAAAATGCGAATATTTACGCTTCACCCATCTCTGTTCCGGCGATGGTAGCCGGGTTCCGAGCTGTTCCCCACCTCGTGGTTGCATTATTTGCTCGGATATGTATATAACTGTATATATCACCGGAATCGGAAAATTGTGCTCTTTCCAATGGTGAAAACAAAAATAATATAGCGTAATTGGTTCGCGAGCTATGCACAATTGTTTCCATGCAGTGACCGAAAAAAAAAATATATGATTTTGATTGATATGGTTATAACATTTTCGATTTATTTCGTTGCTACGAAGTGTATGGTTTTAAATTTAGGCTGAATGAATACGGCAAATAATGCTGATGAGTATAACACAAACTAGAAGTTCCTAGGACAAATACTTTTTGCGCTATGAATATTTGAAATGAAGAGCCAAAATGCGAATATTTACGCTTCACCAGTCTCTGTTCGGGCGATGCTAGCCGGGTTCCGAGCTGTTTATTTGGTCGGATACGTATATAACTGTATATATCACCGGAATAATTGATTTTTTTTTTTTTTTTTTTTTTTAATAAAGAGCGTTCCGTGAATTCCAAATCCAAAACTTTGAATGTTTTCTATGCAAACGCTTGTAGCATACGCAATAAATTTTCAGATTTAGAGGAACTAGTGTTTACGGAAAATTACGATGTTATTGGCATAACAGAATCTTGGCTCAATACTGAAGTAAGAGACTTTTTAGCAGAGTATTCACTTCCCGGTTATGTAATGTTTGAGAAAAGCCGAATTAATAGAAATGGAGGTGGAGTTTTATTTTTTATCAAAAAAAGTCTTAACCCGACCCTCTTGTCAAAACCTCAAATTGTGAACGTCGACATATCCTTTGTGCTAATAGAGAATAATAAAGGTATAAAAATAATACTTGCACTAATATACAGACCTCCAGCTCAATCAGTACAAACTGACCGAGAAATTTAAGAGAAATTTATGAGCAAATTGCAGACTTAAGTAACTCGCAAGATACCGTAATTTTTGGCGACTTCAATTTACCTGTGACCAAGTGGGGAGATAGTATTACTTCACACTCTGGACAAGACCTGTATACAAATTTGCAAGAGAGTTCGCTATATCAATTTGTTAGATCTCCAACCCATGGAAATAATGTCCATGACCTTGTACTTTCAACAAAAGACGAATTGATAGAGAATTTGAATGTCAGTGATGAATTCAGAAACAGCGACCATCGTACGATAACTTTCAGTTTAAAGTTTACTAGTAATAGTAAATTTACTAGAACCAAATAGCAGCATCGAGAAAGTCCCTAATTTCAAGCAAGCAAACTTTCGTAAACGTAGAGCAATGTTTAAAGAAACTGACTGGAGCTTTTTAATTAACAATAACGACATAAATACATCTTGGGAATCATTCGCAAACACTTACCTAAAAGCAGTGCAAGACTGCATACCATCGAAATTACGACGTGCAGGCCATAATAATAAGCCCAAATGGTGGAATAAAGATATTTCAAACTGTCTGCTTGCTAAAAAGTTTGCTAATGATAGATTAAAATCCTCACAAAATGACGAAGAACGGGTGAAACTTGTAGAACTACGACGCAAAGCCAAAAGGTTAATTAAGCAAAGTAATAAGACCCTGGAGTTACATGTTGCGAATCAAAGTAAAACAAACCCAAAATAATTATATAGTTATATCAGAAAGAAGAGAGTAGTTACTTCAACTGTAAGACCGTTAGTCGATGAAAATGGAGACTATACCAAAGACGAAGTACAAATGAGTAATGCCCTCAATACCTTCTTTGCATCAGTTTTTACAACAGAAGACCTCACTGATATCCCTACAGCATCGCCGATTCAGATAGATCATTCTGATGTTCTAAGCAATATCACCATTACAGAGAGAGAAGTATTGAAATGTTTAGATAAACTCAAGGTAAATAAAGTGCCCGGACCTGATACAATCTCACCTAGAGTTCTAAATGAAGCTAAGGATGAGCTCTCCAAACCACTGACATTGCTATTCAATAAATCCTTGCAGTCTGGAACTATGCCTGATCAGTGGAAGCTAGCTAACTTAACACCGATTTTTTAAAAAGGCAGCAAATCCCTATCCTGTACCTATCGTCCAATTAGCTTAACCTCAGTTGTATGTAAAATGCTAGAAACGCTCATAAGAGACAGACTCGTAAATCACTTAGAGGAAAATATAATACCTAAAGATACTCAACACGGCTTTCGTAGCAAACGTTTCTGCTTAACAAATCTCTTTTACTTCTTCCACCATATCCTCAACCTCTATGATGAGAGTAAAGCTGTAGATATTATATACCTTGATTTTCAAAAGGCCTTTGACAAAGTTCCCCACAAACGTTTACTGCTAAAACTAAAAGCGCATGGAATACAAGACGGTGTGTTGAAATGGATATAAAATTGGATCCGCGACAGAAAGCAAAGAGTAGTCATAAACGGTAAGGCATCTAAATGGACCAATGTAAATAGCTTGGTACCCCAGGTATCGGTACTAGGACCAATTCTCTTTCTAATTTACATCAACGACATAGATGAGGGTCTCACCTGTACAATCTCTAAATATACTGACGATACAAACATTGCAAATAGCGTACTCTCAAAAGAACAAGTTGACGATATGCAACACAATCTAGATAAGTTGTCACGTTGGGCCCAAATTTGGCAAATGAGTTTCAATGAGGATAAATGTAAAGTACTACATATCCGATACCAAAATGAGAAAGCAAACTATTCAATGAATGGCACTCAGCTTTAGAATGTAAACAGAGAAACCGATCTGGGAGTAACAATATCGAGTAACCTAAAACCGAGTCAACAATGTTCAGAAGTTGTTAAGAAAGCAAACAAAATAATTGGCTTTATAGGCAGGTCATTTGAGCATAAATCCAAAGAAGTTATCCTAACCCTTTACAATTCCTTAGTCCGCCCTCTTCTGGAATACTGCGTTCAATCCTGGTGCTCTTATTACCAAAAAGATATAGACAAGCTAGAACGAGTTCAACGTAGAGTTACCAAAATGATACCTAGCCTAAAGAACAAACCATACGATGAGCGACTTAGAGAATTAAATCTATTTCCTTTAACCCAGCGCAGATTAAGAGGACACTTAATTCAAGTGTTCAAAATCATCAAAGGCATCGACAATATGAACTGTAGTAAGTACTTCACTATCGACCAATCTAATTACACGCGGTGAAACGGTTGCCAAATTATCGGTAATTTTTTTAACTCGCACGAATCTAAGAATTTCTTCTTCAATCGAGTTGTCAACTTGTGGAATGGGCTTCCCCGAGACGTTATAGACTGCAGCACCGTTGATTCATTTAAACTTCGCCTAGACAAATATCTTGCATCAAACCCGCGACTGACTGCGTTTATATTTTATTTTTATTTTTTTTAAGAGACAATGAACGGAGGAAGGAAAAACACAGATAAAACAAAAAGGTCCATGTGCCTAAAGGCATCCTCCATTCATAAAATGTTTGTAACAACTGGATTTAAACATTTGTAGATTGTAAGTTTGTGGAAAGCAATTCGAGGAAGTGAATTCCAAAGAGTAGCAGCTCTGGGGATAAATGAATTCTGATAAGCAGAAGTTCTGCATTGTGGAGGAGAAAGTGTAAAAGTGTAAAGTAAAATTAATAACTTAATTTTATCCCCCCCTCAGTTACTAACCCATCTGTCCCCTACTAACTTCCTAATCCTGCCACGGACATTAGTTCCAGGGCAGTAGTTCCCTTTCCAATGTTCCCTTACCCACTCCAAACCACTGTTTGGACAATAGATCCTCAGTGTTTTGGAGGACAAGCAGCCTAGAAGGGTCACCAGACCTGTTGTTGCTTGATTTCCTTTGTACTCCTTTGTACTTTGTACTCCCTACCAACCTGCCTTCTTAACTACCTATTTTCTTCTCTTCTTGCGTACATACCTACCTTCCTTCCTTTTTACCTATCTACATATCTACCTACCTTCCTTCCTACCTACTCAACTACCTTCTTACCTACCTAACTACCTTACTTCCTACCTACCTACCTACCTTCCTCCCTATCTAACTACCTTGTGTCCTACTTACCTGCCTACCTCCTTACCTACCTTCCTGCCAGTGCCTCTCATGTCTGCAAGCGGTGATCAGACTGCAGGCTAATGTTGAAAGCACTTCCTGGGTACATGGAAACCAGATGAGCAGTGAGAGGAGGAGGGGGAGGAAGAGGAGGAGAAGGACCAAGAGGTGGAGGATTAGTGAAGGAAAAGGAGAAGGAAAGCAAGAAGAGGACAAAGTCGATGACTAAGAGTAGGAGGAGGCAGATTACTTAAGGGGGAGGAATACTGAGAGAGAAGGAGGAGGAGGAGGAGAATTACTGAAGGAGAAACAGAAGGACGATGATAAAGGACAGTTCAACTATACTATGCTTCAGGAGCTATGTCTATCCGGCATTAATGAGCGTCTGCCAATTTATCTTGATTACTTCCGTAATGATCCGAACATCTCATGTTCTGGGATATACAATATCCTTCGTTCGTCGAATCATACACCTTCACGTATATTGTGGACATATACTTATTTGTATTCAGAGTACAGCCATGAACACTACTAGCGACGCACCCAAATGAATCTGGATCGAATCCAAACGAACCAATATTATTCTATATTATATCCCAGAGGCCAAAGGATTGAGAGCTTGGTTTTAAATGTTCAAAGATCAAATGGGTGTAACGGTATTCGTGCTCAAAATTACTATTTCCATTACTCGATACATAGACCTACATTGTGTAATGAAAGTAACAGAGCCAAACAGTGAGAGAAGGAAGGAGGCAAGGAGCGAAGGTTAAGGTGTGAATGTAGGGGTGGGTTAACACGAGTAATAGAGCACATAGTAAAATAATGTTTAGAAATGTTGTAATCTGACGGTCACACACTTTAACTATACCGATCTTCTCCATGGTTCTATTCCAAACAGTAAACACTTCAACCATTTTCAACTAAACCAGTTCCAAAACAAAATATAATACTACATTAACCTAATACATCGTATCATTACAATACTCGTTTCATTAAGGGAGCCCACCTCGCTTGTTTTCTCTATCTCTCCCTCTTTCTTTGGCTTGTATCCGTTCGGCCCCATTCAGCCTACTGTTTTAAGACGTTTACTCCCATCCAGGTGTCAATATTTTCCTGGCGAGCGGTAGTGAGCCATCATATATATATTTTTGTTTTGACAGCAAGCTAAATTTGTACATTTTTCGATAGAAAAAATTATCCGGCGAAGCCTGATTTCTCCATACAATGCTGGCTCGCTATCGCTCGCCATGAAGATATCGACACCTGAATGGGGATAAACGTCTTAAAACAGTTGGCAAAATGGGGCCGAATGGATAGAAGCCAGGGGAAGAGAGAAAAGGAGAGAAAGCTAAAATAAAAAACCGGTGACCCCCTTTAACAGAAGGCGACTAATATACATTCTCCAAATATGAATCCTGAGCTTTGACTGAGTTAACACTTTCATTATACGGTGACGACAATCCTAAATTTGATGTTGTCTATTAGTGATGATTTAATTAATCTTAAAAGATTTTGTGATAGTTTCGATCACTTAAAGTCTTATTATACGAGAGTTTTTTTTCCCGCAACTTTCATATACAACTGAATCTGATAGTTTTAATATAATTTGTTATAAGAATTCTGCCATCTATATTAATAACTTGTTAATCTAATAACTGATAGCAGTAAAAACTATTCTCAAAAGGCTGCCAGAAATATTTTGCAGATCAAAAGTTGCCAAAAAAGCTCTCCTGTAAATCTGACTTAATGGGAGACTGGGCGTTTGTTTGGTCTATTAATTCATGTATTCATATATTTTTTTAGCTTCCTCCCTAGACCTAAATCAAGCTTAGAAAAATAAAAAAACTTGACCCCCCTTCAAGATAAATTTGTAAATTATTCTGTAGAAAATGTCCCGGCCAAAGGCTGGTTCCTCTTAAAATTGCAGGCTCGCTATCTCTCCCCAACAAAAAATCGACACCTAAATGACACGAGAGGTCTTAAAATTGACAATGAAATGGGGCAAAAGGTGTTAAAATTGCCAAACTAATGGTCCGAACGTTTTATAATCTCAAAACTAGTGGGGCTAAACATTAGGGAGAAGGGGGTCCAGAAAAACCGGTCTGCCTCCCCTTAAGCTAATGAGAATAAATCAAAAGCAAAAAGTGTAATTTATTTAACCCTTTCTCTGCAGCCAATGTAAATGTCCATCCTATGTAAAATATGTGCTACACTGCGGCCGTACATATATGTTTTGGTAGTACCGGCAGAGTTAGTTGCAGCAACCCGCCCAGCTTGTTGCCAGAAGCTTCCAGGGGGTTCTAAGGTTG
>CM064496.1:18732756-18735831 GCA_032716605.1 Paralithodes platypus | reverse complement strand
CAAAGGAAGTCAAGGAACAACGCGTCCAATGATCCCTTGAGGTTGCTTGCCCGCTAAATCACTGCTGCTCAGAGTGTTCAACATTGGTTTAGAGTGGGTAAGGGGCAGTTGGAAAGGAAAGTCTATCTATCCATTGCCTGACGCCGTAATCCCCGAAGGTGTGGCCACGAACGAACCGCCCCCATGCACCTCTGTCCCCAGTCAGTCGACGCCCCTCCTCCCAACCAGCACCGCCTTCATCCATATACTTCCTCACTCTATCCTTCCACCTCTCCTTCGGTTTACATCTCCCTCTCTATCCTTCCACCTCGCTCTCGTACACCCTCTTAGTCATTCTCTCGCTTTCCATACGTTCCATAATTATGGCCGAACCATCTCAAGCTGTTCCTATTCACACTTTCCAGCACAATTACCTCCACACCACACCTCCTTCTTACTTCCTCATTCGTCTGTCTATCCCTCCATGTAACTCCGCACACACTTCTCAAGTAACTCAAGTAAAGGAAGGTGCTGTCCTTGGATTATCGTCCATGGCAAGGTTAGGAGATGTTTGTTGAGAATAATTTGGGTTATTAAATTATTAACATAAAACAGTTATACACTATGTGATTCTTTGTGTATCTGGGGACAAGAGAGTAACATCTTAGTCATTTATATATAAACATATATAATTTATATATAATGCTAAAAAATCTTGGTTTACTCACGCCTGTTCTACTGCTGTCCGCAATAAGGAGGAAGCATTCAAACGGTACCGACGCCTTAAAACTCAAGACTCTCATTCTTCATATGTTTCTGCCCGGAATCAAGCCAAATCTGTTCTTCGACTTGCCAAACACTCTTTCATCAATAATAAATGCACTGAACTATCCAACTCTAGCTCTTCCCAAGCTTTCTGGCATCTAGCCAAAAACCTCTCCAACAATTTCTCTTCCTCGTCTTTCCCTCCCCTTTCCCACTCTGATGGCACAACCATCACTTCTTCCTCTGACAAAGCTAAACTCTTCGCTCAAACTTTTGCTAGAAACTCCACCTTGGATGATTCCGGTGCTATTCCTCCCTCTCCGCCCTCCTCTCTCTTACTTATGCCTAATATCCTAATCTCTTCTAAAGATGTACTTTCTACCCTCTCTGGGCTTAACACTAATAAGGCGTACGGTCCGGACGGTGTTCCTCCTGTTGTTCTCAAAAACTGTGCTTCCGTGCTGACTCCCTGCCTAGGCAAACTCTTTCGTCTCTGTCTATCCTCTAACGTCTTCCCTTCATGCTGGAAGTTTGCTCTCATTCAACCTGTCCCAAAGAAGGGTGACCGCTCTCAACCCTCCAACTATCGTCCAATTGCTCTTATCTCTTGTCTTTCTAAAGTTTTTGAAACTATTCTTGCTTCCAAATTTCTTAAGCATTTCTCTTCTCATAATCTGCTCTCAGATCGCCAGTATGGCTTCCTTAAGGGTCGCTCTACTGGTGATCTTCTTTCATATCTTACTAACTCTTGGTCATCCTCCTTTCGGGACTTCGGTGAGACTTTTTCTATTGCACTAGACATATCGAAAGCCTTCGATAGAGTCTGGCATAAATCTTTAATTTCTAAACTACCCTCCTTCGGTTTCTATCCCTCCATCTGTGCCTTTGTCTCTAATTTCCTTTCCGGCCGTTCCATAGCTGCGGTTGTGGACGGCCATTGTTCACTTCCTCACCCTATAAACTCCGGTGTTCCTCAGGGCTCTGTCCTATCTCCTATTCTCTTTCTAATTTTTATAAATGATCTCCTTAACTGTACCTTAATTCCCATCCATTCATACGCAGACGACTCAACCTTACACTACTCCATTAGTTTTTCAGAACGCCCCAGCCAGCAATCCCTCAACGACAAACGTAATGAAGCCATAGAACTCTTAAATTCTGATCTAAATACTATTTCCAATTGGGGCAGAGAAAACCTTGTTAACTTTAATGCTTCCAAAACCCAATTTCTCCATCTATCTACCCGTCAGGATCTCCCAGCGGACTATCCCTTATTCTTCAACAATACAAAAATCAACCCTTCATCTTCTCTCAATATTCTTGGTGTCTCTTTTTCTTCTGCTCTCATTTGGAAGGACCATATTACCAGTCTTGCTAAGGCAGCCTCCCAGAAGCTGGGTGTGCTCAACCGCCTTAGGGGGTTCTTTTCCCCTGCACAGCTTCTTGCTCTGTACAGGGGCATAGTGCGCCTTGTATTGAGTATTGTTCACATGTGTGGGAGGTTCCTCTCACACCGCTCTCCTAGACAAAGTTGAAAGGAAGGCCTTTCGTATCATTAACTCCCGTCCACTCACCAACTCTCTGCAATCTCTCTCTCTCCGCCGCAATGTTGCATCTCTCTCGCTATTCTATCGCTACTATAATAATCAGTGTTCCTCAGAGCTATCCCAGTGCATACCACCTCCTTTACGTAGGACACGTGGTACCCGTCTTGCAACTCAATCCCACCCCTACTCTGTGCAACTCTCCAACCCAAGAGTGAAACGTTACTCTCAAACTTTCTTCTACTCAACATCTGAGCTCTGGAACTCTCTCCCAGAATCAGTCTTTCCCTCTTCCTATGACTTAAATTGCTTCAAACTCCGTGTGTCCAGGCATTTTGACTCGAACGTCCCTTGATTTTGGCCCTGTCACTCTTTCAACTATGGGGGAGGCACTCGCTATAGGCAGTTATGCCTTTTGCCTCCCTCAATCACATAGAAAAAAAAAAAAAAAAAAAAAAAACACAGTGATAATCGATGTATCTGAGTGAAAAGGATAACAAAAAATTATTAATTTACAAATGCAGTTAGTTGCGGATTTAAGGCAAGCTGTTTGTCTAGGTGCTATTTAAATTAATCAACGGTGCTGCTGTCTATAGCATTTCGAGGAATCCCATTCCACAAGTTGACAACTCGATTGAAGACTTTTGTGAGTTAACACTTATGCTGCGGGCCTATTTCCGCAATATTAGGGCTCATTCAGGCACTCCTGATTGATTATGCAAGTGTTTGAATGAAATGAAATGTATGCAGCATTAAAATAGACGAAAATAGCTTCAAAATGACGCCG
>CM064496.1:18610256-18727756 GCA_032716605.1 Paralithodes platypus | reverse complement strand
GTGGTGTGTTTCTCTAACTCGTTGCGTGTGAGGTGAGGGTGGTTAGGGGTGAGATAGTGGTCTTTGATGGCTCCAGCCTGAAGGTGAAGAGTTAACCGACGTGAAAGACGAGTCTGCGTCATACCAATATAGGAATGAGGTCCACAGTCCTCATAATTACAGGTATGTTGGTAAATGACGTGATCGTCGGTCATCGGGCTCTTTATCTTGGTGGAGGCTGTTTTTTTTTTTTTTTTTTTTTTTTTTTTTTTCTATATTCCAACTACTCCCTCTCGGGCATAGGCTGAGAGCCTGTACATTCCACCGCCCAACACGGTGAAGCCCGTGAGGTCTTGTTCCAGTCTGGGGAGTGAGACATGCGAAGCATCCATCATGGCTCGAAGCAGCTCCATCTCTGAAGCGGCCGGTTGCTTCGCTCAAGTGCTTCACCGTCTCACCCTCCAGACTCAGACCTTCACTCTCAGAACGCCACCTATTGAGCAGTGAACTCACTAGGCATTGTCCCCCTGTAACATATTTTGAATATGGGAATATTCATACAGTGTTATTTAATCAGGGAACAACGAGGGTATTTTTTTGGCATTTCGGTGGGCTTTGTGGTAATGCACTGATACTAGGTACAGCACAAATTCAATCCCAATAATATCTTCCCATTGACATATCGGGATTTGAACCCGGGTCCATTGGATTACCAATCCAGTGGCATGACCACTCCACCACTCCTCGTTGCGGAGAACGAGGTTGGAGGTCTTGGGGGATTTGTAATAAATTATTAATTTGATTTTGTTTTCCGGGTTGGTTGGGTGGACATGCTTGGATATTATTTCTTTTAAGACGGCCTCGTCATTTTTGTGTTCAGAGGACATGTAATTGCGGTAGAAGATCTTAATTTCATTGGGGGGGTCAATGTTGGGAGGGCTTTGGGTGTACCATTTTTCAAGATGGTGGTTGATGGTGCTGGAGATGTCGGAGTTGGAGTATCCGTTATTTACTAAAACTTGGGATAGTCTTTCTAGTTCCTGGTGGGTGTCGGCCCAGGTAGAGCAGTGCGTGAGGGCTCTCCTAACATAGGCGGAGATGGAGGATAGAAGATAACGGCGGGGGCATTCACTATCACCGTTGAGGCATTGTCCTGTGTTAGTTGGTTTAATGTAGACGGTGGTTTTGAACCCATGGTCGTTCAGAGCTACGAGGATGTCGAGGAAGGGGAGTTGTCCATTGTTAGATTTTTCAAAGGTGAAGTTAAGTCCGGAGGAGGTCATGAAGCGACGCTGGAGTTCCTGTAGTTCGTGGAGGTCCTTGATTTGCACGAAGATGTCATCCACGTATTTACAGTAGACGGCGGGTCGTTGGGCAGCCAGGAGCTCTTCCTCGATGGTACCCATGAAAAAGTGGAACCTGGGAACCCCCTCCGCCCCATCATCTCCCAGATCCCCACTGCCACCTACCAGATCGCCAAGGCCCTGAACAACCTCCTCACCCCCTACGTGCCCAGCCAATTCAACCTTAACTCAGCCCACGATTTCTTGGAAATTTTACGAGACGCCCCCCGTAACAACAACCACACAATCGCCTCTCTCGACGTAGAAAGCCTGTTCACCAACGTGCCAGTGGATAGGACCATTGACATGATTCTACGTCAAATTTATCATTGCCCTGATACTCCTACACTGGACATCCCGGAGAAGGCCCTGAAAACACTACTGGAGCTATGTACCAAGGAGGCCCCCTTCCTTTGCCCCCGGGGCAACATGTACAAGCAGATAGACGGTGTGGCGATGGGCAGCCCCCTAGGAGTTCTTTTTGCGAACTTTTTCATGGGTACCATCGAGGAAGAGCTCCTGGCTGCCCAACGACCCGCCGTCTACTGTAGATACGTGGATGACATCTTCGTGCAAATCAAGGACCTCCACGAACTACAGGAACTCCAGCGTCGCTTCATGACCTCCTCCGGACTTAACTTCACCTTTGAAAAATCTAACAATGGACAACTCCCCTTCCTCGACATCCTCGTAGCTCTGAACGACCATGGGTTCAAAACCACCGTCTACATTAAACCAACTAACACAGGACAATGCCTCAACGGTGATAGTGAATGCCCCCGCCGTTATCTTCTATCCTCCATCTCCGCCTATGTTAGGAGAGCCCTCACGCACTGCTCTACCTGAGCCGACACCCACCAGGAACTAGAAAGACTATCCCAAGTTTTAGTAAATAACGGATACTCCAACTCCGACATCTCCAGCACCATCAACCACCATCTTGAAAAATGGTACACCCAAAGCCCTCCCAACATTGACCCCCCCAATGAAATTAAGATCTTCTACCGCAATTACATGTCCTCTGAACACAAAAATGACGAGGCCGTCTTAAAAGAAATAATCTCCAAGCATGTCCACCCAACCAACCCGGAAAACAAAATCAAATTAATAATTTATTACAAATCCCCCAAGACCTCCAACCTCGTTCTCCGCAACGAGGAGTGGTGGAGTGGTCATGCCACTGGATTGGTAATCCAATGGACCCGGGTTCAAATCCCGATATGTCAATGGGAAGATATTATTGGGATTGAATTTGTGCTGTACCTAGTATCAGTGCATTACCACAAAGCCCACCGAAATGCCAAAAAATACCCTCGTTGTTCCCTGATTAAATAACACTGTATGAATATTCCCATATTCAAAATATGTTACAGGGGGACAATGCCTAGTGAGTTCACTGCTCAATAGGTGGCGTTCTGAGAGTGAGGGTCTGAGTCTGGAGGGTGAGACGGTGAAGCACTTGAGCGAAGCAACCGGCCGCTTCAGAGATGGAGCTGCTTCGAGCCATGATGGATGCTTCGCATGTCTCACTCCCCAGACTGGAACAAGACCTCACGGGCTTCACCGTGTTGGGCGGTGGAATGTACAGGCTCTCAGCCTATGCCCGACAGGGAGTAGTTGGAATATAGAAAAAAAAAAAAAGAAAAAAAAAAAAAAAACAGCCTCCACCAAGATAAAGAGCCCGATGACCGACGATCACGTCATTTACCAACATACCTGTAATTATGAGGACTGTGGACCTCATTCCTATATTGGTATGACGCAGACTCGTCTTTCACGTCGGTTAACTCTTCACCTTCAGGCTGGAGCCATCAAAGACTACTATCTCACCCCTAACCACCCTCACCTCACACGCAACGAGTTAGAGAAACACACCACCATACTCGATAAAGAAAGTGACCCAAGGGGATTACCTATACTCGAAGCTTTATATATCCAAGCCTTACATCCCAACATCAACAACCAAACTCTGGACCTTCAGATCCTTCCTTCTGCCAAAAGGCACTACCCTACAGGACCTAACACCCCTCCTCGCCCCCCGGTGCCCTTGACGCAGCCCCCCGCGCTACCTCCTTCAGCTTCGTCTTCTGCAGGCGCCACACAACTTAGGCCACGCCCCTCGACACGCAGCCAATCAGCTTCGACCCCACCTATCGACCACCATCCCGCATCCAGTGCGCATGCGTGAAGCGGTTACCCCCTTTTTCTCTCCTAGTTTTCCCTTCCACCAATAGCAGACTTTTGCCCCCTGTTTTCCGCCTCCTCTGATCCTCCACCCTCTATATATACCCTTCCTGTTTACCTTTTATATCATTCCTTCCTTACTTGATAATGCTGGTTGTCCAGTGAAACGCGTCGTATATCCTGTATCATCATGTACTTTAATGTAACCCTGTACCACCATGAATTTTGCTCATCTCCTTCATCTAGTTCCTGCCACCCAGCGAAAACTCATCAGAGACCTGGAAACTTTGAATAATAAAATTGCCAACGCAGAAATTGCCATTTCTTTCAACCTCGTATGTATTAAAGAAAATTTATTACCTGGCTTTACCAACATATATATATATATATATATATACACACATACATACAACATACACATACATATATACCATAAGAGGGAAAGAGAGATAGACAGACACAGACATGATAGATAGGGGGTGAAGTTACTTATAAATATGTTTCTAGTTCGATGCAAGCATGGAACCACCCCAAATTCCCCAAGGCAGCCCATCAGGGCAAGAGCAACCATTCCAGAGACTAAATTAGGCTCTCTGGTGTCCCGTAGCTACCATGAGGCTGAAATGGACTAAATGGACTAAATGGCCTAGACATACGTCATCCCCCTTTTAGTATGTAGGGAATTCGTGATGTTGAGGTTCTTCACAAGTAACTTGTTCTACATGTTAAAATGTGATTAATTATGTTGCACAGTCAGAAATACGGGACTTATAATTAATATTTTGCCACAAATTTCTGAAGACTATGCCTCACAGTATGTCATTTAGTACAGAACTATTCCTAATACAATAATGTATGTTAACCTTAGTTCCAACCCTTCATGGGATTCACACTGTAACATAATGTGTCACAATGTTTCACTCAGGACGACACTGCCCAGTGTGCTTGTGCAACAATGCTACAATCAATTATTACAAACGACCTCTGCCGGTGTCACTGGTGTGGCAGTGTTCAGGACAATCATATTCAAGTTCCTACAAAACTGTTGTATGTAAGCTTATTCAGATAAACTTAGTATGTGTACCCTTACCTACCCCTCTCCCCCTTGTATCTGTATGACAATACCCAAGTAGTTTTCGTGGAATCAGTTAATTATTATTATTATTATTATTATTATTATTATTATTATTATTATTATTATTTAAAGAAACAGAGTTAAAAATAAACAAGTTACTGAGTTGGGGAAGTAAGGGACAGAACAAGAAAACGGAAACGAAAAGGCAAACCACAACGAAGGACAAACCAACAACAAATATGAAGAAATAAGAAAAGAAGAACCAGAACAAGTCCCGGAGAAAGAAAGAAGATAGGACCAACACAAAGAATGAAAGAAAGAAGGAGGAGAACCAGAACAAGTTGCTGGGAAAGAAAGAAGACAGGACCAACCCAAAGAACTAAAGAAAGAAGGAGGAGAACATGGCGGAAACTTCTGAGGGGTCTACCTCAAACCCCCCTAATCCGCCCCCCGTACCTGTGACCTTCTGACCCTCAACCACTGTACCTGGGACATCGCAGCACAAGTCATGACCATCCCAACTTGCCCAGGGTAGAGTCAGCAATTCTAAGGGCTCGAGTATACTTGCATGCGAGGCATGAGTCCAATCATTACTCTCTTTTTCCCTTGAGTGTACTGTACATGCCATGGCTGTAGACCAAATTGTCTGAGAGTTCTTTTCCCTATTTAAGAACTATTGTCTCTCACACCATAGTGCTCGAGGTACATTAGGATCTTTTCTAGGCTTGCAGTTTTGACATTAAAAGTGGAAATAAGGACATGTCCCTAAAACACTCTTAATATCAATTCAACTCTCTTGGAGAAGTCATTGCGATGGCAAGACCGCTGCATTAGTCAGGGCTTTGCGAGACACCGTCACTTAAACGGCACTCTGTATATAAAGTCCTTACATCATATTTGCCACAGCCATGGTTGAGGACATATGCTTGTAAAAAGGCCTAAAAATCTAATCATCGGGGTT
This sequence comes from Paralithodes platypus, assembly GCA_032716605.1. Lineage (NCBI taxonomy): Eukaryota > Metazoa > Arthropoda > Malacostraca > Decapoda > Lithodidae > Paralithodes > Paralithodes platypus. The sequence goes on along the minus strand of CM064496.1, from coordinate 18,722,214 downwards.
CTTTGAACAATCTTATACAGGTCAAAGGTAGTTGTGAAAGATAGTATGGCCATGGTCACACTTCTTCCCCACGTTCGCCTGATGAATAGTTACTCTGTCATGACTTGAGCGACAGTTCATTAAAGACCCCACATCAAAGAGTACCGAACAGAACTTCATCACCGACTATTATAACGGTCAAGATAGTCGAGCAATCATAATGCGGGACATGTCCTCACTCATGCTTACGTTAATCCGATAGTACGCCCCCTGTATCATGACATAAGGAACTACTATTAAAGGCGCCAAAGCAAATAGTCCATCTGTAAACCCCACTCCATTGACCACACGGCAGGACCACCTAAGCGGCCCGACAAAGACATAAGAAAGGACTTAGCAACAAACAACTAGATCAGTATTAGACTCTATCCAGTGTTAGAATAGAAATGCTAGTGGATTCTCTAAGTTCGTCGTGGATCCTCGTCCGTCCTTGGCGTTATATTATTGTGTTATTTTTCCATGTAAACAGTGTATTATATATGTCTTGAGTGTAATTCTATCTTTGTATCAATTGATCATTAATAAGAAAACTCAGGTGTGTACTCTGTATTATAATTATCCTTTACAACGTTTGTGCATGTGTAGTCTGACTTTAGTTTCTCCAGTCGAGTAAGAACCTACCTTTATCCAATCAACACCAATAAAAAAACCTGGTATAACATTGGTGGCAGACGGTGGGTCTTGATTCGGGAAAAAAAGTCATTCCGCACAGAAATCAAAAGGAGTAAAGCGTTGTATAAGACTAGTCACCATGGCGAATAATCGCTCACATATCCCCATACCTAAATACAATGGGGACACTTACGATATCGAAATATACCTGGACATGGTTAAGTCAGTACTCGACCTGGCCTACAACAGTGATCGCGAGAAAACCTGGGAAAAGCCGTTTCCTTGGTAGCTGGGCAGATAACCCCAACATTGACATGGGACCAGTTCCGTACGATTGTAATTGATGCCGTACAACCGTCAATAGGATCCGTCGTGGCCTTAGCAAAAATCGACGATATTAAGTATAAAGGAGACAGAGATGTGACACTAGCGGCACTGCATCAACACGTCAGATCCGCTGACCAACAGAAGCAGCAAGTGTTCAATACATTGTTACGAGTGCTTCTAACATTTGTTAAAGAACATTTCACGATTCACGACCCTGCAGGATATTAAAGAGATATTATTACCATATTATGAACTGCTAGCTGCTCGCCCCAAAACATCAAGAGTGAGCGCCATAAAGAGGTTCTCCACCCATCCACAGGCTCACAAAAGACAGGGAACTTATAACAACTACGGGTTAAGACCACAACAGTGCCACCCTCAGACCATACCTGCCGGGCCACCCCCAGAACATCAGATCTCAGCCACTTCAGGGTACACCATCAAGAGTCCCCCCCCCCCCCCCCCTCCAACCAAGCCGGAAGAATCCCTCATAGGGGTTCCCACACCTACCAGCCTCGTGACCACCCCATTGTCACCATCAACCCCTTTGATTTTTGAGCTGGCAACTCCGTCTGTCCCCTGCACTTCAACAGGGATCAGGCCAAAAATAAGACTCCCCCACCCTGTGTATTAGCTGCAAAAAAGGAGTCCCGTGAGCTAGAGGAGAAAGGACAAGAGGAAGAATATACTCCCGAAGACATCGCCCTTATTCACACCACCGAGGAGGAAGAAGAAATCCTGGAGGAGGCAGAAAGCCCATTCAGGGTTTTTTAAACCTCCCCCGCCCGTTATGGCTTCGGCGGGGGAGTCTGTCATCACCAAACCATCACCTGTGTACCACCTGGCAAAAATCCAAGGCATTCCCGTCAGGCTACTGATAGACACAGATGCAGCCAGATCCTGTCTATTTAAATAATTTTATCAGAAACATCACCCAAAAATGGGATCGCTGAACGCTACCACCACCAATTTAATCAGTGTCGGAGACACACCCCACCAAATCCGGGAGGAAACTCAACCATTGCACATCACCACACCCCCCCCAGGAGCCTCGTGCCAGTACCCCTTCGTGGTCTTCTATTCTGAATGTACCCAGTATGATAGCTACATGGGATTAGATGTGCTCCAGGCTCAACTGGATTGCGGAAGGCGATTACTAACGTTAACAAAATAAAAACTCGCCCAGTGATCCCGCACAAAATCATTAGGAGAAACAAAGTTCCGAAGAAGCGGTCCAGCTCCACCACCACCAACCAGACTACCCCTGAAGAGAACCATCAGAAAAAGAAAACAACAAACAAACACACCAACGCCTTCAAACCAATACCACTTACGACACCTACCCCTATTGCCACTTCTCTACAATGCCGATAAAACCCCCCTGCCCTCCCCACGATTGTGGGACCAGCCGTACTAACGAAACGTATCTCCATACCCCCGCACCATCAGCAATGGATACCGTTATGCCAGGTGCAAAAGCAGCCGATGATATTCACCCCACAGATAGATCCAGCACGATCAGATAAATGCTGAATTCAACCTGCAATCCTCTCCCCCACTATGAACACGGCATTAATAGCAAATATTTCAGAGGAACCACTCACTCTACCCAAAGGTCTCATCAATGGGGACCTCGAAACCATTGACGACACCCTAACAGAGAAACCTGTCACTGACACACCTCTTGCTCTGCTCCACATTCCAGAGAAACTAACTACACAACAACAACGAAAGAGAAACAAATTGCTCAATTAATTCGCAGATGTGTTCGCTCAGACCCCCACAGAAATAGGGAAGACCAACATGGAGGAGCACCTAATACACACCACTGGGCCCCCCATACGGCAACTGTCCCGCAGGAAGAGACCCCTACAATGTCAGGAGGAAGACCGGCAGGTCCAGGAAATGCTGGATGCCGGAATAGCCACACCCTCTGTCAGCCCTTGGTCATCTCCCGTGGTTCTGGTAAAGACAAAAGAAGGATCCACCCGATTCTGCGTTGACTATCGACGATTAAACGATGCCACCGTCAAAGAGGCCACACACTTACCCTGGATCGACGATTCCCTAGATTCGTTACATGGATCAAAGTGGTTCACCACCCTTGACCTACAAGCCGGATACTGGCAAGTGCCTATCAAGATATAACATCAACAAAAGACAGCGTTTTCCAGCAGTGGAGTACACCTTTATGAATTTAACGTCCTCCCATTCGGATTGTGCAACGGCCCTGCCACTTTCTCTCATTTGATGAAGTCTGTACTGAAGGAACCTGCCTGGCATACCTGGACGACGTGATCGTCTACGGAAAAATCTTGCCTGAACATCTACAGCGCCTTCGTCAGGTCTTACAGCGTATCCGAGACGTAGGATTAAAGTTCAAGCCCTCCAAATGCAAAGTGGCCCGCAGCACTGTTGACTTCCTAGGACACATCATCCTCGGAAACTGTCAGCTATAGCCGCACAGAAGCCGCCTACCACCGTAAAAGGCGTCAGATCATTCCTCGGGCTGCGGAAATCGCATGCCCCCTGCACAAACTGACTAGGAAAGAAGTACCATTCCAGTGGACCCCAGCCAGAGATGCCACCTTCAACACCCTAATGCGACACCTAGTGAATTCACCCACCATTACATTTCCGGACTACAGCCAACCTTTCCGTCTCTACACCAACGTATCATTGTACGCAATAGGCGTTGTTTTCACCCAAGTCCAAGACGGCCGCGAACACTTCATCGCTTGTGCCAACTCCACCATCAACACCGCACAAAGAAATTATGCGGCCACAAAACGAGAATGCTCAGTCATCTCGGCCCTGAACCACTTCCGGTCTTTTTTGTTGGGCACCAAAGTAGACATTATTACCGATCATCAATCGTTACAGTGGTTAAGATGATTGGAGACCAGCTGTGCCCTTCTGGTGCGATGGCGAGAAACCCTGGAGGAATTCGATTTTGATATCCATCACCAGCCAGGAAAACTGCACACAAACGCGGATGCTCTATCTCGTCTCCCAGTAGCCAATCTCCACACTCAAGCCCTCGCAGCCCTAGCAAGCCTAGTCCCGTCAAATTCATCACCCACTAAACAACAACGAAAAGACACCCACAACGATGACACCCCGTTACTCAAAGCCTGGATGTCCAAGATTAAATCTAAGTGGATACCCAAAGAAATATTCTATAATCTCCACCGAGTAGGCGACCAACTATACACCGAGTCCTGCCATTTTGCTGTCGACCCCCACACCGCCCAAGACTTATTCATCATTATTCAGGAAGGCAACGGCATTCATTTGGGCCAGAATTTTTTTTTGCAAGTGTTCCAACAGATATACTGGACCACCAGCCCATCTGTCATCGCCAAGAGAGTAGCCGAATCCTGCAAACCTTGCACCATGGGCAAGGATCGAGGCAAGACCCCAGGACCCGCAGGTAAAATAGCGGCAAGTAAACCTTGGCAAACACTATCTTTAGACATCATGAGTCCATTTCCAGCAAGAAACGGAAAAAGGTTCGTCGTAACATTCGTCGACATATACTCCCGTTTCCTAATAGCGTGCCCCATCAAAGATCACAGCGCTCTCACCGTCGCAGAAATCCTCGCCACCAATGTTTTTGCCAACTTTGGACTACCTATCACCTTGCTATCCGACAACTCCCCAGAATTCTCTGGACAAGTTTGGGAACATTTCACCAAAATATGCAGCCTCAAGATCTCCCATTTATCACCTTATTAGCCTCAAGGCAACGCTGTGTGCGAACGGAGTCATAAAACAATAAGCAATCAACTTCGCACCCGCTTAATTGCCTTACAAACCCAAGGTTGCCCCACACAAATCAAAATTATTCAATGGGGAATAAACTCATGTCCCAGGGAAGACGGTATCACCCCCCATGAAAGGCTATATGGAGTCGCCCCTTTGTTTATTGCCATTCCACCACCTCGCACAAACAGCCAGCACCGACGTCTCCATCGATCCCCTACCAGCCTACAACACCTGCAGAACACCTTAAACACTGCTCAAATGTGCCAAGACACCTCACTCGACGCCACGCCCCCTCAGAGCCCCTATGCGATAGGTGACAACATAATGGTTGCCAAATTACCAGTCATCAATAAACTTGGACCAAGATACATAGCTCCATACCAAGTGATTAATGTACCAAATCCATATCAAGTGATCGTAAATTATCACGGAGAGACACGGACCTACCGAAATCGCTTCGTTAGAATCTACCGTCCCTTGAGTATGAGAAATGACAGTGAAACAAACACCCGTACCCGAGCCACCCACCACTAGGCACCCACCGACCCTCACCAGTTACCAGACGTCACCAGACAATCGCCTCAAGTAAGAAACCCGCCAACAATCACCCAATCACCACCACCATGCTCACCCACACCCCCTCTACCCCCCATCCCACCCCTCGTGCCTCTTCCCTCCCTGCACCTACTGATCTCTCTCTCTCTTGCCCTCTTCTGCCCCCGTCGCCCATTACCACATCTCAAAACCCCTTCACGCCAACCCCTCTCCACACCTCCCACATCAAGAAAGAAACCCCTACCCTAATCTCAACCCAAACATGCCCTCACCTTCAACATCCTCATCTCCATTCCCCATACATCTAAAAGCTTCCTCTTCCCCCCCCCCCCCCCCTTCCTAAATCCACACCTATCAACCGCAACTCACAAACCTCAATCCCCACCTCCTCACACTTAACCCCCACACAACTTTCCCACCCTACAACCGATCACCCTCTACTACCACAGCCTCTTCAACCTACTCACCCTCAACCCTCCACCTCACATCTACCTTTCCCTACCCAATTTCAAATCCCCAAACCCCCCACCTCATCGTCTATCACCCCCTCTTCAACCTTACCCTTCTAATATTCCCCCTCAAACCCCACCACAACCTCACAATCATCCGTCTCCCAACCCCTAACCCTACAACCTCATTCTAACTCAACCCCACCACCCCTACCCCCGACCCCACCTACCCCACTCCTTCGCATCCTCACCCTCCTCAGCATCCAGCCCGACACCTTCACCCCGCACGAATTATTACACTCGTTCGGGCCATCTCTCCAAACCCCCATCCCGTTTTTCAGCCATTTCCATTTCCCACCCAAAAACAACACCTTACCAATACAACAAAAATTACCACCACACACTCATCCAACAACCTCACAACCCTGCGCATAGCATGCGCAACAAACACAAATTCTACCATCATTCCTCCTTTCACCTCACCCAAGCCCCGCTCTGGTACTTTTGCGTCCGCAAGGGATGATAAAACCTCTCAGGTCAAAGTTCAAACCATCACTTGCCCTCTCACCCCTGTCAAGGCCACAATACCTCCTAGACTCCTCTCCACCAGCTCCACCGAAATGAACCAGGCCAGCCATGCTACACCCCTCGACACTGCCATCTTCCGGTATAATCGATGAAGTGGAAACCGCATCCATAATCTGCGGCGGCACATCTTACGTCACCATATATACCAAACCAGATACGCCTACCGACGCCAGATCAGAAAAATGGTGGGAATACCTGCACCCTCACACCACCTTCACATGCCATGGAGACCTCTTCTGTTTTCAGCTCGAGTCACAAGGTTGTGACTATTTCCCCGAACACGGAAGTAAAGTAACAGAGTTAAAAATAAACAAGTTACCGAGTCGGGGAAGTAAGGGACAGAAGAAGAATACGGAAACGAAAAGGCAAACCACAACGGAGGAAAAACCAACAACAAATAAGAAGAAAGAAGAACCAGAACAAGTCCCGGAGAAAGAAAGAAGATAGATCAACACTAAGAATGAAGGAAAGAAGGAGGAGAACCAGAACGAGTCCCGGGGAAAGAAAGAAGACATGACCAACCCAAAGAACGAAAGAAAGAAGGAGGAAAACCAACAACATGGCCGCCTCCCCACCACCCCCACTAAACATCAACCCATCAACCGATTTGCTCGAGTCGCCGCCATCACGCCCACTCTGCCGCCCACGCGTGGGAAAAATATATGTGTCACCATCATCAATTCCAGGTCCCGCAAAAGGAAGACAGAGCAGGAAGACTTCCCAAAACTGAAAAGGCCCCAGATAGCTCCTCTCCAGATGCGCTGGTCTGCTGCGCAGCTTCTCCCACATCATGGCGGAAACATCTGAGGGGTCTACCTCAAACCCCCCTAATCCGCCCCCCGTACCTGTGACCTTCTGACCCTCAACCACTACCTGGAACATCGCAGCACAACTCATGACCATCCCGACTTGCTCAGGGTAGAGTCAGCAATTCTACGGGCTCGTGTAGACTTGCATGCGAGGCTTGAGTCCAAGAATTACCCTCTCTTTCCCTTGAGTGTACATGCCATGGCTGTACACCAAATTATCTAAGAGTTCTTTTCCCTATTTAAAAACTATTGTCTCTCACACCATAGTGCTCGAGGTACATTAGGATCTTCTCTAGGCTTGCAGTTTTGACATTAAAAGTGGAAATAAGGACATGTCCCTAAAACACTCTTAATATCGATTAAACACTCTTAGAGAAATCATTGCCATGGTAAGACCGCTGCAATAGTCAGGGCTTTGCGAGACACCGTCACTTAAACGGCACTCTGCATAATTATAAAGTCCTTACATCATATGTGCCAAAGCCATGGTTCAGGACATATGCTTGTAAAAGGCCTAAAAATCTAATCATCAGGGTTCTTTGAACACTCATATAAAGAACAAAGGTAGTTGGGAAAGATAGTACGGCCATGGTCACACTTCTTCCCCACGTTCGCTTGGTGAATAGTTACTCTGTCATGACTTGAGCGACTGTTCATTAAAGACCCCACTTCCTAAGCGGCCCGACGAAGACAGAAGAAAGGACTTAGCAACAAACAACTAGATCAACAATATTAGTGTTACTTCAAGACTCTATCCAATGTTAGAATAGAAGTGCTAGTGGAGTTTCTGAGTTCGTCGTGGATCCTCGTCCGTGCTTGGCGTTATATTATTGTGTTATTTTTCCATGTAAACAATGTATTATATGTCTTGAGTGTATTTCTATCTTTGTGTCAAGTGATCATTAATAAGAAAACTCAGGTGTGTTCTCTGTATTATATTTATCCTTTACAACGTTTGTGCATGTGTATGAAGTCTGACTTTAGTTTCTCCAGTCGAGTAAGAATCTACCTTTATCCAATCAACCCCAGTAAAAAACCTGGTAAACATTATTATTATTATTATTATTATTATTTGTATTATTATTATTATTATTGTCATTATTATCATTATTGTTATTATTATTATTATGATAAATATTGTTGGATAAGTTCACTTACAACCTTGAGGCTGAAAATCTAGAATTTTCTTAACATAAGCATTCTACATTACAATGTGTATTCCATCTTAACTATGATACTACATGCGACCTTTGGCAACCGCAAGGAATCTGACTTCCGGGCACACACATGTGCACTGGTGGAACAACTTGTAGGCTAACACAAGCTGAAAGTTAAGCAGCTTGGCTAGGGAAGGACCACACAGCAACCCTTCACCACTGGTAAGCCAAAAACCTTTAGATTCCGGGGGAAGCAAATCCTCACTGTCACCTTGGTGCCTTAGACCACTGGATCAGCCCGATCGGTATGTGTGTGTGTGTGTGTGTATGTGCTTGTTTGTTTGTGTGTGGAGGGGGGGGGGGGGGTCTATATGTGTGTAACTGAAATAATTTAAGTCTACCTTCTATAAGTCTATGTAATTCTACCTACCAGCATAATTCGAACCCTGACTATTACAGATGCTACTCTATGGTGTCACCCCTGCGCTACCATAGTTTTCAAGAAATAAAGATCTTGCAAGGTACTGCTGCACTATTGTTTACTACCAAATAATGTATTCATATTTACAGTCTTACACAGAGGTCCTACCAGGGGTTCAGGAAACATTTAATTGAAGTTTTCTTCCGCGAATTACCAAAAGAACAATATATATTTGTTATCTAAATTATCTAAATCCTTGGAATAAACCGCAAATATTTTGATATATGTATTCCTTGTAGCTCTCCAGCCCCCATTTCTCTTCTCCTTTCCACTTGATCACCAACCTTCCATATTTTTTCTTCCAGCAAAGCCACCACCATTTTCTCCCTCCTCCATCTTTTCCAGTCTAACCTTTCCCTCTCCTCCTAACCCTCCCCCCCCCCCCCCCTACCCACACACACACACATCTAAAACTGTCCCTAGTTCCATCACTAGCTGGTTAGTTTAAAAGCATAATTATACAGTGTATATCAATATTTTCCCTCAGCTACGCCTAACTACCACATTTCATGACTCCACGCACTTCTAGGGGCCACAATTTATGTACCTGTCTGTCTGTCTGTGTGATATTATATCAACTGTTCTCTCTTTCTCTCTCTCTCTTAACGTGTAATGCTTGACCAGTCCCTGTGACCGTTCTATGGTGCATCTGGCTGGATTGCTCTTAGGTGAGGGAGCTTTACTGCCATGTTGGTTGCCAGGCCAACTAAAATACCCTGGCTTGTCTACTGGAATAAGTGTAATATCCCTTGATTACTTGATTCTAGAGTCTGGCCATTTGAAGGTGGTTAGTAGTACTTAGTAAGGTTTCAGGCTATCGCTGTCACTCCTTTCGGAAAATCAGTGTCTTTAGGACACGAATGCTGCTCAGTTTTGAGCTGCGGCACGTTGGGACTGTCTGACCTCGGGGAGACCTTTGGTTTAGTGTGGCAGGCATAACGAAGTCAGAATCTAGAACAGAACGAACAACACAATTGACGAATAGGCAGATGCGGATGACGCGGAAATAATTCACCACCAACATTTGTATAGCATTGTATTGGTCATTAGTTTTCCATGAAGTTAGAAGCCTTTACAAAATATTTGAATTGTTAGAACAAATCTAAAACCATGTCAGCTACTGGTAATACAAAACTCATAGCAACTTGCGCTAAGTGCAAGAAGCTAAAGTGGTGTATAGACTTCAAAGAAGATGCATATGCTTGCATCCACCCTGATAGTCTCTGTCTCTTTTGTGAGATAGAAGGCAAACTCATGAATGAGGTAGCTGGGATTAAGGAACAATTTAAGCAAAGTGACACAGAACATACAATTCTAAAAAACGAAGTTTCTGAAGGAAGAACAAAAATACAAGAGTTGAAAAAGGTAATAGATAGCCTTCGAAGTGAAGCTATTGAGAGAGTGGCAGCTGTTTCTTCAAACACCAGCACAAGTCATGCAGGTGTAAATAAGCAAAATAAGAATGTAGTGCCAGTCAAGGAGGCAACAATTGAAGCAGCAACTACAGAAGAGGCTGCGATTCCTGCTACAACAAGTGCTAGTCACCCTCGCTACTCTCGGAGAGAGAGGTAAAAAAAAAAAAAAAAAAAAAAAAAAAAAAAAAAAAAAAAGGAATTCAGTCTTCTAGACCATGCCAAAAGTCAGCATGACTTCCCTAAGGCCTCACAGAACAGAGGAAAAAGGATCAAGTGCAGAGTGGGCAGCGAAATGTTAAGCCTACTATGCATAATTCAAACGAGAATAGGACCAAACTTAACATGTCAAGCAGGTTTAGTCTTGTTAGCGACAGAGACAAAAACAAATTTAGTTGGAAAATCTCAGGTCAAAGGCCAAGAGTCTCACTTTGTTAAGTTTGCCGAGATGTGAGAAAGGTGAAGAGCCTAGCAGGTGCAAGGACTTCCCACATCAGAAAGGAAGTGGGAAAAAGTCTGGTCCAAGACTAAGGGGACAGCAATAATAGCCAAGGTCAGTGGTAATGACCTGTTCCTCAAAGGAAATAAAGTCGGTGCCACAGGGTCAATAATAGGAGAGATCATGACTCTTGCTGATGAGCTCCAAATCAAGACAGACAGAGGCATGATACTTGGTATTTTGACCAGGATGTATGGAGGGGATTGTGCTATTAGCAAAGCAATAGGGTTATATGGTAGGTTAGCTGACCTGTGTACCCAGAAAGGAGTAAGATTTGTGGACCCTTTGATAAGTTCTATGGGAAGCGCAACCTCTACCTCCATGTCGGTGTGCACTTAAGCACTAGCAGTAAACTCAAACTTGGTGATTTCCCAAATCCTCATCTTTACAGCTTGCTGAGGGCAAGCAAAAATGTAGAAAGCATCCCTCAGCAAGAAAAGTGCAAACCCTCACCAGCAGTTGATCTCAAACTTCCAAAAAGAGATCCCACAAAAACAGGAGTTTGTCCCACTGAGAGCTAGAATACCTCTCAACATATGGCAGAGTTCCCCAGTAGATTGAGAGATGTCTCATAACTCCCTCTAGACTCTTCACCTCGGCTGCCAATTTTTGAACCACTAGATAGTGGTTCTTCTACCTCAGGTGAGGATTCACCAAACATAGGAAATTTCAACACCTCTGATAGTGTACAGAGAAATAGCGTGCAAGAAAATGCACTACCCCCAGAGACCCCTTTCTCTTCAGGAAACGAGGTAAACTAGGGAGTTCTAAGAAAAACCTGAATCCCCTTAAGGTAGTATTATTTAATGCCAGGTCAATTAGGAATACATTCTCCAAACTTCAGGCATTGTTGGCTACAGAATGCTCTGATGTAGTGGCTATTACCGAATCCTGGATTCACAGTGACACCAGAGATTTTGTTGGGGATATAGAATGGACATAGAATGTTCCACACAGACCGAACCATGCAGGAAGGGGGCGGAATTCTTTTGTAAATTAGAGATTTTCTAAACCAAACTGACTGCATGATCAGCTCAGAACATAGTGATGGAATAGCTTGGAGTAGACCTCAATCTAGGTAACTCTATCTATAGGATTGTTCTGGTGTACAGACCTCCACATCAAAATGTTGAAAAGGATGAACTTCTGTACACAAGACTTGGTGTTGTTATCGAGGGCAAAGCCAGTGTGATCTTAGGCGACTTTAGTTGCCTAGTAAACTGGGAAGCAAGAACTCCTGATGGTGAAGGTAGGTGTCTTGTGGACTTTACTAACGATAACATTTTGACCCAGTGGGTGAGCGAGCCAACTAGAGGGAACAATATACTAGATCTTGTGTTCACCACTGAAGATGAAAGTGTGACCAACCTATCTGTTGGAGAATCACTTGGTGGTAGTGACCACAATCTAGTTAGGTTCTCTCTTCACACTTTTAGCAGGAGACCCACCAGTTCTCAGACTGCAAAACTAGATTTCCGTCGTGCACATTTTTAAGGCCTTCGAGGAAGCTTATCCCAGATCAGACTTGAAAGTGAGAATGTTAATGTGATTTGGTGCTCATTCAAACAGCAGTTTATGGATTGACAAGCTGCATTTGTTCCTACTAAACTTACTAAATCAGGTTCAACCCACCCAAAGTGGTTCACAAGTGACATAGCTTCAGTAAATTAGAAAGAGAAAGGTTGTTGCAGAAAGGCCAAAAGAAGTCATGACCAAAGATATTTAAATTCCTTCAACAATTTGAGTGGGAGAGTGGAATCTCTTATAAAAGAAGCAAAGCGTAATGAAAAACTAAGAGTTGCAGCCCTCTGCAAAGAGAGTCCTAAAGAGGTCTTCAGCTATATGAACAGCAGGAAGCCATTCAAAAGTAGCATTGGACCTCTAAAGGATCCAACAGGCCAACTTCAAGCTTCTGACACTGATATAGCTAAATCCCTAAACGACTATTTTGCCTCATGATTCACAAGGGAAAATACCAGTGGCATGCCAAGTCCAGGACTAGTGCTTGAGGGTGAATTTCTTAGCTGAATTAAATGTACCCCAGAGGAGGTAGCAACACAAATTATATAAGTTAAATAGGTTCAAGTCATCCGGCCCAGATAGCTTTCTTCCCTGTGTTGTACGAGAAGTGCGAGATGAAATCGCCCCTTTCTTGGCAGATATCTTCAATAAATCACTAGAAAATGGAGAGGTCTCTGAAGACTGGAAACTTGCCAATGTGACCCCAATCTTTAAGAAAGGGGATCACGAGTGTCACAAGAATTATCGGCCAATTAGCTTGACTTCTATCATAGTAAAACTCTTAAGACGGGATACTAGTAGACAAAATAGTTGAGTACTTAGAAATCCACAATTTAACCCACTAACCATGAGCTGTATGTAGTGGACACCCTACCGTCAGGCGACGATATTAGGCTTCATTCTCGCCTAAAATCGTCATTTTACGATAAATATTTGTATTACTTATTCATATGCGCCTATTTTACGTTTAATATGAAGATAGTAACATGTTACAGCAATAAAAACAAGTGGGAATAGTCTTTTGGGGGCAAAAATCGCGAATTATTGCCGACCGTTCAGTCATGAAATGTCAGGCGGACGCGACGTATATCCTCCCTCTCCCAAGCCTAGAAGCAGACTGAGCTCTCTCTCACACATGCACTAGCTAGGCCTAGCACCATGCCTTAGAACCGGATTGGAGATGTTGGTGTGGTAAATAAACCGATAAACAAGGGAATAAGAGGAAAAATAGGTGATAATTGAAGGGGGTGGGGGGGGGGGGGAAAGGGGAGAAGGAGGGGGTTTTGACACATGTGGAGGAGTGATATTAGGTATGTAGGGGAATTATCTCACTTAATGACCTATTCCTTTATTTTAAGTGCTAGTAGGGCTTTTTAAAAGTTTTTTCTTAGGCCTTACCTCTTAACACTCAAGCCGCGGAGCCCGACATAATGTCGTATGAGAGAATCATGGCCACCCCTGCGGTGCCCGACATATGTCGAAAGGGATTGTGACCACATTATCGGTTCTGAGAGAGAGTCCACGCGTTGCGAGGACGATAGGCGGGCTCTGACCGTTCGGCACGGACCCAGTGCTGCGACTGACAGTATCTCTGCAACATTCCACACCCACGGCCTCGCGAGACCAGAAAAAACTTGGGAAATTACCATATTTTAGGGTTTTTCCCCTTGTGTTGCGCGATCGCTCCAGGATAACCCGTGGTCGTACAAGGATGATTCACGTGTCAATGGAAAGCTCTATTATTGCCCTTTCACTGATATATAATTGTATTACACTCTGGCTCTTGTTTATTCATGAAAAAGATCATAGAATGAAGCTTGTTTAGGGTTAATATACCCGCCAGGCAGGTAGTAGATTTTACAAACATACCCGTTCATAAGAGGTTAAGAGGATCGTCGCCTTTGCACACCAAAAACTCTTAAGAGTGTTCTCGCCGTTCCCGGGTTAATTACAGATTCCAAACATGGATTCAGGCAACGCCGATCATGTCTTACCAATTTGCTGGAGTTTTTCCATGAAATGTTCAGTGAGTATGAAAAAAAGTAAAGCCATAGACATCCTCTACTTAGATTTTCAAAAATCTTTTGACAAAGTGCCTCATTGCAGTCTAATGTCAAAAGTGAGTGCGCTAGGTATCAATACAGAGGTCACAAATTGGATAGAAAGTTGGCTAACAGGTAGACAACAACGAGTGGTAATCAATGGTGTTTCTTCTGAGTGGACTGCAGTCACATCTGGAGTTCCACAGGGATCTGTCCTTGGCCCACTTCTGTTTATCATATATGTCAATGACATAAATATTGGCATGTTGAGTGTGATCTCCAAGTTTGCAGATGACATAAACCTTGTAATGGATGTGAAAGACCCCAAAGGGGTTGATCAGCTCAGGATGGACCTCAACAGACTGAATGAATGGTCGGAGACATGTCAGATGCCTCTAAACTTGGAAAAGTGCAAGGTGATGCATATCGGCCAAGCAAACCACAAATCAGGTTATTCACTATTGGGAATGCCTCTGGGAGTGACTGACTTGGAAGAGGATTTGGGTGTTTAGCAGTGACCTAAAGTTTGCAAACAGTGCATTGAAGTAGAGAAGAAAGCTCAGAACATATTGGGCTATATTAAGAGGCAATTTAAGAATTGAAATAAGGAAATAGTCCTCACACTTCAATTCTGGTCTCCAGCACGCAGGAAAGATATAGAGTGACTAGACAGTGTACAAGCTAGAGCTACAAAGCTTATTCCATCGCTCAGAAGACTGAGCCATGAGGACCGGTTTATAAGAACATTGCTGATGACTAGCAAATTTTGATTTCACTGTTGGAAAGTGTGTGAACAATACTTTTTATTTCATGTATAAAAACCTATAGTCATCACTCAAAATTAAAGAAATAGTGAGTTGAATTCGGATGTAGTCGAAAAAATGACCAAATCTTTTAGTCGGAATCAATATTAACTATGCTTATTCATTGTCTAGTTTTTTTTTAAATTTAAATTGGTCTTTTCTCTTTCTTTTTATTATAATAAATTACAGTAGACGCATATATTGTAGGTGAAAATTTATTGTGAATATACATTTTCGGTCACAGTGCCATGTTTATGATCGTGGGTGTAAGATTATATTCATATACCAAAAATGATTGATGATATACAATTCCGATCGCACTGTTGGAAGGAGCGCTAAAAGTATCTCTTTTATTTGGTAAAAAAAAAACATATAACGAAAATATGACAAGTAAAACTCCGAATAACGATTAATTATTATATTATTTATCAATTATCACTGTACAAATTTGATAGTTTGTCATATTTCTTTGGTTTATTAATTGTATGGGCATTCCTCTTTCTTATAATGTATAATACGTTGAATTAGGAGACAAATATTATGGGTTAAAATTATCAGAGAGATAATATACGTGCTTAGCCTCCGGGCCTGCTAGAAGCAGCACTTAAGCAAGCGTGAGTGAATTAAAGAATAGTTTATAAATAGATACAAGATATGAGCGCAATTGGATGGTAGTTGGATGGTTGAGAGAGGTCACCCTTCTTTGGGATAGGTTGAAGGAGAGCAAACTTCCATCTAGAAAGAAAGATGCTCGACGATGCTCTAGGGCGAGAGTGAGCATGGAAGAAGAGAGAGATTATGAGTACAACAGGAGAAACACTATGTGGTCTGTCTGCCTTCTTAGTATTAAGCGGCCCAGAGAGGGAAGAAAAACTACATCCTTAGAAGGGATAAGACATTAGTCATAAGTTAGAGAGAGGCAGGTGGAGAAGGAGTAATAGCACCGGAATTTTCCAAGGCAGTTGTTATGCTGGTTCTACCTGCACAGCTGCCCATTCTACCTGTACAGTGGCCTCAAGACCATCGGCATCGATCTCCGTGGTTCAAAATGGAAACAGGCGGGACCCCCGCTCGAAGACATTTTCCCTCACTACCAACCCACAGAGAAAACCCAAACTTTCCATACACACCTCCCAGTTTTCCCAAATATCCAGAGCTCCGCTCTTCGCCCAGACTCTGATACCTGACAGCTTCCCATGGATTTAACCACCATCTGCCAACCCAGAGCGAAAAGTATTTAAAACATCGAAGGAAGCTATGGGCACGAAAGTCCATCTTGCCCGACTATAAGGTGTTGGTATATTAGTTATAAGTAACTCGCTACCACCACCCTCTTCTTATTAGTACAAAGGAGCACAAAGGATATCAAGCATGAACAGGTCTACTGACCCCTCTAGGCTGCTTGTCCTCCAAAACACTGAGGATCAAGTGTCCAAACAGTGGTTTAGAGTGGGAAAGGGAAAAATGGAATGGGAACTACTGCCCTGGAACTAATGTCCGTGGCAGGATTAGGATGTTAGTAGGGAACAGATGGGTTAGTAACATAACACAGTTATACATGATATTTCATATATCTGGGAAAAAAAGAGTAACGTCTTAGTAATATATATACGCAATAATCCTTGATGAATCTGAGGGGGAATAAAATATAGTTATTCATTTACAAACGCAGTTAGTCGCGGGTTTGAAGCAAGATATTTGTCTAGGCGAAGTTTAAAAGAATCAACGGTGCTGCAGTCTACAATGTCTCGGGAAGCCCATTCCACAAGTTTACAACTCGATTGAAGAAGAAATTCTTAGATTAGTGTGAGTTAAAAGATTTACCAATAATTTTGCAAAGGTTTCCCCGCATGTAATTAGATTGGTCGATAGTAAAGTACTTACTACTATTCATATTTTCGAGGCCTTTGATGATTTTGAATACTTGAATTAAGTTGCCTCTTAATCTGCGCTGGGTTAAAGGAAATATATTTAATTCTCTAAGACGCTCCTCCTCGTATGTTTTTTTATTTAGGCAAGGTATCATTTTGGTAACTCTACGTTGAACTCGTTCTAGCTTGTCTATATATTTTTGGTAATAAGGCCACCAGGATTGAAGGCAGTATTCCAGAAGAGGGCGGACTAAGGAATTGTTAAGACTTAGGATAACTTCTTTGAATTTATGCTCAAATGACCTACCTATACAGCCAATTATTTTGTTTGCTTTCTTAACAACTTATGAACATTGTTGACTCGGTTTTAGGTTACTCGATATTGTTACTCCCAAATCAGTTTCTATGCCTACACTCTTAAGCTGAGTGCCATTCATCGAATAGTTTGCTTTCTCATTTCGGTTTCCGATATGTAGTACTTTACATTTATCCTCATTGAAACACATTTGCCAAATTTGGGCCCAACATGACAACTTATCTATATTGTGTTGCATATCGTCAACTTGTTCTTTTGATCATTAGAGGGACACTGTTTAGTTATATGAATATAATATATATCAGTCCTTAACCTGTCCAATACCAGTGACGGCAGAGAGCCGTCAGTAAATAAATCACTCCCCAGTCCCACCGACGGCTGCCAGACGTCAGTAATATACGATCCTTGTAACTGCCAGAGTATCAGGCAGTACCTGTTACCACAACATTTGAGCACTGCTCTAAGACCTTGGCAACACTTCTCAGCTTAAATCCAATATTGCCTGGGAGAGGCAGTATTCCTCCATCTTTTGAGGTGGGTGGTTGTTATATCTTGCCTCTGAAGCCATTTTGGCCTCATTGCTTGGGACTGAGGGGTACATTTATGCTAGTGCCCTATGGTACAGTAGGGGTTAAAGAATATAACAGAAAGGATACTGAATACTTAAATATCTTAATCTTTGTTTATTTAACACATTTTTAGAAACTTTACAAAGTCTGCTTCAGAGTTAATCAATTCAATGTATTTAATAGTGATGTTCGTATGATTCGGCCGGCAATGGGGTTGTTGCCATATTCAGTCAATGATCCCCCTTTATCTGCCCTCCACATACAAATAACCACGTTTTTATAAACTCGGGTTACACCCCGATAAAGGATAAAGACGTTAGGGTGGGATGGGCCGCTTTTCTGGACAATTTTCTCCCTCATGTTTAGCCCCATTAGTTTTCAGATGTTAAGATGTTTGCCCCATTAGTTAGTCGATTTTAAGATCGTTCGCCCAATTTCTTCGTCAATATTTAGACCTTTCGTGCTATTTAGGTGTCAATTTTTTCCCTGGCGAACGATAGTGAGCCTGTAATGTTGGAAGAACCGGCCTTCGGCCGTGGCATTTTTCTACCGAAAAATATACAAATTAATGTAGAAGGGGGATCTAATGGATGTTTTTTTTTTTTAATTTGATGGAGGTCTAGGGAGGAAACTAGAAAATAATGAATACATGCAAAAATCGCCCAAAGAGTTAACCATTTCCCCTTAAACCACTCAGAAGGTTCCTAACAGAAATCGTATCCAATACCACTTATGGTTCGATAAAAGGGGTGTAGTTTAAATTCACTTAACGCTGATGACAGCATGACATGTAGGCTACACTGCCTGAAGGGTTTTGATGACGCTGCATAGAGACAGTTTGAAATACTCACTGGTTTTCCTCCTCTACAACAGAGTAATACAATAGATGATACAACAACGAATATATATATATGTTAACTGTCATATAATATGACTAGAAGTAGAGTGGATATATATATACTGTATATAGTAACTTTATGTAAATATGTAAATATGAATTATAATTGGTAGAGAAAATAATGAGACTATATAATAGTATATTACACGACAATCCCAGAAAAAAGAGTGGTGCCAAAAATTGCTATTGATCCGGCAGAGAAATTAGTAAGTAGCTCACCCAAGTGGTAATAACCAGCTAATACAAATACACCTACTGGAAAAGCACTAAGTAGTAAGTAAGCCTAGCACAAGAGTTGCTAGTGTGCCAGCATCTATACACTCGTTGTGTATGCCTAATGAAAACATTTTTTTTTTAATAAATTGAGGAAGGAAAAACAAAGACAAAATAAAAGAGGTCCATGTGCCTAAAGGCGTCCTTCCTTCATAAAATGGTTGTACCAATTAGACTTAAACTGCCGTGGGTTGTTAATTTGTGGAAAGCAGCTTCAAGGAAGTGAATTGCAGAGAGTAGAAGTTCTGGGGTAAATTAATTTTGATAAGCGGAAGTTCTACATTGCGGAGGAGAGAGTGTGAATTCCTGGGCATTTCCAATTGCCCTAGTTCTGCGGGGAAAGATGCGGAGAGTTTGTACAACTGAAGCAAGTGTCTCGGAACATTTACTGTGAAAATGTCTGTAGAATAATACAAGGGATGCAGCATTTCTTTGCATGAATAATGGAGGAAGATCCTGCATAATTACAGGGTTATTGATTAATATAATTGCTTTGTTTTGAATGTTGTCCAACTGCCTCAATGCAACCACTCCCACATCTATTCCACATGGGTGAACAGTATGCCATCTGAGAACGAACATGGCTTTTATATATAATGGCTAACTGCTCTTTAGTGAAGAATTCTGGAACTCTGTATAGAAGTCCCATTTTCTTAAAACAAAATTTAGCAATGGATCAAACATGAGGTGTCCAGCTCAGGCTGGCTTTCAATTTTACACCAAGGATATCAATACTAGAGGAGGTGGGAATATTTACATCATTAAAAATTATGTGGGAGTCAGAAAGATTTTGTCTATTAGAAAGTTGTATGTACTTGGTAAAATGTGCATTAAAGGAAACTTCATAGTTTTTTCCCCATTCAATAATTTAAGATAGGTCCTGGTTCGAGATACGTTCAATCTAGAAGAGTTTAAATATTCTATAACTTTATAGCATAAACTAGTTCTTCGGAAGGAATAGTTCCCATTACAACTTATGTGTACAAGCGCTATTCAAATGTTGACTTATTTCGACTTCGGCTTCAAGGCGCACTAACCATTATCTTAATTAACCCACTGAGCCCCAGCGACGCAGGGTTTGCGTCCACAATGTATGTAATGCTAAACTCCAGCGACGCATGGTTTGCGTCCTGGCCGGTCCGGTCCCAATTACTCCGGTCCTATGGCACCTAGAGGGCTCAGATTTGTATGGGAACTGTGTAAGTATCCCACGCACCCATGCCGATGGTTGAAAACTCTCAAAGTCCAACCGCGTGTGCGTGAGCGCGCAAAAAAATTTTTTGGGGGGGAAATTGCCTTCAATTTTATACTCTTGTAAAATCCGTATTCGGGGGCTCCGTAGGACCATTTTTTGAGCTTTTTTATCGGTTTTTCGTGGTTTTCCCTTCATTCCTATCCCATTCGCTATTGTTTCTGGAATAAAAAAAATCAGAATCAGCCGGTCCTGGGTGGTACATTTATTAATATTTAGCTGGTACTCAGCGGGTTAAAGGAAAACGTTTACATGGAGTATCGTAATAACATTACTCCATATTCAATAAATATATATACACAATCGATAAAATGCTATTAACGAAATAAAGTATATATATACAGTACAGTATATAATTTGATAATGCAGTTGCCTTATTAACAGAAATAATGTTCAAACGGTAGCCATTTATGCCTCTGTCCTGACTAAATTAAACTCAAACTAAATTTATCTAACACAACCCTACCCAGCAAACCCGCATAACTTTGCTGGTTAGATTCCTGAAATAGTCTATTCATATTGTTGGAGACAGAATTGCATTAGGTTTCACCGTGTTATCTGCTTCTTATTATACACCTAGTCTTTCAGGCAGGCATAGCATTGGACCTTGACCTCTTGTATATATGCTCAAAATAAGTCTATGGAGTTCACATTTGATTTAGTCTGATATCTCTAACAGATCCTAAACCTATGATTTGCTATTAGCTCTCCCTTTATAAGCAGATCAAGCTATTAGTTAACTCCAGGTATATATAATTCATCAATTCAATAGTCGTTGTCTTAATCTTTGGTTCTTGGCCAAGAAGGCAACATCTATGTATTTCACCCACACCATCAATTAACCATCTTAGTCTTTCTCAGTAGAATCTTGCATGGCCAATATATGGTCCCTTATAAGAAGTAGCAGCTTCTTCACTCTTCTTTCTCCTTCTCTGGTCACTTCACCACATCAGGGCCGTCCAGTATACTTTCCCGGATTCATCTGCTTCACCACACCTCTTGTGTCTTCCATGTTTAGCTTGAGAGGTAGTATGTAGACAGGGTAGATGTGAAGAGGCCCCAGGAAACTGCAGGTGGATTTGTGCTGATCCAGCTATTCTTCTCTTAGGTGCCTGGTATTGCACCTGTATAAGGTTCAGGTAATCGGGCATGATCTTTTTATTTCTTTTCACTGTGTGGTGGGGGAGAACAAAAGGTAGGGTGGGAACACCTCTGCTGAGATGTTCTCATGACTGTGCCGTGTCACAGAATGACTCTCTCGGCCCCACCCCCTTCCTTTTAAACCCACGCGTCATGCCAAGTGGGATTGGCTGGGCGAGCCAGCAGGTAGACGTGCGACAACTTTGACCTATATTTATCAGCCACCACCCAACCCTATTATCTCCTTTAAATTCAAGTAATCTGTCAATATCAAGTATAAATATACAAAAATACATACTGATTGTATATTTTTACTTGATATTGACAGATTAATAGAATTTAAAGGCGATAATAGGGTTGGGTGGTGGCTGATAACTACCGTGTTTGATGGAGGAGCAATAATGGTTTGGTGTTTCTCACAAGTAAGCTACGGTAGCCTTGTCCGTTTCTTAGTCATTAATATGCGACTTTAACCTCATGACACAGGGACAAGTGGCTTATTTCTACACTTTTGGTAATGCACTATATTGATAATAATTTGGTGACGGTGTGAAAAAAGCTGTGTCAAAATATCATACTGATCCAACTGTTTGTTAACACCTTAAGAGCGGGTGGTGGAGTATATTTGACCGTGCCGCCCAGTAGTTTTTTTTTTACCAAAAATGGGGTTGTTTCCATGCTCTTTTTCATGCATAAACAAGAGCCAGATCGTAATACAAGTATGTATCCCTGAAAGAGCCTAAATTGAGCTTTCCAATGACACCCGAACCATCCTTCTACGATTACTGGTTGTCTTGCAACGATCGTGCAACCGATGGGCAAAATCGATAAAATACGGTAATTTTGTTACATAATTACATGTGTAGCGAGTGAGAGAGGGTGGATGTGTGTGGAGTAAATGTCAGTGGGGCCACGACAGTCGTGGCGAGCGGTCATGAGGTAACCTACGCTCCTCCCACCGCTCGGCTCTCTCTCAGAGCTAATATTGCGCCAAAATTGCACACAGACTTAAGTCGGGCTCTGCCACATTGTCCAGCTTTTTAGATACGGACTTAAGTCGGGCCCCGATAGACAAGGGTTAATAAGTTATTCTCGAAAAACGATGCCACAATTAAGGCCTCTGAAACCCATAGTAGGTTGGTTAGTGAAATAAGAGGAGACCCATTAGCAGTGATGAAAATTGAAATCTCCAAAGATGGACATAGGCTGATAAAGGAGAGGTTGATAGGACTGATGAGGTTGATAGGAAAAATATGAGAGTTAGAGGGGAGATGGAAGTACAGAAATATTTAGGTTAATGCCTGTGTCTCATATTGGCGTACTTTGGCACCGAACCCACTATGAATGGTATTCACATGTGTTCGCCAATTAATTTGATAATCATCGCCAAATACACTCGAGGCTCTACCAAGCCTCGCCGTAAATTGTGTTTAATCACGCAATGGTCGACCAAATTTTGAACATGTTCAAAATTTAACGACTAATAGAAAGTTTGTTGGAACATTGCATGGCATGCGCACGGCGTCTGCTGCACCATCGCCTTCTTTACCGAAAGTCACCTAAATTCGTAGACCATGGCGAGTACAGCGAATGCGTGCGAAGGCCAGGGAATGTTGTGCAAATATATTGTGTGACACCCGGGCAAGCATTGGCAAAAGGCCAGCGATGTTGTGGTGCTCATTAGCTAATTGGTGCATTTCAACACATTTTGTGCACGTCATTGGCAAAGTGTATGCGACATGGGCGAATGGTGGTGCGAATGTTGTGCGATGGTTATGCAAGTATTGTGGGAGGCCTGGCAACCACTGGCAAACTATGAATAAAACAAAACGAAGAAAATGCCAGGAGAACAAGGACAAGACAAATTAAAACGAGAAAGGATACAGGTAAATGGACAGGCAAGGGTGTAATTTGGTTAGACAAAAATGGACTGTAACAGAAGGAAGGAGGGAAGTGAGAGGAGAAGGGAGCGAGGGGAAGGAAGGTGGAGGTTAGAGAATGAAAAGGAAGTGTAGGAAAGTAAAGAAATAATGGCGAAGAATGGAAATTATATGAAGGGAGAAGGATGGGAAAGGAATTTAGAAAGAATGGGGGAAAGACAAAATGGAAATAGGAGAGATGACAGACGGAGGGAAGTCATATTTATTTGCTGGGGTCGAAAATACATTATATATACCGTATGTATACAGTATATTCTACATAATTCAAATAAACCGTAGTATTTATCTCCTGAAATTATCCAATACAAACACAACAAATAATTAATGATACGAGCAGAGAGAAGCAAAACTTAAACTTTGCCCAAGTATTTCGAAAACACATAACGAAAATATACGACCCTGCAGAAATTAGGAAAACTCTGTGCTTCCCACATAATAATAATAATAATAATAATAATAATAATAATAATAATAATAATACTTAAAGTTGCAAGCAACCTTATTCAAGGTTCAAGTGGTTTTGCAAGCAGGGTAATGTGTTGGATACAAGAGCTGTGTCACAGATATCATAAGGCCATTAAACTTATCGGGCATGGAGAAACTACAGAAGGAATAGATTGTAGCCATTTTGGCTGTGGTCATTTAGGAGTGTAGCTCATTTGGTTATATCCGTTTATGAGTGTGGCTGTGTTCTGGTTGTGGCCATGTATGAGTGAGGCCATGAATGTTGTGATTTTTGTATCATTCTGACTTTTCTTTCACCCTTTGTGGCTTGTCCATATATAATTAGGTTATTGCTTCAGCATTACTAAATACAATAATGTAGCGTACTTTATTATAAGTTTTGAGCACTTTTTACCTAAAGTAACCTTGATATTGTTTGATTATCCAGGTGAAGTCTTAGAAATAAGCTGACATGGAGGTGGTTCACTCTTGTAGATAAAATTATATTATTGGGCTAGGAATAGCTATATTATGCCATAGATGTAGAAATATGATCATGTAGTTTTGTTTAAAGTTGTATAATTTGAGTATTACTACATACTGAAAAGCTCTTAAATGTGCATGTGTATATAACGTAAATAATGTATGAAAATATGGATGTATCAGGCTGTCTATATTTTATTCTTACATTTGTACTATTTCCTTGTAATAATTGTAGGTTCGGCGATGGCTGGAAACATATTAATTAGGAAATATAACATAGAGGTTTCTTTTAAGTAAACACCTTTGGTTTTATTATTTATTTACCAAGAAAATAGAGTTCTGATACGTTTGATTATGGAGAGAACTAACTCTAACTGTAAGGTTTGTGAAGGTACTGTAGCGACCCTGTAGGAAGTACCTGTAACTTTTTTTTAAGCAACTATTAAAGAAAGCAACTTAGACATGAACTATATTTACTGTATCTGTTATCTCTGTAAAAAAAAATATATATTAGGAAAAGTCTTAAAACTAAAGTATTAACACACACTTTAAGTATGTGTCAGTATCGATACTGTATGCATCACTGTATTTACCCAACGTTATGAAATGACCGACCCGCCCAGGGAGAGTTCTGGCAGGCACTAGCAGGCAGAGCGCGGTCCTTGCAGGGTTGGGGCGTGATAGTGTAGTGTGATACTAAATAGTTGCTGGTAATCTCCTTGGGTGTTCTGGCAATTGTCTGTGAATCATGGTGCAAGAGCCGTGGGAACGCATGCTCACGATTATATGTTATACTATGGTTAAACTAGTGTACAGTCGGCTATAGATGCGCTATGATGCACATGGAGGTGACACATTCCTGTAAATATTTTATGGCGTAGGTATAGTTAGGGCAAGTTATCAATTAAGAGTGAATATAAAATATGTGACCGTTTTAGTTGTGGCTGTTTATGAGTGTGGCCGTTTTGGTAATTAAGAAATGTGGCCACTTTGTTTGTCGTCGTTAATGAGTGTGACTGTTTTAGATTGTGGCCGTTAAGGAGTGTACCCGTTTTGGTTGTGACCGATAAGGTGTATGGCCTTTTAAGAGTGGCAATTATGGTTGTGACTGTTAAGAAGTGTAGGCATTTTAGAGTGTGGTCGGTTTGGTTTTGGCCTTGGATGTTTAAAAGACAGGCCGTTATGGAGTGTAGCCATTTTGTTTGTGACTTTTAAGGTGTGTGACCATTTATGCCCCTTTCCCACTGATGCGATTTCACACGATTTTCGTTGCCGAGGACGTAGTCTTGTCAATTCGCAACGAATTTGTGCGACGTCAACGATTTTGACCGTTAAAAAACGTTGACAAGTTTACACTCCGCAACGATGTCGCCGATGAGTACGACGTAATCGGCGACATTATGCGATTTCCTCGGCAAATTGAGCGATGGTTCGCCAATGACCTCGGCGAAAATTGTCACATTTGAATAAAATATTGCGAAATAATGCGAAGGATGAACGAATCCTCGGCGTATGTTCTGCGACGTCTTCGGCGAATTAAGCGATGGTTCCGCGAATACCTCGGCGAGATTATCCGAAAACCTTTTGCATATATTTCATGGCACAAACATAAGAACATAAGAAAACGGGAGTCTTCAGAAAGCCGATCGGCCCACACAAGGCAGATCCCTGTCACACCCAACCCCAATTACAAGGCCTAATTATAGACCCAACTCACTAATGCCTTGAGGACTGACCTCATCAAAACGGTCAGAGATCGACACAAGATTACGGGGTCTGCAGAGCGCCGATTGGCCCACACCAAGCAGATCCCCCTTCATACCCAACCCAACTAGTCGAAAATGTAAAAATTTATCTTGAAGGGGGGTCTAGAGTTTTTTGTTTTAAGTTTGATGGAGGTCTAGTGAGGAAACTAAGAAGAAAGGAATGAATGACCAAACAAAACGGCGTAATATTTGCTCATTTATATATTTGTTAATGATTTATTTAGTTTCATCCCTAGACCTCCATCAAGCATATAAAGCACCCCCCAACACCCTCCTTCAAGAACAATTTGTAAATTTTTCGATAGAAAAATATCCTGGCCGAAGGCCGGTTCCTCAAAAAGTACAGGCTCGCTATCGCTAGCCAGGAAAAACTCGACGCCTAAATGACACGAAAAGTCTTAATATTGACAACGAAATGGGGTGAAATGTCTTAAAATCGCCAAACTAATGGGCCGAACGTCATAAAATATGAAAACTAATGGGGTTAACCATGAGGAAGAAAGGGGACCAGAAAAACGACCCATCTCCCTTTAATTCGGAGATTGGCTATGTCCGGCTTCGCCGGAGAAATTTTTCTATCAAATAATGTACACATTTAGCTTGCTCTCAAAACAAAAAAATATATATGTTGGCTCGCTACCGCTCACCAGGAAAATATTGAAACCTGGATGGGGGTAAACGTCTTAAAACAGTAGGCTGAATGGGGCCGAACGGATACAAGGCAAAGAGAGAGGGAGAGAAAGAGAAAACAAAAAAAGCGAGGAGAGAGGGAGAGAAAGAGAAAACAAAAACAGCGAGGTGGGCTCAATGTTTGCGTTACGGCTTAATTGAGCCCACCTCGCTCTTTTTGTTTTCTCTTTCTCTCCCTCTCTCCTCGTTTTGTTTTTTCTCTTTCTCTCCCTCTCTCTTTGCCTTGTATCCGTTCGGCCCCGTTCAGCCTACTGTTTTAAGACGTTTACCCCCATCCAGGTTTCAATATTTTCCTGGTGAGCGGTAGCGAGCCAACATATATTTATTTATGTTTTGAGAGCAAGCTAAATTTGTAAATTTTTAGATAGAAAAATTTCTCCGGCGAAGCCGGATTTCTCCATATAATGCTTGCCAGGAAGATATCGATACTTGGATGGGAATAAACGTCTTAAAACAGTTGGCTGAATGGGGCTGAATGGATACAAGCCAGAGAAAGAGAGGAAAGGAGAGAAAGATAACAAAAAACAGGTGAACCCACCACGAGAGGTGCATAGAAAAAAGGGATGACAGGTTCACTATAGGCCTAATCATATTTTTTTACCCACCTCGCCGAAGGTGCTCCTTTGGCCTCGGCAAGGTGTGTCTTGAGCATTCCGCGACGTCGCAAGGCCCTTCGCATGCCTCGTGCGGAGCATACCCCTAGCGGGTATACTCTCGGCGAGTACTCGTGCGCACGTCGACGACTAATCGACGAGGAAATCGCCAATGACTCTTGTGCATCGTCGATGTTCTCAGAACATCTGAGAGCATCGGCGAGCCGCCGTGCAGCGTTGCAAAGTTTTTTTTCGTGCAAAACCCTCCGCGATGTCTCGCCGATGTCGCCGATGATCTCCGAGGGCCTCGCAGATCCCTCTGCGACGTTCGACGATGCTTGCGAGGGCTACGAACCCTCGTGAGTCCTCTTCCAAAATTTTGAACAATCCGAACATTTGCGATGACCCGCGAGGGCCCTTGCGAGGCCTTGCGAGTCAAACGATTATCATGCAAGGGTTTAAGATTTTGTTGCGACATGTCACGAATGTGCCAATTTATTGGTGTCGCTTCTATTCCCTCTGTTTAGATGATGATCGGTTCTTTCGAAATTACAGGCTCGCTTTCGCTCGCCTGGAAAAATGTATACACCTAAATGGCACGAAAAGTGTAAATATTGACAAAGAAAAGGTGTGAAAGGTCGTAAAATCTACAAAGTAATGGACCAAACGTCTTAAAATCTGAAGCCTAATCGGCCTAAGCACGAACTAAGCTAAAATTACAGGTTCGTTATCGCTCACCAGGAAGAAATCGACACCTAAATGGCACGAAATGTCTAAATCTTGACCAAAAAAAAGGAGTGAAAGGTCATAAAATCGCCAAACTAATAGACCAAACGTCTTAAAATCGGAAGACTAATGGGACTAAACACGAACTAAGCCAAAACAAGCGCTAATGTACATTTTAGTCAGCCAGGGGATTCTAAAACTATTATCCTTTGTTTCATTGCATAATAAAGCCTTTCTATTACAATTAGTTTATAATGTTATATGCTTACCCCTTTGAGTACCAGCGACGTGTGTATTATTTTATTCTAGCTATATTTTGACGATATTATGCAGCTTAGGAAGGATCAGTGGTAGTTAAAAGGGTTGGTTGAGATAATTTGAAGCCTTATCATTGCTAGAGGTCCTTCCTAAGCTGAATTAAATCATCTAATAGTTGCCAGAATAGGATGAAAAGGAAGCCCCTGGTACTGTACGGGTTACGTGTTGGAGATCGAGGAAGCTGTGGGAGTGGCTTTGTTGTGTTTGTTATTAGTATGTATTTGTGGTGGAAGTGAGAGAGGTGTAAAACAACAGTTTGTCTTTTTATGTATATGGGTATTATTTTATCTTTTATTTAATGTGAATATTATACAGTAATTCAACTTTCATATAATTGTGTGATACCACGAGATAGACTAAACAAATCCCGTTGACAGCTATTACCACTTTTATACCACGAGATAGACTAAACAAATCCCGTTGACAGCTATTACCACTTTTATACCACGAGATAGACTAAACAAATCCCGTTGACAGCTATTACCACTTTTATACCACGAGATAGACTAAACAAATCCCGTTGACAGCTATTACCACTTTTATACCACGAGATAGACTAAACAAATCCCGTTGACAGCTATTACCATTTTTATACCACGAGATAGACTAAACAAATCCCGTTGACAGCTATTACCACTTTTATACCACGAGATAGACTAAACAAATCCCGTTGACAGCTATTACCACTTTTATACCACGAGATAGACTAAACAAATCCCGTTGACAGCTATTACCACTTTTATACCACGAGATAGACTAAACAAATCCCGTTGACAGCTATTACCACTTTTATACCACGAGATAGACTAAACAAATCCCGTTGACAGCTATTACCACTTTTATACCACGAGATAGACTAAACAAATCCCGTTGACAGCTATTACCATTTTTATACCACGAGATAGACTAAACAAATCCCGTTGACAGCTATTACCACTTTTATACCACGAGATAGACTAAACAAATCCCGTTGACAGCTATTACCACTTTTATACCACGAGAT
Source organism: Paralithodes platypus (assembly GCA_032716605.1). Taxonomy (NCBI): domain Eukaryota; kingdom Metazoa; phylum Arthropoda; class Malacostraca; order Decapoda; family Lithodidae; genus Paralithodes; species Paralithodes platypus. Next base: position 18,692,870 of record CM064496.1, on the reverse strand, counting down.
AGACTAAACAAATCCCGTTGACAGCTATTACCACTTTTATACCACGAGATAGACTAAACAAATCCCGTTGACAGCTATTACCACTTTTATACCACGAGATAGACTAAACAAATCCCGTTGACAGCTATTACCACTTTTATACCACGAGATAGACTAAACAAATCCCGTTGACAGCTATTACCACTTTTATACCACGAGATAGACTAAACAAATCCCGTTGACAGCTATTACCACTTTTATACCACGAGATAGACTAAACAAATCCCGTTGACAGCTATTACCACTTTTATACCACGAGATAGACTAAACAAATCCCGTTGACAGCTATTACCACTTTTATACCACGAGATAGACTAACCAAATCCCGTTGACAGCTATTACCACATTTATTCCACGAGATAGACTAACAAATCCCGTTGACAGCTATTACTTTATACCACGAGATAGACTCAAATCCCGTTGACAGCTATTACCACTTTTATACCACGAGATAGACTAACCAAATCCCGTTGACAGCTATTACCACTTTTTAAATTATTATTACATTAGCATAATTATTATTGTTTGTATTATTATAGATATTAATATTATTATTATTATTATTAGTAGTAGTAGTAGTAGTAGCAGTTGTAGTAGTAGTAGTAGTATATGCAGTAGTATAGGAAGAAGTTAATACAAATATTGAATATATTAGGATAATAGCAAAAACAGATAGTATATTTACTAATAATTGTAATACTATTACTATTACTACAACTACTACTACTACTAAAACAATTATAATAATGATATTAATAATAATAATATACAGTATGTAAACAGATATTTGATCCAGTGTGAGCTGGTGGTTCGAACAAGTAACTCAGGGTTCAGAGTTCACACCGCTCTAAGCAGGACAGTTCAACATCTTATTAACAAAAACACAAACTTTGACCACATTATTATTTTTCCTTCTTTATGTCCTCGCTTATATTCCCACTGTTTAGATGATGATCGTTTCTTTCTAAATTACAGAAATTAATCTCGCTTTCGCTCGCCAGGAACAAAAATATACACCTAAATGGCACGAAATGTGTAAATATTGACAAAGAGAAGGGGTGAAATGTCTTAAAATCGCCAAAGTAATGGACCAAACGTCTTATAATCTGCAGCCTAATGGGCCTAAACACGAACTAAGCCAAAATTACAGGCTTGCTCTCGCGATCGCCAGGAAAAAATCGACACCTAAATGACACGAAAACTCTTAACATTAACAAAGAAATTGGGTGGAATGTCTTAAAATCGCCAAACTAATAGGCCGAACGTCTTAAAATCTGAAAACTAATGGGGCTAAACACGATGGAGAAGGGGGGCCAGAAAACCTGTGACGTCCTTTTAACTTTATTCTGGCTACTAGTCAACGATTTTAGTCAGTTTAAAAAGGGCCTCCAGCCAATAACAGGCTTGGAAGTATCTCACTTAACCCTTTTTACTACCACAGATACTTCATAAACTGCACAAAATCGTTTAAATATAGCTAGAATAAAATTACCAAGACATTGCCGGTACAGAAGGGGTTAATGTGAATAGACTGTATTTGTGTGTGTGTGTATGTGTGTGTCCTTATTTTAGGCATGTGTTAATAGCAAATACGCATTGGTCGAGTTAAATATAATCTATGATAACACAAAGATAAACTAGAAATATAGAAACACTAAACACAAATATATTAGTTAGCCACATACATTCTAGGACCAAGTATCGTGGTGGACTGCGAGTGTCTCTCCCAATCACGGGACTCAGGGTCGATGTTGATATCGATCAGTCCTTTTTAATATAAGAAACGGAAATTTTAAGGGAGCCCACCTCGTTTTTTTTTCTGTCTCTCCCTCTCTCTTTGGCTTGTATTCATTCGGCCCCATTCAGCCAACTGTTTTAAGACGTTTATCCCCATCCAGGTATTGATTTCTTCCTGGCGAGCGGTAGTGAGCCAGCATATGTATATTTTTGTTTTGACAGCAAGGAATATTTGTACATTATTCGATAGAAAAATGTCTCCGGCGAAACCGGATTTATCCATACAATGCTGGCTCGCTATCGCTCGCCAGGAAGAAATCAATACCTGGATGGGGATAAACGTCTTAAAACAGTTGGCTGAATGGGGCCGAATGAATACAAGCCAGGGGAAGAGAGAAAAGGAGAGAAAGATAGAAAAAAAAGTCGGTGACCCCCTTTAAGCCTGTTTTCTTGACCTGAACAACATGCAGTTAATGAATTAGTTACTATTTATATATTGTTATCATACGAAGGTTTGATAACTATTCAGATTACCCAGGAACTGCACACTCTCCAATTTTGTGTAGCTTTAAGCTCGGTTCACACATGCACGAATTAACGTCATGTCCGTCCCCGACCAAGAAAATAGGCAGGACGGCATCAATCTGGAGGCCCCATGTGGCCACGATGGCCACTAGGGCCGTTCCAACGTTTTTTTGCCGCCGTTCTCATCCCGCTAATCGTCGTCTAGACGCTGCCTAGGCTGCGTCTAGACGACGACTGCTCCCGTGTGTGTCCTGTGGGTGTCCCCGACATAACACGTTTTCTGGCAGTTGCCCTGACCCACACGGACCATTTTAAGCTGCACAAAAAGAATGCCGCCTAGGCACGGCGAATTAATTAGGGGTCGGGGACGGACGGGACGTTAATTCGTACATGTGTGAACCGAACTTTAAGCACCCGTCACACCTAGCCGATTTTAGGCCAAGACTGTCCGCAACCTAAGGGTCGTGGACAGTCTTGGTCTACGTCGCCGCGCATCATGGGCCGTCGCCAACAAAACAAACAGGTCGGGATGGGTCTTCACATACCCCCTCAAAAGTTCAACATGCACAACTTTGAAAATCAAGTCGGCGTGGAGTGAGGTAAAAAAATGGGACGTGAAGGGGACGGGAGGCTGATGGCGTGTTACGGCGCTTGACGGCGCTTGACGAGAAAAGGTAGGCGTCAGTGCGGCGGCACACAGCAGCACACAGCACCATAAATGAGGTCTGCGTCAGGCGGCGTCACCATAACAACCTGCGGGGATCAGCGGCGGCTTGCGGCGACCCAACGATGCCCTTACGGTCCTGGATTTTGTAATCCGGAGGTGGGTCGCCATCAAACGGCGTCAGGCGTTAATACATAGGCGACGATGGTTGGCGGCCATCGCCTCCAAGCGGCGTAAAAACATACCGGGGTCCCCAGTATGCGCAGCCATCGGGGACCCCCTCCTGTAGCGCGGCGATGTGGCAACGTCGCACGTGGCACCAGCGCAGACCGTGTTACGTGGCCGCCAACCCCTATAAAAACAACGCGCCCACCCTTTGGTGTAGCTTTTATATACCCCACCTTGAGTTCGGTCGCCGTCGTTCGGGGTCATGCGGGCCAGGATCGCCGTCATTACTGAAGGGGTCGCCGTCCATCGGAACAGTAATGCATATTGACGCCGCCCTACCTTCTGTCGACGCCGTTCGTCGGGTCGTTGTCAACGGGCTACGCCGCAGATCGGCACTCCAGCGGCGACCTAGGCCTCACCTTCAGTCCTGCATGGGCGCCGCTCTATTCCGTCAGGTGGCCGTCAGGCGGCGTGGCCATCCATACTGCGTCCCGTCCAAAACTCACCCCCCCAAATCCTTAAGCTCTCCGCCGAAGGTCGGCACTCCTGACCACGACTAAAGGTCGTGGTCAGTCGTGGCTCAAGTCGGCATGGTGTGACACCTGCTTTAGGGAGGACTTTTGAAGTCAGGAGTACAGTCGCGCTAATAAGTCATGTCTCAACTGTCATTACATTTGGCACTCTCTGTGCTGTATTAATATCTGTCAGATGTTGAATAGAATGGATATGTGTAGGAGGCATGCTTGTATATCTCACTCGAACGAATAAATAAAGTTTTAGACATTGCTGATACCAATTATTGATCGAAATATACTTGGTGCCGAGACATCACTTATTAGCCCGACTGTACACATCTCAATTTACCGTCTGATTCCCCTATACGCTAAATAAATTACCTAATGATAACAAGAACATAAAGATCGACCCATATAGAACGTTAAATATGTATTACTAAAATGTATGTCTGTAATTAATATTCACCGAACCCTGCGAGGCGTCAGTGAAGTGGAAAGGTTAAGGAGGGTCACCTGCTTTTTTCTCTTTCTCTCCTTTTCTCTGTCTCTAGCTTGTATCCATTGGGCCCCATTCAGCCAACTGTTTTAAGACGTTTATCCTCATCCAGGTGTCGATTTATTCCTGGCGAGGGATAGCGAGCCAGCATTGTATGGAGAAATCCGGCTTCGCCAGAGACATTTTCTATCGAAAAATTTACAAATTTAGCTTGCTGTCAAAACCAAAATAAATATGTGCTGGCTCGCTATCGCTCGCCAGAAAAATATTGACTCCTGGATGGGGGTAAACGTCTTCAAACAGTAGGCTGAATGGGACCGAATGGATACAAGCCAAACAGAAAGGGAGAGAAAGAGAAACAAAAGCAAGGTGGGCCTCCTTAAGTATCCTATTACTTGATCAAAGAATCATAATAATTTGCTTTTAATGACGGAGGACAGACTTGGAATTATACTACTACTGGAACTGAACTTTTAAGCCTGAACTTAAACCACGGAAGGGTTATATATCTTGTACGGTCGCGCTAATGAGTAATGTCCCGGTTGTCATTACGTTTGGCTTGCTCTGTGCTGTACTAATGTCTGTCAGATGTTGAATAGGGTGGGTAAGTTTTTTTTTTTTTTTCTATGTGATTGAGGGAGGCAAAAGGCATAACTGCCTATAGCGAGTGCCTCCCCCATAGTTGAAAGAGTGACAGGGCCAAAATCAAGAGACGTTCGAGCCAAAATGCCTGGACACACGGAGTTTGAAGCAATATAAGTCATAGGAAGAGGGAAAGACTGATTCTGGGAGAGAGTTCCAGAGGTGAGCTGTTGAGTAGAAGAAAGTTTGAGAGTAACGTTTCACTCTTGGGTTGGAGAGTTGCACAGAGTAGGGGTGGGATTGAGTTGCAAGACGGGTACCACGTGCCCTACGTAAAGGAGGTGGTATGCACTGGGATAGCTCTGAGGAACACTGATTATTATAGTAGCGATAGAATAGCGAGAGAGATGCAACATTGCGGCGGAGAGAGAGAGATTGCAGAGAGTTGGTGAGTGGACGGGAGTTAATGATACGAAAGGCCTTCCTTTCAACTTTGTCTAGGAGAGCGGTGTGAGAGGAACCTCCCCACACATGTGAACAATACTCAATACAAGGGCGCACTATGCCCCTGTACAGAGCAAGAAGCTGTGCAGGGGAAAAGAACCCCCTAAGGCGGTTGAGCACACCCAGCTTCTGGGAGGCTGCCTTAGCAAGACTGGTAATATGGTCCTTCCAAATGAGAACATGTTTGTATATTCCACTCGATATGAACAAATGAAGGTTAGATATTGCTGATACCAATTGTGGATCAAAATATACTTGGTGCCGAGACATCACTTATTAGCGCGATTGTACGGTACAAGATATATAACACTTCCATTCTTTAAGTTCAGGCATAAAAGTTCAGTTCCTTACTTGTAAAAAGGACGAACGGTTGGTTGTATCGACCCTGAGTCCCGTGATTGGGAGACAGACTCGCAGTCCACCACGATACTTGGTTCTAGAATATATGTGGCTAGCTAATATATTTGTGTTTAGTGTTTCTATATCTATTTCGTCTTTTTGTTATTATAAATCTAATTTAGCTATTTATATGCGTAGTTACTATATTTGTAAGCATATGCCTGAACCCCCCCCCCCCCCACACACACACAAACACACACGCACACGCACACTCGATTACGGTCACGACACAGCCACGGTATTCAATTGTTAATACGCAATATTTATACAGGAACCATGCCTATAATTATTGACCTACATTACAGTACTGTATGATCCTGAATAACACGGTTATGTAACTTATAATATTTAGATAATAGTCACAAGGGCAGAGCTATGTTAACCCTTTCAAGCTCCAATACGCGTTTTTGTTCTGTTTTTTGGCTACTATTAGACGATTTTATTCAGATTAGTAACGATATATGGAAGTCAAAGGGTTGATTGAGATAGTATTTACCCTTTTAAATTAATACCCACAGATCCTTTCTAAGCTGCATAAAATCGTCTAATGATAGCCAAAATAAAATGCTAAAGCGAGTCAGAGCTTCAAGGGGTTAAAAGACAGTCAACATAACCAGCAGAGTAACTGAACAATAACCCCGTGAGAGATCTGGGCCCGGAGCCCCAAACAACCCCCAACATGGGTGGTGGTAATTACTATATATTTCCCGCATCGCTATACCGTTAACCCTTAAGCCGATATCACACGAGCGCTTTTTCACTCAACATTTATCCTCAACACTGGTCTGGCAGCTTATGAGGTCAACTTTTAAAATAATTCTGCTACCTAAATTCATCTATCATCAGTCTAGTTTCCGATACCAGTGCAAAATACTCCAGAAATGTTGCCAGAAAAATGTTGATCATCGAATGTTGACTATAAATACTCTCGTATGATACCGGCTTTATACAGTACCGTTGAAGTCCTTTCATTTCTATTTCGTCTACGCATAGGCAACTTTATGCAGATTGGGAAGGATCTATGGTAGCTACAAGGATAAGTGTATATAGTCTGCAGCCTCTTCATTTGCTAGATGTCCTTTCTAAGCTGAATAAAACCGTCCAATAGTTGCCTTAACCCCTTCAGTACCGGCGATGTCGTTTTCTATTGGATTTCAGCTACATTTAGACGATTTAATGAAGTTCAGGAAGAATATATGGCAGCGAAAAGGATGAGTTGAGATAGTCAGCAGTATTTGTATGTGTATTATGTCCTTCCTAAGCTGAATAAAACCGTCTAACAATTGCTGGGTTGGGTATTTACCCTCCATCAAGCTTAGAAAAACAACCCCTAAACCCCCTTCAAGATAGATTTGTACATTTCTTCGGTGGAAAAATGTCCCGGCCAAAGGCCGTTTCCTCCTAAAATTAAAGGCTCGAAATAGCTCGCCAGGAAAAAATGGGGTGAAAGGTCATAAAATCCCTAAACTAATGGAACCAACGTCTTAAAATCTCAAAATTAGTGGGGCTAAACATTAGGGAGAAGAGGGTCCCGAAAAAACGGTGTGTCTCCCCTTAAAATGTTACCTCTTATAATACCGAGTTACCATAGCTGCCTTAATTTTAGGCAATTCATTATGTTGACGACGCTCAGTTATTTCGGTGTGAGTATCCTAGGTTCGAGTCCTTGGAGTGCCACATGTATTTGTTGATTTCATTAATTGAGTTTAGAAGTAAAGTTGGTTGATGAAAACATATTAATCAAATATTAATATCCCAGGACCAAGTATCGTGGTGGACTGCGGGTCTGTCTCCCAATCACGGGGCCAGGGGTCGACACCACCCTTGTACCGTCCTTTTTTAATTTCTAGGTTTCTGAATAATATAACTAAGGCAAATGACATTTTGTCTTTGACTGTTTAGTTGATAGTCATGAGTTATTCAATAATCTCTCTCTCTCTCTCTAACTCTCTCTCTCTCTCTCTCTCTCTCTCTCTCTCTCTCTCTCTCTCTCTCTCTCTCTCTCTCTATGTATTTATCTATCTATCTATCTATTTATCTATCTGTCTACCTATCTATATCTAGAGAGAGAGATAGAGAGAGAGAGAGAGAGAGAGAGAGAGAGAGAGAGAGAGAGAGAGAGAGAGAGAGAGAGAGAGAGAGAGAGATGATTGAATGACTCATTACTATCAACTAAACAGTCAAAGACAAACAATTATTTGCCTTGGTTATATTATTCAGAAACCTAGAAATTAAAAAAAGGACGGTGCAAGGTTTGTATCGACCCCTGGCCCCGTGATTGGGAGACAGACCCGCAGTCCACCACGATACTTGGTCCTAGAATGTATGTGGCTAACTAATATATTTGTGTTAGCGTTTCCTTGTTTCTATTTAATCTCTATGCTATCATGACTTAACTTTAACCCCTTCTGTACCGTCGACGTCCTTTCAACTTTATTCTGGCTACTATTAGACGATTATATTCAGCTTAAAAAGGGCCTGCAGCAATTATCAGGCTCCGAACTATCTCTATTAACCCTCTTTACTACCACAGATCCTTTTTTTGCTGCATACAATCGTCTTACTATAGGTAGAATAAAATAACAAAAGATGTCGCCGGTACAGTAGGGGTTAACTCTATCAATGAGTAGTTGTTATTGATAGATGAAGAACTCTGAATCTATATTTCCCTCATCTATCTATCTATATATTACCTGACGCCGTGATCTCCGAAGGGTTGGACACAAACGAACCGCCCCCATGCACCTCTTTACCCAGTCAGTCGACGTCCCTTATCCCAACCAGCACCGCCCTCATCCTATGACTTAAATTGTTTCAAACTCCGTGTGTCCAGGCATTTTAGCTCGATGGTTCCTTGAGTTTTGCCCATTCACTCTTTCAACTCTGGGGGAGGCACTCGTCACAAGGAGTTTTGCATTTTGTCTCCTTCATCCACATAGAAAAAATAAATAAATAAATAAATAAATAGGCTGCAACAAACAGTAGAGTTACAGAGGAAGTAGGTCGGTATTTCTGGCCTACCTAAAATGAATGGACTATAGTACGATCGCGCTAATAAGTCATGCTCCAGCTGTCATTACGTTTAGCTTGCTCTGTGCTGTATCAATGTCTGCCAGATGTTGAATAGGGTGGGTAAGTGTAGGAACATGTTTGTATATTGCACTCGATATGAAGAAATGAAGCTTAGATATTGCTGATTCCAATTATTGATCAAAATATACTTGGTGCCGAGACATGACTTATTAGCGTGACTGTACATGGGGTTTTCCGTAGGAGCACCATTCCGATACGTTCATACTTGTATCACCAAACAATACATGGTTGATACATGAATAGTTCAGTGGTGGGCTAAGGGGGGTCACAGTTTTTTTTTTTAGCATTCTTTCCTTTTCTCTCTTTCCCTGGCTGGTATCCATTCGGCCCCATTCAGCCAACTCTTTTAAGACGTTTATCCCCATCCAGGTGTCGATTATCGCTCGCCAGCAGTGTATGGAGAAATCCGGCTTCGCCGGAGACATTTTTCTATCGAAAAATGTACAAATTTAGCTTGCTGTCAAAACAAAAATATATATATGCTGGCTCGCTACCGCTCGCCAGGAAAATATTAACACCTAGATGGGGGTAAACGTCTTAAAACAGTAAGCTGAATGTGGCCAATTGGATACAAACCAATGAGATAGGGAGAGAAAGAGAAACAAGCGAGGTGGGCTCCCTTAAGACCAGGTTGACAGTCATAATTAAACTCTTGAGGATTATAACGCATTTTGACAGTATACTTTGGCTATCAATAGACGATTTTATTAGACGATAATATCATTAATACATCAATAATAACACAAATAATAACACTAAAACAGGAATACTAATAATAATAATAATAATAATAATAATAATAATAATAATAATAATAATAATTAAAGTTGCAAGCAACGTTGTCCGGGGTTCGACGGTTTTGCAAGCAGGGTATTGTGTTTGATACAAATGCTGTGTCACAGATATCAAAAGATCATTTAACTTATCGGGCATGGAGAAACTACAGAAGGGGCAGATTGTGCAAACAAACAAGAGTGAGAGAGGGAGAGATTGGCTGTAAAAGGGATCTGCCTCTATCCGTTTAGTAACAGAGTTGTAGATATGTGGAATAGGCTACCGAGTGCTATAATGGGATCAAGAACAATAGAGCTTCAACTTGAAATTAGATAGAACGAGATGGGTTGGGTGTGAAAGGGATCTGCCATGTGTAGGTCAATCGGCTCTGGAGACTCCCGTTTTCTTATTTTTTTATTTTCTCATTTGTGAAGGAGAGAGGGAGTATGGCGAGAGAATAGGATGTTGTAAACGTAAGGAAGATAGCGATAAATATGAGAGAGAGAGACAGCGCGGGATTGGTTGGGTGTAAAAGGGATCTGACATGTGTGGGTCAATCGACTCTCTGCAGACTCCGGTTTTCTTATGTTCTCATTTGTGAGAGAGAGAGAGCGACTAGGATGTCATAAATGTAAGGAAGACAGATAAATGAGAGAGAGTTTTTATGAGATGGGTTGGGTGTGAAAAGGATCTGTCTTGTGTGGGCCAATTGGCTCTCTACAGACTCCCATTTTCTTATGTTCCTATTTCTTACAATTGTGTTTTGGTTGCAGGAATATGATAACATGGGTGTATAGTGGTACGACTGGGGTTCAAATATATCAGGGCTCTTATTCATTGGACTAGTAATGGCATAAATGCTACAACGGAAAGCGCTAGATCCAACCTCTGATGTATATTCCCAGTGAACAAAGAACACAAATACTCTATAGAGTTCTATGTGCAATAATAGGCTATCAAACTCTCAATAAATGTGCGTCTACTCTAGGCTTAATGTTATGTGAAAACAGCCTATTACTATCTATAACCGAAGGTGCTTGGTCATGGTATGTAAAGTAAGGTGGTAAGAGAAGTTACAGCTTACGTTACTTTAATCAATAAATGTCAGGCACTCCTGCATGAAAGAAAGTGCACTAAAGTCCTTCAACACTAACAAGGAATCTTCTTTAAATGTTAGATGCTGTAAAGATGCTCGTATCGGAAATGGAACCCAAAAAGGCAGGCAGCGGAACAATGCTCGTGCAGGCTATGCACACAAAAAGGCAGAATATATAATGCCGTCGGAGCCAAGAATATCCTAAACACTACAATAATAATAATCGCCATGACAATGCAGTATTCATATCAACAAAAAGAGCCTAAGTCGTTTGTGTCTCAATACATCAAACTAGGCTGCGAAATGCTTGTGTAATAATAAATGGGTATGCATAAAAAGAGTAATTAGGTTAATATACTTAATGTCTACTATGATTGATAAAGTCTAGCTAGAGTCAATGATACGAGATACTGGTGCGCATGGCATGCCGCATAGCCTAGTGCAAATCTCAAGTCTGTGCGTCAAATATTACGTTATAATGAAGGGTAGCTCTCTTGAGAAACCTTAATACCGAAGTATTAAGCGTTCTCCTGGCGTACCTCAAAGACAAACAACGAGCTTAGAACAGTGCAGAATGGTATAGGCAAAAAGCCCTCATTCGTGCATGCTCTACTCTCAATGGCACACAGACTAGAATTTACTCAATCAACTCCAGTTCTCAGGTATGTCGTGCAGCTTTTAACTAAAGCCAGCACTCATAGGAAACAATACCTTATAATATCAGACTCCTAGTCTAGCATTATCTAATCCAGCAGAACACTAATAATTAAAGGAAGCGGCAATATGAAAGCCAACCAATGCTTCGTGATCCACTTATCTTAACAACTAACATACATAGGTTATATCAGACCTTAACGCACAATACAACTGGCCAGCATGAAGCTGATTTTGCAGAGTTAACCAGAGGGGATATAATGTTAATAAAAGGTGGTGAAAGATAAGGAAAATGAGAGAGATAGGCAGAGGAAAAGATTCTCAGGTACAGAGCAGGGGACAGGTAGCAAGGGAAAAAGATGGGTGCGTTCTAGAAACCAGATCTGAGGGAGAGAGTGGCGAGGAACTGTATATATACTCGCACCAGCTCGAGCCGCGTGGGGAAAAAAGCGGTTACAAGTCCTCTAGCCACTAGCAAGGGAGCTAACAGCATGGGAAGGACCTCTCTCAACCAACCCCCACGAGGCAGCCAGCCGTGACGTCATCGAGCGGGACAAAAACACTGCGCGCTCCCTCTCACTCTGTTCTACTCTCTCTCTCTCTCCCAGATCCCATCATTACTAGTTAATGATAAAACATATACTTTACAATTAAATATATAAAGCCTTGACATGGGTGAAAACAAAAAAGCCTTTCTGGACTGCCCATGACACAAGCTTTCATATGAAATAAAGCACACTCTAATACATAAACTGTAGCCCCATCCACTGCCCTGGCGATCCTAGAGAGTCACTGTAGGACAAGCCATGCGGTTCTAACGGAGTGGTTAACATCACACCCCCCCCAAGATTTTTCTCAGAGGCCCCAAGGCTCACAAAAATCTGATGGTTAGAACCCATGCTATATCTCCACTTCCCATCACCCAGCGGCAGTAAAATATCTGGCACAGTTCTTCAACAAAACATTTTTCAAAATTATAACCCTCCCCAACACCATAGGTTAAATTATATGTAGTTATGCTCCTCAAGAGCGAGCTTCTCTAGCCCAGCATTCTGAGAGGAGTGTAACTCAGAATTACTGCTATAACATACTAAAAAAATTCAACTATCAAAGAAAGAGTTTTATTTGATTTTTATGTTTATAATTTGTTTATTTCGGCTGCACTATAGGGGCAAGCCTAGTTTTTTCTTCTATACCAAACGCTCAACTCCTGCTTTACGACCCAATACGCTGGGCTACAACCGCGAGCCAACAAGCACCAAGCGCAAAATACTATTCAAACTAAAGCAGGAGGCTACCCGTGTGTCAATCCACCCAGGATCATATACCCTTGAACGACCATCTGCAACCACGTTGTCACAACCGGCAATATGGCGTATGTCCAGGTTATATACCAGTAACCTTAGTGACCACCTGGTCAGCCTCATATTCCGATTGTGAAACTGGTCCAAGAACTTGAGAGGGTGATGATCTGGGTAAACTACAACGACCGGACCACAGGCTGGAACACAAACCTCGAAATGCCTCAGAGCAAGTACAACCGCCAGCAGCTCCTCCTTGACAACAGAGCAGCTCCCCTGGGCCGAATTGTACTTCTCCGAGCAGAAACTAACAGGATGCTCCAGCCCATCATCGTCCTTTTCCACAAGGACGGCACCAGCCCCCACACCACTAGCCTCCGTTGCTAGTTGGAAAGGTAGGCTAAAGTCAGGGGTCCTGAGGATCGGGTGAGTGCACAACAGGTGTTTTACTTCTCTAAACACCTTCTCACTCTCAGGCGCCCATTTGAACTTCTTATCCTTCCAGTTATCCTCCACCTGAGCTTGACTGTCCCGTTCTCCTTCTCCACCTTGACTGCTAAACGTCATCACAGGCACAGTGAGAGGCTCAGGGGGGTGCCTCCCATACTCCTTCATGGGACTAACATGACATAACTGATTGCGCTTCCGTCTGTCTGGAGTGGCTACCAAGTAATCCAGGTCTGATACCTCCTCAACCACCCTATAAGGACCAGCGTACTTCGCGGATAAGGGGTGACCTACAAGGGGCAGTAGAATCAACACCTCCTGACCCACGTGAAACTCCCTGAGTTCAACCTTGAGGTCGTACCTGTCCTTCCTGAGGGCCTGAGAGCTAGTCAAATTACGGCCAGCCAACTCCAGACTGCGCAACATCCGTTCTCGACTGTTGAGGACACACTTGAGCATAGAACAAGGTTTTTCTGCGCCCTCCCATACTTCTTCAACCATATGGAGAGGCCCTCTGACACGGTGTCCAAAGACGAGCTCATTAGGGTTGAATCCCAAACTCTCCCCAGGTACCTCCTGCACAGCAAACAAAACACATGGCAGGCCAAGATCCCAATCCTTCCCACTCTCAAAGCAACAACAACGAAGCACAGATTTCAAGGCTGAGTGCCATCGCTCTAACACACCCTGGCTCTCCGGATGATACGCAGATGACACAACCCCAACAATCCCATGCTGCGGCATTGCTTGGACAAAGAGGCTAGAAGTGAAGTTGGGTCCCTGGACTGACTGAAGCCCCTGCGGGTAACCATACCGGGAAAAATACACTAGCAAGCTTCGGACCACCGTCTTCGCCGACCCATTTCTCATAGGGTACGCGTCAGGGTACCTTGTTGCTACATCTCTCGACTGTGCATCACTGTCCTCCTTCAACTCTTTCGTCTTTTTAAGCCCATCCTCTGCCCCTTCAGGAACAGTTACTGGGTCTTCTCCAGACTCGAAATGTGGTCCTAATAATGAGTCCCCGAGAAGGTCCGTTGACACTAAACTCTCAACCGCATCAACTTTCAACCCCTTCTCGGTACCCTTCCTCCGCTGATCTAAAGATTGTTGACCAGAATGTGACTCCCTGGATGCAGAATCTCCGGTGACAACACACTCCATAGGCTGCCCCGGACACTTCCCAACCCACTCCTGCTCCTCCCTACTCACGTCGGCCGGCTTCTCGACAACGACTAAGGGTGGAGCCTCAGAAGTAGGCCCCGCAAAGTCGTTGCCAAGAAGGAGGTCGACGCCCCCAACAGGTAACTTCTCCACAATTCCTACATCCAGGTCACGAGTCACACCATCAACTTCCACCTTCATTCTTACAAGCGGGTATGACCTTGTCGCATTAACTCCCTGAACCACAACCACCCGCGCCGTATTGACAGGTTTACCAGTGAAATTTCTCAACAGTGTTTGCGATGCCCCTGTGTCACGCAAAATTCTCACCTCATGTCTTCTACCCCCACACTCCACACAACCGAGTCCCCTGTGGTCACTAAAGGCATCACGGACAGGGAATAAGCCTTCCGGATTCTTCTGCACTGGCAGTGTATTTACCTCGGAAGAAATGCCTCTAACAAACTCCGATGTCCTCTTGAACACTCCAATGCCGTGAGCAAAAGACACGGCTGCCGGAGGAGGTCGACTAGGGCACTCATTTGCCTTATGACCCTCCTGGTGGCACCTAAAACACATAAATTTCGGTTTCGGCTTATACTGTGATGTAAAAGGCCCCTGACTTTTCACATACGGTGTGGTGGTAGGTTTGGCTTCAGTTTTAGTTTCATTGCTCTTTGGTTTAAATGTGTCATTGCTACGGGGAGGGGGAGGATAACGGTCCCTAGCACTTGCATCGTACTTCTGTGAGGACCCGCAACCCCGAATCAACGACAGCCGTAGATCAGCCATTTCTGCTGCTTCTACTAGAGTTCTTGGGTTTTTCTCCTTTAAGTTCAAAGTTAGATCACCGCCCGTGCTCTTAAAGAACTGCTCCGACATCATTAACTGCTTAACTCCATCAAACGTTGTTACCTTCTCAGATCGGAGCCAGTTCCCCATAGCATCGGACAAGTCCCGGGCGTGTTCCAAAAAGGTGCTATCTCTTCCCTTAGTTACACCCCGGAACTTCAAACGGTACGTTTCTGGTTGCAGTTCGTAAGCCCTCAGGACAGCCTCCTTGAGATCCTCGTACACAATACATAACTCCAAAGGTAACGCATCGTAGGCTTTAAGACCCTTGCCTATTAATCTAGAGGATACAAGTGCTGCCCATTTATTCTCTGGCCACTGGTGTTCCTGGCACTTCTTCTCAAAGCGTGTGAAAAATTCTGTTACACCACTCTCATCAAACACCGGAACCAGTTTCAATAAGTGCGAGAGAGACTGCTCATGAACACGGTTACCAGCCCCAAGTCGCTGTCCCGTTGTCTCTACTCGCGACTTCTCTACGTCCATGTCGGCACAGTACCTAGTCGACTCTATATCAGCTTGGATTTTTGCTAGCTTGGCTCTCTCTTCTATCTTGGCTAATTCTAATTGAAGCTCACCTGCCCTTTGTTGCTGGTGAATCTGAAGCTCAGATACCCTTTGTTGCTCCTCAGATACCCTGATAGCCTTTCTCTCTTCGATCTTAGCTAATTCGAGCCGAAACAATAATTCTGGAGATAACCCTTGAGGAGGTGAAGGTGCTACAATGTTTGAAATTACCGGTGGTCCCCCCAGGGCCAACCCACCCTGCCAGTCACCACCCACCTGTGGAAGCGTACCCGGGGTCGGCAAACCACTGGGATGGCTGGGAGTCGAGTGTAGGGGAAGCATGGCCGAAGGGCTCTGAGCACTCAACCCATCTCGCTCACCAGTCACCCTGCCCAGTACACACGTTATCAAGTTATCCCTGGTCATGCTGCTAGTACCCGCATGACCGATAGCTGTGGCCAGGCATTGAAGACCGTACCGCTCCATACCCTCCAACCGCTCGGCAGTAACAGGCCATTGCAAAAATATCCTAGCATCCTCCTCACAGTTCACCTGATTAACCATAGCATCATACTGCTGTTCCTCAGTTTCGACATTACGTACTGTGTCTCCATTCTCCTCTGATCCGGTATAAGACATGATGCTCACAAAAATTTCCCACCTCAATATTCAGAAAAGAAGTACCCCAAACTCTTATACCTCAATATACACACAACAATTCTCGGAAATACTCAAGGGATATACTATGTTCCAAAAAAAATATATATTCTTGCTGATCCCCGCAAAATATTCTCCAAAACAACAAATGTTCCCTGCTAATAAATGTAGGTTCACCAAATCCTAGGTAAGGTCGCCATTTGTTACGACTGGGGTTCAAATATATCAGGGCTCTTATTCATTGGACTAGTAATGGCATAAATGCTACAACGGAAAGCGCTAGATCCAACCTCTGATGTATATTCCCAGTGAACAAAGAACACAAATACTCTATAGAGTTCTATATGCAATAATAGGCTATCAAACTCTCAATAAATGTGCGTCTACTCTAGGCTTAATGTTATGTGAAAACAGCCTATTACTACCTATAACCGAAGGTGCTTGGTCATGGTATGCAAAGTAAGGTGGTAAGAGAAGTTACAGCTTACGTTACTTTAATCAATAAATGTCAGGCACTCCTGCATGAAAGAAAGTGCACTAAAGTCCTTCAACACTAACAAGGAATCTTCTTTAAATGTTAGATGCTATAAAGATGCTCGTATCGGAAATGGAACCCAAAAAGGCAGGCAGCGGAACAATGCTCGTGCAGGCTATGCACACAAAAAGGCAGAATATATAATGCCGTCGGAGCCAAGAATATCCTAAACACTACAACAATAATAATAATCGCCACGACAATGCAGTATTCATATCAACAAAAAGCCTAAGTCGTTTGTGTCTCAATACATCAAACTAGGCTGCGAAATGCTTGTGTAATAATAAATGGGTATGCATAAAAAGAGTAATTAGGTTAATATACTTAATGTCTACTATGATTGATAAAGTCTAGCTAGAGTCAATGATACGAGATACTGGTGCGCATGGCATGCCGCATAGCCTAGTGCAAATCTCAAGTCTGTGCGTCAAATATTACGTTATAATGAAGGGTAGCTCTCTTGAGAAACCTTAATACCGAAGTATTAAGAGTTCTCCTGGCGTACCTCAAAGACAAACAACGAGCTTAGAACAGTGCAGAATGGTATAGGCAAAAAGCCCTCATTCGTGCATGCTCTACTCTCAATGGCACACAGACTAGAATTTACTCAATCAACTCCAGTTCTCAGGTATGTCGTGCAGCTTTTAACTAAAGCCAGCACTCATAGGAAACAATACCTTATAATATCAGACTCCTAGTCTAGCATTATCTAATCCAGCAGAACACTAATAATTAAAGGAAGCGGCAATATGAAAGACAACCAATGCTTCGTGATCCACTTATCTTAATAACTAACATACATAGGTTATATCAGACCTTAACGCACAATACAACTGGCCAGCATGAAGCTGATTTTGCAGAGTTAACCAGAGGGGATATAATGTTAATAAAAGGTGGTGAAAGATAAGGAAAATGAGAGAGATAGGCAGAGGAAAAGATTCTCAGGTACGGAGCAGGGGACAGGTAGCAAGGGAAAAAGATGGGTGCGTTCTAGAAACCAGATCTGAGGGAGAGAATGGCGAGGAACTGTATATATACTCGCACCAGCTCGAGCCGCGTGGGAAAAAAGCGGTTACAAGTCCTCTAGCCACTAGCAAGGGAGCTAACAGCATGGGAAGGACCTCTCTCAACCAACCCCCACGAGGCAGCCAGTCGTGACGTCATCGAGCGGGACAAAAACACTGCGCGCTCCCTCTCACTCTGTTCTACTCTCTCTCTCTCTCCCAGATCCCATCATTACTAGTTAATGATAAAACATATACTTTACAATTAAATATATAAAGCCTTGACATGGGTGAAAACAAAAAGCCTTTCTGGACTGCCCATGACACAAGCTTTCATATGAAATAAAGCACACTCTAATACATAAACTGTAGCCCCATCCACTGCCCTGGCGATCCTAGCGAGTCACCGTAGGACAAGCCATGCGGTTCTAACGGAGTGGTTAATGTCACAATAGTAAGTAGTGTAAATAACAGGTAAAGTTTATGAGATGGGTTGAGTGTGAAAGGGACCTGCCTTATGTGGGCCACTTGACTCTCTGCAGACTCCCATTTTCATCTTGGTTGCATGTGTAAGGGATCTGCCTCTATTCGCTTGGTAAAAGAGTTGTAGATATGTGGAATAGGCTACCAAGTGCTATAGTGGGATCAATAACAATAGAGCTTCAACATAAAATTTGATAAGACGAGATGGATTGGGTGTGAAAGGGATCTGCCGTGTGTGGGCCAACCGGCTCTCTGCAGACTCCCATTTTCATCTTGGTAGCATGTGTAAGGATCTGCCTCCTTTGTACCAGTGTGCAAATAAGAGAGAGATTGGCTGTGTAAGGGATCTGCCTCTCTCGTAACAGAGTCGTAGATATGTGAAATAGGCTACCTAGTGCTATAGTGGGATCAAGAACAATAGAGAATTTAAAGATAAAATCAGATAGTCATATGGATAAAATGGGTTGTATGTGAAAGGGATCTGCCTTTTGTGGGCCCCTTGTCTCTCTGCAGATTCCCATGTTCATCTTGTAAGGGATCTGCCTTATTTGTACCGGTGTGCAAACAAACGAGCGACAGAGAGAGACTGGGTGTGTAAGGGATCTGCCTCTATTCGTTTAGTAACAGAGTTGTAGATATGTGGAATAGGCTACCGAGTCTTATAGCCAATCGGCTCTCTGCAGACTCCTGTTTACTTATGTTCTCATTTGTGAGAGAGAGAGCGAGGCTTCCTATTTCCTGTTCTCATGCACTAGTACAGTATGTCGTAATCGTAAGGAAGACAGCGATAAATAAGAGAGAGAGAGAGATAGCTCACCACTCAAACAAGCACAAACATAGCTACACAAGACCATCACACAAGCACACACACGCCTATCTAGCGACGAACTGTCCTGTTGACATTATCATACATACTCCCCCCCATCCCCATTCCATCACTTCGTATGTACGATATTATTTCCGTCTTTTTTACTGTGTATGGATTAAGTTATTGGTGTTCACTCTTGACATATGTATCCTGCTACTTCTGTATGCATACATAATAGCATGAAAGTGATCAATACGCGCATATGAAGCTATGTATCTCGTATATCGGGGTTCTTTTCCCTTCCAACGGTCCACCCCTTATACCTCCCTCCCTCCTGCCTATCCCATATGTGTAAACATTATATTTTAGCTTTCCGAAGGTAAATACGTACTTCCGATAAATATCTAGCCTTGTATTTAAATCATGAATCCTGTTTAATGTCATTATTTAACCCCTTCTGTACAGGTGACGTATTTGTAGTTATATGCTAGCTATGTTTAGACGATTGTGTACAGTTTAAGAAGGATTTGTGGTAGTAAAAAGGGTTAAGTGAGATAGGTGGAACCCTGTTAATAGCTGGAGGCCCTTTTTATACTGAACAAAATAGTCTAATAGTAGCCAGAGTTAAGTTTCAAAAGATGTCGTCGGTACTGAAGGGGTTAATAGAAACATGTGTAAGGGTTACATTTATACACAGGATAAGATAAGCATATACAAACCTCAGCAGAGCATAATCATTGGTGATGAGAGGGTAGTTGTAGGCAGTGTTGCCAGTTGTACCGCTACATATTACCGCTAGATGTAGAGCTATATTTACTTCAGTTTAGTAGCCATTTTTTCATATCTAGAGACATTTACTCGGGATAATTTGAAAATTTCAGATATTCTAGTTATATTACATTGTAAAATTTGCAAAACAAACAAATCAAAACTCTTTAGGAATTGCAGCATTGTTCTACCATTGTTTGACTATGTAGCAACGTGCTAGCGACTTTTGAGAAAGGATCTAGCGGTGTTTTGGGGTAACACTTACTGTAGGCAGTGTTGCAGTTGTATCGCTACATATTACCGCTAGATGTAGAGCTATTTACTTCAATTTAGAAGCCATTTTTTCATATCTAGAGAGATTTACTAGGGATAATTTAAAAATTTCAGACATTCTAGTCATATTACATTGTAAAATTTGCAAAACAAACAAACCAAAACTCTTTAGAAATTGCAGCATTATTCTAACATTGTTTGACTATGTAGCAACATGCTAGCGACTTTTGAGAAAGGATCTAGCGGTGTTTTGGGGTAACACTTACTGTAGGCAGTGTTGCCAGTTGTATCGCTACATATTACCGCTAGATGTAGAGCTATTTACTTCAATTTAGAAGCCATTTTTTCATATCTAGAGATTTACTAGGGATAATTTAAAAATTTCAGACATTCTAGTCATATTACATTGTAAAATTTGCAAAACAAACAAACCAAAACTCTTTAGAAATTGCAGCATTATTCTAACATTGTTTGACTATGTAGCAACATGCTAGCGACTTTTGAGAAAGGATCTAGCGGTATTATGTGGAGACATACTGGGAGGGTGGGAGGGAGGTGGTGGTTGCAGTGTTGCCAGTTGTAAAGCTACATATTACCGCTAAATGTAGAGCTATTTACTTCAATCTAGCAGCCATTTCTTTTATATCTAGAGACATTTACTAGGGATCATTTGAAAATTTCAGACATTCTAGTCATACTACATTGTAAAATTTTCAAAACAAACAAACCAAAACTCTTTAGAAATTGCAGCATTATCTTAACATTGTTTGGCTATGTAGCAACATGCTAGCGACTTTTGAGAAAGGATCTAGCGGTATTTCGTGGTAACACTTTAGGAGGGTTAAAATACGAGCCACACGGGCAAATGCCAAAACTTTAACCCTTCTTTAGCGGCCTATGCGGTTTATTTATATGTACCACCCAGCGGGGTGTTTTTAGCCAAAATAGGGCTGTTTACGTGATCATTTTCATGCCTAAATAAGACCCAGAACGTAAAACAAGTATCTATCCCTGAAAGGGCATAAACAGAGCTTTCGAATGACACCATAACGATCCTTGTATGATGGCTAGTTTTCTTGCAATAACCGTGCAACGCGAGTGCAAAAAGCAGGTAATTAGCCACTTTCCCCATACAATTCAGTATGTAGCGAGTGAGAGAGGGAGGAGGGAGCTGAGATTCGTGTCAGTAGGTTCGCCGCGGTGGTCTGGAGCAGTCATACGCTCGCTAGTCTCCTGCCACCACTTGTCTCTCTCTCTCAGCAACATTACGTGCTGAAATTGCCACTCGACCTATGTCGAGCGCCGCCACATAGTCCAGCTTTATTAAAAACGACTTATGTGGTGAGCCGCTTTTTAAGGGTTAAAGGTCCTTATAATTGTTATTAAACTAAGCATTTGGCAAAGGGAGGAATTGTTAAAAACCTTACCCAATACTCTGTCATTCACCAAAAATAAATTTGAATTTATCATTATTATTTGGTAGGGTAGGTATGTATAGGTAGGTTGGCTAAATAATTGCTGGAATTCGTAGGGACTCGAACGGTTTTGAGAGATTTAAATAAAAAACAAATGATAGACCTGAATAATAAAGAGATTATGTTATTAACCCGGCAAGCGCGATAGGCCTCACGGAAGGCTTCCTATAGGGAACGCGATAGGCCTCACGGAAGCAAGACCATAAAAAAAGCCTTCCATAAAAAAAAAGGGCCTATCAAAACAAAGGAATTTGTCTCTAGGCGAGATAATTCCCCTCCAGTACTCATCCATGTAAATCTCACCCACCCCCCTCCCCTCCTTCCCCACCTTATTCCCCCCTCCCTCCCCTCCTGAATTATCACCTATTTTTCCTCTTAATCATCATTTATCGGTTATTTTCTCTCCCGCGATAATGTAGCACAAGTGGGTTGCAGAAAAGATCGTTATGCAACACCCAGACACCGGCCACACCGCCCCGCTCTCAGTTACCTCACAGACAGCGAGAGAGGAGGGTTGCCTGTGGCTCTCTCTTGCCTGAGATTATGACCGGGTGGCCAATATCTTCGTTTTTCACCACCCAAATGCTTTTCCCACTTATTTTAGCACTCTTGAAGGTTCATATATACATCATATGTAAATAAAGCATACCGAAAACAAATAATGCTCTATATTGTAAATATAACGAATTCTGTCAGAATCCAAGGCTAGAAATGCACAAATAACTACCCTAGCCCCTAGGTCTATTTAGCGCTTGTCAGGTTAAGCAAAACTGGGGGATGCGTGGAAGCCTATAGACTGTAGACGGTAAACTTTGTGTGGGTAGCGAATTCGGTTTTAAAGTAATTTAAGAATAGACAGTTTTCAATGCTGCGGCCAAACTATTCCACCCATTTATATTTTTTTGGTATCGAAACGTTCGGAATCGCGAGCCTCACCCAACTACGCAAGCATGGCTCTGATCATCGGCGTAGTTTTCAAGATGTGGAATTTTAAGTGGAATTCGAGTTTTTTTCAAGATTGCCGGAAAAAAACCCACGTGCAAAAGCAAAACCTTCTCTATAAAATATGCGGAGCATTAGTAGGGGAGTGCGTATGCCAAAGCCCAGTCGTTTCCTGTGAGTGGGAGAGACGGTATTTAGGCGTCAAGTTTTTCGGGAAATCGGCTGCCACGGGCCTGTTTGGCCGCCATGCCAGATGTTTAGCATATCAAAAGTTGCCCAATACAAAAACGCACCTCTTGTGAAAGATTGATCCCGATCCAAAAAGCGGTTCTGGAGTTATTGCGTCGAAACCGGCGCGTAAGAAGAATTTGGATGAAATCCCAGGTTTAATGATTACAATAGGGGTTCCCCGTAGGGGATGAACCCCTAATAATAATAATAATAAAAATAATCATAATAATACAAATAAAAAATAATAATAATAATTCAGTAATCATAACAACAAAGTGATAATAATAATAATAATAATAAAAATAATAATAAAAGATGGCCTTGGGTTTCTGAAGGGGTTCGAACAAGGGCCTCCGGTTTGAGAGTCGACACCGCTCCCGGCAGACCAAGGCAGCATCTTAAGGGGGTAGTCTCTCCAAACCCCTTTCTCCCTCGTGTTTAGCCCCATAGTTTTGATATTTTAAGACAGTAGGCCCATTATCGGGGGTGGGGGGCCTGGTATCCTTCTCCCCTTAAATAAATCTACCAAAAAAACGAGACAGAGATATGGGCGAGGGAACGCGTTCGTGGTCCCGGACCCTAAGAATAGGAGCTTTGAATGTGCGCGGGTGTAGTACGAATGAGAAGCGAGAGGATATTGGAAGGTTATTTGAAAGAAGGAAGTATGATGTGCTTGCACTGAATGAAACAAAGATGAAAGGAGAGGGAGAAGTGGATTTTGGAAACGTGATAGGTAGAAAATCTGGAGTAGACGAGGGAGTCAGGGGGAAAGAAGGAGTGGCTATTATTGTGAAGGAGGAGTTGAGAGAGTTTATAAAAGAGTGGAAAGTGGTGTCATCAAGGCTAATGTGGGTTCGAATGCGGTTTAAGGGTGAAAGGTGGGTTTTTGTAAGTGCGTATGGACCAGGAAGTGAAAGAGAGTTAGACGAGATAGAGGGTTTCTGGGAGGATTTGAGATATTGTCTACAAGGGTTTGATGAAAATGAAAATGTTATAGTTTTAGGGGACCTAAATGCTAGGGTAGGAAATGAGCCTGTTGAGGGAGTCATCGGTAGTTTTGGTGTGGATGGTGTAAACGAGAGTGGAGAAAGACTTTATTTGAAGGTATAGTATAGATGGTATAGTATAGACGGTACTCCTTCATTGACGTTATAGTATAGACGGTATAGTATAGACGGTATAGTATAGACGGTACTCCTTCATTGACGTTATAGTATAGACGACATAGTATAGACGGCACTCCTTCATTAACGTTATAGTATAGACGGTATAGTATAGACGGTACTCCTTCATTGACGATATAGTATAGACGGTATAGTATAGACGATACTCCTTCATTGACGTTATAGTATAGACGGTACTCCTTCATTGACGTTATAGTATAGACGTTATAGTATAGACGGTACTCCTTCATTGACGTTATAGTATAGACGACATAGTATAGACGGTACTCCTTCATTGACGTTATAGTATAGACGGTATAGTATAGACGTTATAGTATAGACGGTATAGTATAGACAGTACTCCTTCATTGACGTTATAGTATAGACGTTATAGTATAGACGGTACTCCTTCATTGACGTTATAGTATAGACGACATAGTATAGACGGTACTCCTTCTTTGACGTTATAGTATAGACTGTATAGTATAGATGGTACTCCTTCATTGACGTTATAGTATAGACGGTATAGTATAGACGGTACTCCTTCAATGAAGTTATAGTATAGACCACATAGTATAGACGGTACTCCTTCAATGACATTATAGTATAGACGACATAGTATAGACGGTACTCCTTCATTGACGTTATAGTATAGACGGTATAGTATAGACGGTACTCCTTCATTGACTTTATAGTCTAGACGGTATAGTATAGACGGTATAGTATAGACGGTACTCCTTCATTGACTTTATAGTATAGACGGTATGGTATAGACAGTACTCCTTCATTGACGTTATAGTATAGATGGTATAGTATCGACGGTACTCCTTCTTTGACGTTATAGTATAGACGTTATAGTATAGACGGTATAGTATAGACGGTACTCCTTCATTGACGTTATAGTATAGACGGTACTCCTTCAATGACGTTATAGTATAGACGGTATAGTATAGACGGTATAGTATAGACGGTACTCCTTCATTGACGTTATAGTATAGACGGTATAGTATAGATGGTACTCCTTCATTGACGTTATAGTATAGACAGTATAGTATAGACGGCATAGTATAGACAGTACTCCTTCATTGACGTTATAGTATGGACGGTATAGTATAGACGGTACTCCTTCATTGACGTTATAGTATAGACGGTATAGTATAGACGGTACTCCTTCATTTACGTTATAGTATAGATGGTACTCCTTCATTGACGTCATAGTATAGACGGTATAGTATAGACGGTACTCCTTCATTGACGGTATAGTATAGACGGTACTCCTTCATTGACGTTATAGTATAGACGGTATAGTATAGACGGTACTCCTTCATTGACGTTATAGTATAGACGGTATAGTATAGACGGTACTCCTTCATTGACGTTACAGTATAGACAGTATAGTATAGACGGTATAGTATAGATGGTATAATATAGACTGTACTCCTTCATTGAAGTTATAGTATAGACGACATAGTATAGACGGTACTCCTTCATTGACGTTATAGTATACACGGTATGGTATAGACGGTACTCCTTCATTGACGTTATAGTATAGACGGTATAGTATAGACGGTATAGTATAGACGGTACTCCTTCATTGACGTTATAGTATAGACGGTATAGTATAGACGGTATAGTATAGATGGTACTCCTTCATTGACATTATAGTATAGACGGTGTAGTATAGACGGTACTCCTTCATTGACGTTATAGTATAGAAGGTACTCCTTCATTGACAAAATAGTATAGACGGTGTAGTATAGACGGTACTCCTTCATTAACGTTATAGTATAGACGACATAGTATAGACGGCACTCCTTCATTAACGTTGTAGTATAGACGGTATAGTATAGACGGTACTCCTTCACTGACGTTATAGTATAGACGGTATAGTATAGACGGTATAGTATAGACGGTACTCCTTCATTGACGTTATAGTATAGACGGTATAGTATAGACGGTACTCCTTCATTGACGTTATAGTATAGACGGTATAGTATAGACAGTAATCCTTCATTGACGTTATAGTATAGACGGTACTCCTTCATTGACGTTATAGTATAGACGGTATAGTATAGACGGTGTAGTATAGACGATACTCCTTCATTGACGTTATAGTATAGACGGTATAGTATAGACGGTATAGTATAGACGGTACTCCTTCATTGACATTATAGTATAGACGGTAGAGTATAGACGGTACTCCTTCATTGACGGTAGAGTATAGACGGTATAGTATAGACGGTACTCCTTCATTGACGTTATAGTATAGACGACATAGTATAGATGGCACTCCTTCATTAACGTTTTAGTATAGACGGTATAGTATAGACGGTACTCCTTCATTGACGTTATAGTATAGACGGTATAGTATAGACGGTACTCCTTCATTGACGTTATAGTATAGACGGTATAGTATAGACGTTATTCCTTCATTGACATTATAGTATGGACAGTACTCCTTCATTGATGTTATAGTATAGACGGTATAGTATAGACGGTACTCCTTCATTGACGCTATAGTATAGACGGTACTCCTTCATTGACGGTATAGTATAGACGGTATAGTATAGATGGTACTCCTTCATTGATGTTATAGTATAGACGACATGGTATAGACGGCACTCCTTCATTAACGTTATAGTATAGACGTTATAGTATAGACGGTACTCCTTCATTGACGTTAAAGTATAGATGGTACTCCTTCATTGACGTTATAGTATAGACGGTATAGTATAGACGGTAATCCTTCATTGACGTTATAGTATAGACGGTATAGTATAGACGGTATAGTATAGACGGTACTCCTTCATTGACGTTATAGTATAGACGGTATAGTATCGACGGTACTCCTTCATTGACGTTATAGTATAGACGGAATAGTATAGACGGTATAGTATAGACGGTACTCCTTCATTGACGTTATAGTATAGACGGTATAGTATAGACGGTGTATTATAGACGGTACTCCTTCATTGACATTATAGTATAGACGGTATAGTATAGACGGTATAGTATAGACGGTACTCCTTCATTGACGTTATAGTATAGACGGTAGAGTATAGACGGTACTCCTTCAATGACGGTAGAGTATAGACGGTATAGTATAGACGGTACTCCTTCATTGACGTTATAGTACAGACGACATAGTATAGACGGCACTCCTCCATTAACGTTATAGTATAGACGGTATAGTATAGACGGTACTCCTTCATTGACGTTATAGTATAGACGGTATAGTATCGACGGTACTCCATCATTGACGTTATAGTATAGACGGAATAGTATAGACGGTATAGTATAGACGGTACTCCTTCATTGACGTTATAGTATAGACGGTATAGTATAGACGGTGTATTATAGACGGTACTCCTTCATTGACGTTATAGTATAGACGGTATAGTATAGACGGTATAGTATAGACGGTACTCCTTCATTGACGTTATAGTATAGACGGTAGAGTATAGACGGTACTCCTTCAATGACGGTAGAGTATAGACGGTATAGTATAGACGGTACTCCTTCATTGACGTTATAGTACAGACGACATAGTATAGACGGCACTCCTCCATTAACGTTATAGTATAGACGGTATAGTATAGACGGTACTCCTTCATTGACGTTATAGTATAGACGGTATAGTATAGACGGTACTCCTTCATTGACGTTATAGTATTGACTGTATAGTATAGACGGTACTCCTTCATTGAGGTTATAGTATGGACGGTACTCCTTCGTTGACGTTATAGTATAGACGGTATAGTATAGACGGTACTCCTTCATTGACGCTATAGTATAGACGGTATAGAATAGACGGTACTCCTTCATTGACGGTATAGTATAGACGGTATAGTATAGACGGTACTCCTTCATTGACGCTATAGTATAGACGGTATAGTATAGACGGTACTCCTTCATTGACGTTATAGTATAGACGACATGGTATAGACGGCACTCCTTCATTAACGTTATAGTATAGACGTTATAGTATAGACGGTACTCCTTCATTGATGGTATAGTATAGATGGTACTCCTTCATTGACGTTATAGTATAGACGGTATAGTATAGACGGCACTCCTTCATTGACATTATAGTATTAACGGTATAGTATAGACGGTATAGTATAGACGGTACTCCTTCATTGACGTTATAGTATAGACGGTATAGTATAGACGGTACTCCTTCATTGACATTATAGTATAGACGGTATAGTATAGACGGTACTCCTTCATTGATGTTATAGTATAGACGGTGTAGTATAGACGGTATAGTATAGACGGTACTCCTTCATTGACGTTATAGTATAGACGGTATAGTATAGACGGTACTCCTTCATTGACGGTATAGTATAGACGGTATAGTATAGACGTTACTCCTTCATTGACGGTATAGTATAGATGGTACTCCTTCATTGACGTCATAGTATAGACGGTATAGTATAGACGGTACTCCTTCATTGACGGTATAGTATAGACGGTACTCCTTCATTGACGTTATAGTATAGACGGTATAGTATAGACGGTACTCCTTCATTGACGTTATAGTATAGACGGTATAGTATAGACGGTACTCCTTCATTGACATTATAGTATGGACGGTACTCCTTCATTGACGTTATAGTATAGACGGTATAGTATAGACGGTACTCCTTCATTGACGCTATAGTATAGACGGTATAGTATAGACGGTACTCCTTCATTGACGGTATAGTATAGACGGTATAGTATAGATGGTACTCCTTCATTGACGTTATAGTGTAGACGACATGGTATAGACGGCACTCCTTCATTAACGTTATAGTATAGACGTTATAGTATAGACGGTACTCCTTCATTGACGTTAATGTATAGATGGTACTCCTTCATTGACGTTATAGTATAGACGGTATAGTATAGACGGTAATCCTTCATTGACGTTATAGTATAGACGGTATAGTATAGACGGTATAGTATAGACGGTACTCCTTCATTGACGTTATAGTATAGACGGTATAGTATCGACGGTACTCCATCATTGACGTTATAGTATAGACGGAATAGTATAGACGGTATAGTATAGACGGTACTCCTTCATTGACGTTATAGTATAGACGGTATAGTATAGACGGTGTATTATAGACGGTACTCCTTCATTGACGTTATAGTATAGACGGTATAGTATAGACGGTATAGTATAGACGGTACTCCTTCATTGACGTTATAGTATAGACGGTAGAGTATAGACGGTACTCCTTCAATGACGGTAGAGTATAGACGGTATAGTATAGACGGTACTCCTTCATTGACGTTATAGTACAGACGACATAGTATAGACGGCACTCCTCCATTAACGTTATAGTATAGACGGTATAGTATAGACGGTACTCCTTCATTGACGTTATAGTATAGACGGTATAGTATAGACGGTACTCCTTCATTGACGTTATAGTATTGACGGTATAGTATAGACGGTACTCCTTCATTGAGGTTATAGTATGGACGGTACTCCTTCATTGACGTTATAGTATGGACGGTATAGTATAGACGGTACTCCTTCATTGACGCTATAGTATAGACGGTATAGTATAGACGGTACTCCTTCATTGACGGTATAGTATAGACGGTATAGTATAGATGGTACTCCTTCATTGACGGTATAGTATAGACGGTATAGTATAGACGGTACTCCTTCATTGACGTTATAGTATAGACGACATGGTATAGACGGCACTCCTTCATTAACGTTATAGTATAGACGTTATAGTATAGACGGTACTCCTTCATTGATGGTATAGTATAGATGGTACTCCTTCATTGACGTTATAGTATAGACGGTATAGTATAGACGGTACTCCTTCATTGACGTTATAGTATAGACGGTATAGTATAGACGGTATAGTATAGACGGTATAGTATAGACGGTACTCCTTCATTGACGTTATAGTATAGACGGTATATTATAGACGGTATAGTATAGACGGTACTCCTTCATTGACGTTATAGTATAGACGGTATAGTATAGACGGTATAGTATAGACGGTACTCCTTCATTGACGTTATAGTATAGACGGTATAGTATAGACGGTACTCCTTCATTGACATTATAGTATAGACGGTATAGTATAGACGGTACTCCTTCATTGATGTTATAGTATAGACGGTATAGTATAGACGGTATAGTATAGACGGTACTCCTTCATTGACGTTATAGTATAGACGGTATAGTATAGACGGTACTCCTTCATTGACGGTATAGTATAGACGGTATAGTATAGACGGTACTCCTTCATTGACGGTATAGTATAGACGGTACTCCTTCATTGAGGTTATAGTATGGACGGTACTCCTTCATTGACGTTATAGTATAGACGGTATAGTATAGACGGTACTCCTTCATTGACGCTATAGTATAGACGGTATAGTATAGACGGTACTCCTTCATTGACGGTATAGTATAGACGGTATAGTATAGACGGTACTCCTTCATTGACGCTATAGTATAGACGGTATAGTATAGACGGTACTCCTTCATTGACGTTATAGTATAGACGACATGGTATAGACGTCACTCCTTCATTAACGTTATAGTATAGACGTTATAGTATAGACGGTACTCCTTCATTGATGGTATAGTATAGATGGTACTCCTTCATTGACGTTATAGTATAGACGGTATAGTATAGACGGTACTCCTTCATTGACGTTATAGTATAGACGGTATAGTATAGACGGTATAGTATAGACGGTACTCCTTCATTGACGTTATAGTATAGACGGTATATTATAGACGGTATATTATAGACGGTACTCCTTCATTGACGTTATAGTATAGACGGTATAGTATAGACGGTATAGTATAGACGGTACTCCTTCATTGACGTTATAGTATAGACGGTATAGTATAGACGGTACTCCTTCATTGACATTATAGTATAGACGGTATAGTATAGACGGTACTCCTTCATTGATGTTATAGTATAGACGGTATAGTATAGACGGTATAGTATAGACGGTACTCCTTCATTGACGTTATAGTATAGACGGTATAGTATAGACGGTACTCCTTCATTGACGGTATAGTATAGACGGTATAGTATAGCTGGTACTCCTTCATTGACGGTATAGTATAGACGGTATAGTATAGACGGTACTCCTTCATTGACGTTATAGTATAGACGGTATAGTATAGACGGTACTCCTTCATTGACGTTATAGTATAGACGGTATAGTATAGACGGTACTCCTTCATTGACGGTATAGTATAGATGGTATAGTATAGACGGTACTCCTTCATTGACGTTATAGTATAGACGGTACTCCTTCATTGACGTTATAGTATAGACTGTATAGTATAGACGGTACTCCTTCATTGACGTTATAGTATAGACTGTATAGTATAGACGGTACTCTTTCATTGACGTTATAGTATAGACGGTATAGTATAGACGGTACTCCTTCATTGACGTTATAGTATAGACTGTATAGTATAGACGGTACTCTTTCATTGACGTTATAGTATAGACGGTATAGTATAGAGATGATACTCCTTCATTGACGTGACAAATAGGCATGGCCTTCTTGGTTTTAACCCTTTGACGATTATGACTCATTTTGACAGTTGATTATGGCTATCACTAGACGATTTTGTGCAGTTTGGGAAGGATCTCTCCTGGTGGTCAGGGGCCGGGGGAGTGCTGGAGCGACCTTGGTAACCCTGGTCTCTGGGTCTTCTCCTGGGTGACCTGGATGTGTGAGAGTTTGTGTTTTTTATCTGTGTTTATTTTTTGTTTTATGTTGTTTTAGTGTTTTCCCTGTTCTTGCTCTGTCTTGAGTCGGCTACCCCCAAAATGGGGATTGGGCCTGAGCATATAGATAGATAGATAGATAGGGAAGGATCTGTGGGAATTATAAAGGAAAATATTGAAGATTATGAAACATTTTGACAGTTGATTATGGCTATCATTAGACGATTTTATGCAGTTTGGGAAGGATCTGTGGGAATTAAGAGGGTAAAAATGATCTCAATTAACCCTCTGACTTCCATACACCCTTCCTTATGTAAACGAAATCGTCTAATAATAGCCAGAAAACAGGAAAGAAATTACCCATCGTGTTTTGTGACAGTTAATTAATATGTTATCCATCTTATCGTTTCAGTGTTGATCTGTGTCTTGTTCCCCGTGTGGCAACCAGGACCAGGAAGTGGGTGAGTGTTTTAATATTTAACTTGGTATTTTGTTTTCTTCGTTGTATATTTTGTTTGTTTGATTCAATTTCTGTCATACTAAATATTTCCGTGAGGACACAATGCGGCCACTTCGTTTAGAGGTTATCTACCGTGTACCTACTATTACCACAGTCCCTGCAGAGAGAGAGAGAGAGAGAGAGAAAGAGAGAGATTCGGTTTGATGCCAATAATGGAATCCCTGGTGTGTTTCGACGCAAACATTATTTAGTAGGTTTGTATAAATCTCCATGACTAATGTCTGTAGGTTCTCTTTGGTTCTAAATTGTTTTTCGTACTGTTTGATATAATTTGGTTTATTATGTCTTCTGTTATGCAATGTTTTTTGTATTAACTGTATATGAATATCGTAATTCTAAGGTTTGAATTGTTTGGGGTTTTAGAGTTCAACACTGTCTAACCGCGGAGTCTGTGTAATCATATTTGTTTTCACCAACCTACCAATAAATTTACAAATAAACCTAACTAGTGAAATCAATGAAAGTAATGAATAGATGTTCAATCAATCAATCAATCAGTCTTTATTTCATAATATACATAAATTTGCATATATTACATATGGAGGGGAATCAGTCCGAATAGAGTAATACAAATTTGGTATAATTATTTACAAATCGACTATAAAAATAATAAAAATAATAAAAATAATATCCGCTGTATATCCAGCGGGCATTATATCAAGCTCATTGGCACACTCGACCAAAATAACAATCCTCACACCGGAGAGCTAAAAAAAAATCCAGTGTGAACGGAATGAATCGGGTGAAATACACGTCTGTGAGGCACCATCACAAGAGATTCGACCCACCTCCAGAACGTTCAGAGCGCCAGCGCAAAGACCGCTTCTCGGTCGAGTGTACTGTACATCTCCGGCACAAATTCATACTGTTCTACTATAAAACAGAAGAAGTGTAAGCATTTACAAGTTACAGCAAAATGTCATTATGCTATCACATGAACTTGGGCAAATATGTCACTTACACGCACATTGTAAAAATGTTCATGTATAGCCATGGTATTGCACATGGATATATCATATGTTATCCCATATCAAACAATGACAAACCTTTCTACCTGTTATAATATCACAGGGATTCTTCGTTCTTCATGGTTTTGGATCCAATTTATCCTAGAAATAATTATATCTAATTCTTCAAACGCAATGCTCACATTATAATCTTCCCTCATCAATTTGAGTACATAACTATAAAATTTACCTGTTTTTAAAAGTGGCATACTGCTTCTTATTATGTAGTTGGGATATTTTTCAAGTCTTTTTGCGTACCGACATTGTATCAGTGTTACTTGACGGTTCAATAATAATAGGTTACATGCATTGGCTGATTCATGGCTGCTAGCATAAACAGGTGCACCCAGCATATTTTGCATGGCTTTACTATATGCAATATTAAAAGTTTTGAACATACATGATTTTTTGGTTTTAGAATAGTTCCATAGAGATAATCCGAAATCAGGCTTACAATATGAATTAAACAAGAAAATAAGAGTATCTAAATCTACGTAATTAAAATCCCTCTTGACACTGTTAAAACTTGCATAAAAATTATTAAGTCTATATTTTATGTCCCCGGTATCTTCAAAGTTACTGCTTACGAAGTGACCTAAATATTTAAAGGAGGTTACTACATCCAAGGTATCGCCATTCATTGTAATAACATCAATAGGATTAGTGATCTTTCTTTTATCAAATAGAAAGCATTTTGTCTTTGTTTTATTAATGAGAAGTTTATGGCTGTTTACCAATTGACAGAATTTAGTATAGAGAATATCCATATCAGTTTTTGATCCAGCGATAAGTGCAATATCGTCTGCGTAAGAAAGTATATTGCACCTATTAATGCCCAGTGTGCAGCCAATATCCATGCTACACATTTCATTAATAATTTCATTCACATATATGTTAAAAAGGAAAGGGGATAGAATACCTCCCTGTCTAATTCCTTTCTCTAGGTAACGATAGGATCCTCTATAATCCTTCCAAGACACATTAACAAGCTGATTTCGGAGATAATGCATAAGTATATAGACTATATCAGAAGGAATTCCTAGTTTCATTAGTTTTGAACCTAGAATGAAATTATCTACGCTATCAAATGCTTTTGAAAAATCTATAAAAGTTACAATTCCTGAGTTACTCATCTTTGAATACCTATGCATTATCTCTTTCAGTGTGAACCAGCAATCAGTAGTGGACATGCCCTTCCGGAATCCAAACTGTCTATGGTTAAGCTGTATTTTTTCTTCTAGGATATTTAATGGAGTTATTTCAAATAGTTTGAGCAAGCAAGAGGATTGCATTATGGGTCTATAATTGTCCGATTGAGTTACGTTACCTTTTTTATCTTTAATGATTGGTGTCATAGTTCCTTTTAATAATTCATGAGGCAGATAACAATGGCTGAAACAAATATTAAAGAAATACATTAACTTAATCAAGACACGTTCGAAGGCATTTTTAAGAAAAACAGCATGTATACCGTCATGACCTACACCGGATTTCAATTGACTAATCATCTTTCTTAAGCTGACACTTGAAACTGTTATATGCATTTTGCGACTATCATTCCATGTGTTTTTAAATTCCTCAATAAAAATGTGTTCCGTTATATATGCAGTGTCTTCATGAATACTTAGAAATTTGTCAGTAAATAAATCAGTAATTTGTTCTCCTTTATTCACACCGTCGATGACATTTGTATCTTTTAATTTACCTTTTTTTCGCTTCACCTCTTTCCAGAAACTTGTTTTATCTTTATGCGAGTACTTTTCAACTATTGATTTACTAGTTTCTTTATTTTTATTATTATGACATTCGTTCAGTGCAGCTTTGAATTATTTTCTGGAATTGATCATATGAGTGTGTTGACCAGTTCCAATTTGTTTGCCTGCCGCTACCCACGTAAGATAGTGAGCTCGGGCAACTGAGTGAGACTGTTTCACTTCCCGGTTTCACCCGGGGATAACTTTATACTTGTTTACTTTTATAGATCATTTTCTAAATATATCAGTCGCTTCGCTCACAGCATTCACAATGTTATCGTAAAGCTTATCAATATGTCCTAGATAGTTACTATTATGACAACCTACAGTAGTACAGTTTAATAGAGAATTATCAAGTACATTTTGTAGTTTAGCTTCGACTAGATCATTAATATGTGAGAAATCATCAGTCGGGGGGGGTCATAAATCTTTATAACAAACTAACCACTGTATTTTTTTCTTCTATGTGGACGAGGGAGACAAAAGGTAAAACTGCCTGTGACGAGTGCCTCCCCCAGAGTTAAAAGAGTGACAGAGCCAAAATCAAGGAACGTTCGAGCCAAAATGTCGGTACAAAGTGAAAATAGTCATTTACTAAATCATTATATTTATGCACTAATCACAGCCATACAAATAACACTAGATAGTAAGAAAATGGCCTTTGACAGATAGTAGAACACTTATTATTATTATTATTATTTGTTTAACTATATTATTATTATTAATATTATTATTATTTGTATTATTATTATTATTATTTTTATTATTATTATTATTATTATTATTAGTAGTAGTAGTAGTAGTATATGTAGTATATAGAATATTAATACCTTAATAAAAACTATAAATATATTAAGATATTAGTTAAATCAGATGTAGTATAATTAATTATAATTGTTATACTATACTACTACCACTACTACTACTACTACTACTACTAAAACTACTAAAACAATAATAATAATTATAGTAATAATATTAAGAGGAAGAATATAAAATATTAAAAGATGTACTCTAACATTGAGCAGGTGGTTCGAACAAGTAACTCGGGGTTCAGAGTTCACACCGCTCTAGACAGGACGGTTCAACATCTTATTAACAACAACACAAACTTTGACCACATAATTTTGTTTTCTTCTTTATATCCTCGTTTATATTCCCACTGCTTGGATAATGATCGGTTATTTCTAAATTACAGGCTCGCTTTCGCTCGCCAGGAAAAAAATATACACCTAAATGGCACGAAAAGTGTAAATATTGACAAAGAAAATGGGTGAAAGGTCTTAATTTCGCCTAAGTAATGGACCAAACGTCTTAAAATCTAAAGCCTAAGGGGCCTAAGCACAAACTAAACCAAAATTACAGGGACGCTCTCGCTCTAAATCTTGACAAAGAAAAGGAGTGAAAGGTCATAAAATTGCCAAACTAATGGACCAAACGTTTTAAAATGGGAAGACTAATGGGACTAAACACGAACTAAGCCAAAACAAGTGCTAATGTACATTTTTGTCAAGCCAGGGGATTCTAAAAATAAATTAAAAATAGACATTGTTTCATTGCATAATAAAGCCTTTCTATTACAATTAGACTGTTTCATTGCATAATAAAGCATTTCTATTACAATTAGACTGTTTCATTGCATAATAAAGCCTTTCTATTACAATTAGACTGTTTCATTGCATAATAAAGCCTTTCTATTACAATTAGACTGTTTCATTGCATAATAAAGCCTTTCTATTACAATTAGACTGTTTCATTGCATAATAAAGCCTTTCTATTACAATTAGTTATAATGGTATGTGCTTAACCCCTTCTGTATCGGTGATGTACATTTCATTTCATTCTGGCAAATATTAGACGATTTTTTCTCAGCTTAGGAAGGACGTCTACCCATTAAAAGGCTACAGACTATCTCAATTAATCGTTTTAGCTACCACATATATTTCCTAAGCCTCATAAAATCGTCTAAAAGTAGCTGAAATCAAATGAAAATGACGTCGCCGGTACAGAAGTGGTTAAGTGTTGGAGGGAGGGGAAGCTGTGGGAGTGGCTTTGTTGTGTGTGTGTTATTAGTATGTATTTGTGGTGGAGGTGTGAGAGGTGTGGAACAACAGTTTGTCTTATGTATATACTGTAGGTATTTGTTTATCTTTTACTGAATGTGAATATTATACAGTAATTTAACTTTCAACTAATTGTGTGTGTATATAATTATATATATATATATATATATATATATATAAACATATTTAATTGATTGATTTATTACATAATTTACATATCCCGGTGATACTGATACCAAGAGATAGACAAAAAGATTCCCGTTGACAAGTATTACCACTTTTTGTAATTATTGTTTTATATATTATTATTAATTATTATTAATATTAATAGTAGTAGTAGTAGTAGTGGTAGTAGTAGTAGTAGTAGTAGTAATATATACAGAAGCTAATACAACTATTGAATATATTAGGATAATAGCAAAATCAGATAGTATTTTTAATTATAATTGTTATACTACTACTACTACTACTACTACTGCTGCTGCTGCTGCTACTGTTGAAATAAGTTGAAAAGTTGACAGACTGAATATAAACACCATATGAACAGGAGCACTTTATTGACAATGTTTCACAGATAGCTTCTTAAGGTCACTGAAGAAGCTATCTGCGAAACGTTGTCAATAAATTGCTCCTCCTCATATGGTGTATATATTCACTACTACTACAACTACTATTACTACTACTACTACTACTGCTAAAAGGGAGTATCTACCAGTGATGCATGCTTGCTGTTAAAAGAGATAATGCATAACTATTTTCGGAATAAAGGCACTGGAATGTTGATGTTTATCGATCTCTCGAAAGCCTTTGACAATGTTGATCATTTTTGATTGGGTAAAAAACTCTTAGACACGAATATTCCAGTAGATATTGTTTTTATGTTAATGCACTATCTTCGCAACCAGTTTGCCAACGTTGTTTGGAGGGGTCACCATAATCACTATTGTCCTGTGGAAAAGGGTGTCAGGCAGGGAGGAATACTCTCTCCCTTTTTATTTAAGCTTTATATAGATAGTATAATAACAGATATATCAAACATGGAAAACGGATGTAACTTAGGAGGGACTAGGTTAAATATTATGGCTTATGCCGACGATATCGTCCTAGCGGCTAGCTCAGTTGCCGATCTTGAAAAGATATTTTTAAAGCTAAGTTATGAATTAGAAAAACATGATTTAAAGATGAATAAAACCAAAACTAAGTGCATGCCTATCATTAAATCTCGTAAGGTCAATACCAACACGGTGCGTTTGGGAGAAACTGACTCCGAACCCTTTCACGCACATATGACGCAGAGGTTGCCAGATTAGCAATAGGAAATAGAGTTCTCTCACTCTTATAATTACCTCTCCAAAATTAGTTTTCTGCCCACAGCTAACTCAAAGACAACTGCAGAGGTCGAAGTAACTAACTAAATGTTTCTAAATACCCCTGATGGTAACAAAGGCTTTAAAGTATCCCTAATAGACTCAACATCGCGTCATATGTCGGAGAGGGTTAGTTCTATCTTACAAATATCTTGGACACATGATACGCTATGATCTACAAGACACTGATGATGTGGAAGGCCGTTTGAAAATGTTCTATGCCCTTTTTAATAGTGTTTTAAGAGAGTTTAAGTGTGTCAATAAAGACACACTTAAATATCTATTTGACTCATACTGTAAGCCGGATTATGGGATGTGTTTATGGAATAATGCTGGTATAATGCATTCAAGAAATTTTAAAACATTTGAGGTTGCCTATAATAACGCACTAAAACGTATAATATTATTGGGCGTCCCTCCATACAGCAGCAGCCATCAGGCGGCGGAGAAGTGCGGTCTGTTATGCCCCTTTCCCACTGATGCGATTTCATACGATTTTCGTCGCCGAGGACGTAGTCGTGTCAATTCGCAATGAATTTGTGCGACGTCAACGATTTTGACCGTTAAAAAACGTTGACAAGTTTACACTCGGCGACGATGTCGCCGATGGATAAGACGCAATCGCGACATTATGCGACGTCATCGGCAAATTGAGCGATGGTTCGCCAATGACCTCGGCGAGAACTGTCACATTTGAATAAAATATTGCGAAATAATGCGAAGGATGAAGGATGAATCCTCGGCGTATGTTCTGCGACGTCTTCGGCGAATTAAGTGATGGTTCGGCGAATACCTCGGCGAGATTATCCAAAAACTTTTTGCATATATTTCATGGCACAAACATAAGAACATAATAAAACGGGAGTCTGCAGAAAGCCGATTGGCCCACACAAGGCAGATCCCTGTCACACCCAACCCCAATTACAAGGCCTAATTATAGACCCAACTCACTAATGCCTTGAGGACTGACCTCACCAAAACGGTCAGAGATCGACACAAGATTACGGGGTCTGCAGAGCGCCGATTGGCCCACACCAAGCAGATCCCCCCTCATACCCAACCCAACTCGTCGAAAATGTACAAATTTATTTTGAAGGGGGGTCTAGAGTTTTTTGTTTTAAGTTTGATGGAGGTCTAGTGAGGAAACTAAGAAATAAAGGAATGAATGACCAAACAAACGGTCCGTTTCCCCCTTAATGGGCGTAATATTTGCTAATTTATATATTTGTTTATGATTTATTTAGTTTCATCCCTAGACCTCCATCAAGCATATAAAGCACCCCCCAACACCCTCCTTCAAGATCAATATGTACATTTTTCGATAGAAAAATATCCTGGCCGAAGTCCGGTTCCTCAAAAAGTACAGGCTCGCTATCGCTAGCCAGGAATAATTCGACGCCTAAATGACACGAAAGTCTTAATATTGACAACGAAATGGGGTGAAATGTCTTAAAATCGCCAAACTAATGGGCCGAACGTCATAAAGTATGAAAACTAATGGGGTTAACCATGAGGAAGAAAGGGGACCAGCAAAACGACTCATCTCCCCTTAATTCGGAGATTGGCTATTTCCGGCTTCGCCGGAGAAATTTTTCTATCAAATAATATACAAATTTAGCTTGCTCTCAAAACAAAAAATATATATGTTGGCTCGCTACCGCTCACCAGGAAATTATTGAAACCTGGATGGGGTAAACGTCTTAAAACAGTAGGCTGAATGGGGCCGAACGGATACAAGGCAAAGAGAGAGGGAGAGAAAGAGAAAACAAAAAAAGCGAGGAGAGAGGGAGAGAAAGAGAAAACAAAAACAGCGAGGTGGGCTCAATGTTTGCGTTACGGCTTAATTGAGTCCACCTCACTCTTTTTGTTTTCTATTTATCTCCCTCTCTCCTCGTTTTTGTTTTCTCTTTCTCTCCCTCTCTCTTTGCCTTGTATCCGTTCGGCCCCATTCAGCCTACTGTTTTAAGACGTTTACCCCCATCCAGGTTTCAATATTTTCCTGGTGAGCGGTAGCGAGCCAACATATATATATATTTTTGTTTTGAGAGCATGCTAAATTTGTACATTTTTCGATAGAAAAATGTCTCCGGCGAAGCCTGATTTCTCCATATAATGCTGGTTCGCTATCGCTTGCCAGGAAGATATCGATACTTGGATGGGGATAAACGTCTTAAAACAGTTGGCTGAATTGGGCTGAATGGATACAAACCAGAGAAAGAGAGAAACGGAGGGAAAGAGAAAAAAAACAGGTGAACCCACCACGAGAGGTGCATAGAAAAAAGGGATGACAGGTTCACTATAGGCCAAATATTTTTTTTTTACCCACCTCGCCGAAGGTGCTCTTTGGCCTCAGCAAAGTGTGTCTTGACCCCTGGCGGGTATACTCTCGGCGAGTACTCGTGCGCACGTCGACGACTAATCGACGAGGAAATCGTCGATGTTCTCAGAACATCTGTAGCATCGGCAAGCCGCCGTGCTACGTTGCAAAGTTTTTTTTTGTGCGAAACCCGACGCGATGTCTCGCCGAAATCGCCGATTTTTTATTTTCTTGACCCCTTGTTCCTCATGTTTACCCCCATTAATTTTGAGATTTTAAGACGTTCATCCCATTACTTTAGCTATTTGATGACGTTTCGCCCTATTTCTTTGTCAATTATAAGACCTTTTGTGCCATTTAGAAGTCGAATTTTCCTGGCAAGCAATAGCAAGCCTACTATTTAGGGGGAAACGGCCCTCAGCCAGGAAATTTGTCTACCCCAAAATATACAAATTTATCTCGATGGTGTGCCTTCGGGAAATTTCTTTTAAGCTTGATTGAAATCTTGGAAGTAAACTAAAGAAATCTATATATATAGATATACAGTATATATATATAAAAATATATACAAATCTCCCCTTAACCCGGTAGCTGCGGGGAGACTCTTAAGAGGTTTTACTGGGTGACTGCGGGGAAACTCGGCCTAAAAATAAACTTTTAAAAGGCCCCAGTAGCACTTGATTTGTTTTCTTTTTCTCCTCTATACCTCATATCACTCCTCCACATCCCCTCCTTCCCCCCTCCCCCCCCCTTCAATTATCACCTATTTTCCCTGTTATTCCCTTATTCATTGGTATATTTTCGTGTAAACATCTCCAAACCGATCCTAGGCTGTGGTCTTGTGTGTGTCTATGCGTGGGAAAGAGAGAGAGAAAGAGATACGGGCCTCAGTCACTCTCCATATTGGTAATTATTCGAAACCACTTACCTAAAAGCAGTGCAGGACTGCATCCCATCGAAAATACGGCGTACAGGCCATAATAATAAGCCCAAATGGTGGAATAAAGATATTTCAAACTGTCTGCTTCCTAAAAAGTTTGCTAATGATAGATTTAAATCCTTACAAAATGACGAAGAACGGGTGAAATTTGTAGAGCTACGACGCAAAGCCAAAAAGTTAATTGCAAAGTAAAAAGAACCTGGAGTTACATATTGCGAATCAAAGTAAAACAAACCCGAAAGAATTCTATATTTATATCAGAAAGAAAAAAGTAGTTACTTCAACTGTTGGACCGTTAGTCGGTGAAAATGGAGAATACACCAAAGACGAAGTACAAATGAGTAATGCTCTCAATACCTTCTTTGCATCAGTTTTTACAATGGAAGACCTCAGTGATATCCCTACACCATCGCCGATTCAGATTGATAATTCAGATGTTCTAAACAAAATCACCATTACAGAGAGAGAAGCATTGGATTGTTTAGATAAACTCGAGGTAAATAAAATGCCTGGACCTGATACAATCTCACCGAGAGTCCTAAAGGAAGCTAAGGATGAGTTCTCTAAATCACTGACATTGCTATTCAATAAATCCTTGCAGTCTGGAACTATGCCTGATCAGTGGAAGCTAGCCAACGTATCACCGATATTAAAAAAGGCAGCAAATCCCTACCCATTAATTATCGTCCAATTAGCTTAACCTCAGTTGTATGTAAAATGCTAGAAACACTCATAAGAGAATGACTCGTAAATCACTTAGAGGAAAATAACATACTTAACCCACTGAGCCCCAGCGACGCAGGGTTTGCGTCCACAATGTATGTAACGCTAAACCCCAGCGACGCATGGTTTGCGTCCTGGCCGGTCCGGTCCCAATTACTACGGTCCTTTTTTTTTTTTTTTTTTTTTTTTTTTTTTTTTTTTTCTATATTCCAACTTGCACCTGCCACCTTGCCTTCACATGAGGCACGGTGCTCACTCATGGCCCGAAACGACCCCATCTCTGAAGCCACCTCGTTCCCGTGCTTCAGTCTCATCCCCTACACTCGGACTCTCACACACTACGCCAACTGTTGAGCAGATAACTCACCAGGCATTGCACCCCTATAGCATATTTTGAATATGGGAATAAACAGTGCTATTTAATCAGGGCAGTGGCAAGACCACTCCACCACACCTCCTATGGCACCTAGAGGGCTCAGATTTGTATGAGAACTGTGTAAGTATCCCACGCACCCATGCCGATGGTTGAAAACTCTCAAAGTCCAACCGCGTATGCGTGAGCGCGCAAAAACATGTTTTTTTGGGGAAATTGCCTTAAATTTTTTACTCTTGTAAAATCCGTTTTCGGGGGCTCTGTAGGACCATTTTTTGAGCTTTTTGATCGGTTTTTCGTGGTTTTGCCTTCATTCCTAACCCATTCGCTATTGTTTCTGGAATAAAAAAAAAAATCAGAATCAGCCGGTCCTGGGTGGTACATTTATAAATATTTAGCTGGTACTCAGCGGGTTAACACCTTACGAGCGGCCTATGCGGTTTATGCCTAAATAAGACCCAGAACGTAAAACAAGTGCCTATCCCTGAAAGGGCATAAACAAAGCTTTCGAATGACACC
Source organism: Paralithodes platypus (assembly GCA_032716605.1). Classification (NCBI taxonomy): domain Eukaryota; kingdom Metazoa; phylum Arthropoda; class Malacostraca; order Decapoda; family Lithodidae; genus Paralithodes; species Paralithodes platypus. The sequence goes on along the minus strand of CM064496.1, from coordinate 18,649,710 downwards.
ATAACGATCCTTTTATGATGGCTAGTTTTCTTGCAATAACCGTGCAACGCGAGTGCAAAAAGCATGTAATTCGGTACTTTCCCCTATGTAGCGAGTGAGAGAGGGAGGAGGGAGCTGAGATTCGTGTCAGTAGGTTCGCCGCGGTGGTCTGGAGCAGTCATACGCTCGCTAGTCTAAGGGTTAAAGATACTCAACACGGCTTTCGTAAAAAACGTTCCTGTTTAACAAACCTCTTAGACTTCTTTCACGATATCCTCGACCTCTACGATGAGAGTAAAGCTGTAGATATTATATACCTTGAATTTCAAAAGGCCTTTGACAAAGTTCCCCACAAACGTTTACTGCTAAAACTAAAAGCGCATGGAATACAAGACGGTGTGTTGAAATGGATAGAAAATTGGCTCAGCGACAGAAAGCAAAGAGTAGTCATAAACGGTAAGGATCTAAATGGACCAATGCAAGTAGCGGGGTACCCCAGGGATCGGTACTAGGCCCAATTCTCTTTCTAATTTACATCAACGACATAGATGAGGGTCTCACCTGTACAATCTCAAAATTTGCTGACGATACAAAAAATGCAAATAGCGTACTCTCAAAAGAACAAGTTGACGATATGCAACACAATCTAGATAAGTTGTCATGTTGGGCCCAAATTTGGCAAATGAGTTTCAATGCGGATAAATGTAAAGTACTACATATCGGATACCAAAATGAGATAGCAAACTATTTGATGAATGGCACTCAGCTTAAGAATGTAAACAGAGAAACCGATCTGGGAGTGACAATATCGAGTAACCTAAAACCGAGTCAACAATGTTCAGAAGTTGTTAAGAAGGCAAACAAAATAGTTGGCTTTATAGGCAGGTCATTTGAGCATAAATCCAAAGATGTTATCCTAACCCTTTACAATTCCTTAGTCCGCCCTCTTCGGGAATTTTGCGTTCAATCCTGGCGCCCTTATTACCAAAAAAATATAGACAAGCTAGAACGAGTTCAACGTAGAGTTACCAAAATGATACCTGGCCTAAAGAACAAACCATACGAGGAGCGTCTTAGAGAATTAAATCTATTTCCTTTAACCCAGAGCAGATTAAGAGGCGACTTAATTCAAGTGTTCAAAATCATCAAAGGCATCGACAATATGAACTGTAGTAAGTACTTCACTATCGACCAATCTAATTACACGCGGGGAATCGGGTGCAAAATTAATGGCAAATCTTTGAACTCACACGAATCTAAGAATTTCTTCTTCAATCGAGTTGTCAACTTATGGAAAGGGCTTCCCCGAGATGTTATAGACTGCAGCACCGTTGATTCATTTAAACTCCGCATAGACAAATATCTCGCATCAAACCCGCGACTGACGGCGTTTGTAAATGAATAACTTTATTTTATCCTCCCCTCAGTTACTAACCCATCTGTCCCCTACTAACTTCCGAATCCTGCCACGGACATTAGTTTCAGGGCAGTAGTCCCCTTTCCAATGTTCCCTTACCCACTCTAAACCACTGTTTGGACACTTGATCTTCAGTGTTTTGGAGGACAAGCAGCCTAGAAGGGTCACTAGATATGTTGTTACTTGATTTCCTTTGTACTCCTTTGTACTCCAGGCTTTGAGAGAGGAGAGTGTGAGGCTGATTGGCTCACAATTGTTGAATAAACCACTCGCTAACAATTCGCGATTTTGACCATACAAATGATATTTCCACTTGTTTCATTGTTGTAACATGTTACTATCTTCATATTAAACGTAAAATAGGCACATATGGATAAGTATTAATTATATTCATGGTAAATAAACTATTTTAGTGAGGAATGCATCTAAATACCTATGCACAGGGGTATGGTGTATACTACAGGGGCTGCGCAGCTGAGAGGTTAATGAATCTTTTAGTGTCCGGGCCCAGAAGTGTCATTCAGTTAGTTTATACTATTCTGAGTGGTGAAATTGGGCTAAATTGGGTATGGTTGAAGTGGGACGAATCCAGAGACCGAACAGTCTGAGTGTGGGAGGTATTTTAAACTGCATATGGATAAGGTAGGTGTCATAGATGTAAGTTCTGGCAGAGCTGGGCACTTTCGCCAACACATGCGCAAATAGCCAATTTCGCCATGGCGAAAGCGTCATTTTGGTGGCGCATTAGCGTTGGCGCCAAAATGGCCGCCTATCTGCGCGTTTGTAGGTCTGGAAAGTACCTCCATGTTGCCAATCTAAGTGCGCAAACTTCCCTCCACCTGTGGTCACTTGACCAAGCCAAAGTGACGAAGACAACTACTTGTTGTGCTAGAATGTAGGCCTATACATCGGCGCTTCACTTCAGTTAGTTTAACTTAGTTAGTATCAAGCGTCGAGTGAACACATTCAAAACACAACAGTCAGAGAGCTCCAACCTGCCAGCACTTTCAATTTTGCTTATATTTTCGGTATTATAAACTAGGCCTATTGAAGTGAACATGGATAGAAACGACCAGTCTATTACCATCCCTACCACGGCTGCCAACAGCACCGCCAGCAGACAACAAATTCGACAATGACCATGCTGTAGGCTAGAGGAGGCCCCACCTAGGATCCTTCTATGGGACTGTAGTTACTTGTTAGCAAGAAGATGTCTATAGAGAGGGGCAGAGTAATCAACAGGGGCATCATCGCTTGCAAGAACTGCAAGTCGAAGTTGTCTTTTAATACCTACAGCTTGTACACCATTAAGAGCCATTCCCAGCACATCGAGTAAAAGTTGAAGTGGTTAATTTTACCTAGGCTAGCCTAACTTTATAATCTAATTTAAGATGATAAAGTTAGGCTTTCGTTAATTTGATTGATATTATTAATGTTTTCTTAACCTAAACTCATTTTATTAGGCTACCCTAATCCAATCAAAATGCCTCAAAGCATGTAGGCTAAATATTGCTTGTTCTAACTTCTATATAATTATAGGCCTAGGCCTATAATCACGAACTCATTTTATTAGTGTCAAATAGAAAGTGTTAATTTTTAAAGTATTGTATATATATACAATAAAGTGTTAAGGCCGCGTCATACAGAGGTCGACCGCGACCCGACAGAAACCCGAAGGCAATGACTTGCAAACAAAAATCAAATTTTTGCGGTTCGAGTGTATTCGGCCCAATAATTGGGCAACATCGAGTATGATTCTGGTATGTTCGAGTCGTTCTAGTCATGCTCTGGTCATCACCCGAATGTTCGGATGAGTCGGCCAAAAGTTAGTGCATGCGTTAACTTTTGGGAAATCCTCGAGTGCGTTCGGGTCAAAAAAACGTTACAAAATCCTCGAGTCACCTTCGATTTACATTCGATTCGTATTCGGCTTACATTCTACCATATTCTGATCGCATTCGACCTATGCGAGTCACTTTCGAGTCAAAAAATGTAACCCGATTCATACCAGAATTGATCGAACCTAAATCGAACCTAAGTGGACTTAGACCCGATGATGTAGACCGTAACCCGAATTAGACTCGATGCTCAGTGGAAAATTCCTACATAAACTTGTTCGAAAGTCTACTGTTCTCGATGCTGACCCGAATTTTAGGATGGTGACTGGATGGATACCCGAATACTACTAGAAAATGACTCGATGCATGTCCGACATTCCTAATTAGACTCGATGAATACTCGATCGTGATCCGAATGACTAGAATGTAAGTCGAAGGGTTGTCGAAGCCAAGTTGAATCAAACCCGAACGCGAGTCGATGGGCGGAGCCACGTGAAGCAGGCCCGTGTGCGGTTGGAGCGGCCCGAATTATCGTACACTGCCACCACCGCACGGGCCCTATATATTAGCGGGTGGGAGGCATTCGCTCCATTCCACACCAGCACCCACCGCCCACCACGTCTCTCTCGCCCACCACGTCTCTCTCGCCCACCACATCTCTCTCTCCAACTCTTGTAGCCAACATGCCCGGAAACTATGATAAAGGAGGCAAGGCAGTGAAGAGGCCCCGCAAATTTACCATGGAGTCTGTGGACCTGTTTGCCACCCAGCAATCCCAAGATGAAAGCGAGGAGGAAGTAGAGGAGAGGCAGCACATCGACTCCAACCCTGTTTTCGACGATGAAAACCCAACCGAGGAAGCAGAGTCACAGTCTATTATTATAGCAAAGAAAGCCCATGTCCCTCACAAAAAGACCCACCCTATCGTGTCAACCGAAGGTGACAGTCCTTCGGAACAGGAAAGCGAGGATGATGACGCCACCCAAGATGACCTCACGCCACTCACCGAGCCACCTACCCAGACACCCACGACATACACCGAGACGCCTACCCAGACCACGCCGCCCTCCAACCCAGTACAACCGGTGCCGAAAAGGAGGAGGAGGACCTACGCCAGGCTCCCTGATCAGAGTAATATTTGGAGTTAATAATAGATAATGTTTCGTGTGCAGTCTTGCATTGTACTTCCCTCATACCAATGTGTGCAGTGTGGTTACCTGCCCAGGTGAACCATACTTATTCATGTTGACTGATAATAAATTCGGTTGTGATAATCTTTGTCTCCATACTATTTATATTTTGTACGTAAACACTCCTAATATATATTATTTAAATTTTTCAGTGGAAACACTCAACAAGTGGATGGAAGGGATGAGGACCAGGTACGGGAAGCTTGACAAGATTCCCGTGTCTGGTTCAGGTGCGGTCCAGCTGACGGAGAGAGACGCCTGGATCAAGACCCACTTCGCGTTCCTCAAACCCCATCTTGTGAAGTTGCCCACCAGAAAGAGCAAGGTACGTTTATCAAGTATATTGCAATTTTATTTTTAATCAAAAATAAATGTTAATGGTATAAAAAAATATCTTGGTGATGTTCAACATAAGATTTAATAAACATAAGTTACATAAATGTTTCACCATTATTGTTGGATGTTGTAAATAGAATAAAATCGAATATTAATATTGTCTAACATGTATAATACTTATTTTAATTTGTTCTATGTATAAATAATAAGCTGCACCCAGATTATTGTGAATATTTATTGCTATGTAAAACTGACCAAATTAAATAACCATTGATATTATATTATATATATATATATATATATATATATATATATATTTTATATATATATATATATATATATATATATATATATATATATATATATATATATATATATATATATTATATATATATATGTATGAGTGTTGCTAGATAATTATTTACTTTATAAATTGATGTTCAACACTGTCATAAACTAATAACCTGATACATTCCACAGCTCTACAAGACAACGACTGTGGAGGAGGAGATGGCTGACGACGTCGAGCCGGAAGGGGAGGACGGGCCAGAGTCAACTCCCACTCCAACCCAAACCACAGCTACCCAGGACACCGCGACCGGGAGCTCAGCCGTGGTGGCAACTCCCGGGTCATCTGGGTCCGGTGCCACCCCCAGCCAGGCGCCAGCCGCCCAACCCGACCTGTATGACAAGGTAAATATCATTATTATGTATCCAATGTTAACATGCCATCATAATTGAATCTCTCCACTCGTAAACACATACACCCACATGCAACACAAAACACCCCACCCTCTGTGCCTTCACTCAGCCACTCACTGACTGTCACCCATTATAGTATTGAACACATTTAATTGTACATTCGCAATTATGTTAATGTTTTAGTATATATAAAAAGAAAATGTTTCATACAATAAATCTATTATACATTTCGATGTATCATATATCGGTAATTTGTAACATATTTGATATCAATGCAGTAACGTTTATTAGGCAATATTAATGATGAAGAGGTTATTTTGCCACACATTATTGTAATGAAGGTACACTGCATTAATGTTTATGAAGTATTGTCTGATTCATTCTAATACATTTATTTTTCTCACACAGCTTCGTGAAGGTGAGAAGGAGCTGGACAACCTCTACCATGTGTGGCAGAGGAGCCACCAGGTGGACACCCCCGCAGAGGCGAGTCTGAAGCCCTACTTCAAGACACTCCAGACAAACATGCGTGACCTTCCATTACCCTTGATTCAGGCCTTCCAGCTGGACGTGCTAAGATTCTCCTATGCCATGATTTCCCACAACCAGGGCCTAGGACCCCTCCCACACTTCGGACCCCTCTCCCACCCCCTGTCCCCAAACCCTTCCCAACATCATCCCCAACGTCAACAGTATTATGAAACTCTCAATGTCCCTACCACTAGCACGTCCTACCACCATATAGGGAAACAAATTCAACAGTCTCCAATCCAGCAGCCAGACACACCCTCTCAGTGGAAGGCCTATGGGCCTTCACGTCCTTGTGCCACGCCCGTACAACAATCAGCCCTGGACCCTGCCTTCTTGGAGACCATGCTGGATCTACCTCATTAACAAACCAATACCTCTACCTCTGTACCTCATTAATTATAATAAACATTTATTTTCTATGATTGACTTGTGTTGTGCTTACTCCTAAAATTTATTTTCTATGTTTTACTTGTTCCTAAGGTTAATTTGCTTGCTTAATAATAATTAAAGAGAATATAAAGTTAAAATATATGATCGAGTAGATCACATGGGAATAGGATATACAAGAAAATGAAATTGAAAAAAAAAACGAACGAAAACAGAGAAATGTGTCACATCCCAATATGATATATATTAAATTGACATTGAATTTTTTTGACCATGTTAACATGTTATTACTTTAAACAAATCAACAGCCAAGATCAACATCAACAAATAAGAAAAAACCTGAGAAATTTAACACATCCCAATATGATATAAATTATATTGACATTGAAAAAATCTGACCATAATTAAAAGTTAACATGTTATTACTTTAACCAAATCAACATCCTTGAGCAACATGTTCGTGAATATTAATCAGAAAACAATATAAAAGTTTAACATATAAAGTGACGTGGACATGCAGTCCAAAATAAGGTAACAATTTATTTTGTTATTGTAATTAGAGACTTTGATCAAATATAATAGTAATAAATTAGGTGATTTATCTTAATGAACTGAGACTTTGACCAAATATAATAATAATAAATTAGGGGCTATATCTTAATGAACTTATGTTTCAAGGATATATATATATATTATAACAACTTTATAACAGGTCAGGATATTTAGTGCTGTGATTCACTTTCGGGTTTGTATACAATATATTTATCAAAGACTTTGACACTTTTATAATACGGGATCGAATGGAGTTTGATTTATGTCATTGCAATGACAGTATTGGGACACCTACGGAAGTCACACTGCAACATTGTGCAACACTTATAAAACGGGTGTGGGATATTATGGACCTGCATATAGTGGAAACGTACCTTTTTACTCGTCCTGCCAGGCAAGGCGCTGTTCAGGGCGGTTGTAGTACTGGGTCAGGTAGTCCCTCGTCACTTTGGCAGCGGCTGGTCCTCTCTGGCGCCGAAATGGCTCCAAGCCATCCAAGGGGTCCCTCGCCCAGTCACTTTGGGGTATTTCAGGGTGACGAAGTCCGGCTTCTGGTTGGGGCTCATGTCGGTCGATTAGCATATTGTGGAGTATGCATGAAGCCAGGACTACCTTCTCCACGGTACTGGGGTGTACGTTGATGGTAGTCAGTAGGCACCTGAAGCGGTTGGCTAGCATACCGAAGGCATTCTCTACCTGTCTCCTGGCCCTAGACAGTCTGTAGTTGTAGTTTCTCTTGTCATCATCGAGCCCTCGGTGTGGGTGTGGCTTCTGCAACCACTCCCTCATTGGGAATGCGTCATCACCAACCAGAAAGTAGGGCACTGGCTGGTCCTCCCCTGGGAATGGCTCGGGTGGTGGCAATCCTGCTGCTCCGTCCTCCAGGGCCTTCCGGATGTCAGTCACCTGGAATATACCACCATCAGATGCTGACCCGTTTGCTCCCACGTCAACGTACATAAATTTTCCCAGGTGATCGACTATTGCCAGGAGCACAATGGAGTGGTAGTGCTTGTAATTGTAGTACAAGGATCCGCAGTTGCTTGGAGGCTGTGTGGCAATGTGCTTCCCATCGATTGCCCCAATGGTGTGTCCGAAGTCCCACCTATCCTTGAAGCCCTTGGCGACCTCCTTCCAACCTTCAGGTGTTGATGGGCACACTATTTGCTCCTCCATGTATTCCTGTATGATTGCCTCACACGTCTCCCGCACTGCCAGTGATATCGTGTTGGCACCTACACGGAAGTTCAGTGCCATGCTCTTATAGGCCTCGCCAGTGGCCAAAAAGCGTATTGTCATGGCAACTCGCAGTCCGGGCTCCAAGGGCTTCTTCCAGTTGGTCTCGTCCTTCTTGATCCTGTGTGTGACACGTTCGACAATCATATTAAACAGCTCCTCGTCCATACGCAGAAAGTATTTATAGGTAACCACGTCAGTTTCCTGGAGTTTCTTCAGCAACTGGTGGTAGTGTCCGTGTGTCTCTCGCTGTGCCACCCATGGCTTGACGCTGCAGCTTCCGGGTTTCCATGGTCATCGTGGCCGCCGAGGTTGAGCACGATGGGGTTCACGTTCTTTGTCCATGATGGCGCGGGCAGTAATCTGATATCTGAGGTTGGCATTAACTATCTCCTGCCTCAAGATTGCCAACTCCAATGCCTCGTCATCCATCTCTTCTGGTCGTGATGGGTCCGGGAGGTTGCTTTCCTGTGACATGTCGCTGTGTTGGGTGCACTGTACAAATGAAGCTTGTGTGAGCACACCCTCTCTTTATATAGTGGGGTGATGCATAACCTCATAATCGTGTTATAATCGACTTATTCTAGTTACGTTCGACTTACATTCTGGTTTCATTCCGGTTGGGTTCCTGACTTCGGGTGGGGTTCGGTTTTCATTCGGTTTTAAGTCGGGTTACTTCGGGTGTGATTCGGTTTTAACTCGGGTTGGTATCTGCTACTCGGATCACCGTCGATTAGCTTTCGACAAATGGTCGATTCAATTCCGTCCTACTTCTGGTTAGTTTCGAGTAATATACGGGATAACATCGACTCGTATTTGAGACGCATTCGAGTCCCTCGGGTTGCATTCGAATTGCTTTCTAGTCATAGTCGGGGTACGAGTCTCATTCGGGGACTTCGGGTGAATTCGGGTGAAAAGTGCAAGTCATTGCCTTCGGGTTACTGTCGGGTCGCGGTCGACCTCTGTATGACGCGGCCTTTAGGCCTATTCAATTTTCATATGAAGCTAGGCTAGGTCTATATTCTGAGCATCATAATTAATATAGTCTTATACCCAGGGGGCAGAACAGGTTTACCAGACATGGGTTGTTGTAAAATGTTGTTGGGTATCAATGTGTTCAGGGGACCTCCCTGAACAACTTCCAGGTGGACTACCCGAAAAATATGCTACTGAAAACAAATGGTGGCCATTTTTCAAAATGGCCACCATTTTTAAGTAGTGTTGACCAATTTTGAAGATAATATTTGAATAAAACCTCCTTTCAACATGTGTGCATGTGGGGTATCACATTAACCCTTAATTAGCGGCGAGCAACATAAGTCGAGTTAAATAAAGCTGGACTATGTGGCGGCGCTCGACATAGGTCGAGTGGCAATTTCAGCACGTAATGTGGCTGAGAGAGAGAGACAAGTGGTGGCAGGAGACTAGCGAGCGTATGACTGCTCCAGACCACCGCGGCGAACCTACTGACACAAATCTCAGCTCCCTCCTCCCTCTCTCACTCGCTACATACTCAATTATGTACCGAAACTACCGAATTACCTGCTTTTTGCACTCGCGTTGCACGGTTATTGCAAGAAAACTATCCATCATACAAGGATCGTTATGGTGTCATTCGAAAGCTCTGTTTATGCCCTTTCAGGGATAGGTACTTGTTTTACGTTCTGGGTCTTATTTAGGCATGAAAATGATCACGTAAACAGCCCTATTTTGGCTAAAAACACCCCGCTGTGCGGTACATATAAATAAACCGCATAGGCCGCTCGTAAGGTGTTAAAGGAAATTATCTTATCTTCAAGATGATATAACATTTAATGAGCTTAGTGGTGATTTTCATAACCATATCTGGCTATAAATATGATTTTTTGCCATTTTTTACAAAATATAAAGTCCACCGTAATATAAATTTCTCTATATTTCACAAATCCTTTTCAGTAATGAATTGAAACTTTCCAGGAAATTGCCCATATATATGGTTAAGGTAAGTATGGTATTCACTTCCTAATCACTGTCTGAGTCACTGCCACTATCACTGAACTCGGGTGTCACAATATCCTGCATCCTGCTACATTTGATTGATAGTCCTTGGCAGTGGCATCCCAAGTAGCATGGAACTGCTTTCTGAGCACACAAGCAGTTCCTCTTGCACCCCTTGACACATCCGCATGATATTGTCTTCTTCATTGAAATGGGCCAAGTTGGATGGGTACATGGAACTGCAACAACATGCTGACCATCCAGAGACCACCCAAATTCTGTCCAGGGTGGGATTTGTGGCTGGGAAATGTGAGCAGTCTTATCTATGATCGTTGAAAGGGCAGCTCTTTTTACAAGTAAAAGGAATGCATTTACTGTGGGAGGCAAGAGCTTTAGAAGAGTAGACCTGTTGTTCAAAAACTTGTATGCCCTGAGCTTGCCCAAATCAGACTTCTGGAAGTCATCAGCTGCTCTTGTGTAAACAGAAGTGGTGATGGTCCTTGCTTCCTTGATAAGTTCTTCTGATACAATGTCAGTAGGGTTCTCACCAAATTCTTCAATCATGGGTAGGTCGAGGCTCAAGCTGCATTTGAACCATACCTATTTGCCAGTGAAATAAGGATAACTTGTAGTGTCTCTGCCACTCAGACTATGGATGAAGGGCATTGCACGACACAATGAAGTTCCTAGCGCCACTACCATTTCATGGATTGGTAAGTATGTGTTCTCAGGTGTCCTCACCCATAGTTCTGGTAGATTTTGCAGGTGTGTTGCTCCATAGTGTAAACACATGGTAATAATATCTGTCTCATTGGCAGGGATAACTACTCTTTCAACTCCATCATGCTGGACACTGTACAGTAGGGTGGAGTGCAATATTATGGTTATGCACTTTTTTCAAAATATGCTTGCCAATAGTGAAAATATGATGCTATGTGGTGTCAAAAGACCTATGTTAAAATTTCGTTCGCCAAAGTTAATATTTTTAGGTGCCCCAAAGAAAATTAAGTTTTTAAAATATGCCAAATGAAAGATTATTTAATTTTGCACTTTTGTTTTCAAAATATGATTGCCAATAGTGACAATATGATGCTATGTGCTGGCAAAAGACACATATTAAAATTGTATGCACCTAAGTTAATATCTTGAGGTGCCCCAAAGAAAAATCAATTTTAAAAATAAGCTAAATATTAGATTATTAAACACATTTTATTAAAGACATTTTTAAAGCTATTTTACACTTCTAAGAGCAAAACAAATATATATATTTTAACTGCAATGAGATGGAGAACAAGATAACATTAATTGCAATATATTGCAGGTGCCCCATAGCAAATGAATGTCATACATGTATTTTTGATCTGTACTTAGCTCTTCTCTGTTTATAAATGGTGAATCAGACGGAATTCGCTCAAATCTTACGATGCTCAGGTTTTCACATCCTTCAAGTCTTTTACCAATTTCTCCAACAAATCCTCTAGGTCCTCCTGTTTTTCCATCGAGTTTTTGAATTAGATGGCGAAGAGGAAGCTCATTGGCATGTAATTGACATACAAACCAATGCAGTGGCTTGTTTAGTTTCAGTTCTAAAAGTCTAATGACACCTCCTTTTGGTCCTGTGTTAACAGCGGTACCATCACAACCTAAAGCTAGAATGTCACTTTGTTGGATCTTGTTAGTTTCCATAAATTGTGAGATACCATCAGAAATTGCTTTTGCAGAACCTGTGTGAACTGCGATATGTCCGAGGTACTTTGATCCTGGTTCTTCTATCAAAGATATGTGCTCTTCCTGGATTCTTTTCCGATAATATTTATTTCCTATCTGTTTTTGAACTAGTGTAGTATCTTTTCTACCATCAAAATATAGGCCAATCATAAAGTTTTCAGATCTGTCTTTTTGTTCAAGAGAACTTCGTTGGCGTTGTCTTTCTCTTCGAATTCTGGATCGATCTATTACAATGGACGAGCTTGTCTTAGAACTTGAAGTTGCCATATCATGCAACACACAACTGGAAATGATGGCAGCAGCACGGTCTGATATACCAGTACGATCACAAATAGATGCTAGAGCGGGTAAATGTAAGCGTTTCCTTGCAGTGGGAGAGGATGGAGTTCTTTGTCTTCGTTTCAGTGACCTTGGAATGGGGAATTCTTCGTTCTTGCCTTCATTATCTGTTTCACTTTCTGATAATGATGATCCAGGAAGTATAGCCGGTTCATTTGTTCCCTTCTTGCTCTGCTGTTGACCGTAAAAACGTTCTTGTCTGCTTTTCCTTTCGCTAGCGAGTTGGTTTCCTTTCGAAACAAGAGCATCAACTGAACTTATCACCATTTTCCTTTCAGTACGTTGGTCTGTTAAGAATTGTTGTTCTCTCTTGGGCACTTTCTTTGATCTCACACAAACACAGTCAGAAAAAGTTTTGCATTTGCAGCATGAAACATCAAATAGTGTGTTTCGTGCTTTGTTTTTGAATTCATCGCATTTAACTTTATAGGATAGCACATCTTTCCTGCCTTTCATTTGTTTTAGAACACATCGGTACTTCTTCTGATAGTCTGTTATCATTCGTTTTATGCGGTCATGTGAAACACAAGGGATCGAAGCTTTTTTCCAAACCGATTCTATTTTGTTAGCTACAATGTTTGCAATTTCACTAGCTGCAGGATCTTTATTATTAGTCTGCTAAATCTGATGCCTTTCAAATAAGTAACATTTCATCATATCTTCATAAGTGGAAAGCTTTCTACCACTAAGTTCACTGAAGCTGCCAAATATGGGACAGTCTGTCATTTTCCGAGTCACTGACATCGTGAATTCGTGATTTGATGTGTCTTTTTAACAGCTTCACTTGTTCCAAAAATATATCAATACTTTGTCTAGAATTCACATGTATTAACACAGGAATGTAATTAACTCAATAGCTTAGCATAACAAGCCAGCACAAATAACACATCAGTTCCTCACGAGTCTTCTTATCACTGAGGGGCTAGGTAAACAACACTTGAACTGTACACAGAAACAGAGCTTTTTCCTGAATTGTACTTGAAGATGTTGTTTCATAGACAACTGCCTGTGAGCATTTTTAAAGGTCTAACTGAGATAATTATGCTATTGCACAGCTGAACAAAAAATGATAGGAAATATATAAACAAAAAGAAGTACACTGTAGAAAATAAAATGTTATGGTATCTTTAACGTGTCTGGGGCACCTCAAGAAATTGGCAAAATGCAAAATGTGTTTAACACATTCAATAAAAGCTGACAGATCATCAAAACAACGCTATTGCATATTAAATTTCGAAAATTATGTTTTCCACTCCACCCTACTGTACAGGGTGTGCAGAATTATCCTTGTGGCAGCCTCCTTCTGTGTTGATTCTAGAGCAGGAACATCCACAACAGATGCTCTTGTGATTAATACGCTCTTCGTCTCCTCTTTGAACCCACCACCCAGGAAGAGATGTGTAGGTCCAACAGCAGGGTCCAGATACCTATTCTCACACCATTTCTCACATAGGAAGTTCAAGAGGTTAGCCTTGTTTGTGTTAACTGCGAAGAATTATTGTGGGTCAGGAGCTGTGTACTGGTCATTGACTTCATATTCATTGCCAGGATTTGATCGGGCATACCTGTGTTGTTGCTTGGCGGACTTCAGCGTTGGTCCACTGTACCTGTCACAGCAGAAGTGTATGAAGCCTGTACCAGCAGGCACATCAATCAGTAGTTGATATTTGTATCTTTCAGCAATGGTCCCAAACCTTTCTCCTTTATAGAAAGACCAGTGTCGAATGGCATACATGGCACCAATGACTACTGCTGTTTTTCTATCATGTTGGGGCAGGGTTGGAGTGTTGGTCACTTTGGTCTCCCCTTTCAGGGTTTTCACTAGGCTTGAATTGGTACCTGTTCTCATTCTGCCCTCATCCTGGAAGAGAGATGGTGGGGAGTCACTGCATTCATGGTTCCCCATGATGTCAACAAGGTCTACTTCTCCACCACTAGCAATAATCTGTGTCATACGCAAAAGGGCAGTTATTTCATTACTCTTCCCTGGAGCAGCTGTTTTACTCACTGACGTCTTTCTTTTCTTGTTTTGTGTGTGGAAGGTATTCAGCTTCACAATTCTTGTCTTCCTCTGATCACTGGTCAGTGATTGAGTAAGTGCCTCCAAACCCAATTTTTTCACCCTGGTCAGGTTGTCCTTAACTTTGCCATCAGCGCATTGCCCAGTTGCTATATTTATTAGCGATGTTGTGGTTCTACAGCAAAGGTTTGTCTCTAGAGCTGCAATTACCATGATCACCATCTCTGCATCCCTTGTGACTCGACTTAAGCCAGAATCATGGTGAAGGCTGGATGAATTAAGATGTAGTATGGATTTCAACTCTGCAGAGACTGCAGCTGTGATGGGTTTTGTGTAAAGCCATTTCATCCTTGTAGCAGGTTTTAGTGTAATACCATCCACCCCACTCGCTTCCTTGGCATCAGCAATGTAAGTCTGTTCCAGAAGCATGTCAGGGGTGTCACTGTTGTGCCTGCCATCGGCTTCATGTACATCTGGGGCTGTTTCAGGTAGTTTCTTCATCTCTGCCAGATAGAGAGGCAAAGAATGCTGCCCATATTTGTAGTGCCCTGCTGCTGTGAGATATGGTAACATTCGTGATGATTCACAGAGATGTCCTTTTGCAAAATCTACACAAGGCTGTTTTAACCAATATGAAAGTTAACTTTGAGCCCTATAACTTTTGTGTTTGGAAAGCAATGAACTTGTCATTTTCACACAGTGTTGAGCATACATAAAGGCAGTTTTCCACAATGTTTCAATTAATATATGTGAAGGACTTCTACAATGTGAAGAAATATATATTATGGTGTAATTAATATTTTGGGATAATTTTGTCAAATATCATATTTATGGACCAATATCTTTATTTAAATTATGACTAAGCTCATTAAATGTTATATCATCTTGAAGATAATTTATTTCCCGTTAACATGATACCCCACACGTGGTGAAAGGAGGTTTTTATTCAAGTATTATCTTCAAAATTGCTCAACACTATTTAAACATGGCGGCCATTTTGAAAAATGGCGCCATTTTTTTTCAGCAACATATTTTTCGGGTAGTCCACCTGGAAGTTGTTCCGGGAGGTCCCCTGAACACATTGATACCCAACAACGTTTTACAACATCCCATGTCTGGTTGACCCCCTAAATGGGCTTTTGCCCCCTAGGTATTATATAGACTTAGGGTGAAGCAGGTTAGTGGATGGATTAGCCGCACCCCACTGTAGAAAAATAGTGCTAAAAAATACATAAAAGGCCTCGGAGTCAGACGGACCCTAAATTGAGTGGTCAATCCTGTAAGTCCTTCAGTAAACTGGCATGGGATGTCCCTCTTACAGGGGATAGGTTTGCTTGGGGGCATTTTGTGTATGGCCACCCCCATTAACACCTTACGAGCGGCCTATGCGGTTTATTTATGTGTACCGCCCAGCGGGGTGTTTTTAGCCAAAATAGGGCTGTTTACGTGATCATTTTCATGCCTAAATAAGACCCAGAACGTAAAACAAGTACCTATCCCTGAAAGGGCATAAACAGAGCTTTCGAATGACACCATAACGATCCTTGTATGATGGATAGTTTTCTTGCAATAACCGTGCAACGCGAGTGCAAAAAGCAGGTAATTCGGTACTTTCGGTACATAATTGAGTATGTGGCGAGTGAGAGAGGGAGGAGGGAGCTGAGATTTGTGTCAGTAGGTTCGCCGCGGTGGTCTGGAGCAGTCATACGCTCGCTAGTCTCCTGCCACCACTTGTCTCTCTCTCTCAGCCACATTACGTGCTGAAATTGCCACTCGAGTTATGTCGAGCGCCGCCACATAGTCCAGCTTTATTTAACTCGACTTATGTTGCTCGCCGCTAAATAAGAGTTAAGAGGAGTAAGGCGTCTGGTAATAGATAGATAGATAGATAGACCTACAGTAGGCTACTTTCTCTTAAATTACTTAATCTATCTAAAGAAGACCTATCTATTTATTGACATTCCCAATGGTGTGGCCACGAATGAATCACCTTCTTGAACCCCTGTGATCCAGCGTACCTCCTCCTGAATGATGCGGAATTACGAATACTGATTATTAATGAAACACTCTTCCCCGAAAACAAGTCACCCCAACGTTTCATTGCCCATGTCGGACAAACGTAGTGGCCTATGCTATATACAGTATATTAATTTGTTATATTATTAATAACCAAAGCTAACCAAAACTGGAAGTGGCCTATGCTATATATATTAATTTTATATATTTTTAATAACCAACGCTAACCAAAACTGGGCAAGTTCTTCATACAAAATGCGGGGCAAGTTTTCGGGGTGACATTTCCAGTAACCTAGGCTAAAATAAACTAGGCCTATTAAACTTTAGGTAAGAGTTGTGTTTAGCGGGCGGGTGTACAGTACTTGTTATTAGCCCTACTGCTGGTAATATACTGTATATGATGATGATAATAAGTCATGGGGGGGTGAGGGGGGGGCAAAGCCCCCTCTCAACCCATTACTGTATCCCATGGCTGTCAAAATAGACGAGAACGTGATTGCCAGAATGGGACCAGCGGGCGTACCATCCGCTTTGTGGATTAGGTAGTTTTTAAACTTGTATGTATGTATTGTATATACAAATTATTAAAATGTATATCCCTGAGGTCACTGGAAGTTGCGCAACACTATATTTAAGTAAATATATATATTTATTGACATTAGAGATTGATTTTATTGATTTACCCTTGATTCTGTAGTTTAAATTTAAAAATAATGAAAAAAAGGTTTGCGTTTGCATATTTGCATTTGCGAACCAGAAATATCACAAGGTTTGCTCATTTGTGTCTGCTGAAGTTATGTTCTGGGTTTGCTGATTTGAGTTTGCTGTTTTGACTTTTTGTTTGTAGTGCCCAGCTCTGAGTTCTGGCTATAGGATTTATTACATATTAACTAAAGTATTTTAAGTGTGGGATGTATTATAAACTGTAGATGGATAAGGTAGGTGTCATAGTGGTAAGTTCTGGCTATGAGATATATTACAGATTAACTAAACTAGTTTAGGAGTGGAAGGTATTATAAACTGCAGATGGATAAGGTAGGTGTCATATAGTTGTAAGTTCTGGCTAATGGGATATATTACAGATTAACTAAACTAGTTTAGGTGTGGGAGGTATTATAAATGGTAGGCAGATAAGATAGGTGATTCTTGACAGACATACAGAACAAATTTGGGCGGATTCAGGCCCTTTCAGAACGTGGTCATTGATCAGTCCTTGATTCTTTTCCGGGAGCGTTTGTCTTCAGGCAGTACATCCCCTCCAAAAGACATCGCTTTGGGATAAAGTTCTTTGTGATGTGTGACTGTGAGACAGAATATGTGTTGGACATCATTGTGTACACGGCCACTGAGACTGACATTCCCAACGACACCTTGGGCCTCATAGGGTCCGTTGTGAAGCAGTTGATGAGCCGTTACTTGGATGCCTACCCTATACTGTACACAAATAATGTGTACACATCACCACTCCTTGCCATCTCTTGGGTAGGCAGACTGATTCCTGTGGCACCGTCAAGGGTAACCGGAAGTACTAGCCTAAGTTTCCAAGACAGCAAAAAGGCAGCATCCTCCAGAAGATAAGCACTACTGACAGAATACTGGCTTGTTCCTGGCACGAAAAAAAGTCAGTCAATGTCCTGTCCACTTTTCACAAGGAAGCAGTAGTAGAGACTAGAGATGGGTGAAGGACCGTGTGTGACACGGTCTGATAGCCTATCCAGAAACCTGATGCCGTTATCGACTACAACGTTAACATGCATTTGGTGGACAAGAGTGACATGCAGATCGGTTCTGTGGACTACCTGAGGAAGACCTGCAAGTGGTACAAGAATGTGCTTTTCCATATTGTTGACGTCACATCCCTGAATGCGTACAACCTGTGGATGACACAGTCAGGTGAAAGGTCTTCCCTCAGGCGGTTTAACAAGAAACTCATCAATGAGATCTTGACGAAGCATGGCACGGGTCAGCCTTTGGTCCCAACAAGACGATTTGTCGATGGCTTTCCTGACCGTCTGTTGCAGTCAGACTACATCCTTCGGCACTACCTGGAGGTGGTCAGACGCGGCAACATCAGAGAAGGTGCCATGTTTGTAGCAACACATCGCGAAAACCCTGAGCCCGTAGGGATGTGACTATACAGTGTCACAAGTTCAAAGCGGCTCTCTGTTATGGATGTTTCATGGAATTCCACACATGTGTCAACTACTGAGCATGGCAGTGGTAGTTTTACATGTGTGATGCCTCTATGTAAGGCAGGACATTTTCCTGCCTTACCACCTTGGAACATTGGGTTGGGGTTAGAAGGCGAGACTAGGGAAACTGCCCATCACTGCCAACAAAACCCCTATATCAGTAATTCTTCCGACCCTGTATTACCCACAGTGATGAGATGAGTTTACAGTCCATGTAACATAGTTACCAGTAAAAATTAATTGGTCCAGGCCATAGGGATATCATCTATCAATGGATAGCTGTACATTTTTAGATGAGGTTGTCAATGCGTAGCAATGACAAGCTCGTGAGTGATGGGTATATATGAAAACATTTATGTACGCTAAGTAGTATAAGTAAGTAACAAATACCGTTTATGAGATGGGTTGGGTGTGAAATGGATCTGCCTTGTGTGGGCCATTTGGCTCTGCAGAATCTCATTTTATTATGTTCTTATTTCTTACAATTGTATCTTGGTTGCAGATATATGATAAAATGAGTGTCTGGTAAGTAGTGTAAGTAATAGACAACATTTATGAGATGGGTTGCGTATGAAAGGGATCTGCCTTGTGTGGGCCACTTGGCTCTCTGAAGACTCTCATTTCATCTTGCTTACATGTGTAAGGGACCTGCCTCATTTGTACCGGTGTGCAAACAAGAGAGAGAGAGAGATTGGCTGTGTAAGGGATCTGCCTCTCCCGTAACAGAATTGTAGATCTGTGAAATAGGCTACCGAGTGCTATAGTGGGATCAGGAACAATAGAGAGCTGCAAGATAACATTAGATAGGCATATGGACGAGATGGGTTGGGTGTGAAAGGGATCTGTCTTGTGTGGGCCTCTTGTCTCTCTGGAGAATCCCATTTTCATCTTAGTTGTATGTATAAGGGATCTGCATCAATTGTACCAGTGTGCAAACAAACCTCTGACCATTTTGGTGATGTCAGTCCTCATAGTATTAGTGAGTTGGGCCTATAATTGGGCCTTATGATTAGGATTGAGTGTGAGAGGGATCTGCCTTGTGTGGGCAAATCGGCTTTCTGCAAATAGAGTTCTCGGATTTATATCTAGGAATATGAGTAATAGAACAGAAGATGTAATCTTAAATTTTATCTAGCGTTAGTAAGACCACATATGGAATGGATTACGCTGTCCAATTGTGGAGTCCCAATTACATAACGGACATAAATTCCTTGGAGAGGGTACAACCAAGAATGACAAAATTATCAATATTATCAGAAATCTTCCATATGAAGAAAGGTTGAAAAAATTAGGCTTACATTCGTTAGAGACACGCAGAGTTGAACAAAGGTCAAGCAACAATAGGTCTAGTGACTCCTCTAGGCTGCTTGTCCTCCAAAACACTGAAGATCAAGTGTCCAAACAGTGGCTTAGAGTGGGTAAGGGAAAATTGGAAGGGGAACTACTGACCTGGAACTAATGTCCGTGGCAGGATTAGGAAGTTAGTAGGGAACAGATGGGTTAGTAACATAACACAGTTATAAGTGATCTTTTGTATATCTGGGAAAAAGAGGGTAATGTCCTAGTAATATATATACGTAATAATCTTTGATGAATCTGAGGGGGGAATAAAATAAAGTTATTCATTTACAAACGCAGTCAGTCGCGGGTTTGATGCAAGATATTTGTCTAGGCGAAGTTTAAAAGAATCAACGGTGCTGCAGTCTATAACGTCTCTGGGAAGCCCATTCCACAAGTTGACAACTCGATTGAAGAAGAAATTCTTAGATTCGTGGGAGTTAAAAGATTTACCAATAGTTTTGCAACCGTTTCCCCGCGTGTAATTAGATTGGTCGATAGTGAAGTACTTACTACAGTTCATATTGTCGATGCCTTTGATTATTTTGAACACTTGAATTAAGTCGCCTCTTAATCTGCGCTGGGTTAAAGGAAATAGATTTAATTCTCTAAGACGCTCCTCGTATGGTTTGTTCTTTAGGCTAGGTATAATTTTGGTAACTCTACGTTAAACTAGTTCTAGCTTGTCTATATCTTTTTGGAAATAAGGGCACCAGGATTGAACGCCGTTTTCCAGAAGAGGGCGGACTAAGGAATTGTAAAGAGTTTGGATAACTTCTTTGGATTTATGCTCAATGACCTGCCTATAAAGCCAATTATTTTGTTTGCCTTCTTAACAAGTTCTGAACATTGTTGACTCGGTTTTCGGTTACTCGATATTGTTACTCCCAGATCGGTTTCTCTGTCTACACTCTTAAGCTGAGTACCATTCATCAATAGTTTGCTTTCTCATTTCAGTATCCGATATATAGTACTTTACATTTATCCGCATTAAAACTCATTTGCCAAATTTGGGCCCATTATGACAACTTATCTAGATGGTGTTGCATATCGTCAACTTGTTCTTTTGAGAGTACGCTATTTGCAATTTTTGTATCGTCAGGAAACTTTGAGATTGTACAGGTGAGGCCCTCATCTACAGTATGCCGTTGATGTAAATTAGAAAGATAAGTGGTCTTAGTATCGATCCGTTGGGTACCCCGCTACTTACATTGGTCCATTTAGATGCCTTACTGTTAATGACTACTCTTTGCTTTCTGTCGCTGAGCCAATTTTCTATCCACTTCAACATACCGTCATGTAATCCATGCGCTTTTAGTTTTAGCAGTAAATGTTTGTGGGGAACTTTGTCAAAGGCCTTTTGAAAATCAAGGAATATAATATCTACAGCTTTACTCTCATCATGGAGGTTGAGGATATCGTGGAAGAAGTCCAAGAGATTTGTTAAGCAGGAACGTTTATTACGAAAGCCGCGTTGAGTATCTTTAGGTATGTTATTTTCCTATAAGTGATTTACGAGTCTGTCTCTTATGAGTGTTTCTAGCATTTTACATAAAACTGAGGTCAAGCTAATTGGGCGATAGTTACTAGGTAGGGATTTGCTGCCTTTTTTTAATATCGGTGTTACATTGGTTAGATTCCACTGATCAGGCATAGTTCCAGACTGCAAGGATTTATTGAATAGCAATGTCAGTGGTTTGGAGAGCTCATCCTTAGCTCCCTTTGGAACTCTAAGTGAGATTGTATCAGGTCCAGGAGTTTTATTTACCTTGAGTTTATATAAACATTTCAATACTTCTCTCTCTGTAATGGTGATATTCCCTAGAACATCATAATTTTTAACCCTCTCACCACGGAAGGCCTCTTGAACGCCCATAAAAAAGCATATAACAGCTGCCCGGAAGGCCTCTTGAACGCCCAGTGGTTGAAAGCCTGTGAGCTTCGTGTGCGAGGCGTCGGTCCGACGCATGTAAACAACAGCCGGCTGGACCGACGCCCCGCATCTCCGGCCACAAGAAGGAGAGCGTCGCTTGTTCGTCTGTGCCTGTATGTTGTTGTTAAGTATCGAAAAGTGGTGTAAAGTGGCTGTTTTGGCCATAAAGTTATCTCCAATGAAATCATCACAGCTCAACCAGTTGACTTAGAGAGCTCTACTTAATGCCATTCTACAGGTAAATAACACAGCTACGCTTGGGGATGCGCGGGAATGCGGGAAGCAGTCTGATTAACGAATATACGGTAGCCTAGCCTAGACGTTTTTCGGCCAAAACACCCGGGTTTCGAGGAATATATATATAATACATAGCCGGGGCTGGAGGGATTATTAATCTGAATCGGCGATGCTGTAGGGATATCACTGAGGTCTTCTGTTGTAAAAACTGATGCAAAGAAGGTATTGAAGGCATCATTCATTTGTACTTCGTCCGTGGTGTATTGTCCATTTTCATCGACTAACGGTCCAACAATTGAAGTAACTACTTTTTTCTTTCTGATATAACTATAGAATTCTTTCTGGTTTGTTTTACTTTGATTCGCAACATGTAACTCCAGGGTCTTTTTTCTTTGCTTAATTAACTTTTTGGCTTTGCGTCGTAGTTCTACAAATTTCACTCATTCTTCGTCATTTTGTGAGGATTTTAATATATCATTAGCAATCTTTTCAGCAAGCAAACAGGTTGAAATCTCTTTATTCCACCATTTGGGCTTATCATTATGGCCTTTACGCCGTATTTTCGATGGTATGCAGTCTTGAACTGCTTTTAGGTAAATGGATGCGAATAATTCCCAAGATGTATTTATGTCATTATTGTTAGTTAGAAAGCTCCAGTCAGTTTCTTTAAAACATAGCTCTAAGTTTACAAAAGTTTGCTTTCTTGAAATTAGGGACTTTCTCGATGCTGCTATTTGGTTCGTTACTAGTAAACTTTAAACTGAAAGTTATCGTACGATGGTCGGTCGCTGTTACTGAATTTATCACCAAAATGAGAAGGATGTCATCGTTACTGAAGGGGTTAAGGCGTCGGGCAATAAATAGATAGATAGATAATCCTCACTAATTACTACACATAATGGCGTAATATAAACTAATGTAATATATATTAACTTAAAATAATCTAAAGTGACGTATTTTAATTTTCAGTGGTCCTTGCTAAGCTCAATATAATCATGTAATAGTGGTCAGATTGTAATGAGAAGGACGTTATCGTTACTGAAGGGGTTAAGACGTCTGGCAATAGATAGATATATATATTATATTTCGATAATCGACACTACCAAACGTTCCACTATCGGGGAATAAACCTTTCAATACCAAGACGTCGTTTTAGTCTTGTAAATACTATAATTCGTCGAGCTGTTGAATGACATTTTTCTCTCTCTCCCTCAAAACCATAACCGGTCTGCCATTATCCGAACAAATTAATAAAGTACAGTTACTGTTTGTGACTTTCAAAACATTTCTATTTGAAGCGCCAACATTCTGAGTGACAGAAATCGCCGATATACGATAACTGACTTATTATTACTAAATATTTCTTATAACATAACAGTAGGTAACCTGCTTACCATAACACTAAAATATATATCAAAATAAACATATATAAAGCGAATAATCTTGGCTAAATTGTATTGTTCTCACTAGTACAACACACCCACAACAATGTTCTCATTCTCTCTATTACTATAAACAATGTTCTATAGAGCTTTCTCAGTGTATACCTCCTCCATTACGGAGAGAGAGAGGCACCTGCCCTTTAACAGATTTCCACCCGTATTCTGTCCAACTGTCTAACCCAAGAGTGAACCAATTTTCATTGTCATTCTTCTACTCAACAAGATAGATCTGTGACTCTCTCACTCAATCTGTCTGTCCCTCATCCAATGACTTAAACTGCTTCAAGCTCCATGTGTCCATGCATATTTACTCTAATGCACTTTGAATTTGGATCTCTTTCACTTGTTTTCAAATTTTAGGGAGACACTTTTTACAGACTATGCTATTGCCTCCTTCACACATGTAGACAACTTAAAATCAAAAGTAATAATAGGGTTTAGACGTAAGAAATAATCATAATTATGGTAAAAGTGTGTGTTGTTGATAATAAGAAGTGTATCGTAAATACGATAGGCTATGACTCTTTTGTGATCTCGTATGTTTCTGTGACGTCATGATCGCTCCTACAGCACGACGTAGGACGAGTAGATCGTATATTATAAGATTGTAAATAAGTTATGTTATAAGTGGCCTAATATGCTATTAAGCAATATTGCCATGGTCTTATGTAGTATATATGAATTTATCGTATATATTAATATAATTTATCGTATAGAGCAACTTAGATGCGGTACGATAATTTGGGCTCCTGGCGTTTTGCCAAAAGCAGCAAGGTGTGCCTTCGAGGAACACCACAGCCTTCACGAACACTAACCAGTTAACATCTAATTTTCCACCCTCAGTTGATCGTGCTTTTGAGCCTCTAATCACAATACACTGTCAGCAATACATACAGCTACACTATCACGACGCTCTCATCGATGCCATGACTGACTGACAGATAAGCATAATAATCATGTCCATTCCCATGTAATCATTTATTCTCTCTTTAACTTGAATCGTGTCTTGGGACCGAAGTCTCGTTTCCCATTGTCCACCGCCATATTGGGTAAAACGTTCTCCCTTGTCTCATTGCCACGTGGAACTATTGGGGAGTTAATTCCTGGCTAATATTAACCCTTATAACCTTACCCTATATATAAATTTATTATGTGAAACCTTTGGATATAAATTAGCTTGTTTCAGATTGAATTCAATTTAGATATGGAGTAGTTTTCATTTAGATTTATTTATTTGATTCATTATAGCTTAGTAATATTTAACTTCCATTGATAGTTTACCACATTGGTGCCCAGACCCGGGATTTAGTAGGGGATTTTCTTAGGCAATGAGCAAGGGATTAGCCCAGGGATGCAGGAGCAAGGACCCAGGAGGGGTGGGGCTTGGCTATCTTCCTGTACCTCGGGCGCCGGTACCTCAGCGAATTGCCATAGTAGGGTATTCATATGCCACTAGGCTAAGGGCAGCCAACGGAGGAACTGAGTCGTATCGGCCGTCGGAGGGGGATAGGACATTCAAGCTGTCCTACTTCGGGGTACCAGGAGCAACCGTTGACACCCTGAGAGCCTCCCCACAGTGGGGGCAGGTGGTTCAGTTTAGGCCGCATATGATCTTTTTGTTTTTGGGCGGCAATGATATACGCCCCGGTACAGTACCCCGCGAGTTAGCTGACGCTATCAAAGAGGTGGCGCTGGATCTGGAGCGTGAGTCCGGGGGGAGCTGCAGGATTGTGGCAATTGAGAGCCGGACGAGGGTCCGAGGGTTGTCAGCGGCGGAGTACCAAGCCATTAAGAACTCTGTTAACCGCGCCCTGAGGTGTCGGTTAGTAGAGACGAGGCACCGCTTTGTATCACTCACTCTCAGCACCCGGGACCTCGACCAGGATGGTGTCCACCTCGATTTAGACACCAATCAAGTCCTGTATAATAAGATTGTAGGGCTAACGAAGCGTTGGCTAGAGAGGGACGCCGGGGTTATATCGTTGCGCCTGCCTAAGTCCTGCATCCCACCCATCATCTTTCCCCAATAATTTTCTTTTCAATTTCAGACTTCCTGTGACATATGACCTGACCTAACATTTTTTCTTGTTCAATATGATCCATTAGTAGGTATTGCTATTTAGTGTACTATCTTTTCTCCATAACGTAGAAGTCCGCCGGTCGGCGTCTCTTAACTAGACTATTATTTGGCCGTTGTTTTTGTAACTTAACATTTAGATACATAGCCTATAGGCTCACATGCAAAATTAATAAAGACAATAAAGAGACACCGTCTAGTGGGGTGCTGATCAAGGCCCCTAAAAATCAAAGGGCGGGACTTCGGGGAGTATTAAGTAGGCTAATTGTGGACGTCAACACTTTCATCACTACTGCTGAACTAGAGGAATTGGAGGCTAGATTAGAAAACGTCCAAGCTATCCACAGTCGTATTATGGCTCTGAGTGAGGTGATTGTGGCTGACATGACAGAGGAGGAAGAGATAGTTACAGAGTGTGATAATCGCGCCCTCTATGATGAACCTGTCTTTAAAGCGAAGTACATATTACAGCGTGCTGTCGCGAGTAAGAAGGGAGGCGATAATGAAGCCCATAGAAGGGCTGACCCAAAACATACTGTACACCTCTCAATCTTCCTACATTTGGGGGCAAGTTGACTGAGTGGTTAGCTTTTTGGGACGTATTTCGGTCTACGGTTCATGAATCCTCTTTGGATAATGTCCGCAAGTTTCACTATCTGAAGGGACAAATGGAAGGAGAGGCCTTACATTTGATAGAGGGTTTTGCGGTAGTGGGTGGTAGTAATCCTGAGGCAGTACACTTATTAGAGTCCACATACGGGGATAAACAGCAGTTGAAGATGGCCCATGTCGTTGCCTTGTTAAGGCTCGCAGAACCACAGTATAAGGTTGAAGAGTTAACACATTTCAGGGCAAATATGGAGTGCCATACTCGATCGCTAGACACCCTAGGGCTTACCACACAGGAAATGATAGTCATTATCTTGCGTCAAAAGCTTCCTATGGCAATACTTGACAAGGTTAGATCGTTTGAGCTGGGGGGAGTTCAAAACTCAGTTCAGTAAAGAAATCAATAATCTACAGTTGAACAAAGGGAGAATGTATGAGTCAGGAGGGAGTGAGAATGTGGAGAAGAGGGGAACAGTAAGCATGACAGTGGGGACTAAAGAAACGAAAGAGGGTACATATAAGAAACCTGCTCAGATTCTATGTAAGCTATGTAACAACAAACATAAATGGAATTTCTGTGTAAAATACCCTACAAATGAGACAAAACTAGCACAGGCGAAAAGATTGAAGCTATGTGTAGGTTGTCTAAGTAAAGAACATGGTAAGCAGGGACAATGTAATGCTACATACTTAAGGCCCTGTCGCCACTGCAAAGGACATCACTTTGATAAGTTGTGTCCTACAGCAGATAAAGTCAAAGACGTCAAAACAGAGGGTACTACAACTGTGGCACTAGGTAGCATGCAAGACACCACTATATTGCCCACAATTCAGATTCCCATGGAAGGTAATGACAGTAACAAAGTTTGTCGGGTACTTCTAGATCAAGGGTCTCAACGTTCCTTTATAAAGAGGTCCGTACTAGTGGGACTGAAGCGCCGAATCGTAGGGGCTGAGACTCTTCGATTACAGGGCTTCACAGGGGTTACTGATAAACAAGACTACGAGATAGCGGAGATTTCATATTTCTACCGTAAAAACCGGTACTTTATGACTTGTATCGTAGTAGACACCCTACCAGAATATGTATCTGTAGGTGTGAAGAAGGTGGAACACGCATTACGTAGCAAAGGGGTTAACTTGTCAGATCCCATGGGAAATCAGAGTGAGGTGCATGTTCTACTTGGTGTGGATCATTATTATGATGTAGTATACCCTGGATTTAAAAAGATGTGTGGTGTAATTTTAATCCCCACTAAATTTGGATATTGCATGAGCGGAAAGGTGCATACTACACAGTCAAAGGTCCTGGTAGACACGGTCTCGATATATAGAGTCAATGTAACCGCGGCAGAGGAGTTGGGAAGGGAGGATTCCCATCCTAGTGACCCTAAGATGGCTGCCGAGTTCGACCTAGAATGACTGTGGAGATTGGATCACATAGGCATTAATCCTATGGAGACTGATTATGACTCGGAGGTTGCGCTACAAAGGTTTGACGAGTCTGTGAGGTACTGTGCCTCAGACAAGCAATATAAAGTTAGTTTACCCTGGAAGAACAGTGAGATAAGCTACCAACTATGGATTGGCATTAGGTCGCTTGCGTGCATTGCAGCGGAAATTGTCTAACGAACCGAGCACGCGCCAGGCGTATGACGATGTATTTCGGAGTTATGAAGATAGGGGCTTTATTGAGAGAGTCGATGTCAAGGAACCGTTTAAGAAGGGTAAGGTTCACTATCTGGCCCATCATGGGGTAAGGAAAGATAGCGTCACCACACCAATACGGGTGGTGTATGACTGCTCTGCCCACCAAGGTCAACTACCCAGTCTAAATGACTGCCTGCTGACAGGTCCGTCCATGGTGTCGGACCTGTCCCAACATCTATTGCGGTTTAGGCTGGGGAAGTACGCCTATACCAGTGACATCGAGAAAGCATTCTTGATGGTCAAGCTAAAGGAGGAAGATAGAGATGTTACCCGCTTTCTTTGGTTCAGCGACATTAGCGACTCTGAAAGTTCAATCATAATATACCGTTTTCGGGTTGTACTCTTTGGGGCCACGTGCTCACAGTTTTTGTTAAATGCCACAATCAGAAATCATCTAGCTGACACTCATGAGGACACAAGTAAACTATCTCGCGGATTATATCTTGACAATTTGCAGGCTTCTAGCGATAGTCAGGATGATTTGTTATATACATACTGGCAAGCACGCAGATTGTTTGCGGATGCACATCTATTTCTCCGCGAGTGGGTTACTAATAGTGAAGATCTTCAGAGTTTGATACAGGTGGACGGTACGGCATCTCTTAACCAGGAAAAGTCCAGAAATTTGGGGGATGATCTGGCAACCTAAACATGACATACTAACTTTTTAAACAAGGTCTTTTGCTCAGCATACAGGAGCGCACACCAAAAGAAGTCTGTTGAGCAAAGTTGCAAAATTTTTTGATCCTTTGGGTCTAGCATTACCCGTTATCATAAGAGCTAGGATTCTAATGCAGGAAGTTTGGAGACGTAAAATAGGATGGGATGACAGTTTGCCCGAGGACCTGAATGACCAAGGGATATTGTTGTTGAATGAGTATGCCATCCTATGTACTAAACCTATACCTCGTAAAGTGGCGGCGTTCGGTGACGTTACGTTACACACGTTTTGCGATGCTAGCGCCACGGCATACGGGGTAGCCATATATGTTGTTACTTCATTTGGGGCACATTTAGTTACAGCCCGGGCCAAGGTAGCCCCGGTTAAAAAGGTAACTATCCCTAAAATGGAATTGACTGCCATGCTGCTATTAGCACGTCTGGTGCAACATGTACGCGCAGCATACGAGAGCGAATTAAATATTGAAATCGTTCACGTATGGTGCGATAGTCAGGTCGCACTCAACTGGATACATAGCAAGAAGTCTCTGCCAGTTTATGTGCGGAATAGGGTAGATGAGATTAGAGCCCTTTTGCCAGATGTTGCTTATCATTATGTAAATACAAAAGAAAACCCTAGTGATCTCATAACTAGGGGTATAACGGCTAGCCAGTTAGTGAAGTCCGAATTGTGGTGGCATGGTCCAAAGTGGCTGCTCCATGAAAGTGAATGGACGATTTGGCATGCTGTTGGTGAGGGACTTCTGCCACTGGAAACAGTGGCAGTTACAGCCCAACCAAATGAGCCACCGGGCCCAATCATAGAGTGGGCAAGATTCGGTGACTATAATAAACTAGTCAGAGTTGTAGCTTGGGTATTGCGATATGTATCCAATCTCAAGCTTAAAGTAACGGGCCAACTCTGCAACAGGGGTCACAACATTGATGCTCGTGAATTAAAAGCAGCTGAAGTAACTTTGATCAAATGGGTTCAAGTAGAAACCTTTTCCAATGAATTAGAATCCTTGAAAAGCTCGAATAAGACATTAATGCCTAATATAGTGCGTCAAGTAAGGTTGCACCTAAATAATGGCCTCATCAGGTGTGAGGGTCGCCTGAAGTGGTCGGGTGTACCAGACTGCACAAACCGCCCTATACTTATGCCAACAAGACATCACGTTACTGATCTAATGATCATACGTGCACATAGGGAAGTAAAACACTACGGGGTATGTCATATTATATCAAATTTACGTCTCACATGGTGGATACCCAGAGTTCGACAAGTAGCTCGACGCGTAGTAAAAAGGTGTGTAATATGCCAGAGACTAAAAGGTAAACCATATGCAACTGGAGCAGCTCCACCTCTACCTGAATGCTGTGTAAAGCACGTAGAACCTTTCCAAGCGGTAGGATTAGATTACACAGGGGCATTGAAGACGAGAGAGCAGGAGAAGGTTTATATATTATTGTTTACCTGTGCAACGTCTCGAGCGGTACACCTAGAACTATGTCATAATGTGTCTAGCGAAGAATTTATGCTGGCGTTTAGACGGTTTTGTGCCCGTCGTTCATTCCCTCAACTCATTCTTAGCGACAATGCTCCCACTTATGTCCAAGCATCAAAATATCTAAAGGATATGATTAGTGATCCTGCTATCATCACTTTTTTTGGAGAGAAGAAGTGCGAATGGAGGTTCATTCCAGTTAAGGCACCTTGGTTTGGTGGAATGTGGGAACGGTGTGTCGGCATATTAAATCAGGACTCAGAGCGGTTGTAGGACGTGCTCTATTAAAGAAGAGTGAGTTGATGACAGTCCTCACAGAGATAGAGGCAGTCGTGAATGATCGCCCGCTTACATATGTGTACACCGACCTGCAAGAACCACTACCATTAACGCCGGCTCACTTGCTATATGGAAAACCATTGACTGCGTTTCCATCTGATTTCCAATCCATAGTAGAGTTAGAGGATCCCTCGTTGTACTCTGCGGTAGCGGTGTCTAAGAGATACCAGTATATATCCAGGATAATCGAGGATTTTAGGAAACGGTGGATTAGTGAATATCTGCTAGCATTGAGGGAAAGGAGTGTTACTCCCTCTGGTAGACCAACGGCACCTACTGTTGGTGACGTTGTTTTAATTAACCTCTGAAGTGCGCATGGGGGTAATTGGAAACGTCCCGCTGTGCTGACGTATTTGAGGTGTTTCCGTCACTAAAATATTCATTGTGCCATTAATAGCATTAACCCTTAATTAGCGGCGAGCAACATAAGTCGAGTTAAATAAAGCTGGACTATGTGGCGGTGCTCAACATAGGTCGAGTGGCAATTTCAGCACGTAATGTTGCTGAGAGAGAGAGACAAGTGGTGGCAGGAGTAGCGAGGATGACTGCTCCAGACCACTGCGGCGAACCTACTGACACGAATCCCACCTCCCTCCTCCCTCTCTCACTCGCTATATACGGAATTGTATGGGGAAAGTGCCTAATTACATGCTTTTTGCACTCGCGTTGCACGGTTATTGCAAGAAAATTAGCCATCATAAAAGGATCGTTATGGTGTCATTCGAAAGCTCTGTTTATGCCCTTTCAGGGATAGATACTTGTTTTACGTTCTGGGTCTTATTTAGGCATGAAAATGACCACGTAAACAGCCCTATTTTGGCTAAAAACAATCTATAAATGAACCGCATAGGCCGCTCTTAAGGTGTTAATACTTATCCATATGCGCCTATTATGGGTTGATTATAAAGATATTAACCTGAAACAACAATAAAACAAGTGAAAACAGCGTTTGGATGGTAAAAATCGGAGATATAGCCCGCGAGTTGTACGCATCAAATCAACCAAGCTACAGACCAACATGGTGAAACACATACAATAGCACTGGATATATCAAAGGCATTTGATAGAGTCTGGCATCAATCCTTATTGTCGAAGATGTCACACTACGGCCTTGCATCATTAGTTCCACTAATTTCTTCTTATCTTCATAACAGAAAAATACGTGTAATGGTAGATGGCCTTTATTCTCAATTTCACTCAATAAATGCTGGTGTTCCCCAGGGATCAGTTTTGGCCCCAACTCTGTTCCTCATTCATATCAATGATCTCATATCTACCACTCATAATCCAATACATTCCGCAGATGACTCAACACTCCACAGTTCCTCACATTTACCAATTCTTTCACCCAACCGATCTTATAAATTCAAAAAAAACACTGCAATTTCTCTGAACCAGGACCTTTCTAGAATTAATGAATGGGGACAAGAGAATCTAGTTTCCTTTAATGCACAGAAAACCAAGTACATTCAATTTTCTAACCGACAGAATCTCACTGACTCCCATATATTTTTAATGATAAATATTCCCACTTCCCCTAGTATTGACATTCTCGTGTAACATTAACTACTAACTTGAGCTGGACACATTATGTTAGAAGCATTGCTAAGAATGCCTCTAAAAACTGGGACTCCTGTACAGAGTTCGAGAATTCTTCACTGACGAGCAGTTGGCCGTAATATATAAAAGTCATGTGCGCTCTCAGATGGATTACTGTTCACCTCTGTGGGTGGAAGTGGAGTGGTTGCATTGAGGCAGTTGGACAAAATTCAAAATAAAGCTATAGATTAATCAATAACCCTGCAATCACACAGGACCTTCCTACATTAGCCATACGAAGAAACTTGCTCCCTTGCATTATTCTACAGATATTTTCACAGCAATTGTTCCGGGAACTTGCTTCAATTGTGCCGCCTCTCCACATCTTTCCCCGTAGAACTAGGGCAGCTGAGAGCGCCATGAATTTACACTTTCTCCTCCACATGCAGAACTTCTGCTTATCAGAATTCATTTATCCCCAGAGCTACTACTCTTTGGAATTCACTTCCCTCGAATTGCTTTCCACAAACTTACAATCAACAAATGTTTAATCCAGTTGTACAAACATTTTATGAATGGAGGATGCCTTAGGCACATGGACCTTTTTGTTTTATCTGTGTTTTTCCTTCCTCCGTTCATTGTCTCTTAAAAAAAAAAAAAAAAAAAAAAAAAATGTATGGGTGAGGCAAGCTACTTTCCCGCCAATTTCCGGCCACTGAGACACAGTCGATCGATACTCTCTCTCTCTCTCTTGCACTCGCTTGCCATCAGTGATGACAACACCCTGCTTGCAACTCGCTAATGTTAGCACGAAAATATACCTCAGAATAAGGAAATAACAGGGAAAATAGGTGATAACTGAAGGAGAGGAGGAAAGTGGGGAAGGAGGGGAGGTAGAGGACTGAGATTTTGCATGGCCCAGGGGCCAAATTTTTTTTTTATTTTTTTTCGATGTCAAAAGTTGATTTTTTTTTTTCACTCACTCATAAGAGTCTCCCCGCAGTCCGCCGGGGGAACTCTTAAGAGTCTCCCCGCAGTTCCCGGGTTAAAGAAGATAGTCCTCGTTTATACTGGAAATTGGGCCGCGTGTTGGAGGTATACAAGGGGGCAGACTCTGTAGAGCGGATGGCGCTATTGAAGACAGCCACTGGAACTACTGTTCGTCCTATCGCACGTTTGTACGCTTTGGAGCTCGATTCCGCATTGCAATCTGAT
The DNA here is from genome assembly GCA_032716605.1 of Paralithodes platypus. NCBI lineage: Eukaryota > Metazoa > Arthropoda > Malacostraca > Decapoda > Lithodidae > Paralithodes > Paralithodes platypus. The sequence continues at coordinate 18,616,663 of CM064496.1, read as the reverse complement.
GCTCCACCTGTTATTGTTGGGTCCGAGGATTCTCAAAGGAACGACTCGCCTCTTACTGATGGTGATCATTCTCGGACCGGGACGCGTCCCAGGCGCGCTGTTGCTGGCGCCGTCGCCTTGTGGCTTCAGAAGATAGCCTCTGGGCAACTTTAGGTTTAAGGTGGGGTTCAGGTCTTTTTTTGTGGGGGGGAGTGTATCGTAAATACGATAGGCTATGACTCTTTTGTGATCTCGTATGTCTCTGTGACGTCATGATCGCTCCTACAGCACGACGTAGGACGAGTAGATCGTATATTATAAGATTCTAAATAAGTTATGTTATAAGTGGCCTAATATGCTATTAATCAATATTGCCATGGTCTTATGAAGTATATATGAATTTATCGTATATATTAATATAATTTATCGTATAGAGCAACTTAGATGCGGTACGATAATTTGGGCTCCAGGTGTTTTGCCAAGGCAGCAAGGTGTGCCTTCGAGGAACACCAGAGCCTTCACGAACACCAACCAGTTAATATCTAATATTCCGCCCTCAGTTGATCGTGCTTTTGAGCCTCTAATCACAATACACATACAGCAATACATACAGCTACACTATCATGACGCTCTCATCGACGCCATGACTGACTGACAGATAAGCATAATAATCATGTCCATTCCCATGTAATCATTTATTCTTTAACTTGACTCGTGTCTTGGGACCGAAGTCTCGTTTCCCATTGTCCACCGCCATATTGGGTAAAACGTTCTCCCTTGTCTCATTGCCACGTGGAACTATTGGGGAGTTAATTCCTGGCTAATATTAACCCTTATAACCTTACCCTATATATAAATTTATTATGTGAGACCTTTGGATATAAATTAGCTTGTTTCAGATTGAATTCAATTTAGATATGGAGTAGTTTTCATTTAGATTTATTTATTTGATTCATTATAGCTTAGTAATATTTAACTTCCATTGATAGTTTACCACAAAGTGTGACTGTCCTGTCTGGAGCAGTGTGAACTCTATACCATGAGTCCCGCGTTCGAACCACCAACTCCGGCAGGGCATCATACATATTTTGTTATTAGGGGTTCGACCCCTACGGGGAACCCCTATTGTAATCATTAAACCAGGTTTTTCATCCAAATTCTTCTTACGCATCGGTTTCGACGCAATAACTCCAGAACCGCTTTTTGGATCAGGATCAAACTTTCACAAGAGGTGCGTTTTTGTATTGGGCAACTTTTGATATGATAAACATCCGGCATGGCTGTCAAACAAGTCCGTGGCAGCCGATTTCCCGAAAAAAACTTGATGCCTAAATACCGTCTCTCCCACTCATAGGAAACAACTGGGCTTTGGCATATGGACTCCCCTACTAATGCTCCACAAATGTTATAGAGAAGGTTTTGCTTTTGCACGTGGGTTTTTTTCTGGCAATCTTGAAAAAACTTGAATTCCACTTAAAATTCCACATCTTGAAAACTACGCCGATGATCAAAGCCATGCTTGCATAGTTGGGTGAGGCTCGCGATTCCGAACGTTTTGATACCAAAAGAATATAAATGGGTGGAATAGTTTGGCCGCAGCATTGAAAACTGTCTATTCTTAAATGACTTTAAAACCGCATTCGCTACCCACACCGAGTTTACCGTCTACAGTCTATAGGCTTCCACGCATCCCCCAGTTTTGCTTAATAACATAGTCTCTTTATTATTCAGATCTATTATTATATTTTTATTTAACTCTCTCAAAACAGTTCGAGTCCCTACAAATTCCAGCAATTATTAGCCAACCTACCTATACATACCTACCCTACCAAATAATAATGATAATTCAAATTTATTTTTGGTGAATGACAGAGTATTGGCTAAGGTTTTTAACAATTCCTCCCTTTGCCAAATGCTTTATTTAATAATAATGATATGGACCTTTAAAGTTTTGGCAATTGCCTGTGTGACTTACCCTGCCCTTCCTTCCTACCTCCCTCCTCCCTCATATCTAGCAAATGTATCAACAACCACTCTAGTGAACTTTCGGTATTTAGTTTATTCAGCTTAATACTATTTATGCACATAAAATAGAAACCTATCACGATTTTTGTCTAATACATCCATAGACAGTGCTATTGCATATTATTTGAACATGATGTCGAATTTAGAAGTTGCTATTTACCTTGAACAGTAATGACAGAACCGAAAGCTTCTCTTGCCGTGTAGTACTCAAAGAAAGCAGGGTTACTTAAGCCGGCCCATACCGAACTGTTACCAAGTCAGAGATTCAGAGGTAACTTTCACAATGCATAATAACCCTATACAGACACCAATATACCACTAAATCATACAAATATCACTACAAAAAAAATATGAAAATATTATATTAATGTCCTAGGTATTTGAAATTATGCAAATGAGTAAAATCCATTATGATATCAAGATAATGGGATTGATTAGTATCTGGCAACAGTGTTGCACTATAATTTTCTGAACGTATGCTAACTTCGGAAAATTTATCCCCATTAATATACACATCTATCACTATTTAAATTTAATACAACCATACACAGGGCTATTACATATTATTTGAACATAATAGAGGATGGTCTTTCCTTTAAACCATTTTCTATATTATCTATTCACGAAAAATATAGGCCTAGCCTTGGCAGCGCTACCGGTAGGTACGAATTTATCAGTTCGAATTTTGATTGAGAGTGGGATTAGGCCTAGGCCTAACCTAGGGCTTAACATGGGATACTGTTTGGGGGTTGGGAATAGGCTCAGGCTGCTTTAGGCCTAATTAGGTAAAAATAGTCAAATCGAGACAATTGCACAGCCAACATAGCCTAGGCCTATTAAGCAAATATTTTACCAATCTACAATAGGCCTAGTCTATTCACTGTAAGTAGGCAAGATATCATGACCTATAACCTCTGTAACTAAAAAACAACTAGAGTGATCAAGCTAACATGTCTACCATTTGGGAAGAGACAGTCAAGGAATAGCCTAGATGTGGAAATTTGCAGCCAATTTGCTCTAGCCTTTTTGAGATACAGAGGTTAGAGGTCATTGTTGAGGCCCCCCCTCACCGCCCCCCCCCTTGACATATTGTCATCATCTTATATTTCCAGCAGGGGGCAAATAACCGAGAACAAAATCGCCGTCAAAATAGACGCGAACTTAACCACGCCGATCGACACATGTAAACATGGCGGTGGCGGGGGAGGTGTCGGAAGTTTGCAATAAAGTTCCCGTCTATTTTGAATGCCATTGGATACAATAATATGTTGAGGGGGGCTTTGTCCCCCCTCACCCCCCCCATGACATATTGTCACCATCATATATATTGCCAGCAGGGGGCAAATAACCGAAAAAATCACCGTCAAAATAGACATCTTTATGAATAGGTTAGCCTTTAGGCTAGGCCTATCGGCAAGAGTTGCGTTATCGGGCGTATCACCTGACCAGGTATAGGCTTTCCTAGTGTTTACTAATTTATAGGCTACCCCTTTGAAAGGACATTAGCCGGGTAGTATGTAGTTACCGGGTGTATCGCCAGCCTTGTTTACACTACGCGTACGCGTAGTGGCGTCGGACGCTTGCCATCCTTTTCCTGTCTATTTAGACTGCCTTTGGATACAATAATATGTTGAGGTTGGGCTTTGCCCCCTTCACCCCCCCATGACATATTGTCATCATCATATATATGCCAGCAGGGGGCAAATAACCAAAATAAATCGCCGTCAAAATAGACGCGAGCTTAACAACGGCGATCGACAAATGTAAACATGGCGGAGGCGGCCGACATTTTGCAATCATGTTCCCGTCTATTTTGAATGCCAATGGATACAATAATATGTTGAGGGGTGGCTTTACCACCCCTCATCCCCCCATGTCATGTCATCGTCATATTGCCAGAAGGGGGGGCAAATAACCGAAAAAATCACCGTCAAAATAGTAGCGAAGTTAACCGCGGCGATCGCCCTATGTAAACATGATGACCGTACACCCGAAAACTACATCCATCCCCATTAGCCTAACCTAACAACCTTACCTAACCTATCCTAGTATTATGGGTGGGGGCTGCCGCCCCCTAGACCCAGTACGTTGGATACAAAACTAACCCTCACCTAACACCTAGTATATGTCCCTAGTACCCAGTACGTGGGATACCAAGCCAACCCTCACGTAACACCTAGTATATGTCCCTAGTACCTAGTATTTGGGATACAATACTAACCCTTACATAACACCTAGTATACGTCCCTAGTACCCAGTACGTGGGATACAAAACTAACCTTCACCTAGCATATGTCCCTCACTCAGTACACCTTTCAACCTCACTACCGTTCGTGAGTCCTCATACATCTTCATTATCACACACACCAGCCACTCCTCTACGCCAAATTTTCTCCTAGCCTACTGCACAACTTCTTACTTTCAGTAGATATCTTTCCTGCAGCTGCCTGACTAGGAAGTTGTCAATTGTGTCACATCCTGGCATGAAACCAAACTGCATATCGTCGATAGAATGCTTTCCCTTATCATACCTTCAAAGACTCTCTCACACTCACAGACCTTCATGACTTGGCCAAGCATTTTCAGGCCTCTTATAGCAGTTGCAAGGGGAGCCTAACTCTGAAATCACTAGATAGTGCCTCCAGAACCATAAAAAAGAGGAGAGGGCTTAATTAACACACTTCCCTGTTGGACTCCGACACGAACTGAAAACTCATCACTCAGTACCCTCACGTAACACCTAGTATATGTCTCTAGTACCCAGTACCCAGTACTTTGGATACAAAACTAACGTGGGATACAAAACTAACCTCCACCTAACACCTAGTATATGTCCCTAGTAACCAGTACGTGGGATATAAAGCTAACACTCACCAAATATCTAGTGTATGTCCCTCACTCAGTACACCTTTCACCCTCACTACCGTTCGTGAGTCCTCGTACATCTTCATTATCACATGCACCAGCCACTCCTCAATGCAAGTTTTCTCCTAGCCTACTGCACAACTTCTCCTTATCAAAGGCCTTCTCCGGTCTGCAAACAACAACATCAGATCCCTATCTTAAGTAATACAGTATCTTTCCTTATCACACCTTCTAAGACTCTCACAGACCTTCATGACTTAGTCAAGCATTTTCAGGACCCTTATAGCAGTTCCAGGGGAGCCCACTCTGAAATCACCAGATAGTGCCTCCAGAACCATAAAAAAAAAGAGGAAAGGGCTTCATTACCCCGTACAGCCCCAGCGACGCGTCTGACGCGTCGGCGATGTATGTAACGCACAGCCCAGTACGCGTCTGACTAGTCACCCTAATTGCTACCGTAACCTCAGGTGTAGCCACTCGAGAGGGCTCAGATTTGTATGGGAACCGAGTACGTATCCCACGCAACCGTGCCGATGGTTGAAAACTCACAAAGTCCATGTGCGAGTGCCGCGCAATAACCTAGTTTTTTGGGTAATTGCCTTCAATTTTTTACTCATGTAAAATAAATTTCTATAGTAACCCGTCATTAAGCTTTTTTTTACGAGCGGTTTTTTCAGGTGGTTTTTCCCTTCATTCCTAACCCATTCGCTATTGTTTCTGAAGGGAAATAATCCGCAACCATTTTTTGAAAAAAACCGGCCGGGTTTCTGGTGAACAAACAAGACCCCCCAAAATAGCCGGGGCCTCCACGGTTTAACACAGAGCCCTGGTGGACTCCGACGCGAACTGAAAACTCATCCACTCAGTACGGGTACATCTTGCACCCTCACTGCCGTTTGTGAATCCTTCATACATCTTCATTATCAAACCAAATACTTCATGGGACTTGGATTGTTGCCGTGTCCTAGCATGAAACCAACCTGCATATAGTCAATATCATACCTTACAAAGACTTTCTCACAGACCTCATGACGTGATCAAGTTATTTTCAGGCCCCTATAATTTTCCCTATGCCAATGAGTCCCTTTGTCTCTTATACAGTATATGATGTAGTACTGTTTTGGTGCCATCATTCACAGAGAGTACTTCCTCTCCTGATGATGAAGTCTTAATTAGCTCATTACCACACCTACGCCTTTCCTCACCTGAGGCCTTACCCCTTTATTTAGCCGGTGGTAAAGGTATTTTACTCCGTGGCCGCCCAGGGGCGGGCATAATCCCGAAAATTTCGCTCACTTTCACTCACCCTAGCGCTGTTACTATGGCTCCAATGCGAAACGAAACGGTCATTTTTGGAAAGAGCAACTCTTCATCTCCCATACAAGTCTATTATGGATGTTATGAGCGAGTCTGGTAGGGTGGGAAGGGTGGAAAGGTCTGAGGGAGAGGAGGTAGTTTGGTCTATTTCCTGGGCGCATTGGATGCGTTCGCTTTTGCCGGGACTTCGGCCTCCCAGCACACCTTCGAAGTAACTTATT
>CM064496.1:18579261-18610156 GCA_032716605.1 Paralithodes platypus | reverse complement strand
GACTCTTTTGTGATCTCGGATGTTGCGGGGACGTCATGAGCGCTCCTACAGCACGACGTAGGACGAGTAGATCGTATATTATACGATTGTAAATAAGTTAAGTTATAAGTTGGCCTAATATGCTATTCAGCAATATTGCCATGGTTCTTATGTAGGATATATGAATGATCGTCTATATTAATAGAATTTATCCGTATAGAGCAACTTATATGCGGTACTATCATTTGGGCTCCTGGCGTTTTTGCCAATGCAGCAAGGTGCCTCGAGAAACGCCACAGCCTTCACGAACACCAACCAGTTAACATCTACTTTTCCACCGCAGTTGATCGTCTGCTTTTGCGCCCTCTAATCACCATACACTGGTACAGCAATACATACAGCTACCCTATCACTACGCTCTCATCGTGCATCATGACTGACTGACAGCTAAGCCTAATAAGCATGCTCATTCCCATGTAATCATTTATTCTCTTCTTTAACTTGAATCGTGTCTTGGGACCGAAGTCTCGTTTCCCCGATTGTCCACCGCCATATTTGGTAAAACGTTCTCCCTTGTCTCATTGCCACGGTGGAACTATTGGGGAGTTAATTCCTGGCTAATATTAACCCTTATAACCTTTACCCTATATATCAAAAAATTTTTTATGTGAAACCTTTGGATATAAATTAGCTTGTTTCAGATTGAAGTCAATTTAGATATGGAGTAGTTTTTTCATTTAGATTTCATTTATTTGATTCATTATAGCTTAGTAATATTTAACTTGTCCATTGATAGTTGTACCACAGTGGTGCCCAGACCTGGGATTAGCTACCAGTAGGGGATTTTCTTAGGCAAGGATCAAGGGATTAGCCCAGGGATGCAGGAGCAAGGACCCAGGAGGGGTGGGGCTTGGCTATCTTCCTTTCACCTCGGGCGCCGGGTACCAATCAGCGAATTGCCAATAGTAGGGTATTCATATGCCCACTAGGCTTAGGGCAGCCGACGTATGAACTGGGGGGCAGTCATTACGGCCGTCGGAGGGGGATAGGACATTTCAAGCTGTCCTACTTCGGGGTACCAGGAGCAACCGTTGCAACCGCTGATAGCCTCTCCCCACGTGGTGGCAGGTGTTCAGGTTTAGGCCGCATATGATCTTTTTTGTTTTTGGGCGGCAATGATATACGCCCCTGTACAGTACCCCGCGAGTTTAGCTGACTCTATCAAAGAGGTGGCGCTGGATCTGGAGCGTGAGTCCGGGGGAGCTGCAGGATTGTGGCAATTGGAAGCCGGACTAGGGTCCGCGGGTTGTCCAGCGGCGGAGTACCGAAGACCACATTAAGAACTCTGTTACCCGCGCCCTGAGGTGTTCGGTTTAGTAGAGACCGAGGCAAACCGCTTTTGTATCACATCACGTTCTCAGGCAACTCCGTGACCTCGACCAGTAATGGTGTCCACCTCGTATTTAGACACCAATCCAGTCGCTGTATAATAAGATTGGTAGATCTAACGAAGCGTTGGCTAGAGAGGGACGCCGGGGTTATATCGTTTGCGCCTGCCTAAGTCCCTGCATCCCACCCATCATCTTTCCCCAATAATTTTTCTTTTGCAATTTCAGAACTTCCTGTGACCTATGACCTGACCGAGAACATTTTTTCTTGCTTTCCAATATGATCCATTAAGTAGGTATTGCTATTTAGTGTTTACTAATTTTTTTTTTGTTTTTTTTTTTTTTTATTTTTTACTTTGTTTTTACTTTTTTTTTTTTTTTTTGTTTTTTTTTTTTGCACAAACAAACAAAAAAAAAAAAAAAAAAAATTTTTTTTTTTTTCCAACATTTTTTTAATAAAACAAAAGAAAAAAAAAAGTGTCTCTCTTTCCTCCATAACGTAGAATTTCCCGCAGGTCGGCGTCTCTTATAGCACTAATTTATTTGGCCGTTGTTTTTGTAACTTAACATTTAGATTACATAGCCTATACTGTGTAGCTCACATGCCAAAATGACTAAAGACATAAAGAGACGCCGTCTAGTGGGGTTTCTGAGATCAAGGCCCCTAAAAATCAAAGGGCGGGATCTTCTGGGAGTATTAAGTAGGCTATTGTGGACGTCAACACTTTTCATCACTACTGGCCTGAACATAGAGGAATTGGAGGCTAAGATTAGAAAACGTCCAAGCTATCCACAGTCGTATTATGGCTCTGAGTGAGGGGATTGTGGCTGACATGACATAGGAGGGAAGAGATAGTTTACAGAGTGTAGATAATCCGCACCCATCCTATGATGAACCCGTCTTTAGAGCGAAGTGACTATTACAGCGTGCTGTCGCGAGTAAGAAGGGAGGCGATAAGAGGCCCATAGAAGGGCTGACCCCAAAACATACCTGTACACCTCCCTCAATCTTCCCTACATTGGTGGGGGGGCAAGTTGACTGAGTGTTTTAGCTTTTTTGGGTACGTATTTTCGTCTAAGGTTCATGAATCCTCTTTGGATAATGTCCGCAAGTTTCCATCTATCTAAGGGACAAATGGAAGGAAGATGCCTTACATTTTGAGAGAGGGTTTTTGCGGGGTAGTGGTGGTAGGTCTCCTGAGGCAGTAGCACTTAGGCGAGTCCACATACGGGATAAAGAGCAGTTGAAGATGGCCCATGTCCTTGCCTTGTTTTAAGGGCTCCGCAGAACCACAGTATAAGGTTGAAGAGTGTACACATTTCAGGGCAAATAAATGGAGTGCCATACTCGCATCGCTTAGACACCCTAGGGGCTATACCAACACAGGAAATGATAGTCATTATCTTGCGTCAAAAGCTTCCTATGGCAATACTTGACAAGGCAAGTTCGTCTGTTTGAAGCTGGGGTGAGTTCAAACTCAGTTCAGTACAGAAATCAATATCTACAGTTTGAACAAAGGGAGAAATGTATAGTCAGGAGGGAGTGAGAATGTGGAGAAGAGGGGAACAGTAAGCCCTGTACAGTGGGGACTAAAGAAACGAAAGAGGGTACACATATAGAAACCTGGGGCTCAGAATTCTATGTAAGCGAGGTAACAACAAACATAAATGGGAATTTCTAGTGTAAAAATACCCTAGTACAAATGCAACAAAACTAGCACAGCGGCAGCGAAAAGAGTTGAAGCTAGTGTAGGTTGTCTAAGTAAAGAAACATGGTAAGCAGTTACAATGTCATGCTACATACTTTAAGGCCCTGTCGCCACTGCAAAGGACATCACTTTGATGATTTGTGTCCCTACAGCAGATAAAGTCAAAGACGGTCAAAACAGAGGGTACTACAACTGTGGCACTAGTAGCATGCAAGACACCACTATATTGCCCACAATTTCAGATTCCCATGGAAGGTAATGACAGTAACAAAGTTTGTCGGGTACTTCTAGATCAAGGGTCCTCAACGTTTCCTTTATAAAGAGGTCCGTACTAAGTGGGAACTGAAAGCGCCAGAATCGTAGGGGCTGAGACTCTTCGATTACAGGGCTTCACAGGGGTTTTTCTGATAACAAGACTACGAGATAGCGGAGATTTCATATTGCTACCGTAAAAACAAACCGTACTTTATGACTTGTATTCGTAGTATGAACCAACCCTACCAGAAATATGTATTCTGTAGGTGTGAAGAAGGTGGAACACGCATTACTTCGCAAAGGGGTTACCTTGTCAGATTCCCATGGGAAATCAGAGTGAGGTGCATGGTTTCTACTTGGTGTGGATCATTATTAATGATGTAGTATACCCTGGATTTAAAAAGATGTGTGGTGTAATTTTAACTCCCCACTAAATTTGGATATTGCATGAGCTGAAAAGGTGCATACTACACATCTCGTCCAAGGGTCCTGGTAGACCCGGTCCTCGATATATAGAGTCATGTAACCGCGGCAGAGGAGAATTTGGGAATGAGGATTCCCATCCTAGTGACCCTAAGATGGCTGGCCGATTCGACCTAGAATGACTGTGGAGATTGGGTATCACATAGGCATTAATCCTATGGCGACTGATTATTACTCGGATGTTGCGCTACAAAGGTTTGACGAGTCTGTGAGGTACTGTGCCTCAGACAAGCAATATAAAGTTAGTTTACAAAAACCTGGAAGAACAGTGGAGGATAAGCTAGCCTACCAACTATGATTTGGCCTTAGGTCGCTTGCCGTGCATTTGCAGCGAAGCGGAAATTGGTCTCACGAACCGAGGCACGCGCCAGGCCGTATGAACGATGTTATTTCGGCGTTATGGAAGATAGGTGGCGTTATTGAGAGCGTCGATGTCAAGGAACCGTTTAAGAAGGGTAAGTTTCACTATCTGGCCCATCAGTGGGGTAAGGAAATATGCGTCACCACACCAATACGGGCTGGTGTATGACTTGCTCTGGCCCACCAAGGTCAAACTACCCAGTCTAAACTGAACTGCCTGTCTGACAGGTCCGTCCCATGGTGTCGGACCTGTCCCAACATCTATTGCGGTTGTTAGGCCTGGGGAAGTACGCCTATACCAGTGACATCGAGAAAGCATTCTTGATGGTCCCAGCTAAAGGAGGAAGATAGAGATGTTACCCCGCTTTCCCTTTGGGTTTTCGCAACATTAGCGACTCTGAAAGTTCAATCATAAGTATACCGGTTTTCGGGTTGTACTCTTTGGGGCCACGTGCTCACAGTTTTTGTTAATGCCACAATCAGAAATCATCTAGCTGACACTCATGAGGGACACAAGTAAACTATCTCGCCGGGGAGTTATATCTTGACAATTTGCAGGGTTCTAGTCGATAAGTCAGGATGATTTGTTATATACATACTGTCAAGCACGCAGATTGTGCTTGCGGATGTCACATCTATTTCTCCGCGAGTGGGTTTACTAATAGTGAATATCTCTTTCAGAGTTTGATACAGTTGGACGGTACTGTCATCTCTTACCAGGAAAAGTCCAGACATTGGGGGCATGATCTGGCAAACCTAAACATGACATACTAACTTTTTAAACAAGGTCCTTTTGCTCAGCAATACAGGAGCGCACAACCAAAAGAAGTCTGTTGATGCAAAGTTGTGCAAAAAGTTTTTTGGTATCCTTTGGGTCTAGCATTACCCGTTCTCATAAGAGCTAGGATTCTAATGCAGGAAGTGTTGGGACGTAAAATAGGATGGGATGACAGTTTGCCGCGAGGACCTGAATGACCAAGGGATATTGTTTGTTGAATGCGTATGCCATCCCCTATGTACTAAACCTATACCTCGTACAAGTGGCGGCGTTCGGTTGACGTTACGTTACACATGTTTTGCGATGTGCTAGCGCCACGGCATACGGGGTAGCCATATATGTTTGTTACTGTGGGGTCATTTGGGGCACATTTAGTTACAGCCCGGGCCAGGTAGCCCCGGTTTAAAGGTGAAGGTAACGTATCTCCTAAAATGGAAGTGACTGCCAATGTCTGTCTATTAGCACGTCTTGTGCACTCAGGTGTACGCCGGCAGCATACGAGAGCGAATTAAATATTGAAATCGGTTCACGTATGGTGGGCATAGTCAGGTCCGCACGCAACTGGAGTACATAAGCATACAGAAGGTCTCTGTGGGGCCAGTTTATGTGCGGAATAGGGTAGATGAGATTAGAGCCCGTTTTGCCAGAGGTTGCTTATCATTATGTAAATACAAAAGAAAACCCTAGTGATCTCATAACTAGGGGTATAACCGTCTAGCCAGTTTAGTGAAGTCCGAATTGTGGTGCATGGTCCAAAGTGGCTGCTCCATGAAAGTGCATGGACCTAATTTGGCATGCTGTTGGTGAGGGACTTCTGGCCACTGGAAACAGTGGCAAGTTACAAGCCCAACCAAATGAGCCACAGGGCCCATCATAGAGTGGGCAAGATTCGGTGACTATAATAAACTAGTCAGAGTTGTAGCTTGGGTATTGCGATATGTATCCAATCTCAAGCTTAAAGTAACGGGCCAACTCTGCAACGGGGGTCACAACATTGATGCTCGTGAATTAAAAGCAGCTGAAGTAACTTTGATCAAATGGGTTCAAGTAGAAACCTTTTCCAATGAATTAGAATCCTTAAAAGCTCGAATAAGACATTAATGCCTAATATAGTGCGTCAAGTACGGTTGCACCTAAATAATGGCCTCATCAGGTGTTAGGGTCGCCTGAGTGGTCGGGTGTACCAGACTGCACAAACCGCCCTATACTTATGCCAACAAGACATCACGTTACTGATCAATGATCATACGTGCACATAGGGAAGTAAAACACTACGGGGTATGTCATATTATATCAAATTTACGTCTCACATGGTGGATACCCAGAGTTCGACAAGTAGCTCGACGCGTAGTAAAAAGGTGTGTAATATGCCAGAGACTAAAAGGTAAACCATATGCAACTGGACCAGCTCCACCTCTACCTGAATGCTGTGTAAAGCACGTAGAACCTTTCCAAGCGGTAGGATTAGATTACACAGGGCATTGAAGACGAGAGAGCAGGAGAAGGTTTATATATTATTGTTTACCTGTGCAACGTCTCGAGCGGTACACCTAGAACTATGTGATAATGTGTCTAGCGAAGAATTTATGCTGGCGTTTAGACGGTTTTGTGCCCGTCGTTCATTGTCCCTCAACTCATTCTTAGCGACAATGCTCCCACTTATGTCCCGCATCAAAATATCTAAAGTCTATATAGTGATCCTGCTATCATCACTTTTTTTGGAGAGAAGAAGTGCGAATGGAGGTTCATTCAGTTAAGGCACCTTGGTTTGGTGGAATGTGGGAACGGTGTGTCGGCATATTAAATCAGGACTCAGAGCGGTTGTAGGACGTGCTCTATTAAAGAAGAGTGAGTTGATGACAGTCCTCACAGAGATAGAGGCAGTCGTGGATGATCGCCCGCTTACATATGTGTACACCGACCTGCAAGAACCACTACCATTAACGCCGGCTCACTTGCTATATGGAAAACCATTGACTGCGTTTCCATCTGATTTCCAATCCATAGTAGAGTTAGAGGATCCCTCGTTGTACTCTGCGGTAGCGGTGTCTAAGAGATACCAGTATATATCCAGGATAATCGAGGATTTTAGGAAACGGTGGATTAGTGAATATCTGCTATCATTGAGGGAAAGGAGTGTTACTCCCTCTGGTAGACCAACGGCACCTACTGTTTGGTGACGTTGTTTTAATTCACCCCTGAAGTGCATTGGTGTAATTGGAAACGTCCCGCTGTCTGACGTTTGGAGGTGTTTCCGTCACGTAAAATATTCATTGTGCCATTATAGCATTAACCCTTAATTAGGCGAGCAACATACGTCGTTTAATAAGCTGGACTATGTGCGGTGCTCAACGATTCGAGTGGCCATTTCAGCACGTACTGTTGCTGAGAGAGAGTGGTGGCAAGGAGAGTGCGAGCGTATGACTGCTCCAGACCACTGCGGCGACTCTGACACGAACCTCCCTCCTCCCTCTCTCACTCGCTATAATACGAATTGTATGGGGAAGTGCCTAATTCATGCTTTTTGCACTCGCGTTGCACGGTTATTGCAAGAAATTAGCCATCATAAAAGGATCGTTGGTGTCATTCGAGCTCTGTTTATTCTTTTAGGATAATACTTTTTTAAACGTTCTGGGTCTTATTTAGGCATGACATGACCACGTAACAGCCTTTTTGGCTAAAACACCCCGCTGGGCGGTACATATGACCGCATAGGCCTCTAAGGTGTTAATACTGCCATATTCCCTATTATGGTTTATTATAAGATATTAACCTGGAACAACATAAAACAATTGACAAACGCGTTGGATGTAAATCGGAGATATGCCCGCGAGTTGTACGCATCAAATCAACCAAGCTACAGACAACTGGTGAAACACATACAATGCACTGGATATATCAAGGCATTGATAGAGTCTGGCATCAATCCTTATTGTCGAAGATGTCCACACTACGGCCTTGCATCATAGTTCCACTATTTCTTCTTATCTTCATAACAGAAAAATACGTAATGGTAGATGCCTTTTATTCTCATTTCACTCAATAAATTGGTGTTCCCCAGGGATCGTTTTGGCCCCAACTCTGTTCCTCATTCATATCAATATCTCAATCTACCACTCATAATCCAATACATTCCTACGCAATGACTCAACACTCCACAGTTCCTTCACATTTACCAATTCTTTCACCAACCCGATCTTATAAATTCAAAAATAAACCTGCAATTTCTCTAAGGACCTTCTAGAATTAATGAATGGGACAAGAGAATCTAGTTTCCTTAATGCACAGAAACCAAGTACATTCAATTTTCTAACCGACAGAATCTCACTGACTCCCATATATTTTTTAAGATGTAATATTCCCACTTCCCCTAGTATTGACATTCTCGGTGTCATGAACTACTAACTTGAGCTGGACACATTATGTTAAGCATTGCTAAGAATGCCTCTAAAAAACTGGACTCCTGTACATAGTTCGAGAATTCCCTGACGAGCAGTTGGAATATATCAAGTCTGTGCGCTCTCAGATGATTACTGTTCACCTCTGTGGGGTGGAAGTGGAGTGGTTGCATTGAGTCAGTTGGACAAAATTCAAAATAAGCTATTAGATTAAAATAACCCTGCAATCACACAGACTTCCTACATAGCCACGAAGAAACGTTGCATCCCTTGATTATTCTACAGATATTTCACAGCTTGTTCCGAGGACTTGCTTCAATGTGCCGCCTCTCCACATCTTTCCCCGTAGAACTAGGCAGCTAGAGCGCATTTTACTTTCCTCCTCCACATGCAGAACTTCTGCTTATCAGATTCATTTATCCCCAGAGCTACTACTCTTGGAATTCACTTCCCTCGAATTGCTTTCCAAACTTACAATCAACAATGTTTAAATCCAGTTACAAACATTTTATGAATGGAGATTCCTTTATGCACATGACCTTTTTGTTTTATGTGTTTTTCCGTCGTCCGTTCATTGTCTCTTAAAAAAAAAAAAAATGTTGGGTGGGCAAGCTACTTTCCGCCAATTTCCCCCAGGCCACTGAGAAGTCGATCGATACTTCTTCTCTCTCTTTGCACTCGCTTGCCATCAGTGATGAACACCCTGCTTGCAACTCGCTAATGTTGCACGAAAATATACTCAGAATAAGGAATAACAAAATTGTGATAACTGAAGGAGAGGATAGTGGGAAGGAGGGGAGGACTGAATTTTGCATGGCCCAGGGCCACTTTTTTTTTTTTTTTTTTTTCGATGTCAAAAGTTGATTTTTTTTTTTTCACTCACTCATAAGAGTCGCCCGCAGGTCCGGTGAACTCTTAAGATCTCTAGTTTTCCAGGGTTAAAGAAGATAGTCCTCGTTTATACTGGAAATTGGGCCGCGTGTTGGAGGTATACAAGGGGGCAGACTCTGTAGAGCGGATGGCGCTATTGAAGACAGCCACTGGAACTACTGTTCGTCCTATCGCACGTTTGTACGCTTTGGAGCTCGATTCCGCATTGCAATCTGATGCTCCACCTGTTATTGTTGGGTCCGAGGATTCTCAAAGGAACGACTCGCCTCTTACTGATGGTGATCATTCTCGGACCGGGACGCGTCCCAGGCGCGCTGTTGCTGGCGCCGTCGCCTTGTGGCTTCAGAAGATAGCCTCTGGGCAACTTTAGGTTTAAGGTGGGGTTCAGGTCTTTTTTTGTGGGGGGGAGTGTATCGTAAATACGATAGGCTATGACTCTTTTGTGATCTCGTATGTCTCTGTGACGTCATGATCGCTCCTACAGCACGACGTAGGACGAGTAGATCGTATATTATAAGATTCTAAATAAGTTATGTTATAAGTGGCCTAATATGCTATTAATCAATATTGCCATGGTCTTATGAAGTATATATGAATTTATCGTATATATTAATATAATTTATCGTATAGAGCAACTTAGATGCGGTACGATAATTTGGGCTCCAGGTGTTTTGCCAAGGCAGCAAGGTGTGCCTTCGAGGAACACCAGAGCCTTCACGAACACCAACCAGTTAATATCTAATATTCCGCCCTCAGTTGATCGTGCTTTTGAGCCTCTAATCACAATACACATACAGCAATACATACAGCTACACTATCATGACGCTCTCATCGACGCCATGACTGACTGACAGATAAGCATAATAATCATGTCCATTCCCATGTAATCATTTATTCTTTCTTTAACTTGACTCGTGTCTTGGGACCGAAGTCTCGTTTCCCATTGTCCACCGCCATATTGGGTAAAACGTTCTCCCTTGTCTCATTGCCACGTGGAACTATTGGGGAGTTAATTCCTGGCTAATATTAACCCTTATAACCTTACCCTATATATAAATTTATTATGTGAGACCTTTGGATATAAATTAGCTTGTTTCAGATTGAATTCAATTTAGATATGGAGTAGTTTTCATTTAGATTTATTTATTTGATTCATTATAGCTTAGTATATTTAACTTCCATTGATAGTTTACCACAAAGTGTGACTGTCCTGTCTGGGGCGGTGTGAACTCTATATCATGAGTCCCGCGTTCGAACCACCAACTCCGGCAGGGCATCATACATATTTTGTTATTAGGGGTTCGACCCCTACGGGGAACCCCTATTGTAATCATTAAACCAGGTTTTTCATCCAAATTCTTCTTACGCACCGGTTTCGACGCAATAACTCCAGAACCGCTTTTTGGATCAGGATCAAACTTTCACAAGAGGTGCGTTTTTGTATTGGGCAACTTTTGATATGATAAACATCCGGCATGGCGGTCAAACAAGTCCTTGGCAGCCGATTTCCCGAAAAACTTGATGCCTAAATACCGTCTCTCCCACTCATAGGAAACAACTGGGCTTTGGCATATGGACTCCCCTACTAATGCTCCACAAATGTTATAGAGAAGGTTTTGCTTTTGCACGTGGGTTTTTTTCTGGCAATCTTGAAAAAACTTGAATTCCACTTAAAATTCCACATCTTGAAAACTACGCCGATGATCAAAGCCATGCTTGCATAGTTGGGTGAGGCTCGCGATTCCGAACGTTTTGATACCAAAAGAATATAAATGGGTGGAATAGTTTGGCCGCAGCATTGAAAACTGTGTATTCTTAAATGACTTTAAAACCGCATTCGCTACCCACACAAAGTTAACCGTCTACAGTCTATAGGCTTCCACGCATCCCACAGTTTTGCTTAATAACATAGTCTCTTTATTATTCAGATCTATTATTTTTTTTTTATTTAACTCTCAAAACAGTTCGAGTCCCTACGAATTCCAGCAATTATTTAGCCAACCTACCTATACATACCTACCCTACCAAATAATAATGATAATTCAAATTTATTTTTGGTGAATGGCAGAGTATTGGCTAAGGTTTTTAACAATTCCTCCCTTTGCCAAATGCTTTGTTTAATAACAATGATATGGACCTTTAAAGTTTTGGCAATTGCCTGTGTGACTTACCCTGCCCTTCCTTCCTACCTCCCTCCTCCCTCATATCTAGCAAATGTATCAACAACCACTCTAGTGAACTTTCGGTATTTAGTTTATTCAGCTTAATACTATTTATGCACATAAAATAGAAACCTATCACGATTTTTGTCTAATACATCCATAGACAGTGCTATTGCATATTATTTGAACATGATGTCGAATTTAGAAGTTGCTATTTACCTTGAACAGTAATGACAGAACCGAAAGCTTCTCTTGCCGTGTAGTACTCAAAGAAAGCAGGGTTACTTAAGCCGGCCCATACCGAACTGTTACCAAGTCAGAGATTCAGAGGTAACTTTCACAATGCATAATAACCCTATACAGACACCAATATACCACTAAATCATACAAATATCACTACAAAAAAAATATGAAAATATTATATTAATGTCCTAGGTATTTGAAATTATGCAAATGAGTAAAATCCATTATGATACCATGATAATGGGATTGATTAGTATCTGGCAACAGTGTTGCACTATAATTTTCTGAACGTATGCTAACTTCGGAAAATTTATCCCCATTAATATACACATCTATCACTATTTAAATTTAATACAACCATACACAGGGCTATTACATATTATTTGAACATAATAGAGGATGGTCTTTCCTTTAAACCATTTTCTATATTATCTATTCACGAAAAATATAGGCCTAGCCTTGGCAGCGCTACCGGTAGGTACGAATTTATCAGTTCGAATTTTGATTGAGAGTGGGATTAGGCCTAGGCCTAACCTAGGGCTTAACATGGGATACTGTATGGGGGTTGGGAATAGGCTCAGGCTGCTTTAGGCCTAATTAGGTAAAAATAGTCAAATCGAGACAATTGCACAGCCAACATAGCCTAGGCCTATTAAGCAAATATTTTACCAATCTACAATAGGCCTAGTCTATTCACTGTAAGTAGGCAAGATATCATGACCTATAACCTCTGTAACTAAAAAACAACTAGAGTGATCAAGCTAACATGTCTACCATTTGGGAAGAGACAGTCAAGGAATAGCCTAGATGTGGAAATTTGCAGCCAACTTGCTCTAGCCTTTTTGAGATACAGAGGTTAGAGGTCATTGTTGAGGCCCCCCCTCACCGCCCCCCCCCTTGACATATTGTCATCATCTTATATATTGCCAGCAGGGGGCAAATAACCGAGAAAAAAATCGCCGTCAAAATAGACGCGAACTTAACCACGCCGATCGACACATGTAAACATGGCGGTGGCGGGGGAGGTGTCTGAAGTTTGCAATAAAGTTCCCGTCTATTTTGAATGCCATTGGATACAATAATATGTTGAGGGGGGCTTTGTCCCCCCTCACCCCCCCCCCCCCACCCCCATGACATATTGTCACCATCATATATATTGCCAGCAGGGGGCAAATAACCGAAAAAATCACCGTCAAAATAGACATCTTTATGAATAGGTTAGCCTTTAGGCTAGGCCTATCGGCAAGAGTTGCGTTATCGGGCGTATCACCTGACCAGGTATAGGCTTTCCTAGTGTTTACTAATTTATAGGCTACCCCTTTGAAAGGACATTAGCCGGGTAGTATGTAGTTACCGGGTGTATCGCCAGCCTTGTTTACACTACGCGTACGCGTAGTGGCGTCGGACGCTTGCCATCCTTTTCCTGTCTATTTAGACTGCCTTTGGATACAATAATATGTTGAGGTTGGGCTTTGCCCCCCTTCACCCCCACATGACATATTGTCATCATCATATATATTTCCAGCAGGGGGCAAATAACCAAAATAAATCGCCGTCAAAATAGACGCGAGCTTAACAACGGCGATCGACAAATGTAAACATGACGGAGGCGGCGGACGTTTGCAATCATGTTCCCGTCTATTTTGAATGCCAATGGATACAATAATATGTTGAGGGGAGGCTTTGCCACCCCTCATCCCCCCCATGTCATGTCATCGTCATATTGCCAGCAGGGGGCAAATAACCGAAAAAATCACCGTCAAAATAGAAGCGAAGTTAACCGCGGCGATCGCCCTATGTAAACATGATGACCGTACACCCGAAAACTACATCCATCCCCATTAGCCTAACCTAACAACCTTACCTAACCTATCCTAGTATTATGGGTGGGGGCTGCCGCCCCCTAGACCCAGTACGTTGGATACAAAACTAACCCTCACCTAACACCTAGTATATGTCCCTAGTACCCAGTACGTGGGATACCAAGCCAACCCTCACGTAACACCTAGTATATGTCCCTAGTACCTAGTATTTGGGATACAATACTAACCCTTACATAACACCTAGTATACGTCCCTAGTAACCAGTACGTGGGATACAAAACTAACCTTCACCTAGCATATGTCCCTCACTCAGTACACCTTTCACCCTCACTACCGTTCGTGAGTCCTCATACATCTTCATTATCACACACACCAGCCACTCCTCTACGCCAAATTTTCTCCTAGCCTACTGCGCAACTTCTTACTTTCAGTAGATATGTTTCCTGCAGCTGCCTGACTAGGAAGTTGTCGATTGTGTCACATCCTGGCATGAAACCAAACTGCATATCGTCGATAGAATGCTTTCCCTTATCATACCTTCAAAGACTCTCTCACACTCACAGACCTTCATGACTTGGCCAAGCATTTTCAGGCCTCTTATAGCAGTTGCAAGGGGAGCCTAACTCTGAAATCACTAGATAGTGCCTCCAGAACCATAAAAAAGAGGAGAGGGCTTAATTAACACACTTCCCTGTTGGACTCCGACACGAACTGAAAACTCAATCACTCAGTACCCTCACGTAACACCTAGTATATGGTCTCTAGTACCCGTACCCAGTACTTTGGATACAAAACTACCGTGGGATACAAAACTAACCTCCACCTAACACCTAGTATATGTCCCTAGTAACCAGTACGTGGGATATAAAGCTAACACTCACCAAATATCTAGTGTATGTCCCTCACTCAGTACACCTTTCACCCTCACTACCGTTCGTGAGTCCTCGTACATCTTCATTATCACATGCACCAGCCACTCCTCAATGCAAGTTTTCTCCTAGCCTACTGCACAACTTCTCTGGCCACCTTATCAAAGGCCTTCTCCCGGTCTGCAAACACAACATCAGATCCCTATCTTATAAGTACATACAGTATCTTTCCCTTATCACACCTTCTAAGACTCTCTCACAGACCTTCATGACTTAGTCAAGCATTTTCAGGACCCTTATAGCAGTTCCCAGGGGAGCCCAACTCTGAAATCACCAGATAGTGCCTCCAGAACCATAAAAAAAAAGAGGAAAGGGCTTCATTAACCCGTACAGCCCCAGCGACGCGTCTGACGCGTCGGCGATGTATGTAACGCACAGCCCCAGTGACGCGTCTGACGAGTCACCCTAATTGCTCCGACCGTAACCTCAGGTGTAGCCACTCGAGAGGGCTCAGATTTGTATGGGAACTGAGTACGTATCCCACGCAACCGTGCCGATGGTTGAAAACTCTCAAAGTCCATGTGCGAGTGCGTGACCGCGCAATAACCTAGTTTTTTGGGGTAATTGCCTTCAATTTTTTACTCATGTAAAATAAATTTTCGGGGGATCTATATAACCATTCATTAAGCTTTTTGAGCGGTTTTTCGTGGTTTTTCCTTCATTCCTAACCCATTCGCTATTGTTTCTGGAATAAAACCATTTTTTGAAAACCGGCCGGGTTCTGGTGAACAAACAATACAAAACTAGCCGGGGCTCCACGGGTTAACACAGAGCCCTGGTGGACTCCGACGCGAACTGAAAACTCATCACTCAGTACCGGTACATCTTTCACCCTCACTGCCGTTTGTGAGTCCTCATACATCTTCATTATCACACAAATACCTTCATGACTTGGATTGTGCCGTGTCCTAGCATGAAACCAAACTGCATATCGTCAATATCATACCTTCAAAGACTTTCTCACAGACCTTCATGACTTGATCAAGTATTTTCAGGCCCCTATAATTTTCCCTATGCAATGAGTCCCCTTTGCTCTTATACAGTATATTATGTACTTTTGTGCCATTCATCAGAGATTACTTCCTCTCTGATGATGAAGTTAATTAGCTCATTGAACACACCTACTCCTTTCTCACCTGAGGCCTTAACCCTTATTTAGCGGTTGGTAAGGTATTTTACTCCGTGCCGCCCAGCGGGCATAATCCCGAAATATTCGCTCACTTTCACTCACCCTAGCGCTGTTACTATGGCTCCAATGCGAACGAAACGGTCATTTTTGGAAAGAGCAACTCTTCATCTCCCCATACAAGTCTATTATGGATCTTATGAGCGAGTGTGGAGGGTGGGAAGAGGTGAGGAAGAGGAGGTACTTTTTGGTCTATTTCCTGGGCGCATTCGGATGCGTTCGCTTTGCCGTGACTTCGGCCTCCCGCGCGTCTACTATTCCTTCCGTAATCGGTCTTATTTTTTCTTATTTCTCTTTATTTCTGTATTCTCTGTATTCTCTCTCTCTCTCTCTCTTTCTTTCTCTCTCTCTCACTCCTGTCTGTCTGTCTCTCTCTCTCTCTCTCTCTCTCTCTCTCTCTGGCTCGCTCGCTTTCCCTCTCTCGCGCGCTCTGTCTCTCTCTCTCCCTTTCTCTCTTCCTCATCCGTATATGTAATTCTCATTAATATTTTCTCTAACTAATCCCTCTATTTCATTTATTTGCTTGTAATATTTCTGTATTATTATATCTTTTTCACTCTTTCTTCAGTTCAGTTTCTGTATTCTCTCTCTTTCTCTCTCTCTCTCTTCCTCATCCGTATATGTAATTCTCATTAATATTTTCTCTAACTAATCCCTCTATTTCATTTATTTGCTTGTAATATTTCTGTATTATTATCTTTTTCACTCTTTCTTCAGTTCAGTTTCTGCATTCTCTCTCTCTCTCTCTCTGTTTCGCTTGCTTTGCAGGAATTTTTGTTTTGTTTTATATATAATATTATTTCAACACATTTCCAAATCACCCTATGGGGTAGTGTTGACGACTAATTTTTGTTTGTGGTGTTCCCAGGAGGTGTAATCCACATGTGATTGAGGTAGGCAAAAGGCAGTTATGTGATTGAGGTAGGTAAAAGGCAGTTTTTTTTTTTTTTTTTTAAGAGACAATGAACGGAGGAAGGAAAAACACAGATAAAACAAAAAGGTCCATGTGCCTAAAGGCATCCTCCATTCATAAAATGTTTGTAACAACTGGATTTAAACATTTGTTGATTGTAAGTTTGTGGAAAGCAATTCGAGGGAAGTGAATTCCAAAGAGTAGTAGCTCTGGGGATAAATGAATTCTGATAAGCAGAAGTTCTGCATTGTGGAGGAGAAAGTGTAAATTCATGGGCGCTCTCAGCTGCCCTAGTTCTACGGGGAAAGATGTGGAGAGGCGGCACAATTGAAGCAAGTTCCTCGGAACAATTGCTGTGAAAATATCTGTAGAATAATGCAAGGGATGCAACGTTTCTTCGTATGGCTAATGTAGGAAGGTCCTGTGTGATTGCAGGGTTATTGATTAATCTAATAGCTTTATTTTGAATTTTGTCCAACTGCCTCAATGCAACCACTCCACTTCCACCCCACAGAGGTGAACAGTAATCCATCTGAGAGCGCACATGACTTTTATATATTACGGCCAACTGCTCGTCAGTGAAGAATTCTCGAACTCTGTACAGGAGTCCCAGTTGTTAGAGGCATTCATAGCAATGCTTCTAACATAATGTGTCCATCTCAAGTTAGTAGTTAATGTTACACCGAGAATGTCAATACTAGGGGAAGTGGGAATATTTACATAATTAAAAAATATATGGGAGTCAGTGAGATTCTGTCGGTTAGAAAATTGAATGTACTTGGTTTTCTGTGCATTAAAGGAAACTAGATTCTCTTGTCCCCATTCATTAATTCTAGAAAGGTCCTGGTTCAGAGAAATTGCAGTGTTTATTTTTGAATTTATAAGATCGGGTTGGGTGAAAGAATTGGTAAATGTGAAGGAACTGTGGAGTGTTGAGTCATCTGCGTAGGAATGTATTGGATTATGAGTGGTAGATATGAGATCATTGATATGAATGAGGAACAGTGTTGGGGCCAAAACTGATCCCTGGGGAACACCAGCATTTATTGAGTGAAATTGAGAATAAAGGCCATCTACCATTACACGTATTTTTCTGTTATGAAGATAAGAAGAAATTAGTGGAACTAATGATGCAAGGCCGTAGTGTGACATCTTCGACAATAAGGATTGATGCCAGACTCTATCAAATGCCTTAGATATATCCAGTGCTATTATATGTGTTTCACCATGTTGGTCTGTAGCTTGGTTGATTTGA
Organism: Paralithodes platypus; assembly: GCA_032716605.1. Lineage (NCBI taxonomy): Eukaryota > Metazoa > Arthropoda > Malacostraca > Decapoda > Lithodidae > Paralithodes > Paralithodes platypus. The sequence goes on along the minus strand of CM064496.1, from coordinate 18,592,404 downwards.
TGCGTAAGAAGGCAAAGAATGTCTGCAGTTGATCGACATCGTCTAAAACCATATTGCCTATCACTGATTAATTTATTATTCTCCAGATGCTTAATTATGTGATTATTTAATATAATTTCAAAAACTTTGCCAAGAGTGGAAGTTATAGCTATTGGTCTGTAGTTTGATGGATCTGAAGAGGCACCTTTTTTAGGAACTGGATGGATGTTTGCTTCTTTCCAGGGTACTGGGAAGCATGAGGTATGAGTACACAGACGGAAAAAATTTTGCCAATACAGGAGCGAGCACCAAGGAGCAATTCTTAAGTACTATTGGAGGAATTTCATCTGGACCAGGAGCCTTATCTACTGAGAGATTCTGCAAAATAGTTTTGACATGTCTGGTGTGGATCTTAAGTGAGGGAATTTCAGGTGAATTAAAATTAAGTACAGGGTCATCTTGATTTATTGTCATCTAAGGTTGAGTTGGTGGAGAAAATATCTGCAAGAAGGTTAGCTTTACCTCGTGGGTCACTTACAAGATTGCCAGTCGGAGATTTTAATGGTGGAATGGATGAAGCAGTAGTGAAGTTGGATTTGAATGAGTTAAGAGTAGACCAAAATATTTTGTTATCATTTGGATTATTTAGAAGTTTATTTGCCTGCTTATGGAGAAAGTTTGATTTAGTTAGGTTTAATACAGTTTTGGCATGATTTCTGATGTTTCTAAAGTAATTAAAGGCTTCATGTGTTTTTGATCTTGTGTATGCATTGTAGGCTATTGCTTTTTGTTCAGTTACTCTAGCACAATTATGGTCAAACCATTTAGGTGAATTAGATCTTTTACTGTACTTTTGATGAGGAATAAAAGTTTCCATTCCAATTTTTACAAATCTTGTATGTGGCTCAAGGTAGAGTGTGCATCATTAGAAAAGAAAGAGGTCCAGGGAATATCAATAAAGAAACCTTGAAGACCCTCCCAGTCTGCCCTATCGTAATGCCATTTAGTCACCAAAACAGGTTCAGAGTGGGAAGGTGTGGTAGGTGATAGACAGGTGGCCTGTATCAGACAGTGATCAGAAGATCCAAGTGGGGACCTCACTGTAACATCATAATTTTCTGAATTGGTTGTTAAAAATAAGTCCAGTAGGTGGGAATTATGATTAGGATTATCTGGTACACGGGTGGGTTGGTTGACTAGTTGAATGAGATTAAATGAGTCTGCAAATAGCTCACATTCAAGACCAGCATCATCAGTCCTGGCTGAATGAGTGAGCCATTCAACATTATGGACATTAAAATCACCCAACACAGTGATTTCAGAAGAAGCATTTAAGTTGAGGACACTGAGTTGTGAGGACAGAGAATCAAAAAGACTTTGCTCTGGAGGAGTATTTGGGGAACGGTAGATGCAACATATGTATTTAAATTTACCAGCAGAAATTAATTTGTATATAGAATAATCAAAATAGGGACAATTGAAACTAGTAACCTCCTCCAGGGCAATTTCAGATTTTGCGAAGCAACATACACCACCTTTAGGTCTGAAATTTTGGAGCAGTTGATAACCTGGAAAATTAAATCTAGATGTGTCAGATGTGGATGTTACTTGAGTCTCTGTCAAAAAAAGGAGAGTAGGGGGTTCTGCTTGAAGAAATTGGTGTACAGAATTGATGTTAGAGTGAAGTCCCCTTATATTACTAAAGAAATAGCTGTACTGACAAGCAGCTTTGGGACGTTGCAATGCTCTTGACACAGTCGCATGATGACGACCGGGAGGGCCCTGTGTCAATAACCCAACCCTGCCGGGGGTGGATATCCGAGGGACCACCAGGTTTGCTCTTAACAATTGTACTGCCATATTTATAAGGTAAGTGTATGGTGTTACATGTATGATATGTAGTGGGAAGAGTAGTATTTTATGGATAGAGGATAGCGATGTAGGGCAATGTCGTGAAGTTGGATGTGTATGTTATATAAAGAGTTATGTGATTGAGGTAGGTAAAAGGCAGTTATGTGATTGAGGTAGGGAAAAGGCAGAACTGCCTATAGCGAGTGTATGAATGTGATTGAGGTAGACAAAAGGCAGAACTGCCTATAGCGAGTGTATGAATGTGATTGAGGTAGACAAAAGGCAGAACTGCCTATAGCGAGTGTATGAATGTGATTGAGGTAGACAAAACGCAGAACTGCCTATAGCGAGTGTATAAATGTATGTATGAATGAATGACATGGATGTATGAGGTGGACCAAGAACCAGATGGATGGATGAGATTCGCAACTTATGGATGTAATGGGTGATGTTGCTGATGATGATGAATGCACTTGTGTTGGGGTAGTGTGCTATTCCACCATATGAATGATTGAATGACATGAATTCATGAGGTACTTTGAAATAGATGATGAGGATTGAATGACATGAATTCATGAGGTACTTTGAAATAGATGAATGAATGATTGAATGAAGTTATGAATGATTGGCAAGAAGGGAGGATGTTAGAAGTGTTCCAGTGTGTGGTACTCGGTGTAGCAAGGAATAGGACAGAGAGACAGAGAGAGAGAGAGAGAGTGTCGTGATAATATAACTATTTTACATATGTATCATATATATGATAACATTATATATACGGTACATATGTGCCCCACAATCATATAATGCCAAGCACAAATATTCAATCTTTCGTTGTTTGTATTACCGTAAGAAATATACCGAACGCCTGAAATAATACGCAAATAAAATGTTTGCAATCAAACTCTCAAGCAATTTCAAGGTCACATGCAATTATAAATGTATAGGTAGACCCAGAGAGGAAGAGACAGAGAGAGAGAGAGTGTCGTGATAATATAACTATTTTACATATGTATCATATATATGATAAAATAATATATACGGTACATATGTTCCCCACAATCATATAATGCCAAGCACAAATATTCAATCTTTCGTTGTTTGTATTACCGTAAGAAATATACCGAACGCCTGAAATAATACGCAAATAAAATGCTTGCAATCAAACTCTCAATCAATTTCAAGGTCACATGCAATGTACCGTACACCCTGGTTACCGTAAGAAATGTACCGAACGCCTGAAATAATACGCAAATAAAATGCTTGCAATCAAACTCTCAATCAATTTCAAGGTCACATGCAATTATAAAAAGGAATATTGTAGACCACAATCTTCGCCAAGCTTCGTTGTTACTTGTATTATCGTGAGAAATGTACCGTACACCCTGGTTAGCGTGAGAAATGTACCGAACGCCTGAAATAATACGCTATAAAATGCTTGCAATCAAACTTTCAAGCAATTATAAAATGTAAATTGTACTTACCAACACCCACACCAGTATGTTCTTCGTCAGGAACGTCTCCATTTTGCTCAACGTCCTGTGCAACATCAACCACAACATTTGCGACACGCAAATTATGCTTGGGGTGAAAGCCTATGATCGGCATATTTTCGTCTTCCGAGTCATCCACACTATCAAAACTCTCACCCAGACCTTCCATGGTGTCATTCAACAGCCTATTAGAAAGTTCTGAAGAGTTCATCATGATATCTATGTCCTGGGCGGTGAGCGGGGCGTGATGAGTAGGGTGGCGCGACTCACTAGAGGTGGCGGCCACCGAATCGGACACGGGCAAATCTTGACCTTCCATTACGGCTGCTTGAGGGTTACTGAGTCATGGTCACGCAGTGGGGATGTGTGGGTGGGACCTTGTAGTACACCGCCTGACCACCAGGTTTCGCTTTCCACCTAAATTAGGCGGGAATACGCCCACGGACTTAAGTCAGGCCCCGCTACATAGTCCAATTTTTTCGATACGGACTTAAGTCGGACCCCGCTAAATAAGGGTTATTCATCTCAGCTAGAATGCCAGAGCATCCTGCAGCTTTTCTGTCCTTCATTAAGTTATTGCACTGCTTACAAAAGCTGGTACAATCACAGGGAGGGGGGAGTATTGGCTTTTCGTTGCTAAGCTGCTCTATTCCATTCAAATTCCATGTTGAATAATCTTTCGTAGTGTACGGTATTTTCCAAGAATCTATAATTTCTTTGTCGGCGGAAACAATTGTTCAAGTATATATTTTCACTGTGAAACCAATTTAACTTCATAATGACAAATATATATATATAAAGAAAAAACAATATATTTTACATAATTTATTGCATATCTTACATATTTAAAAAGATATTTATTAAAATAGTTTAACCAGACCACTGAGTTCCCCCAAAACATTCTTATAGGGCTGGCCTGAAGGATTAGATCAAGATGGACAACCAATCAAGATATGATAGGTAGGGAAGGGCAAGAGGTGAACAAATCTAGGAAGGTGAAGATACGCAGACATTTCTCACCATTTCACCAATTCAGCCGCACCACATAAGTTCCACAGCAGAATTCTTATAGGGTAGGGCCGAAGGGTGAGTCAAGAACTGCTACACTGCAGCATCAATTAACAGTGATCAAGGGCGAAGAATGAGAAATCAGGTCTAAGGAAGAAATAAATCACACCGAGATACACACATAATACACCACTGAGGGAAATCGAGTCAGCTTGACCGCACCAGCGACCATAGACACAAATAAAGTCAGGAGCCAATAAACTAGCCAGGCTAGGGTGGCATATGATATAGGCCGTCCGGAAGACAACCGAATTAGACAGAATAAGAAACATACAAAAAGGGGCATTCAAATTTCAATGGAAATTCACTATGATAACTGTAATATGTGGGAATAACTTTCACCTTCATATTTCCTTATCTCTTAGCATAAACATGATCAATTAGTGTGCCATTTTCAGTTGTTGGTTGTGTTACATGTTGAGAGTATCCACGCTTTTCCATTAAATTTGCAATAGAAGAGTTAGTTTGGATGTTTTCACAATGCAACCAATTGGGTATTTGTCTAGTTAATTTAGCAAATTACTTAAATTTACTCTAAAATAATTAAGTCCATATGAAATAGGTCTGTATATAGGGACAGGTTTGTCCTATAGAAAGGTATAGCCAACACTGTTCTCTACCCACTAAAAGCTGAACCAGTGGAAGGTATTACCCGTGTTTGCATACCTTCCCTCAATTTCAGTCAGGCTATATTTGGATGATAATTTGAACTCAATTTGACCTATCTCAGAATAGTAGTATGGGAATTTCATTCTTTTCCTTATTGTGAAGGCAATCATTATTCTATAAAAACACTTACCCTAATAATACATGTACAAGGTTATTCTCTATATTTTAAGATTATACTCTTCATATAAAAGGCTTGCATGGCTGCATGATAAATGTTTTTCTTTGATTCACTCTTCTTGACTTTTTCTATATTGCAGGCCATGCTTTTGTTCCTCCTAATTCCTTTTCTATTATTTCCACTCCTCAAGTGAGGTACTGTAGAGGTGATTCTCTTGGTCCCATCTGTAGAGGTATTGTAAATGGTGGCCAGACACGCCCGTGGCAGCCTTTCACACCCAACCCATCTTGTCCTATCTAATTTTATGTTGAACTCTATTGTTCTTGATCCCACTATAGGACTTGGTAGCCTATTCCACATATCTACAACAGTGTTACTAAACGAATAGAGGCAGATCCCTTACACACCCAGTTTCTCTCTGTTGCTCGTTTGCTTGAACATCGGTACAAATGAAGCAGATCCCTTACACATGCAACTAAGATGAACATGGGAATCTGCAGACAAGTGGCCCACAAAAGGCAGATCCCTTTCACATCCAACTCATTTCGTCCATATGTCTATCTGATTTTTTCTTGAAATTCTTTATTGTTCTTGATCCCACTATAGCACTAGGTAGCCTATTTCACATATCTACGACTCTGTTACGAGAGAGGCAGATCCCTTACAAAGCCAATCTCTCTCTCTCTCTCTCTCTTATTTGCACACTGGTACAAATGAGGCAGATCCCTTACATATGCTACCAAGATGAAAATGGGAGTCTGCAGAGAGCCGCTTGGCCCACACACGGCAGATCCCTTTCACACCCAACCCATCTCGTCCTATCAAATTTTATGTTCAAGCTCTATTGTTGTTGATCCCACTATAGCACTTGGTAGCCTATTCCACATATCTACAACTCTTTTACCAAGCGAATAGAGGCAGATCCTTTACGCAGCCAATCTCTTTCTCTCTCGCTCTTGTTTGTTTTGCACACCGGTACAAATGAGGCAGATCCCTCACACATGCAACCAAGATGAAAATGGGAGTCTGCAGAGAGCCAAGTGGCCCACATAAGGCAGATCCCTTTCACACCCAACCCATCTCATAAATGTTACCTGTTATTTACACTACTTACTATACACCCATGTTATCATATACCTACAACCAAAACACAATTGTAAGAAATAGGAACATAGGAAAATGGGAGTCTGTAGAGAGCCAATTGGCCCACACAAGACAGATCCTTTTCACACCCAACCCATCTCATAACAACTCTCTCTCATTTATCTCTGTCTTCCTTACATTTATGACATCCTAGTCTCTCTCTCTCTCTCACAAATGAGAACATAAGATATGGTTAATTTAGATAAGTGGATTGTATATTATTGATATTAAATGAGTATTAACGATATAGAATATTTACCCTTTGATGAACTCAGCTGGTGATTGGAGGATGGCGGAAAATAGGCTAGATGACTCGAAGTGGTTAGTAAGGTAAACAGCGTGTGAAAAGAGGCTACAATAGGCTAGGATAGGCTATATATTTACGTTAAGTTTGTGCTAATTAACAAAGATGATGATGTAGTGACTATATGGAATATGAGATGAAAAGTGAAGCGAAAACACCTGGTGAAGTAAAGGAACTATAGGAAGAAGGCTTAGCGTGTGTAGCTGGGACGGAGGTTGGTTCGAGAGTGAGCGAGCGCGTTATGTTTGTCTCTGTCTTGACATACCGCGCACGCGCATAACATATGGAAAATGTATCCCATCTTCTTTACAATGAGATACTTATGAACAATCTTAAATAATACAAATATATATATATATGGGAATTATAATCCTACAATACTTTCCCATATACAACTATAGAATAATATATTCTACCCAATCATGGACCGTTCGACCAAGGTTATGGAAGCGTTCAACTTAAGACTACGGAATGATACGTAACGCTACATCAACCCAGATTACGTAACATCGAGACTGTTCATACTAGTTTGAGTACACTAAGTATGGACATATTCCCACCAACAGAAAATATACAAAATTTACATGATTAGATTTGCCCGGAGGCAATCTTATCCCGCCAAGCTTTGGAGGATATCTGGGCTGCCTGTCGACGTGGGCGTCCGCCGGACGCGTCAACAGGCTGCGCCGAAGTAGAAGACAGAGAGGGGACATCAATGGATAACTGATCCGAGGGGGTATCCTTGCGATCGAGGTCACCCTCAAGAGGATATAGTCGTACTGTTGGCCGTGTGATTACTCCAGTCCTGGTGCGAACCTTTGCTACCCGAACCTCACCATCACGACCTGGTAACAACTCTATCTGACCCCATTTCCAAAATGCACGCGGGCCCTCCTCATGGATGGTTACCACGTCCCCTACCCTAGGCAAATGACCCTTTAATGGTGTTAGTTTATTTTTTTGCGCTTCCATTAAAGTCACCAGATATTCTGTTGACCAGCGATGCCAAATGTCTCGCGATAATTTACGAATATATTTGTAGCGGGCCGATATCACGTCCTTACTTATGTAGTCTGGATCTTCCATAGTATCCTCGTCATGCTCTTCAGGAAGATCCTGCAGTCTGTATCCACGTACCAGTACTGAGGGTGTGATTAGGGTAAGGTCTTCCATTTCACCAGAAGCATAGTATAGAGAGCGATCATTTACGGTAGCTTCAATCTCCAAGAGTATGGTGTTGAGTTCCTCAATCGAGATGAGAGCTCTACCCAACACCTTCTTCAGACCTGCCTTCACGATGCCTATGGCTCTCTCCCATATGGCACCAAACCAAGGTGCTCTGGCGGGAATGCAACGTCATTCGCATTTTGCATCCGCTAGGCAGGTCTGAATCTTAGGATTGTTGCTCAATTCTTTGAGATATGTAGATGCCCCTATGAAAGTCTTTGCATTGTCACTCAGCATGATACGCGGATATCCCTGTCGACTGCAGAATCTTCGGAAGCTATCACAAGTGAGGTTGGTGACCAGTTCCAGGTGAATTGACCTGGTAACAGCACAGGTGAAAAGTATCATATACACCTTAAGATTGGGTGAATCTTTCACAGGGATTGCTCCACTGTAGTCAACCCTGGTAACTTTGTAAGGGTCACCTGGGGCGGTTCGCAGGTTTGGTAAGGGAGGAATTCCGACGGGATCATAATGTGTTCCCTGTACTCTTCTACACTTTAAGCATTTGCGAAGGACTTTCTTGACCACCTGCCTGATTCTAGGCACCCACCATCGTTGTCTTACATAGGTGACTATATGACCAACCCCATAATGACAACAGAGTCGGTGACACCTATCGATGATAAGATGGGTGAAGGGATGCTTGGGGGGCAGTAGTATTGGATACTTACTTGCCTCAGAGAGGGCTGCCAATCGTAATCTGCCTTCGCAATGTATCAAGTCCCCCTTCAAGTGTAAGCCCAACTGGTTGATCAGGTTATTCCTAGACTTTGTTCCCTTAACCAGTAATTTATATTCCTGCGTATATATTTCTTGTTGACAGAGCTTATGTAATAATTTATGTACAATTCTGATCTCCTTCACATTGATGCTTATGTGCATCACCCAGAAGCTGACCCTTTAGATAGGTGAAGCGTTGTATATCTGTGAGGTCGGGATTGTCATGGATGGTACACTTGAACATCTCCCAAAATCCCGACCACAATGTGGCATCACCTTCAAATTTTGGAAGAGTAAGATGTGGTAATTTGACTGCGGATTTCCTTGGCTCTTTCTTGACCTCTGGAATAAAGATCCCCTTCAGTGTGGCAATGATTACTTGTATGCCCTCCATATATAGGGTATCCTCTCTTATCACCTCGATATACTCGGCGTCCTCGTAAATGTCGGCCAGGTCCTCCTGTGTGACCTCATACTTGTCAAGTTGCTTTTGAATACTGAGCAACCTGGCCTCCACCTCCACTCTAGACGCTGAATCAAGGAATTCGTCAATGTCAGAGGTCAAGACCGTCAAAGAGCCCTTAACACCTTAAGAGCGGCCTATGCGGTTTATTTATATGTACCGCCCAGCGGGGTGTTTTTAGCCAAAATAGGGCTGTTTACGTGATTATTTTCATGCCTAAATAAGACCCAGAACGTAAAACAAGTACCTATCCCTGAAAGGGCATAAACAGAGCTTTTGAATGACACCATAACGATCCTTTTATGATGGCTAGTTTTCTTGCAATAACCGTGCAACGCGAGTGCAAAAAGCATGTAATTCGGTACTTTCCCCATATAATTCAGTATGTAGCGAGTGAGAGAGGGAGGAGGGAGCTGAGATTCGTGTCAGTAGGTTCGCCGCGGTGGTCTGGAGCAGTCATACACTCGCTAGTCTCCTGCCACCACTTGTCTCTCTCTCTCAGCAACATTACGTGCTGAAATTGCCACTCGACCTATGTCGAGCGCCGCCACATAGTCCAGCTTTATTAAATACGACTTATGTGGTGAGCCGCTTTTTAAGGGTTAAGCCCAGCCCGACGCTTTTGTACACTTTTAGCCATGATTATACGGGAAGGAATTCTATTGACGTTAAATCAAATCAATGCCAGACCGAATAAGTGTGGACACAAGTACAGTAAATCAAATTAAATCGCGAGCCGAAAATAAACCACCCTCACGAAATGCGGAATAAGAATTGTGCGCAATGTAGACTAGCAAACTGGAGCTTTTCAATTTAACTCTTTACATAATAGTTATGAAATTATAGAATCATTACACCATAAGTTATGAAAAGCCGGGAGGGAAATTTAGTACAATACAGTATAGGCCAAAAGTCTCTAGATTTAAAAAAAGAGAGGTACAGTTTAAAGTTATAATTAATTCAAGAATTTTTAAGAGAGAGAGAGCCTATAGGGTAATTTAAACAGGCTAAACTCAATGGGTACTGCTAATTTTATATTATGAAATTTAATAAATGTGAAAATTGTACACAAGAAAAGTTCATCTCAAGAAGTCACAAGGGAAAAAGTTTTGAGTTGGATTAACACACACTCAGCCTATCAGCTATTATATTACCCCGCCTCCAGGGCACACGACGAGAGAAGAATTTAGAAAGACATGTGAATCAATAAAGAAGTTATTCGACAGTATAAATTTGATATAGAATGAATATCCTTAACTTTTGAAATTATTATACAGTAGAGTATGGATGATTTTAATCTTAGTGCCAATCAATTGTTATATAATTTGGGCCCAAAGGATTTACAATCAAAATTTAATTAATATACTGTACCGATTTGAAGGATTATTAATCTAAGCTATACTGATTTTGTTGATCAACTCTAACGTCATGGTGGGCAAACATCTCGTCGTATGACCTGGCGACCAATGCATACTCGTCTTGCTCAAAGCACCGACGACAGGTGGCCAGGATCTCCGAAAAGAGACGCTTTGATGCCTCATGCGTGAGGTGTACCCCGTCGGGACCGAAGTCAGCCTCAGAGGTATTCATGGACTGATAGCGCTCCCAGGTGAATGGCATATGGCGCTTTAGCCAACGGTTAACTGCATTTCTAATGCGGTTAAACTCGTCCGAAGAGACCCCTCGTGGAGCCTGCCGCTTCTCTACCCCAATCACCCTGACTTCTCCCCCTGAGAGCCGCACCACCTCCTCAGCTAGGACCTCGATCCCCTCCGCTAACTCTCTCGGACTGACCCCGCTCCTTATCTCGTTCCCTCCTATCACCAAGAAGGTCAAGTCGGGCTTCAGCTCTAAAAACTGACCCCAGGCTTCTGTTGACCTCAAGGTGCTGACGCGGGCACCCGGGGCGGACAGAGGAGACACGAAAAAGAAAGGCCTGTGTACGGATTGGTCCACGTACAAATCCCTGACGTAGGAGTGGCCCAAAATTGCCACCTTCCTAATCGGGCCCGGGTACGCAGGCCGATCAACTATCGCAGGATAATCTTCCCCTACCCCACCACCCGCGGAACCATGACGCCAAAAGCCCTGGGCCATGAGGGACAGACGAAGGATGGCACAAACAAAATTAACCACGAAGGCTAGGCCACCACCAACCACAAAAAAAGAGGGGGGGGGGGGGAGCAAACTAGTGAGAGGTTTAAGGACCAATTATATGGTTAATTTAGATAAGTGGACTGTATATTATTGATATTAAATGAGTATTAACCATATAGAATATTTACCCTTTGATGAACTCAGCTGGTGATTGGAGGGTGGCGTAAAATAGGCTAGATGACTCGAAGTGGTTAGTAAGGTAAACAGCGTAGGAACAGAGGCTACAATAGGCTAGGATAGGCTAGATATTTATGTTAAGTTTGTGCTAATTAACAAAGATGATGATGTAGTGACTATATGGAATATGAGATGAAAAGTGAAGCGAAAACACCTGGGGAAGTAAAGGAACTATAGGAAGAAGGCTTAGCATGTGTAGCTGGGACGGAGGTTGGTTCTAGAGTGAGCGAGCGCGTTATGTTTGTCTCTGTCTTGAAATACCGCGCACGCGCATAACATATGGAAAATGTATCCCATCTTATTTACAATGAGAAACTTATGAACAATCTTAAATAATACAAATATATATATATATATATATATGGGAATTATAATCCTACAATACTTTCCCATATACAACTATAGAATAATATATTCTACCCAATCATGGACCGTTCAACCAAGGTTATGGAAGCGTTCAACTTAAGACTACGGAATTATACGTAATGCTACATCAACCCAGATTACGTAACATCGAGACTGTTCATACTAGTTTGAGTACACTAAGCATGGACATAAGAAAACCGGAGTTTGCAGAGAGCCAATTTGCCCACACATGTCAGATCCCTTTCATACCCAACCCATCCCGTGTTCTCTCTCTCTCTCTCTCATATTTATCGCTATCTTCCTTACGTTTATGACATCCTATTCTCTCTTGCCATACTCTCTCACTCTCACAAATGAGAACATAAACAAAATAAGAAAACGGGAGTCTGCAGAGAGCTGATTGACCTACACATGGCAGGTCCCTTTCACACCCAACCCCTCTTGTTCTATCTAATTTCAAGTTGAAGCTCTATTGTTCTTGATCCCATTATAGCACTCGGTAGCCTATTCCACATATCTACAACTCTGTTACTAAACGAATGGAGGCAGATCCCTTATACAGGCAATCTCTCCCTCTCTCGTTCTTGTTTGTTTGCACAATCTGTTCCTTCTGTAGTTTCTCCATGCCCGATAAGTTAAATGATCTTTTGATATCTGACACAACTTTTGTATCCAACACAATACCCTGCTTGCAAAACCCCTCGAACCCCGGACAACGTTGCTTGCAACTTTAATTATTATTATTTTTGTTATTATTATTATCATTATTATTATTATTTGCATTATTATTATTATTATTATATATTATAATTATTATTGTAGTTATTGTTGTTATTATTAATAGTTAATAATATTTGTATTAACTCTCCCAGACATATATGACGCGATCGAGTCATATGGTAGAGTGAACCAAAAACTCATATGACGCGATCGCGTCATATGGCATTATTATATTGCTAGAAAATAAGTTTATGACGCAATTGAGCCGGTTTTTTGGCTGGTAAGTCCGATAAGTTAGATGTACATGTGGAAAAATCTAGCAACCCCCTAGCGTCCCTGTGAGGGCCCCGCGGTGGTAGAGAGAGTCAGTTTCTTCCCATCAGCCAGCCTAGTAGGTGGGTGTGTGCAGCCCTTTAAACCAAGGGGCCTCCATTTTGCCCAGCCTGGCTGGTATTACCGCCCTAATATAACCCAAAACGAAGTGCTATATCGTTGGGTTATCGATGGATTATTGTGTTATTCTTATTTAGGGTATAAAAACCATGTTAGTGAAGTGTTTTGCTAGTCTGGTGTACGTGACCAAGGTGGGCTCCACGAGGAGCCATGGTTTCGCTTGTTTGTGGATCACTTTCATACCATATTGAGTCAATTATATTGCTATTTATCACTTGAAGTAGTGTATTTTACT
>CM064496.1:18539261-18576761 GCA_032716605.1 Paralithodes platypus | reverse complement strand
TATCCACACACATACATTACCATTACCATTTACCATTCTTTATATTTTGTTTGACACCTTGTATATATATAATTTATATATATATATATATATATATATATATATATATATATATATATATATATATACTGTCTATATATATATATATACTGTATATATATATATATATATATATATATAATACATTACTTTATTTTATTTACGTGTGCAATAGAATTATTTCTGAATTTATTACCTGAAGATTACCTGGCTTTCTTATTTTGTTTTTTCAGTGTCAACCCAGGAGCCATTTCCCTTCTCGTTGGAAATGGTGTCTATTGTGGCAAAGATATACAACTGTATAAACATTCTCATATATTTTCATAACAATAACAATGCGTGGAAACAATTGCGCATAGCTCACGAACCAATTACTCTATATTATTTTTGTTTTCACCATTGGAAAGAGCACAATTTTCCGATTCCGGTGATATATACAGTTATATACGTATCCGACCAAATAACGCAACCACGAGGTGGGGAACAGCTCGGAACCCGGCTAGCATCGCCGGAACAGAGATGGCTGAAGCGTAAATATTCGCATTTTGGCTCTTCATTTCAAATATTCATAGCGCAAAAAGTATTTGTCCTAGGAACTTCTAGTTTGTTTTATACTCATCAGCATTATTTGCCGTATTCATACAGCCTAAATTTAAAACCATACACTTCGTAGCAACGAAATAAATTGAAAATGTTATAAACCATATAAATCAAAATCATATATTTTTTTTTTTTCGGTCACTGCTTGAGAACTATTGAAGATAAACAATTTATGTTTTCAGATTTGGAAAGAGGAGAAAAAATACTATTATTTGAGCAAAACAAAATATATGGTCATCACTCACAATTTAGAGCTAGGACGGTGTGAAGACAATTGCATGGGAAATAATTGTATTCCGGACTCATTTACACTTTCATATTTCGATTTATTTACATTTTTTTTATTTTATCATGTACTATAAATATTCCTCTTTCCATTGATATATGATACATCACAATAAACAGCATTCTGGTGGATGGAAATCGCGAAAAATGTAAGGCTTCGACAACACTCATGAGCCAAATTCAAGACCCAAAATACTTGTCAAGCGCCTCCTTGGACTTATTGGAACATAATATGTCGGAGGGAGTTAATATGTTATCTTCCATTTATATGAATTCTTAATACAATTTTGCATTATTTGCATTAATAAGAATTGAAGAATATTATGTAATAATTCCTGGACATGTTAATGATTGTTAAGTTTTATATTCGATTTTGTTTCTTTTGTTTTTCTTTTTTCTTTCCGGACATCGTAATATTTAAATTGGCTAAATCAGCCTGCTCTTATATTTGTGTTGTCTTCGGTTAGTTGTTGGAATAAGGATAAATGGATAAAAATAACCTTAAAGGGGGTCACCTACTTTAACCTTAAAGGGGGTCACCTACTTTAACCTTAAAGGGGGTCACCTACTTTAACCTTAAAGGGGGTCACCTACTTTAACCTTAAAGGGGGTCACCTACTTTTTTTATCTCTTTCTCTGGCTTGTATGCATTCGGCCTCATTCAGCCAACTGTTTTAAGACGTTTATCCCCATCCAGGTGTCGATTTCTTCCTGGCGAGCGATAGCGAGCCAGCATCGTTTGGAGAAACCCGGCTTCGCCGGAGACATTTCTCTATCGAAAAATGTACACACCTAGATGGGGGTAAACGTCTTAAAACAGTAGACCGAATGGGGCCGAATGGATACAAGCCAAAGAGAGAGGGGGAAAAAGAGAAAAAAAGCGAGGTGGACCCCCTTAACCTAACATATCCAAAGTAACTTAAGTTAGGTTGTTTAAGATAGAAAAAAATACATGCATAAATGTTCGAAGTCTCCAAATGCTCATGGTATTGAATTAATTATAAATAAGTAATATATGGTTAGACCAGAAAACCCAATATATCCCTATTTTATTGTTTTGTCTGTTGATACTGCGCAGTATAGTAGGTTTACTATCATGTGGATCCATGGAAACGGGATACACTATTTTGCTATAATACCTAATTATCTTGGATCTTTCATTATCATATGCCTTTAGTATTCTCGGTTTTGTATAAACCATATATTTTGTGTTTAATTAAGGGGGGTCACCGTCTTTTTTTAAACTTTCTCTCCTTTTCTCTCTTTCCCTGGCTTGTATCCATACGGCCCCATTCAGCCAACTGTTTTAAGACGTTTATCCCCATCCAGGTATAGATTTCTTCCTGGCGAGCGATAGTGATCCAGCATTGTATGGAGAAGTCCGGCTTCACCAGAGACATTTTTCTATCGAAAAATGTACAAATTTAGTTTGTTGTCAAAACAAAAATATATATATATGCTGGCTCGCTACCGCTCGTCAGGAAAATATTAACACCTAGATGGGGTGTAAACGTCTTAAAACAGAAGGCTGAATGGGGCCGAATGGATACAAGCCAAGGAGAGAGGGAGAGAAAGATAAAAACAGCGAGGTGGGTTCCCTTAAAATAATACAAATATTGTAGCCTACTATCACAGGCTGAATGATCCGCTACAAACAGGTAAATTGTTACCAATATTGATTGTTTTACTTGTTTATAAAGCTATAATAACCGATATATATATATATATGCTATACGTGCAATAATGGACATTATAACCCGTGAATTGTTACCAATTTTAATTGATGTTGTTGTTGTTGTTGTTCCCCAAGCTGCCTGGCCGAACAGCCCCAAGGCCCCGAGCAAGGCTAAGGTCATAACCGAGCGCACCCCCAGAACCCTCCTTGCCGACCACATTAAAGCCTGGGTGACCGAAGCCACTCCATGGCGGGGAGCTGAGGAGGGTGCGGAAACGCTATACGTGCAATAATGGACATTATAACCCGTGAATTGTTACCAATATTGATTGTTCTACTAGTTTATAAAGCTATAATAACCGATATATATATATGCTATACGTGCAATAATGGACATTATAACCCATGAATTGTTACCAATATTGATTGTTCTACTTGTTTATAAAGCTATAATAACCGATATATATATATATATACAGTATATATATATATGCTATACGTGCAATAATGGACATTATAACCCGTGAATTGTTACCAATATTGATTGTTCTACTAGTTTATAAAGCTATAATAACCGATATATATATATGCTATACGTGCAATACTGGACATTATAACACGTGAATTGTTACCAATATTGATTGTTCTACTTGTTTATAAAGCTATAATAACCGATATATATATATATATATGCTATACGTGCAATAATGGACATTATAACCCGTGAATTGTTACCAATATTGATTGTTCTACTTGTTTATAAAGCTATAATAACCGATATATATATATATATGCTATACGTGCAATAATGGACATTATAACCCGTGAATTGTTACCAATATTGATTGTTCTACTTGTTTATAAAGCTATAATAACTGATATATATATATGCTATACGTGCAATAATGGACATTATAACCCGTGAATTGTTACCAATATTGATTGTTCTACTTGTTTATAAAGCTATAATAACCGATATATATATATATATATATATATATATATATATATATATATATGCTATACGTGCAATAATGAACATTATAACCTGTGAATTGTTACCAATATTGATTGTTCTACTTGTTTATAAATCTATAATAACTGATATATATATATGCTATACGTGCAATAATGGACATTATAACCCGTAAATGTTTCCAATCTTGATTGTTCTACTTGTTTATAAAGCTATAATAACCGATATATATATATGCTATACGTGCAATAATGGACAATTTAACCCGTGAATTGTTACCAATATTGATTGTTCTTCTTGTTTATAAAGCTATAATAACCGATATATGCTATACGTGCAATAATGAACATTATAACCCGTGAATTGTTACCAATATTGATTGTTCTACTTGTTTATAAAGCTATAATAACCGATATATATATATGCTATACCTGCAATAATGGACATTATAACCCGTGAATTGTTACCAATATTGATTGTTCTACTTGTTTATAAAGCTATAATAACCGATATATATATATGCTACACGTGCAATAATGGACATTATAACCCGTGAATTGTTACCAATATTGATTGTTCAACTTGTTTATAAAGCTATAATAACCGATATATATATATATATGCTATACGTGCAATAATGTACAATATAACCCGTGAATTGTTATCAATATTGATTGTTCTTCTTGTTTATAAAGCTATAATAACTGTATATGCTATACGTGCAATAATGGACATTATAACCCGTGAATTGTTACCAATATTGATTGTTCTACTTGTTTATAAAGCTATAATAACCGATATATATATATATGCTATACGTGCAATAATGGACATTATTAACCCGTGAATTGTTACCAATATTGATTGTTCTACTTGTTTATAAAGCTATAATAACCGATATATATATATGCTATACCTGCAATAATGGACATTATAACCCGTGAATTGTTACCAATATTGATTGTTCTACTTGTTTATAAAGCTATTATAACCGATATATATAAATGATATACGTGCAATAATGAACATTATAACCCGTGAATTGTTACCAATATTGATTGTTTTACTTGTTTATAAAGCTATAATAACCGATATATATATATGCTATATGTGCAATAATGGACATTATAACCCGTGAATTGTTACCAATATTGATTGCTCTACTTGTTTAAAAAGCTATAATAACCGATATATATATATATGCTAAACGTGCAATAATGGACATTATAACCCATGAATTGTTACCAATATTGATTGTTCTACTTGTTTATAAAGCTATAATAACCGATATATATATATATATGCTATACGTGCAATAATGGACATTATAACCCGTGAATTGTTACCAATATTGATTGTTCTACTTGTTTATAAAGCTATAATAACCTATATATATATGCTATACGTGCAATAATGGACATTATAACCCGTGAATTGTTACCAATATTGATTGTTCTACTTGTTTATAAAGCTATAATAACCGATATATATATATGCTATACGTGCAATAATGGACATTATAACCCGTGAATTGTTACCAATATTGATTGTTTTACTTGTTTATAAAGCTATAATAACCGATATATATATATGCTATACGTGCAATAATGGACATTATAACCCGTTAATTGTTACCAATATTGATTGTTCTACTTGTTTATAAATCTATAATAACCGATATATATACCCTCTCGCATTTTTAGGATGCGATCGCGTCATAACGCCACCCCTCGAAGAGTAGTCGTATGACGCAATCGCGTCATAATGCCACCTGTAAGTTAGAAATATTCGTGGTAAATAAGTTTATGACGCGATTTGGACGCATTTTTGCCTGTTAAGTTAGCCATCAGAAAGCTACAAAATTAAATATCTGGCAACCCCCTAGCGTCCCTGTGTGAGGAGTGCGGGGCTTTGTTTCACCAGTTGTGAGCCGGCCGCCAGTCTGTGAGGTAGTACTCCCGGACCTTTAAATCTCGTCTCGCCTCCATTGCCCGCCATGGAGCGGCTTTCAGGCGGGCAAATCTTGATTATTTATGTACTAAGAGGCAGTGTATCATCAATTTGTGGCTATCTATTTATAATTTATGTATATAACTCGTGATTTGTGACTCTGTGCCTCGTTGTTCGCCTCTCCATAGCCAGCCATGTGTTTTTTAGGCGGGTAGAATGGACCCAGTGAAAGTGTTGTGAACTGTGAATAATAATATTATTTATATCATATTCGTAGGGTTAGTGTAGTAAGCATTCGTAGTCACATTCCTAACTTATATTAGGTTTGTGATTACGAAGGTAAGCTAGGCTATACGTGTGTGTCGTATATATATTGCCCTAAAACCTTCATTTTCGCTTGAAAGACCAATATATTTATGAATAAATACTACATACGAAGTATAATATAGCTGTAATTACGAAATATAGTTGTGTTTTGCCCATTTTTGGCATTATTTTATGCCCAATTTGGGCAATTTTTAGTGAATACACAGTTTTATTTGAGTGAAGTAACTAACAGTGAAGTGTGGATAGATAATAAACGAATTTTTTTGACAAAAATGTCACGGTAAGTACAAATATGTCACAGTAAATAGCCTGGCATAAAAAATACAAGACTTTTATGCACCACTGTACACTACACTACAGCAGTGAACCTTTGGACAGCCACAGATGTCTTGGTAAAGTACCTAAGCTAATCCCATAATTACTTGCCCGCGGCGGGTCAGCACTCCTTGACCTTTTACCTTTTCCTCACAGCTGGGATATTTTATATGTTTAGGCTTGGGCTAGGCCTATCTTTATTTTATATATATAATATATATATATATATATATATATATATATATATATATATATATATATATATATATTCAAGTATTTCTATTGTTATTTTATATATAGGCCTATTTTTCTTTATTGTGATTTATTATAAGTTTTATTTATTTTTTTATTTATATAATTTTATTTTATTTATAACTTTGTTTCATTTACATATTTTTTTGTTTATTGTTCCTGTTCCCCAGGGTGTCCATTGGACCACCCCCTATGTCCAGAGCAAGGGCAGGGCCCATAATCGAGTATTTATAGTTATTTTATATATATTTTTATTTATTATTGTTTTTATTTATTTTATTTATAGGCCTATAATTTTATTTTATTTATAATTTTGTTTCATTTATATATTTTTTTTGGTTATTGTTACTGTTCCTCAGGGTGTCCATTGGACCACCCCCTATGTCCAGAGCAAGGGCAGGGCCCATAATCGAGTATTTATAGTTATTTTATATATATTTTTATTTATTATAGTTTTTATTTATTTTATTTATAGGCCTATCATTTTATTTTATTTATATTTTTGTTTCATTTATATATAAATATATATATTTTTTTTGTATTGTTCCTGTTCCCCACGGTGTCCATTGGACCACCCCCTATGTCCAGAGCAAGGGCAGGGCCCATAATCGAGTATTTATAGTTATTTTATATATATTTGTATTTATTATAGTTTTTATTTATTTTATTTATAGGCCTATCATTTTATTTTATTCATAATTTTGTTTCATTTATATATATATTTTTTTTTATTGTTCCTGTTCCCCAGGGTGTCCATTGGACCACTCCCTATGTCCAGAGCAAGGGCAGGACCCATAATCGAGTATTTATAGTTATTTTATATATATTTTTATTTATTATAGTTTTCATTTATTTTATTAATTTATCATTTTATTTTATTTATAATTTTGTTTCATTTATATATATTTTGTTGTTTATTCTTCCGGTTCCCCAGGGTGTCCATTGGACCACCCCTTATGTCCAGAGCAAGGGCAGGACCCATAATCGAGTATTTATAGTTATTTTATATATATTTTTATTTATTATAGTTTTTATTTATTTTATTTATAGGCCTATCATTTTATTTTTTTTATAATTGTGTTTCATTTATATATATTGTTTTGTTTATTGTTCCTGATCCCCAGGGTGTCCATTGGACCACCCCTATGTTCAGAGCAAGGGCAGGGCCCATAATCGAGTATTTATAGTTATTTTATATATATTTTTATTTATTATAGTTTTTATTTATTTTATTTATAGGCCTATCATTTTATTTTATTTATAATTTTGTTTCATTGATATATATTTTGGTTTGGTTATTGTTCCTGTTCCCCAGGGTGTCCATTGGACCACCCCCTGTGTCCAGAGCAAGGGCAGGGCCCATAGTCGAGTATTTATAGTTATTTTATATATATTTTTATTTATTATAGTTTTTATTTATTTTATTTATAGGCCTATAATTTTATTTTATTTATAATTTTGTTTCATTTATATATATATATATATTTATTGTTCCTGTTCCCCAGGGTGTCCATTGGACCACCCCCTATGTCCAGAGCAAGGGCAGGGCCCATAATCGAGTATGTATAGTTATTTTATGTATATTTTTATTTATTATTGTTTTTATTTATTTTATTTATAGGCCTATCATTTTATTTTATTTATAATTTTGTTTCATTTATATATTTGTTTTGGTTATTGTTCGTGTTCCCCAGGGTGTCAATGGGACCACCCCCTATGTCCAGAGCAAGGGCAGGGCCCATAATCGAGTAATTATATAGTTATTTTATATATATTGGGATTTATTTGATTATATTTATTTTTTATATAAAGGTATATACCGTATATATATAAAACAAAAATCTTGTCCCCTTCCCTGTTGTGTTGTTCTTGTTCCCCAGGGTGTTTGGCCAAAGAGCCCCAATGTATAAATATATATATTCTTATAATGCCATACTATGACTATGTCATGGTGTTCCCCCTTTTGAATTACAAAATGCGGAACTATACCGTCATGAATCCATTATACTCACGTCATCTGGAATCGGATAATGCAAAACTATGACTATGTCATGGTGAACTATACCAACGTTACATGGATCCAGTGATGGCGAACTTGCGTCATGACAACTATCAACGTCAATTACGTTTTTCCTTTATTTCCATTTCTTGGTTTCAGCATCGTAAGCTAACTACGCCAGCCTGCCGCCATACGCCAGCCTACCGCCATACGCCAGCCTACTGCCATATGCCACCCTACCGCCATACGCCACCCTACCGCCATACGCCAGCCTACCGCCATACGCCAGCTGCCATGTCGGACAAGAAGAAACCTTTGAGGGACTCCCAGCTGGAAGATGTGGTCAAATTTTATCAATGTACACACATCCCAACTGCAACTCACGTAGGCTATGCATATGTGAATGGAAAAAGCAATTAATGGGGCCTTAACCACTTAGGGAAGTCCTCTCGATAAATTACTCCTGAACCAATATCAATTATTATGTTCCTTCCAACAACCAACCATACTCCTAAAATCGATTAATGAAATTTACAAACACATGTGGCAGTCCGTGGATTCGAACCCAGGATGCTCACACCGAAAATCAACACCTTATACATCGCACCACGAAGACAGTTAAAGGTTGGTGCACACTGCCTACGATTTATTATGCAACTTCGAATCCTGCATATCAATCTAAGCATGTACACACATCCCAACTGCAACTCACGTAGGCTATGCATATGTGAATGGAAAGAGCAATTAATGGGGCCTTAACCACTTAGGGAAGTCCTCTCGATAAATTACTCCTGAACCAATATCAATTATTATGTTCCTTCCAACAACCAACCATACTCCTAAAATCGATTAATGAAATTTACAAACACATGTGGCAGTCCGTGGATTCGAACCCAGGATGCTCACACCGAAAATCAACACCTTATACATCGCACCACGAAGACAGTTAAAGGTTGGTGCACACTGCCTACGATTTATTATGCAACTTCGAATCCTGCATATCAATCTAAGCATGTACACACATCCCAACTGCAACTCACGTAGGCTATGCATATGTGAATGGAAAGAGCAATTAATGGGGCCTTAACCACTTAGGGAAGTCCTCTCGATAAATTACTCCTGAACCAATATCAATTATTATGTTCCTTCCAACAACCAACCATACTCCTAAAATCGATTAATGAAATTTACAAACACATGTGGCAGTCCGTGGATTCGAACCCAGGATGCTCACACCGAAAATCAACACCTTATACATCGCACCACGAAGACAGTTAAAGGTTGGTGCACACTGCCTACGATTTATTATGCAACTTCGAATCCTGCATATCAATCTAAGCATGTACACACATCCCAACTGCAACTCACGTAGGCTATGCATATGTGAATGGAAAGAGCAATTAATGGGGCCTTAACCACTTAGGGAAGTCCTCTCGATAAATTACTCCTGAACCAATATCAATTATTATGTTCCTTCCAACAACCAACCATACTCCTAAAATCGATTAATGAAATTTACAAACACATGTGGCAGTCCGTGGATTCGAACCCAGGATGCTCACACCGAAAATCAACACCTTATACATCGCACCACGAAGACAGTTAAAGGTTGGTGCACACTGCCTACGATTTATTATGCAACTTCGAATCCTGCATATCAATCTAAGCATGTACACACATCCCAACTGCAACTCACGTAGGCTATGCATATGTGAATGGAAAGAGCAATTAATGGGGCCTTAACCACTTAGGGAAGTCCTCTCGATAAATTACTCCTGAACCAATATCAATTATTATGTTCCTTCCAACAACCAACCATACTCCTAAAATCGATTAATGAAATTTACAAACACATGTGGCAGTCCGTGGATTCGAACCCAGGATGCTCACACCGAAAATCAACACCTTATACATCGCACCACGAAGACAGTTAAAGGTTGGTGCACACTGCCTACGATTTATTATGCAACTTCGAATCCTGCATATCAATCTAAGCATGTACACACATCCCAACTGCAACTCACGTAGGCTATGCATATGTGAATGGAAAGAGCAATTAATGGGGCCTTAACCACTTAGGGAAGTCCTCTCGATAAATTACTCCTGAACCAATATCAATTATTATGTTCCTTCCAACAACCAACCATACTCCTAAAATCGATTAATGAAATTTACAAACACATGTGGCAGTCCGTGGATTCGAACCCAGGATGCTCACACCGAAAATCAACACCTTATACATCGCACCACGAAGACAGTTAAAGGTTGGTGCACACTGCCTACGATTTATTATGCAACTTCGAATCCTGCATATCAATCTAAGCATGTACACACATCCCAACTGCAACTCACGTAGGCTATGCATATGTGAATGGAAAGAGCAATTAATGGGGCCTTAACCACTTAGGGAAGTCCTCTCGATAAATTACTCCTGAACCAATATCAATTATTATGTTCCTTCCAACAACCAACCATACTCCTAAAATCGATTAATGAAATTTACAAACACATGTGGCAGTCCGTGGATTCGAACCCAGGATGCTCACACCGAAAATCAACACCTTATACATCGCACCACGAAGACAGTTAAAGGTTGGTGCACACTGCCTACGATTTATTATGCAACTTCGAATCCTGCATATCAATCTAAGCATGTACACACATCCCAACTGCAACTCACGTAGGCTATGCATATGTGAATGGAAAGAGCAATTAATGGGGCCTTAACCACTTAGGGAAGTCCTCTCGATAAATTACTCCTGAACCAATATCAATTATTATGTTCCTTCCAACAACCAACCATACTCCTAAAATCGATTAATGAAATTTACAAACACATGTGGCAGTCCGTGGATTCGAACCCAGGATGCTCACACCGAAAATCAACACCTTATACATCGCACCACGAAGACAGTTAAAGGTTGGTGCACACTGCCTACGATTTATTATGCAACTTCGAATCCTGCATATCAATCTAAGCATGTACACACATCCCAACTGCAACTCACGTAGGCTATGCATATGTGAATGGAAAGAGCAATTAATGGGGCCTTAACCACTTAGGGAAGTCCTCTCGATAAATTACTCCTGAACCAATATCAATTATTATGTTCCTTCCAACAACCAACCATACTCCTAAAATCGATTAATGAAATTTACAAACACATGTGGCAGTCCGTGGATTCGAACCCAGGATGCTCACACCGAAAATCAACACCTTATACATCGCACCACGAAGACAGTTAAAGGTTGGTGCACACTGCCTACGATTTATTATGCAACTTCGAATCCTGCATATCAATCTAAGCATGTACACACATCCCAACTGCAACTCACGTAGGCTATGCATATGTGAATGGAAAGAGCAATTAATGGGGCCTTAACCACTTAGGGAAGTCCTCTCGATAAATTACTCCTGAACCAATATCAATTATTATGTTCCTTCCAACAACCAACCATACTCCTAAAATCGATTAATGAAATTTACAAACACATGTGGCAGTCCGTGGATTCGAACCCAGGATGCTCACACCGAAAATCAACACCTTATACATCGCACCACGAAGACAGTTAAAGGTTGGTGCACACTGCCTACGATTTATTATGCAACTTCGAATCCTGCATATCAATCTAAGCATGTACACACATCCCAACTGCAACTCACGTAGGCTATGCATATGTGAATGGAAAGAGCAATTAATGGGGCCTTAACCACTTAGGGAAGTCCTCTCGATAAATTACTCCTGAACCAATATCAATTATTATGTTCCTTCCAACAACCAACCATACTCCTAAAATCGATTAATGAAATTTACAAACACATGTGGCAGTCCGTGGATTCGAACCCAGGATGCTCACACCGAAAATCAACACCTTATACATCGCACCACGAAGACAGTTAAAGGTTGGTGCACACTGCCTACGATTTATTATGCAACTTCGAATCCTGCATATCAATCTAAGCATGTACACACATCCCAACTGCAACTCACGTAGGCTATGCATATGTGAATGGAAAGAGCAATTAATGGGGCCTTAACCACTTAGGGAAGTCCTCTCGATAAATTACTCCTGAACCAATATCAATTATTATGTTCCTTCCAACAACCAACCATACTCCTAAAATCGATTAATGAAATTTACAAACACATGTGGCAGTCCGTGGATTCGAACCCAGGATGCTCACACCGAAAATCAACACCTTATACATCGCACCACGAAGACAGTTAAAGGTTGGTGCACACTGCCTACGATTTATTATGCAACTTCGAATCCTGCATATCAATCTAAGCATGTACACACATCCCAACTGCAACTCACGTAGGCTATGCATATGTGAATGGAAAGAGCAATTAATGGGGCCTTAACCACTTAGGGAAGTCCTCTCGATAAATTACTCCTGAACCAATATCAATTATTATGTTCCTTCCAACAACCAACCATACTCCTAAAATCGATTAATGAAATTTACAAACACATGTGGCAGTCCGTGGATTCGAACCCAGGATGCTCACACCGAAAATCAACACCTTATACATCGCACCACGAAGACAGTTAAAGGTTGGTGCACACTGCCTACGATTTATTATGCAACTTCGAATCCTGCATATCAATCTAAGCATGTACACACATCCCAACTGCAACTCACGTAGGCTATGCATATGTGAATGGAAAGAGCAATTAATGGGGCCTTAACCACTTAGGGAAGTCCTCTCGATAAATTACTCCTGAACCAATATCAATTATTATGTTCCTTCCAACAACCAACCATACTCCTAAAATCGATTAATGAAATTTACAAACACATGTGGCAGTCCGTGGATTCGAACCCAGGATGCTCACACCGAAAATCAACACCTTATACATCGCACCACGAAGACAGTTAAAGGTTGGTGACACTGCCTACGATTTATTATGCAACTTCGAATCCTGCATATCAATCTAAGCATGTACACACATCCCAACTGCAACTCACGTAGGCTATGCATATGTGAATGGAAAGAGCAATTAATGGGGCCTTAACCACTTAGGGAAGTCCTCTCGATAAATTACTCCTGAACCAATATCAATTATTATGTTCCTTCCAACAACCAACCATACTCCTAAAATCGATTAATGAAATTTACAAACACATGTGGCAGTCCGTGGATTCGAACCCAGGATGCTCACACCGAAAATCAACACCTTATACATCGCACCACGAAGACAGTTAAAGGTTGGTGCACACTGCCTACGATTTATTATGCAACTTCGAATCCTGCATATCAATCTAAGCATGTACACACATCCCAACTGCAACTCACGTAGGCTATGCATATGTGAATGGAAAGAGCAATTAATGGGGCCTTAACCACTTAGGGAAGTCCTCTCGATAAATTACTCCTGAACCAATATCAATTATTATGTTCCTTCCAACAACCAACCATACTCCTAAAATCGATTAATGAAATTTACAAACACATGTGGCAGTCCGTGGATTCGAACCCAGGATGCTCACACCGAAAATCAACACCTTATACATCGCACCACGAAGACAGTTAAAGGTTGGTGCACACTGCCTACGATTTATTATGCAACTTCGAATCCTGCATATCAATCTAAGCATGTACACACATCCCAACTGCAACTCACGTAGGCTATGCATATGTGAATGGAAAGAGCAATTAATGGGGCCTTAACCACTTAGGGAAGTCCTCTCGATAAATTACTCCTGAACCAATATCAATTATTATGTTCCTTCCAACAACCAACCATACTCCTAAAATCGATTAATGAAATTTACAAACACATGTGGCAGTCCGTGGATTCGAACCCAGGATGCTCACACCGAAAATCAACACCTTATACATCGCACCACGAAGACAGTTAAAGGTTGGTGCACACTGCCTACGATTTATTATGCAACTTCGAATCCTGCATATCAATCTAAGCATGTACACACATCCCAACTGCAACTCACGTAGGCTATGCATATGTGAATGGAAAGAGCAATTAATGGGGCCTTAACCACTTAGGGAAGTCCTCTCGATAAATTACTCCTGAACCAATATCAATTATTATGTTCCTTCCAACAACCAACCATACTCCTAAAATCGATTAATGAAATTTACAAACACATGTGGCAGTCCGTGGATTCGAACCCAGGATGCTCACACCGAAAATCAACACCTTATACATCGCACCACGAAGACAGTTAAAGGTTGGTGCACACTGCCTACGATTTATTATGCAACTTCGAATCCTGCATATCAATCTAAGCATGTACACACATCCCAACTGCAACTCACGTAGGCTATGCATATGTGAATGGAAAGAGCAATTAATGGGGCCTTAACCACTTAGGGAAGTCCTCTCGATAAATTACTCCTGAACCAATATCAATTATTATGTTCCTTCCAACAACCAACCATACTCCTAAAATCGATTAATGAAATTTACAAACACATGTGGCAGTCCGTGGATTCGAACCCAGGATGCTCACACCGAAAATCAACACCTTATACATCGCACCACGAAGACAGTTAAAGGTTGGTGCACACTGCCTACGATTTATTATGCAACTTCGAATCCTGCATATCAATCTAAGCATGTACACACATCCCAACTGCAACTCACGTAGGCTATGCATATGTGAATGGAAAGAGCAATTAATGGGGCCTTAACCACTTAGGGAAGTCCTCTCGATAAATTACTCCTGAACCAATATCAATTATTATGTTCCTTCCAACAACCAACCATACTCCTAAAATCGATTAATGAAATTTACAAACACATGTGGCAGTCCGTGGATTCGAACCCAGGATGCTCACACCGAAAATCAACACCTTATACATCGCACCACGAAGACAGTTAAAGGTTGGTGCACACTGCCTACGATTTATTATGCAACTTCGAATCCTGCATATCAATCTAAGCATGTACACACATCCCAACTGCAACTCACGTAGGCTATGCATATGTGAATGGAAAGAGCAATTAATGGGGCCTTAACCACTTAGGGAAGTCCTCTCGATAAATTACTCCTGAACCAATATCAATTATTATGTTCCTTCCAACAACCAACCATACTCCTAAAATCGATTAATGAAATTTACAAACACATGTGGCAGTCCGTGGATTCGAACCCAGGATGCTCACACCGAAAATCAACACCTTATACATCGCACCACGAAGACAGTTAAAGGTTGGTGCACACTGCCTACGATTTATTATGCAACTTCGAATCCTGCATATCAATCTAAGCATGTACACACATCCCAACTGCAACTCACGTAGGCTATGCATATGTGAATGGAAAGAGCAATTAATGGGGCCTTAACCACTTAGGGAAGTCCTCTCGATAAATTACTCCTGAACCAATATCAATTATTATGTTCCTTCCAACAACCAACCATACTCCTAAAATCGATTAATGAAATTTACAAACACATGTGGCAGTCCGTGGATTCGAACCCAGGATGCTCACACCGAAAATCAACACCTTATACATCGCACCACGAAGACAGTTAAAGGTTGGTGCACACTGCCTACGATTTATTATGCAACTTCGAATCCTGCATATCAATCTAAGCATGTACACACATCCCAACTGCAACTCACGTAGGCTATGCATATGTGAATGGAAAGAGCAATTAATGGGGCCTTAACCACTTAGGGAAGTCCTCTCGATAAATTACTCCTGAACCAATATCAATTATTATGTTCCTTCCAACAACCAACCATACTCCTAAAATCGATTAATGAAATTTACAAACACATGTGGCAGTCCGTGGATTCGAACCCAGGATGCTCACACCGAAAATCAACACCTTATACATCGCACCACGAAGACAGTTAAAGGTTGGTGCACACTGCCTACGATTTATTATGCAACTTCGAATCCTGCATATCAATCTAAGCATGTACACACATCCCAACTGCAACTCACGTAGGCTATGCATATGTGAATGGAAAGAGCAATTAATGGGGCCTTAACCACTTAGGGAAGTCCTCTCGATAAATTACTCCTGAACCAATATCAATTATTATGTTCCTTCCAACAACCAACCATACTCCTAAAATCGATTAATGAAATTTACAAACACATGTGGCAGTCCGTGGATTCGAACCCAGGATGCTCACACCGAAAATCAACACCTTATACATCGCACCACGAAGACAGTTAAAGGTTGGTGCACACTGCCTACGATTTATTATGCAACTTCGAATCCTGCATATCAATCTAAGCATGTACACACATCCCAACTGCAACTCACGTAGGCTATGCATATGTGAATGGAAAGAGCAATTAATGGGGCCTTAACCACTTAGGGAAGTCCTCTCGATAAATTACTCCTGAACCAATATCAATTATTATTCCTTCCAACAACCAACCATACTCCTAAAATCGATTAATGAAATTTACAAACACATGTGGCAGTCCGTGGATTCGAACCCAGGATGCTCACACCGAAAATCAACACCTTATACATCGCACCACGAAGACAGTTAAAGGTTGGTGCACACTGCCTACGATTTATTATGCAACTTCGAATCCTGCATATCAATCTAAGCATGTACACACATCCCAACTGCAACTCACGTAGGCTATGCATATGTGAATGGAAAGAGCAATTAATGGGGCCTTAACCACTTAGGGAAGTCCTCTCGATAAATTACTCCTGAACCAATATCAATTATTATGTTCCTTCCAACAACCAACCATACTCCTAAAATCGATTAATGAAATTTACAAACACATGTGGCAGTCCGTGGATTCGAACCCAGGATGCTCACACCGAAAATCAACACCTTATACATCGCACCACGAAGACAGTTAAAGGTTGGTGCACACTGCCTACGATTTATTATGCAACTTCGAATCCTGCATATCAATCTAAGCATGTACACACATCCCAACTGCAACTCACGTAGGCTATGCATATGTGAATGGAAAGAGCAATTAATGGGGCCTTAACCACTTAGGGAAGTCCTCTCGATAAATTACTCCTGAACCAATATCAATTATTATGTTCCTTCCAACAACCAACCATACTCCTAAAATCGATTAATGAAATTTACAAACACATGTGGCAGTCCGTGGATTCGAACCCAGGATGCTCACACCGAAAATCAACACCTTATACATCGCACCACGAAGACAGTTAAAGGTTGGTGCACACTGCCTACGATTTATTATGCAACTTCGAATCCTGCATATCAATCTAAGCATGTACACACATCCCAACTGCAACTCACGTAGGCTATGCATATGTGAATGGAAAGAGCAATTAATGGGGCCTTAACCACTTAGGGAAGTCCTCTCGATAAATTACTCCTGAACCAATATCAATTATTATGTTCCTTCCAACAACCAACCATACTCCTAAAATCGATTAATGAAATTTACAAACACATGTGGCAGTCCGTGGATTCGAACCCAGGATGCTCACACCGAAAATCAACACCTTATACATCGCACCACGAAGACAGTTAAAGGTTGGTGCACACTGCCTACGATTTATTATGCAACTTCGAATCCTGCATATCAATCTAAGCATGTACACACATCCCAACTGCAACTCACGTAGGCTATGCATATGTGAATGGAAAGAGCAATTAATGGGGCCTTAACCACTTAGGGAAGTCCTCTCGATAAATTACTCCTGAACCAATATCAATTATTATGTTCCTTCCAACAACCAACCATACTCCTAAAATCGATTAATGAAATTTACAAACACATGTGGCAGTCCGTGGATTCGAACCCAGGATGCTCACACCGAAAATCAACACCTTATACATCGCACCACGAAGACAGTTAAAGGTTGGTGCACACTGCCTACGATTTATTATGCAACTTCGAATCCTGCATATCAATCTAAGCATGTACACACATCCCAACTGCAACTCACGTAGGCTATGCATATGTGAATGGAAAGAGCAATTAATGGGGCCTTAACCACTTAGGGAAGTCCTCTCGATAAATTACTCCTGAACCAATATCAATTATTATGTTCCTTCCAACAACCAACCATACTCCTAAAATCGATTAATGAAATTTACAAACACATGTGGCAGTCCGTGGATTCGAACCCAGGATGCTCACACCGAAAATCAACACCTTATACATCGCACCACGAAGACAGTTAAAGGTTGGTGCACACTGCCTACGATTTATTATGCAACTTCGAATCCTGCATATCAATCTAAGCATGTACACACATCCCAACTGCAACTCACGTAGGCTATGCATATGTGAATGGAAAGAGCAATTAATGGGGCCTTAACCACTTAGGGAAGTCCTCTCGATAAATTACTCCTGAACCAATATCAATTATTATGTTCCTTCCAACAACCAACCATACTCCTAAAATCGATTAATGAAATTTACAAACACATGTGGCAGTCCGTGGATTCGAACCCAGGATGCTCACACCGAAAATCAACACCTTATACATCGCACCACGAAGACAGTTAAAGGTTGGTGCACACTGCCTACGATTTATTATGCAACTTCGAATCCTGCATATCAATCTAAGCATGTACACACATCCCAACTGCAACTCACGTAGGCTATGCATATGTGAATGGAAAGAGCAATTAATGGGGCCTTAACCACTTAGGGAAGTCCTCTCGATAAATTACTCCTGAACCAATATCAATTATTATGTTCCTTCCAACAACCAACCATACTCCTAAAATCGATTAATGAAATTTACAAACACATGTGGCAGTCCGTGGATTCGAACCCAGGATGCTCACACCGAAAATCAACACCTTATACATCGCACCACGAAGACAGTTAAAGGTTGGTGCACACTGCCTACGATTTATTATGCAACTTCGAATCCTGCATATCAATCTAAGCATGTACACACATCCCAACTGCAACTCACGTAGGCTATGCATATGTGAATGGAAAGAGCAATTAATGGGGCCTTAACCACTTAGGGAAGTCCTCTCGATAAATTACTCCTGAACCAATATCAATTATTATGTTCCTTCCAACAACCAACCATACTCCTAAAATCGATTAATGAAATTTACAAACACATGTGGCAGTCCGTGGATTCGAACCCAGGATGCTCACACCGAAAATCAACACCTTATACATCGCACCACGAAGACAGTTAAAGGTTGGTGCACACTGCCTACGATTTATTATGCAACTTCGAATCCTGCATATCAATCTAAGCATGTACACACATCCCAACTGCAACTCACGTAGGCTATGCATATGTGAATGGAAAGAGCAATTAATGGGGCCTTAACCACTTAGGGAAGTCCTCTCGATAAATTACTCCTGAACCAATATCAATTATTATGTTCCTTCCAACAACCAACCATACTCCTAAAATCGATTAATGAAATTTACAAACACATGTGGCAGTCCGTGGATTCGAACCCAGGATGCTCACACCGAAAATCAACACCTTATACATCGCACCACGAAGACAGTTAAAGGTTGGTGCACACTGCCTACGATTTATTATGCAACTTCGAATCCTGCATATCAATCTAAGCATGTACACACATCCCAACTGCAACTCACGTAGGCTATGCATATGTGAATGGAAAGAGCAATTAATGGGGCCTTAACCACTTAGGGAAGTCCTCTCGATAAATTACTCCTGAACCAATATCAATTATTATGTTCCTTCCAACAACCAACCATACTCCTAAAATCGATTAATGAAATTTACAAACACATGTGGCAGTCCGTGGATTCGAACCCAGGATGCTCACACCGAAAATCAACACCTTATACATCGCACCACGAAGACAGTTAAAGGTTGGTGCACACTGCCTACGATTTATTATGCAACTTCGAATCCTGCATATCAATCTAAGCATGTACACACATCCCAACTGCAACTCACGTAGGCTATGCATATGTGAATGGAAAGAGCAATTAATGGGGCCTTAACCACTTAGGGAAGTCCTCTCGATAAATTACTCCTGAACCAATATCAATTATTATGTTCCTTCCAACAACCAACCATACTCCTAAAATCGATTAATGAAATTTACAAACACATGTGGCAGTCCGTGGATTCGAACCCAGGATGCTCACACCGAAAATCAACACCTTATACATCGCACCACGAAGACAGTTAAAGGTTGGTGCACACTGCCTACGATTTATTATGCAACTTCGAATCCTGCATATCAATCTAAGCATGTACACACATCCCAACTGCAACTCACGTAGGCTATGCATATGTGAATGGAAAGAGCAATTAACCCGTCCAGCCCCGGCTAGTTTTGTAATGTTTGTTCACCAGAACCCGGCCGGTTTTCAAAAAATGGTTTTATTCCAGAAACAATAGCGAATGGGTTAGGAATGAAGGAAAAACCACGAAAAACCGCTCAAAAAGCTTTAAGAATGGTCCTACAGAGCCCCCGAAAACGTATTTTACAAGAGTAAAAAATTGAAGGCAATTACCCCAAAAAAACAGGTTATTGCGCGCTCACGCGCACGCACGTGGACTTTGAGAGTTTTCAACCATCGGCACGGTTGCGTGGGATACGTACACAGTTCCCATACAAATCTGAGCCCTCTTGAGTGGCTACACCTGAGGTTACGGTCGGCGCAATTAGGGTGACGCGCCAGGGGCGTCTCTGGGGCTGTGCGTTACATACATCGCCGACGCGTCAGGCGCGTCGCTGGGGCTGTACGGGTTAATGGGGCCTTAACCACTTAGGGAAGTCCTCTCGATAAATTACTCCTGAACCAATATCAATTATTATGTTCCTTCCAACAACCAACCATACTCCTAAAATCGATTAATGAAATTTACAAACACATGTGGCAGTCCGTGGATTCGAACCCAGGATGCTCACACCGAAAATCAACACCTTATACATCGCACCACGAAGACAGTTAAAGGTTGGTGCACACTGCCTACGATTTATTATGCAACTTCGAATCCTGCATATCAATCTAAGCATGTACACACATCCCAACTGCAACTCACGTAGGCTATGCATATGTGAATGGAAAGAGCAATTAATGGGGCCTTAACCACTTAGGGAAGTCCTCTCGATAAATTACTCCTGAACCAATATCAATTATTATGTTCCTTCCAACAACCAACCATACTCCTAAAATCGATTAATGAAATTTACAAACACATGTGGCAGTCCGTGGATTCGAACCCAGGATGCTCACACCGAAAATCAACACCTTATACATCGCACCACGAAGACAGTTAAAGGTTGGTGCACACTGCCTACGATTTATTATGCAACTTCGAATCCTGCATATCAATCTAAGCATGTACACACATCCCAACTGCAACTCACGTAGGCTATGCATATGTGAATGGAAAGAGCAATTAATGGGGCCTTAACCACTTAGGGAAGTCCTCTCGATAAATTACTCCTGAACCAATATCAATTATTATGTTCCTTCCAACAACCAACCATACTCCTAAAATCGATTAATGAAATTTACAAACACATGTGGCAGTCCGTGGATTCGAACCCAGGATGCTCACACCGAAAATCAACACCTTATACATCGCACCACGAAGACAGTTAAAGGTTGGTGCACACTGCCTACGATTTATTATGCAACTTCGAATCCTGCATATCAATCTAAGCATGTACACACATCCCAACTGCAACTCACGTAGGCTATGCATATGTGAATGGAAAGAGCAATTAATGGGGCCTTAACCACTTAGGGAAGTCCTCTCGATAAATTACTCCTGAACCAATATCAATTATTATGTTCCTTCCAACAACCAACCATACTCCTAAAATCGATTAATGAAATTTACAAACACATGTGGCAGTCCGTGGATTCGAACCCAGGATGCTCACACCGAAAATCAACACCTTATACATCGCACCACGAAGACAGTTAAAGGTTGGTGCACACTGCCTACGATTTATTATGCAACTTCGAATCCTGCATATCAATCTAAGCATGTACACACATCCCAACTGCAACTCACGTAGGCTATGCATATGTGAATGGAAAGAGCAATTAATGGGGCCTTAACCACTTAGGGAAGTCCTCTCGATAAATTACTCCTGAACCAATATCAATTATTATGTTCCTTCCAACAACCAACCATACTCCTAAAATCGATTAATGAAATTTACAAACACATGTGGCAGTCCGTGGATTCGAACCCAGGATGCTCACACCGAAAATCAACACCTTATACATCGCACCACGAAGACAGTTAAAGGTTGGTGCACACTGCCTACGATTTATTATGCAACTTCGAATCCTGCATATCAATCTAAGCATGTACACACATCCCAACTGCAACTCACGTAGGCTATGCATATGTGAATGGAAAGAGCAATTAATGGGGCCTTAACCACTTAGGGAAGTCCTCTCGATAAATTACTCCTGAACCAATATCAATTATTATGTTCCTTCCAACAACCAACCATACTCCTAAAATCGATTAATGAAATTTACAAACACATGTGGCAGTCCGTGGATTCGAACCCAGGATGCTCACACCGAAAATCAACACCTTATACATCGCACCACGAAGACAGTTAAAGGTTGGTGCACACTGCCTACGATTTATTATGCAACTTCGAATCCTGCATATCAATCTAAGCATGTACACACATCCCAACTGCAACTCACGTAGGCTATGCATATGTGAATGGAAAGAGCAATTAATGGGGCCTTAACCACTTAGGGAAGTCCTCTCGATAAATTACTCCTGAACCAATATCAATTATTATGTTCCTTCCAACAACCAACCATACTCCTAAAATCGATTAATGAAATTTACAAACACATGTGGCAGTCCGTGGATTCGAACCCAGGATGCTCACACCGAAAATCAACACCTTATACATCGCACCACGAAGACAGTTAAAGGTTGGTGCACACTGCCTACGATTTATTATGCAACTTCGAATCCTGCATATCAATCTAAGCATGTACACACATCCCAACTGCAACTCACGTAGGCTATGCATATGTGAATGGAAAGAGCAATTAATGGGGCCTTAACCACTTAGGGAAGTCCTCTCGATAAATTACTCCTGAACCAATATCAATTATTATGTTCCTTCCAACAACCAACCATACTCCTAAAATCGATTAATGAAATTTACAAACACATGTGGCAGTCCGTGGATTCGAACCCAGGATGCTCACACCGAAAATCAACACCTTATACATCGCACCACGAAGACAGTTAAAGGTTGGTGCACACTGCCTACGATTTATTATGCAACTTCGAATCCTGCATATCAATCTAAGCATGTACACACATCCCAACTGCAACTCACGTAGGCTATGCATATGTGAATGGAAAGAGCAATTAATGGGGCCTTAACCACTTAGGGAAGTCCTCTCGATAAATTACTCCTGAACCAATATCAATTATTATGTTCCTTCCAACAACCAACCATACTCCTAAAATCGATTAATGAAATTTACAAACACATGTGGCAGTCCGTGGATTCGAACCCAGGATGCTCACACCGAAAATCAACACCTTATACATCGCACCACGAAGACAGTTAAAGGTTGGTGCACACTGCCTACGATTTATTATGCAACTTCGAATCCTGCATATCAATCTAAGCATGTACACACATCCCAACTGCAACTCACGTAGGCTATGCATATGTGAATGGAAAGAGCAATTAATGGGGCCTTAACCACTTAGGGAAGTCCTCTCGATAAATTACTCCTGAACCAATATCAATTATTATGTTCCTTCCAACAACCAACCATACTCCTAAAATCGATTAATGAAATTTACAAACACATGTGGCAGTCCGTGGATTCGAACCCAGGATGCTCACACCGAAAATCAACACCTTATACATCGCACCACGAAGACAGTTAAAGGTTGGTGCACACTGCCTACGATTTATTATGCAACTTCGAATCCTGCATATCAATCTAAGCATGTACACACATCCCAACTGCAACTCACGTAGGCTATGCATATGTGAATGGAAAGAGCAATTAATGGGGCCTTAACCACTTAGGGAAGTCCTCTCGATAAATTACTCCTGAACCAATATCAATTATTATGTTCCTTCCAACAACCAACCATACTCCTAAAATCGATTAATGAAATTTACAAACACATGTGGCAGTCCGTGGATTCGAACCCAGGATGCTCACACCGAAAATCAACACCTTATACATCGCACCACGAAGACAGTTAAAGGTTGGTGCACACTGCCTACGATTTATTATGCAACTTCGAATCCTGCATATCAATCTAAGCATGTACACACATCCCAACTGCAACTCACGTAGGCTATGCATATGTGAATGGAAAGAGCAATTAATGGGGCCTTAACCACTTAGGGAAGTCCTCTCGATAAATTACTCCTGAACCAATATCAATTATTATGTTCCTTCCAACAACCAACCATACTCCTAAAATCGATTAATGAAATTTACAAACACATGTGGCAGTCCGTGGATTCGAACCCAGGATGCTCACACCGAAAATCAACACCTTATACATCGCACCACGAAGACAGTTAAAGGTTGGTGCACACTGCCTACGATTTATTATGCAACTTCGAATCCTGCATATCAATCTAAGCATGTACACACATCCCAACTGCAACTCACGTAGGCTATGCATATGTGAATGGAAAGAGCAATTAATGGGGCCTTAACCACTTAGGGAAGTCCTCTCGATAAATTACTCCTGAACCAATATCAATTATTATGTTCCTTCCAACAACCAACCATACTCCTAAAATCGATTAATGAAATTTACAAACACATGTGGCAGTCCGTGGATTCGAACCCAGGATGCTCACACCGAAAATCAACACCTTATACATCGCACCACGAAGACAGTTAAAGGTTGGTGCACACTGCCTACGATTTATTATGCAACTTCGAATCCTGCATATCAATCTAAGCATGTACACACATCCCAACTGCAACTCACGTAGGCTATGCATATGTGAATGGAAAGAGCAATTAATGGGGCCTTAACCACTTAGGGAAGTCCTCTCGATAAATTACTCCTGAACCAATATCAATTATTATGTTCCTTCCAACAACCAACCATACTCCTAAAATCGATTAATGAAATTTACAAACACATGTGGCAGTCCGTGGATTCGAACCCAGGATGCTCACACCGAAAATCAACACCTTATACATCGCACCACGAAGACAGTTAAAGGTTGGTGCACACTGCCTACGATTTATTATGCAACTTCGAATCCTGCATATCAATCTAAGCATGTACACACATCCCAACTGCAACTCACGTAGGCTATGCATATGTGAATGGAAAGAGCAATTAATGGGGCCTTAACCACTTAGGGAAGTCCTCTCGATAAATTACTCCTGAACCAATATCAATTATTATGTTCCTTCCAACAACCAACCATACTCCTAAAATCGATTAATGAAATTTACAAACACATGTGGCAGTCCGTGGATTCGAACCCAGGATGCTCACACCGAAAATCAACACCTTATACATCGCACCACGAAGACAGTTAAAGGTTGGTGCACACTGCCTACGATTTATTATGCAACTTCGAATCCTGCATATCAATCTAAGCATGTACACACATCCCAACTGCAACTCACGTAGGCTATGCATATGTGAATGGAAAGAGCAATTAATGGGGCCTTAACCACTTAGGGAAGTCCTCTCGATAAATTACTCCTGAACCAATATCAATTATTATGTTCCTTCCAACAACCAACCATACTCCTAAAATCGATTAATGAAATTTACAAACACATGTGGCAGTCCGTGGATTCGAACCCAGGATGCTCACACCGAAAATCAACACCTTATACATCGCACCACGAAGACAGTTAAAGGTTGGTGCACACTGCCTACGATTTATTATGCAACTTCGAATCCTGCATATCAATCTAAGCATGTACACACATCCCAACTGCAACTCACGTAGGCTATGCATATGTGAATGGAAAGAGCAATTAATGGGGCCTTAACCACTTAGGGAAGTCCTTCTTGATAAATTACTCCTGCAATTAATGGGGCCTTAACCACTTAGGGAAGTCCTCTCGATAAATTACTCCTGAACCAATATCAATTATTATGTTCCTTCCAACAACCAACCATACTCCTAAAATCGATTAATGAAATTTACAAACACATGTGGCAGTCCGTGGATTCGAACCCAGGATGCTCACACCGAAAATCAACACCTTATACATCGCACCACGAAGACAGTTAAAGGTTGGTGCACACTGCCTACGATTTATTATGCAACTTCGAATCCTGCATATCAATCTAAGCATGTACACACATCCCAACTGCAACTCACGTAGGCTATGCATATGTGAATGGAAAGAGCAATTAATGGGGCCTTAACCACTTAGGGAAGTCCTCTCGATAAATTACTCCTGAACCAATATCAATTATTATGTTCCTTCCAACAACCAACCATACTCCTAAAATCGATTAATGAAATTTACAAACACATGTGGCAGTCCGTGGATTCGAACCCAGGATGCTCACACCGAAAATCAACACCTTATACATCGCACCACGAAGACAGTTAAAGGTTGGTGCACACTGCCTACGATTTATTATGCAACTTCGAATCCTGCATATCAATCTAAGCATGTACACACATCCCAACTGCAACTCACGTAGGCTATGCATATGTGAATGGAAAGAGCAATTAATGGGGCCTTAACCACTTAGGGAAGTCCTCTCGATAAATTACTCCTGAACCAATATCAATTATTATGTTCCTTCCAACAACCAACCATACTCCTAAAATCGATTAATGAAATTTACAAACACATGTGGCAGTCCGTGGATTCGAACCCAGGATGCTCACACCGAAAATCAACACCTTATACATCGCACCACGAAGACAGTTAAAGGTTGGTGCACACTGCCTACGATTTATTATGCAACTTCGAATCCTGCATATCAATCTAAGCATGTACACACATCCCAACTGCAACTCACGTAGGCTATGCATATGTGAATGGAAAGAGCAATTAATGGGGCCTTAACCACTTAGGGAAGTCCTCTCGATAAATTACTCCTGAACCAATATCAATTATTATGTTCCTTCCAACAACCAACCATACTCCTAAAATCGATTAATGAAATTTACAAACACATGTGGCAGTCCGTGGATTCGAACCCAGGATGCTCACACCGAAAATCAACACCTTATACATCGCACCACGAAGACAGTTAAAGGTTGGTGCTCACTGCCTACGATTTATTATGCAACTTCGAATCCTGCATATCAATCTAAGCATGTACACACATCCCAACTGCAACTCACGTAGGCTATGCATATGTGAATGGAAAGAGCAATTAATGGGGCCTTAACCACTTAGGGAAGTCCTCTCGATAAATTACTCCTGAACCAATATCAATTATTATGTTCCTTCCAACAACCAACCATACTCCTAAAATCGATTAATGAAATTTACAAACACATGTGGCAGTCCGTGGATTCGAACCCAGGATGCTCACACCGAAAATCAACACCTTATACATCGCACCACGAAGACAGTTAAAGGTTGGTGCACACTGCCTACGATTTATTATGCAACTTCGAATCCTGCATATCAATCTAAGCATGTACACACATCCCAACTGCAACTCACGTAGGCTATGCATATGTGAATGGAAAGAGCAATTAATGGGGCCTTAACCACTTAGGGAAGTCCTCTCGATAAATTACTCCTGAACCAATATCAATTATTATGTTCCTTCCAACAACCAACCATACTCCTAAAATCGATTAATGAAATTTACAAACACATGTGGCAGTCCGTGGATTCGAACCCAGGATGCTCACACCGAAAATCAACACCTTATACATCGCACCACGAAGACAGTTAAAGGTTGGTGCACACTGCCTACGATTTATTATGCAACTTCGAATCCTGCATATCAATCTAAGCATGTACACACATCCCAACTGCAACTCACGTAGGCTATGCATATGTGAATGGAAAGAGCAATTAATGGGGCCTTAACCACTTAGGGAAGTCCTCTCGATAAATTACTCCTGAACCAATATCAATTATTATGTTCCTTCCAACAACCAACCATACTCCTAAAATCGATTAATGAAATTTACAAACACATGTGGCAGTCCGTGGATTCGAACCCAGGATGCTCACACCGAAAATCAACACCTTATACATCGCACCACGAAGACAGTTAAAGGTTGGTGCACACTGCCTACGATTTATTATGCAACTTCGAATCCTGCATATCAATCTAAGCATGTACACACATCCCAACTGCAACTCACGTAGGCTATGCATATGTGAATGGAAAGAGCAATTAATGGGGCCTTAACCACTTAGGGAAGTCCTCTCGATAAATTACTCCTGAACCAATATCAATTATTATGTTCCTTCCAACAACCAACCATACTCCTAAAATCGATTAATGAAATTTACAAACACATGTGGCAGTCCGTGGATTCGAACCCAGGATGCTCACACCGAAAATCAACACCTTATACATCGCACCACGAAGACAGTTAAAGGTTGGTGCACACTGCCTACGATTTATTATGCAACTTCGAATCCTGCATATCAATCTAAGCATGTACACACATCCCAACTGCAA
The DNA here is from genome assembly GCA_032716605.1 of Paralithodes platypus. Taxonomy (NCBI): domain Eukaryota; kingdom Metazoa; phylum Arthropoda; class Malacostraca; order Decapoda; family Lithodidae; genus Paralithodes; species Paralithodes platypus. Next base: position 18,547,791 of record CM064496.1, on the reverse strand, counting down.
CTCACGTAGGCTATGCATATGTGAATGGAAAGAGCAATTAATGGGGCCTTAACCACTTAGGGAAGTCCTCTCGATAAATTACTCCTGAACCAATATCAATTATTATGTTCCTTCCAACAACCAACCATACTCCTAAAATCGATTAATGAAATTTACAAACACATGTGGCAGTCCGTGGATTCGAACCCAGGATGCTCACACCGAAAATCAACACCTTATACATCGCACCACGAAGACAGTTAAAGGTTGGTGCACACTGCCTACGATTTATTATGCAACTTCGAATCCTGCATATCAATCTAAGCATGTACACACATCCCAACTGCAACTCACGTAGGCTATGCATATGTGAATGGAAAGAGCAATTAATGGGGCCTTAACCACTTAGGGAAGTCCTCTCGATAAATTACTCCTGAACCAATATCAATTATTATGTTCCTTCCAACAACCAACCATACTCCTAAAATCGATTAATGAAATTTACAAACACATGTGGCAGTCCGTGGATTCGAACCCAGGATGCTCACACCGAAAATCAACACCTTATACATCGCACCACGAAGACAGTTAAAGGTTGGTGCACACTGCCTACGATTTATTATGCAACTTCGAATCCTGCATATCAATCTAAGCATGTACACACATCCCAACTGCAACTCACGTAGGCTATGCATATGTGAATGGAAAGAGCAATTAATGGGGCCTTAACCACTTAGGGAAGTCCTCTCGATAAATTACTCCTGAACCAATATCAATTATTATGTTCCTTCCAACAACCAACCATACTCCTAAAATCGATTAATGAAATTTACAAACACATGTGGCAGTCCGTGGATTCGAACCCAGGATGCTCACACCGAAAATCAACACCTTATACATCGCACCACGAAGACAGTTAAAGGTTGGTGCACACTGCCTACGATTTATTATGCAACTTCGAATCCTGCATATCAATCTAAGCATGTACACACATCCCAACTGCAACTCACGTAGGCTATGCATATGTGAATGGAAAGAGCAATTAATGGGGCCTTAACCACTTAGGGAAGTCCTCTCGATAAATTACTCCTGAACCAATATCAATTATTATGTTCCTTCCAACAACCAACCATACTCCTAAAATCGATTAATGAAATTTACAAACACATGTGGCAGTCCGTGGATTCGAACCCAGGATGCTCACACCGAAAATCAACACCTTATACATCGCACCACGAAGACAGTTAAAGGTTGGTGCACACTGCCTACGATTTATTATGCAACTTCGAATCCTGCATATCAATCTAAGCATGTACACACATCCCAACTGCAACTCACGTAGGCTATGCATATGTGAATGGAAAGAGCAATTAATGGGGCCTTAACCACTTAGGGAAGTCCTCTCGATAAATTACTCCTGAACCAATATCAATTATTATGTTCCTTCCAACAACCAACCATACTCCTAAAATCGATTAATGAAATTTACAAACACATGTGGCAGTCCGTGGATTCGAACCCAGGATGCTCACACCGAAAATCAACACCTTATACATCGCACCACGAAGACAGTTAAAGGTTGGTGCACACTGCCTACGATTTATTATGCAACTTCGAATCCTGCATATCAATCTAAGCATGTACACACATCCCAACTGCAACTCACGTAGGCTATGCATATGTGAATGGAAAGAGCAATTAATGGGGCCTTAACCACTTAGGGAAGTCCTCTCGATAAATTACTCCTGAACCAATATCAATTATTATGTTCCTTCCAACAACCAACCATACTCCTAAAATCGATTAATGAAATTTACAAACACATGTGGCAGTCCGTGGATTCGAACCCAGGATGCTCACACCGAAAATCAACACCTTATACATCGCACCACGAAGACAGTTAAAGGTTGGTGCAGCACTGCCTACGATTTATTATGCAACTTCGAATCCTGCATATCAATCTAAGCATGTACACACATCCCAACTGCAACTCACGTAGGCTATGCATATGTGAATGGAAAGAGCAATTAATGGGGCCTTAACCACTTAGGGAAGTCCTCTCGATAAATTACTCCTGAACCAATATCAATTATTATGTTCCTTCCAACAACCAACCATACTCCTAAAATCGATTAATGAAATTTACAAACACATGTGGCAGTCCGTGGATTCGAACCCAGGATGCTCACACCGAAAATCAACACCTTATACATCGCACCACGAAGACAGTTAAAGGTTGGTGCACACTGCCTACGATTTATTATGCAACTTCGAATCCTGCATATCAATCTAAGCATGTACACACATCCCAACTGCAACTCACGTAGGCTATGCATATGTGAATGGAAAGAGCAATTAATGGGGCCTTAACCACTTAGGGAAGTCCTCTCGATAAATTACTCCTGAACCAATATCAATTATTATGTTCCTTCCAACAACCAACCATACTCCTAAAATCGATTAATGAAATTTACAAACACATGTGGCAGTCCGTGGATTCGAACCCAGGATGCTCACACCGAAAATCAACACCTTATACATCGCACCACGAAGACAGTTAAAGGTTGGTGCACACTGCCTACGATTTATTATGCAACTTCGAATCCTGCATATCAATCTAAGCATGTACACACATCCCAACTGCAACTCACGTAGGCTATGCATATGTGAATGGAAAGAGCAATTAATGGGGCCTTAACCACTTAGGGAAGTCCTCTCGATAAATTACTCCTGAACCAATATCAATTATTATGTTCCTTCCAACAACCAACCATACTCCTAAAATCGATTAATGAAATTTACAAACACATGTGGCAGTCCGTGGATTCGAACCCAGGATGCTCACACCGAAAATCAACACCTTATACATCGCACCACGAAGACAGTTAAAGGTTGGTGCACACTGCCTACGATTTATTATGCAACTTCGAATCCTGCATATCAATCTAAGCATGTACACACATCCCAACTGCAACTCACGTAGGCTATGCATATGTGAATGGAAAGAGCAATTAATGGGGCCTTAACCACTTAGGGAAGTCCTCTCGATAAATTACTCCTGAACCAATATCAATTATTATGTTCCTTCCAACAACCAACCATACTCCTAAAATCGATTAATGAAATTTACAAACACATGTGGCAGTCCGTGGATTCGAACCCAGGATGCTCACACCGAAAATCAACACCTTATACATCGCACCACGAAGACAGTTAAAGGTTGGTGCACACTGCCTACGATTTATTATGCAACTTCGAATCCTGCATATCAATCTAAGCATGTACACACATCCCAACTGCAACTCACGTAGGCTATGCATATGTGAATGGAAAGAGCAATTAATGGGGCCTTAACCACTTAGGGAAGTCCTCTCGATAAATTACTCCTGAACCAATATCAATTATTATGTTCCTTCCAACAACCAACCATACTCCTAAAATCGATTAATGAAATTTACAAACACATGTGGCAGTCCGTGGATTCGAACCCAGGATGCTCACACCGAAAATCAACACCTTATACATCGCACCACGAAGACAGTTAAAGGTTGGTGCACACTGCCTACGATTTATTATGCAACTTCGAATCCTGCATATCAATCTAAGCATGTACACACATCCCAACTGCAACTCACGTAGGCTATGCATATGTGAATGGAAAGAGCAATTAATGGGGCCTTAACCACTTAGGGAAGTCCTCTCGATAAATTACTCCTGAACCAATATCAATTATTATGTTCCTTCCAACAACCAACCATACTCCTAAAATCGATTAATGAAATTTACAAACACATGTGGCAGTCCGTGGATTCGAACCCAGGATGCTCACACCGAAAATCAACACCTTATACATCGCACCACGAAGACAGTTAAAGGTTGGTGCACACTGCCTACGATTTATTATGCAACTTCGAATCCTGCATATCAATCTAAGCATGTACACACATCCCAACTGCAACTCACGTAGGCTATGCATATGTGAATGGAAAGAGCAATTAATGGGGCCTTAACCACTTAGGGAAGTCCTCTCGATAAATTACTCCTGAACCAATATCAATTATTATGTTCCTTCCAACAACCAACCATACTCCTAAAATCGATTAATGAAATTTACAAACACATGTGGCAGTCCGTGGATTCGAACCCAGGATGCTCACACCGAAAATCAACACCTTATACATCGCACCACGAAGACAGTTAAAGGTTGGTGCACCCTGCCTACGATTTATTATGCAACTTCGAATCCTGCATATCAATCTAAGCATGTACACACATCCCAACTGCAACTCACGTAGGCTATGCATATGTGAATGGAAAGAGCAATTAATGGGGCCTTAACCACTTAGGGAAGTCCTCTCGATAAATTACTCCTGAACCAATATCAATTATTATGTTCCTTCCAACAACCAACCATACTCCTAAAATCGATTAATGAAATTTACAAACACATGTGGCAGTCCGTGGATTCGAACCCAGGATGCTCACACCGAAAATCAACACCTTATACATCGCACCACGAAGACAGTTAAAGGTTGGTGCACACTGCCTACGATTTATTATGCAACTTCGAATCCTGCATATCAATCTAAGCATGTACACACATCCCAACTGCAACTCACGTAGGCTATGCATATGTGAATGGAAAGAGCAATTAATGGGGCCTTAACCACTTAGGGAAGTCCTCTCGATAAATTACTCCTGAACCAATATCAATTATTATGTTCCTTCCAACAACCAACCATACTCCTAAAATCGATTAATGAAATTTACAAACACATGTGGCAGTCCGTGGATTCGAACCCAGGATGCTCACACCGAAAATCAACACCTTATACATCGCACCACGAAGACAGTTAAAGGTTGGTGCACACTGCCTACGATTTATTATGCAACTTCGAATCCTGCATATCAATCTAAGCATGTACACACATCCCAACTGCAACTCACGTAGGCTATGCATATGTGAATGGAAAGAGCAATTAATGGGGCCTTAACCACTTAGGGAAGTCCTCTCGATAAATTACTCCTGAACCAATATCAATTATTATGTTCCTTCCAACAACCAACCATACTCCTAAAATCGATTAATGAAATTTACAAACACATGTGGCAGTCCGTGGATTCGAACCCAGGATGCTCACACCGAAAATCAACACCTTATACATCGCACCACGAAGACAGTTAAAGGTTGGTGCACACTGCCTACGATTTATTATGCAACTTCGAATCCTGCATATCAATCTAAGCATGTACACACATCCCAACTGCAACTCACGTAGGCTATGCATATGTGAATGGAAAGAGCAATTAATGGGGCCTTAACCACTTAGGGAAGTCCTCTCGATAAATTACTCCTGAACCAATATCAATTATTATGTTCCTTCCAACAACCAACCATACTCCTAAAATCGATTAATGAAATTTACAAACACATGTGGCAGTCCGTGGATTCGAACCCAGGATGCTCACACCGAAAATCAACACCTTATACATCGCACCACGAAGACAGTTAAAGGTTGGTGCACACTGCCTACGATTTATTATGCAACTTCGAATCCTGCATATCAATCTAAGCATGTACACACATCCCAACTGCAACTCACGTAGGCTATGCATATGTGAATGGAAAGAGCAATTAATGGGGCCTTAACCACTTAGGGAAGTCCTCTCGATAAATTACTCCTGAACCAATATCAATTATTATGTTCCTTCCAACAACCAACCATACTCCTAAAATCGATTAATGAAATTTACAAACACATGTGGCAGTCCGTGGATTCGAACCCAGGATGCTCACACCGAAAATCAACACCTTATACATCGCACCACGAAGACAGTTAAAGGTTGGTGCACACTGCCTACGATTTATTATGCAACTTCGAATCCTGCATATCAATCTAAGCATGTACACACATCCCAACTGCAACTCACGTAGGCTATGCATATGTGAATGGAAAGAGCAATTAATGGGGCCTTAACCACTTAGGGAAGTCCTCTCGATAAATTACTCCTGAACCAATATCAATTATTATGTTCCTTCCAACAACCAACCATACTCCTAAAATCGATTAATGAAATTTACAAACACATGTGGCAGTCCGTGGATTCGAACCCAGGATGCTCACACCGAAAATCAACACCTTATACATCGCACCACGAAGACAGTTAAAGGTTGGTGCACACTGCCTACGATTTATTATGCAACTTCGAATCCTGCATATCAATCTAAGCATGTACACACATCCCAACTGCAACTCACGTAGGCTATGCATATGTGAATGGAAAGAGCAATTAATGGGGCCTTAACCACTTAGGGAAGTCCTCTCGATAAATTACTCCTGAACCAATATCAATTATTATGTTCCTTCCAACAACCAACCATACTCCTAAAATCGATTAATGAAATTTACAAACACATGTGGCAGTCCGTGGATTCGAACCCAGGATGCTCACACCGAAAATCAACACCTTATACATCGCACCACGAAGACAGTTAAAGGTTGGTGCACACTGCCTACGATTTATTATGCAACTTCGAATCCTGCATATCAATCTAAGCATGTACACACATCCCAACTGCAACTCACGTAGGCTATGCATATGTGAATGGAAAGAGCAATTAATGGGGCCTTAACCACTTAGGGAAGTCCTCTCGATAAATTACTCCTGAACCAATATCAATTATTATGTTCCTTCCAACAACCAACCATACTCCTAAAATCGATTAATGAAATTTACAAACACATGTGGCAGTCCGTGGATTCGAACCCAGGATGCTCACACCGAAAATCAACACCTTATACATCGCACCACGAAGACAGTTAAAGGTTGGTGCACACTGCCTACGATTTATTATGCAACTTCGAATCCTGCATATCAATCTAAGCATGTACACACATCCCAACTGCAACTCACGTAGGCTATGCATATGTGAATGGAAAGAGCAATTAATGGGGCCTTAACCACTTAGGGAAGTCCTCTCGATAAATTACTCCTGAACCAATATCAATTATTATGTTCCTTCCAACAACCAACCATACTCCTAAAATCGATTAATGAAATTTACAAACACATGTGGCAGTCCGTGGATTCGAACCCAGGATGCTCACACCGAAAATCAACACCTTATACATCGCACCACGAAGACAGTTAAAGGTTGGTGCACACTGCCTACGATTTATTATGCAACTTCGAATCCTGCATATCAATCTAAGCATGTACACACATCCCAACTGCAACTCACGTAGGCTATGCATATGTGAATGGAAAGAGCAATTAATGGGGCCTTAACCACTTAGGGAAGTCCTCTCGATAAATTACTCCTGAACCAATATCAATTATTATGTTCCTTCCAACAACCAACCATACTCCTAAAATCGATTAATGAAATTTACAAACACATGTGGCAGTCCGTGGATTCGAACCCAGGATGCTCACACCGAAAATCAACACCTTATACATCGCACCACGAAGACAGTTAAAGGTTGGTGCACACTGCCTACGATTTATTATGCAACTTCGAATCCTGCATATCAATCTAAGCATGTACACACATCCCAACTGCAACTCACGTAGGCTATGCATATGTGAATGGAAAGAGCAATTAATGGGGCCTTAACCACTTAGGGAAGTCCTCTCGATAAATTACTCCTGAACCAATATCAATTATTATGTTCCTTCCAACAACCAACCATACTCCTAAAATCGATTAATGAAATTTACAAACACATGTGGCAGTCCGTGGATTCGAACCCAGGATGCTCACACCGAAAATCAACACCTTATACATCGCACCACGAAGACAGTTAAAGGTTGGTGCACACTGCCTACGATTTATTATGCAACTTCGAATCCTGCATATCAATCTAAGCATGTACACACATCCCAACTGCAACTCACGTAGGCTATGCATATGTGAATGGAAAGAGCAATTAATGGGGCCTTAACCACTTAGGGAAGTCCTCTCGATAAATTACTCCTGAACCAATATCAATTATTATGTTCCTTCCAACAACCAACCATACTCCTAAAATCGATTAATGAAATTTACAAACACATGTGGCAGTCCGTGGATTCGAACCCAGGATGCTCACACCGAAAATCAACACCTTATACATCGCACCACGAAGACAGTTAAAGGTTGGTGCACACTGCCTACGATTTATTATGCAACTTCGAATCCTGCATATCAATCTAAGCATGTACACACATCCCAACTGCAACTCACGTAGGCTATGCATATGTGAATGGAAAGAGCAATTAATGGGGCCTTAACCACTTAGGGAAGTCCTCTCGATAAATTACTCCTGAACCAATATCAATTATTATGTTCCTTCCAACAACCAACCATACTCCTAAAATCGATTAATGAAATTTACAAACACATGTGGCAGTCCGTGGATTCGAACCCAGGATGCTCACACCCGAAAATCAACACCTTATACATCGCACCACGAAGACAGTTAAAGGTTGGTGCACACTGCCTACGATTTATTATGCAACTTCGAATCCTGCATATCAATCTAAGCATGTACACACATCCCAACTGCAA
>CM064496.1:18140541-18539161 GCA_032716605.1 Paralithodes platypus | reverse complement strand
ATCAATCTAAGCATGTACACACATCCCAACTGCAACTCACGTATAGCATATGTGAATGGAAAGAGCCAATTAATGGGGCCTTTACACTTAGGGAAGTCCTCGATAAATTACTCCTGACCATAGCAATCATTATGTTGCCTATCCAACAAATACACATACAACCTAAATCGATTAATGAAATTTACACCACATGTGGCAGTCCGTGGATTCGAACCCCGGATGCTCCATCACACCGAATCAACTCAACACCTTAACATCGCACCACGAAGACAGTTAAAGGTTGGTGCACAGCCTACGATTTATTATGCAACTTCGAATCCTGCATATCATCAAGCATTTACAACACATCCCAACTCAACTCACGTAGGCTATGCATATGTGAAGGGATTGAAAGAGCAATTAATGGGGCCTTAACCACTTAGGGAAGTCCTCTCGATAAATTACTCCTGAACCAATATCAATTATTATGTTCCTTCCAACAACCAACCATACTCCTAAAATCGATTAATGAAATTTACAAACACATGTGGCAGTCCGTGGATTCGAACCCAGGATGCTCACACCGAAAATCAACACCTTATACATCGCACCACGAAGACAGTTAAAGGTTGGTGCACACTGCCTACGATTTATTATGCAACTTCGAATCCTGCATATCAATCTAAGCATGTACACACATCCCAACTGCAACTCACGTAGGCTATGCATATGTGAATGGAAAGAGCAATTAATGGGGCCTTAACCACTTAGGGAAGTCCTCTCGATAAATTACTCCTGAACCAATATCAATTATTATGTTCCTTCCAACAACCAACCATACTCCTAAAATCGATTAATGAAATTTACAAACACATGTGGCAGTCCGTGGATTCGAACCCAGGATGCTCACACCGAAAATCAACACCTTATACATCGCACCACGAAGACAGTTAAAGGTTGGTGCACACTGCCTACGATTTATTATGCAACTTCGAATCCTGCATATCAATCTAAGCATGTACACACATCCCAACTGCAACTCACGTAGGCTATGCATATGTGAATGGAAAGAGCAATTAATGGGGCCTTAACCACTTAGGGAAGTCCTCTCGATAAATTACTCCTGAACCAATATCAATTATTATGTTCCTTCCAACAACCAACCATACTCCTAAAATCGATTAATGAAATTTACAAACACATGTGGCAGTCCGTGGATTCGAACCCAGGATGCTCACACCGAAAATCAACACCTTATACATCGCACCACGAAGACAGTTAAAGGTTGGTGCACACTGCCTACGATTTATTATGCAACTTCGAATCCTGCATATCAATCTAAGCATGTACACACATCCCAACTGCAACTCACGTAGGCTATGCATATGTGAATGGAAAGAGCAATTAATGGGGCCTTAACCACTTAGGGAAGTCCTCTCGATAAATTACTCCTGAACCAATATCAATTATTATGTTCCTTCCAACAACCAACCATACTCCTAAAATCGATTAATGAAATTTACAAACACATGTGGCAGTCCGTGGATTCGAACCCAGGATGCTCACACCGAAAATCAACACCTTATACATCGCACCACGAAGACAGTTAAAGGTTGGTGCACACTGCCTACGATTTATTATGCAACTTCGAATCCTGCATATCAATCTAAGCATGTACACACATCCCAACTGCAACTCACGTAGGCTATGCATATGTGAATGGAAAGAGCAATTAATGGGGCCTTAACCACTTAGGGAAGTCCTCTCGATAAATTACTCCTGAACCAATATCAATTATTATGTTCCTTCCAACAACCAACCATACTCCAAAAATCGATTAATGAAATTTACAAACACATGTGGCAGTCCGTGGATTCGAACCCAGGATGCTCACACCGAAAATCAACACCTTATACATCGCACCACGAAGACAGTTAAAGGTTGGTGCACACTGCCTACGATTTATTATGCAACTTCGAATCCTGCATATCAATCTAAGCATGTACACACATCCCAACTGCAACTCACGTAGATAGCCTACGTGAGTATGTGAATGGAAAGAGCAATTAATGGGGCCTTAACCACTTAGGGAAGTCCTTCTTGATAAATTACTCCTGAACCAATATCAATTATTATGTTCCTTCCAACAACCAACCATACTCCTAAAATCGATTAATGAAATTTACAAACACATGTGGCAGTCCGTGGATTCGAACCCAGGATGCTCACACCGAAAATCAACACCTTATACATCGCACCACGAAGACAGTTAAAGGTTGGTGCACACTGCCTACGATTTATTATGCAACTTCGAATCCTGCATATCAATCTAAGCATGTACACACATCCCAACTGCAACTCACGTAGGCTATGCATATGTGAATGGAAAGAGCAATTAATGGGGCCTTAACCACTTAGGGAAGTCCTCTCGATAAATTACTCCTGAACCAATATCAATTATTATGTTCCTTCCAACAACCAACCATACTCCTAAAATCGATTAATGAAATTTACAAACACATGTGGCAGTCCGTGGATTCGAACCAGGATGCTCACACCGAAAATCAACACCTTATACATCGCACCACGAAGACAGTTAAAGGTTGGTGCACACTGCCTACGATTTATTATGCAACTTCGAATCCTGCATATCAATCTAAGCATGTACACACATCCCAACTGCAACTCACGTAGGCTATGCATATGTGAATGGAAAGAGCAATTAATGGGGCCTTAACCACTTAGGGAAGTCCTCTCGATAAATTACTCCTGAACCAATATCAATTATTATGTTCCTTCCAACAACCAACCATACTCCTAAAATCGATTAATGAAATTTACAAACACATGTGGCAGTCCGTGGATTCGAACCCAGGATGCTCACACCGAAAATCAACACCTTATACATCGCACCACGAAGACAGTTAAAGGTTGGTGCACACTGCCTACGATTTATTATGCAACTTCGAATCCTGCATATCAATCTAAGCATGTACACACATCCCAACTGCAACTCACGTAGGCTATGCATATGTGAATGGAAAGAGCAATTAATGGGGCCTTAACCACTTAGGGAAGTCCTCTCGATAAATTACTCCTGAACCAATATCAATTATTATGTTCCTTCCAACAACCAACCATACTCCTAAAATCGATTAATGAAATTTACAAACACATGTGGCAGTCCGTGGATTCGAACCCAGGATGCTCACACCGAAAATCAACACCTTATACATCGCACCACGAAGACAGTTAAAGGTTGGTGCACACTGCCTACGATTTATTATGCAACTTCGAATCCTGCATATCAATCTAAGCATGTACACACATCCCAACTGCAACTCACGTAGGCTATGCATATGTGAATGGAAAGAGCAATTAATGGGGCCTTAACCACTTAGGGAAGTCCTCTCGATAAATTACTCCTGAACCAATATCAATTATTATGTTCCTTCCAACAACCAACCATACTCCTAAAATCGATTAATGAAATTTACAAACACATGTGGCAGTCCGTGGATTCGAACCCAGGATGCTCACACCGAAAATCAACACCTTATACATCGCACCACGAAGACAGTTAAAGGTTGGTGCACACTGCCTACGATTTATTATGCAACTTCGAATCCTGCATATCAATCTAAGCATGTACACACATCCCAACTGCAACTCACGTAGGCTATGCATATGTGAATGGAAAGAGCAATTAATGGGGCCTTAACCACTTAGGGAAGTCCTCTCGATAAATTACTCCTGAACCAATATCAATTATTATGTTCCTTCCAACAACCAACCATACTCCTAAAATCGATTAATGAAATTTACAAACACATGTGGCAGTCCGTGGATTCGAACCCAGGATGCTCACACCGAAAATCAACACCTTATACATCGCACCACGAAGACAGTTAAAGGTTGGTGCACACTGCCTACGATTTATTATGCAACTTCGAATCCTGCATATCAATCTAAGCATGTACACACATCCCAACTGCAACTCACGTAGGCTATGCATATGTGAATGGAAAGAGCAATTAATGGGGCCTTAACCACTTAGGGAAGTCCTCTCGATAAATTACTCCTGAACCAATATCAATTATTATGTTCCTTCCAACAACCAACCATACTCCTAAAATCGATTAATGAAATTTACAAACACATGTGGCAGTCCGTGGATTCGAACCCAGGATGCTCACACCGAAAATCAACACCTTATACATCGCACCACGAAGACAGTTAAAGGTTGGTGCACACTGCCTACGATTTATTATGCAACTTCGAATCCTGCATATCAATCTAAGCATGTACACACATCCCAACTGCAACTCACGTAGGCTATGCATATGTGAATGGAAAGAGCAATTAATGGGGCCTTAACCACTTAGGGAAGTCCTCTCGATAAATTACTCCTGAACCAATATCAATTATTATGTTCCTTCCAACAACCAACCATACTCCTAAAATCGATTAATGAAATTTACAAACACATGTGGCAGTCCGTGGATTCGAACCCAGGATGCTCACACCGAAAATCAACACCTTATACATCGCACCACGAAGACAGTTAAAGGTTGGTGCACACTGCCTACGATTTATTATGCAACTTCGAATCCTGCATATCAATCTAAGCATGTACACACATCCCAACTGCAACTCACGTAGGCTATGCATATGTGAATGGAAAGAGCAATTAATGGGGCCTTAACCACTTAGGGAAGTCCTCTCGATAAATTACTCCTGAACCAATATCAATTATTATGTTCCTTCCAACAACCAACCATACTCCTAAAATCGATTAATGAAATTTACAAACACATGTGGCAGTCCGTGGATTCGAACCCAGGATGCTCACACCGAAAATCAACACCTTATACATCGCACCACGAAGACAGTTAAAGGTTGGTGCACACTGCCTACGATTTATTATGCAACTTCGAATCCTGCATATCAATCTAAGCATGTACACACATCCCAACTGCAACTCACGTAGGCTATGCATATGTGAATGGAAAGAGCAATTAATGGGGCCTTAACCACTTAGGGAAGTCCTCTCGATAAATTACTCCTGAACCAATATCAATTATTATGTTCCTTCCAACAACCAACCATACTCCTAAAATCGATTAATGAAATTTACAAACACATGTGGCAGTCCGTGGATTCGAACCCAGGATGCTCACACCGAAAATCAACACCTTATACATCGCACCACGAAGACAGTTAAAGGTTGGTGCACACTGCCTACGATTTATTATGCAACTTCGAATCCTGCATATCAATCTAAGCATGTACACACATCCCAACTGCAACTCACGTAGGCTATGCATATGTGAATGGAAAGAGCAATTAATGGGGCCTTAACCACTTAGGGAAGTCCTCTCGATAAATTACTCCTGAACCAATATCAATTATTATGTTCCTTCCAACAACCAACCATACTCCTAAAATCGATTAATGAAATTTACAAACACATGTGGCAGTCCGTGGATTCGAACCCAGGATGCTCACACCGAAAATCAACACCTTATACATCGCACCACGAAGACAGTTAAAGGTTGGTGCACACTGCCTACGATTTATTATGCAACTTCGAATCCTGCATATCAATCTAAGCATGTACACACATCCCAACTGCAACTCACGTAGGCTATGCATATGTGAATGGAAAGAGCAATTAATGGGGCCTTAACCACTTAGGGAAGTCCTCTCGATAAATTACTCCTGAACCAATATCAATTATTATGTTCCTTCCAACAACCAACCATACTCCTAAAATCGATTAATGAAATTTACAAACACATGTGGCAGTCCGTGGATTCGAACCCAGGATGCTCACACCGAAAATCAACACCTTATACATCGCACCACGAAGACAGTTAAAGGTTGGTGCACACTGCCTACGATTTATTATGCAACTTCGAATCCTGCATATCAATCTAAGCATGTACACACATCCCAACTGCAACTCACGTAGGCTATGCATATGTGAATGGAAAGAGCAATTAATGGGGCCTTAACCACTTAGGGAAGTCCTCTCGATAAATTACTCCTGAACCAATATCAATTATTATGTTCCTTCCAACAACCAACCATACTCCTAAAATCGATTAATGAAATTTACAAACACATGTGGCAGTCCGTGGATTCGAACCCAGGATGCTCACACCGAAAATCAACACCTTATACATCGCACCACGAAGACAGTTAAAGGTTGGTGCACACTGCCTACGATTTATTATGCAACTTCGAATCCTGCATATCAATCTAAGCATGTACACACATCCCAACTGCAACTCACGTAGGCTATGCATATGTGAATGGAAAGAGCAATTAATGGGGCCTTAACCACTTAGGGAAGTCCTCTCGATAAATTACTCCTGAACCAATATCAATTATTATGTTCCTTCCAACAACCAACCATACTCCTAAAATCGATTAATGAAATTTACAAACACATGTGGCAGTCCGTGGATTCGAACCCAGGATGCTCACACCGAAAATCAACACCTTATACATCGCACCACGAAGACAGTTAAAGGTTGGTGCACACTGCCTACGATTTATTATGCAACTTCGAATCCTGCATATCAATCTAAGCATGTACACACATCCCAACTGCAACTCACGTAGGCTATGCATATGTGAATGGAAAGAGCAATTAATGGGGCCTTAACCACTTAGGGAAGTCCTCTCGATAAATTACTCCTGAACCAATATCAATTATTATGTTCCTTCCAACAACCAACCATACTCCTAAAATCGATTAATGAAATTTACAAACACATGTGGCAGTCCGTGGATTCGAACCCAGGATGCTCACACCGAAAATCAACACCTTATACATCGCACCACGAAGACAGTTAAAGGTTGGTGCACACTGCCTACGATTTATTATGCAACTTCGAATCCTGCATATCAATCTAAGCATGTACACACATCCCAACTGCAACTCACGTAGGCTATGCATATGTGAATGGAAAGAGCAATTAATGGGGCCTTAACCACTTAGGGAAGTCCTCTCGATAAATTACTCCTGAACCAATATCAATTATTATGTTCCTTCCAACAACCAACCATACTCCTAAAATCGATTAATGAAATTTACAAACACATGTGGCAGTCCGTGGATTCGAACCCAGGATGCTCACACCGAAAATCAACACCTTATACATCGCACCACGAAGACAGTTAAAGGTTGGTGCACACTGCCTACGATTTATTATGCAACTTCGAATCCTGCATATCAATCTAAGCATGTACACACATCCCAACTGCAACTCACGTAGGCTATGCATATGTGAATGGAAAGAGCAATTAATGGGGCCTTAACCACTTAGGGAAGTCCTCTCGATAAATTACTCCTGAACCAATATCAATTATTATGTTCCTTCCAACAACCAACCATACTCCTAAAATCGATTAATGAAATTTACAAACACATGTGGCAGTCCGTGGATTCGAACCCAGGATGCTCACACCGAAAATCAACACCTTATACATCGCACCACGAAGACAGTTAAAGGTTGGTGCACACTGCCTACGATTTATTATGCAACTTCGAATCCTGCATATCAATCTAAGCATGTACACACATCCCAACTGCAACTCACGTAGGCTATGCATATGTGAATGGAAAGAGCAATTAATGGGGCCTTAACCACTTAGGGAAGTCCTCTCGATAAATTACTCCTGAACCAATATCAATTATTATGTTCCTTCCAACAACCAACCATACTCCTAAAATCGATTAATGAAATTTACAAACACATGTGGCAGTCCGTGGATTCGAACCCAGGATGCTCACACCGAAAATCAACACCTTATACATCGCACCACGAAGACAGTTAAAGGTTGGTGCACACTGCCTACGATTTATTATGCAACTTCGAATCCTGCATATCAATCTAAGCATGTACACACATCCCAACTGCAACTCACGTAGGCTATGCATATGTGAATGGAAAGAGCAATTAATGGGGCCTTAACCACTTAGGGAAGTCCTCTCGATAAATTACTCCTGAACCAATATCAATTATTATGTTCCTTCCAACAACCAACCATACTCCTAAAATCGATTAATGAAATTTACAAACACATGTGGCAGTCCGTGGATTCGAACCCAGGATGCTCACACCGAAAATCAACACCTTATACATCGCACCACGAAGACAGTTAAAGGTTGGTGCACACTGCCTACGATTTATTATGCAACTTCGAATCCTGCATATCAATCTAAGCATGTACACACATCCCAACTGCAACTCACGTAGGCTATGCATATGTGAATGGAAAGAGCAATTAATGGGGCCTTAACCACTTAGGGAAGTCCTCTCGATAAATTACTCCTGAACCAATATCAATTATTATGTTCCTTCCAACAACCAACCATACTCCTAAAATCGATTAATGAAATTTACAAACACATGTGGCAGTCCGTGGATTCGAACCCAGGATGCTCACACCGAAAATCAACACCTTATACATCGCACCACGAAGACAGTTAAAGGTTGGTGCACACTGCCTACGATTTATTATGCAACTTCGAATCCTGCATATCAATCTAAGCATGTACACACATCCCAACTGCAACTCACGTAGGCTATGCATATGTGAATGGAAAGAGCAATTAATGGGGCCTTAACCACTTAGGGAAGTCCTCTCGATAAATTACTCCTGAACCAATATCAATTATTATGTTCCTTCCAACAACCAACCATACTCCTAAAATCGATTAATGAAATTTACAAACACATGTGGCAGTCCGTGGATTCGAACCCAGGATGCTCACACCGAAAATCAACACCTTATACATCGCACCACGAAGACAGTTAAAGGTTGGTGCACACTGCCTACGATTTATTATGCAACTTCGAATCCTGCATATCAATCTAAGCATGTACACACATCCCAACTGCAACTCACGTAGGCTATGCATATGTGAATGGAAAGAGCAATTAATGGGGCCTTAACCACTTAGGGAAGTCCTCTCGATAAATTACTCCTGAACCAATATCAATTATTATGTTCCTTCCAACAACCAACCATACTCCTAAAATCGATTAATGAAATTTACAAACACATGTGGCAGTCCGTGGATTCGAACCCAGGATGCTCACACCGAAAATCAACACCTTATACATCGCACCACGAAGACAGTTAAAGGTTGGTGCACACTGCCTACGATTTATTATGCAACTTCGAATCCTGCATATCAATCTAAGCATGTACACACATCCCAACTGCAACTCACGTAGGCTATGCATATGTGAATGGAAAGAGCAATTAATGGGGCCTTAACCACTTAGGGAAGTCCTCTCGATAAATTACTCCTGAACCAATATCAATTATTATGTTCCTTCCAACAACCAACCATACTCCTAAAATCGATTAATGAAATTTACAAACACATGTGGCAGTCCGTGGATTCGAACCCAGGATGCTCACACCGAAAATCAACACCTTATACATCGCACCACGAAGACAGTTAAAGGTTGGTGCACACTGCCTACGATTTATTATGCAACTTCGAATCCTGCATATCAATCTAAGCATGTACACACATCCCAACTGCAACTCACGTAGGCTATGCATATGTGAATGGAAAGAGCAATTAATGGGGCCTTAACCACTTAGGGAAGTCCTCTCGATAAATTACTCCTGAACCAATATCAATTATTATGTTCCTTCCAACAACCAACCATACTCCTAAAATCGATTAATGAAATTTACAAACACATGTGGCAGTCCGTGGATTCGAACCCAGGATGCTCACACCGAAAATCAACACCTTATACATCGCACCACGAAGACAGTTAAAGGTTGGTGCACACTGCCTACGATTTATTATGCAACTTCGAATCCTGCATATCAATCTAAGCATGTACACACATCCCAACTGCAACTCACGTAGGCTATGCATATGTGAATGGAAAGAGCAATTAATGGGGCCTTAACCACTTAGGGAAGTCCTCTCGATAAATTACTCCTGAACCAATATCAATTATTATGTTCCTTCCAACAACCAACCATACTCCTAAAATCGATTAATGAAATTTACAAACACATGTGGCAGTCCGTGGATTCGAACCCAGGATGCTCACACCGAAAATCAACACCTTATACATCGCACCACGAAGACAGTTAAAGGTTGGTGCACACTGCCTACGATTTATTATGCAACTTCGAATCCTGCATATCAATCTAAGCATGTACACACATCCCAACTGCAACTCACGTAGGCTATGCATATGTGAATGGAAAGAGCAATTAATGGGGCCTTAACCACTTAGGGAAGTCCTCTCGATAAATTACTCCTGAACCAATATCAATTATTATGTTCCTTCCAACAACCAACCATACTCCTAAAATCGATTAATGAAATTTACAAACACATGTGGCAGTCCGTGGATTCGAACCCAGGATGCTCACACCGAAAATCAACACCTTATACATCGCACCACGAAGACAGTTAAAGGTTGGTGCACACTGCCTACGATTTATTATGCAACTTCGAATCCTGCATATCAATCTAAGCATGTACACACATCCCAACTGCAACTCACGTAGGCTATGCATATGTGAATGGAAAGAGCAATTAATGGGGCCTTAACCACTTAGGGAAGTCCTCTCGATAAATTACTCCTGAACCAATATCAATTATTATGTTCCTTCCAACAACCAACCATACTCCTAAAATCGATTAATGAAATTTACAAACACATGTGGCAGTCCGTGGATTCGAACCCAGGATGCTCACACCGAAAATCAACACCTTATACATCGCACCACGAAGACAGTTAAAGGTTGGTGCACACTGCCTACGATTTATTATGCAACTTCGAATCCTGCATATCAATCTAAGCATGTACACACATCCCAACTGCAACTCACGTAGGCTATGCATATGTGAATGGAAAGAGCAATTAATGGGGCCTTAACCACTTAGGGAAGTCCTCTCGATAAATTACTCCTGAACCAATATCAATTATTATGTTCCTTCCAACAACCAACCATACTCCTAAAATCGATTAATGAAATTTACAAACACATGTGGCAGTCCGTGGATTCGAACCCAGGATGCTCACACCGAAAATCAACACCTTATACATCGCACCACGAAGACAGTTAAAGGTTGGTGCACACTGCCTACGATTTATTATGCAACTTCGAATCCTGCATATCAATCTAAGCATGTACACACATCCCAACTGCAACTCACGTAGGCTATGCATATGTGAATGGAAAGAGCAATTAATGGGGCCTTAACCACTTAGGGAAGTCCTCTCGATAAATTACTCCTGAACCAATATCAATTATTATGTTCCTTCCAACAACCAACCATACTCCTAAAATCGATTAATGAAATTTACAAACACATGTGGCAGTCCGTGGATTCGAACCCAGGATGCTCACACCGAAAATCAACACCTTATACATCGCACCACGAAGACAGTTAAAGGTTGGTGCACACTGCCTACGATTTATTATGCAACTTCGAATCCTGCATATCAATCTAAGCATGTACACACATCCCAACTGCAACTCACGTAGGCTATGCATATGTGAATGGAAAGAGCAATTAATGGGGCCTTAACCACTTAGGGAAGTCCTCTCGATAAATTACTCCTGAACCAATATCAATTATTATGTTCCTTCCAACAACCAACCATACTCCTAAAATCGATTAATGAAATTTACAAACACATGTGGCAGTCCGTGGATTCGAACCCAGGATGCTCACACCGAAAATCAACACCTTATACATCGCACCACGAAGACAGTTAAAGGTTGGTGCACACTGCCTACGATTTATTATGCAACTTCGAATCCTGCATATCAATCTAAGCATGTACACACATCCCAACTGCAACTCACGTAGGCTATGCATATGTGAATGGAAAGAGCAATTAATGGGGCCTTAACCACTTAGGGAAGTCCTCTCGATAAATTACTCCTGAACCAATATCAATTATTATGTTCCTTCCAACAACCAACCATACTCCTAAAATCGATTAATGAAATTTACAAACACATGTGGCAGTCCGTGGATTCGAACCCAGGATGCTCACACCGAAAATCAACACCTTATACATCGCACCACGAAGACAGTTAAAGGTTGGTGCACACTGCCTACGATTTATTATGCAACTTCGAATCCTGCATATCAATCTAAGCATGTACACACATCCCAACTGCAACTCACGTAGGCTATGCATATGTGAATGGAAAGAGCAATTAATGGGGCCTTAACCACTTAGGGAAGTCCTCTCGATAAATTACTCCTGAACCAATATCAATTATTATGTTCCTTCCAACAACCAACCATACTCCTAAAATCGATTAATGAAATTTACAAACACATGTGGCAGTCCGTGGATTCGAACCCAGGATGCTCACACCGAAAATCAACACCTTATACATCGCACCACGAAGACAGTTAAAGGTTGGTGCACACTGCCTACGATTTATTATGCAACTTCGAATCCTGCATATCAATCTAAGCATGTACACACATCCCAACTGCAACTCACGTAGGCTATGCATATGTGAATGGAAAGAGCAATTAATGGGGCCTTAACCACTTAGGGAAGTCCTCTCGATAAATTACTCCTGAACCAATATCAATTATTATGTTCCTTCCAACAACCAACCATACTCCTAAAATCGATTAATGAAATTTACAAACACATGTGGCAGTCCGTGGATTCGAACCCAGGATGCTCACACCGAAAATCAACACCTTATACATCGCACCACGAAGACAGTTAAAGGTTGGTGCACACTGCCTACGATTTATTATGCAACTTCGAATCCTGCATATCAATCTAAGCATGTACACACATCCCAACTGCAACTCACGTAGGCTATGCATATGTGAATGGAAAGAGCAATTAATGGGGCCTTAACCACTTAGGGAAGTCCTCTCGATAAATTACTCCTGAACCAATATCAATTATTATGTTCCTTCCAACAACCAACCATACTCCTAAAATCGATTAATGAAATTTACAAACACATGTGGCAGTCCGTGGATTCGAACCCAGGATGCTCACACCGAAAATCAACACCTTATACATCGCACCACGAAGACAGTTAAAGGTTGGTGCACACTGCCTACGATTTATTATGCAACTTCGAATCCTGCATATCAATCTAAGCATGTACACACATCCCAACTGCAACTCACGTAGGCTATGCATATGTGAATGGAAAGAGCAATTAATGGGGCCTTAACCACTTAGGGAAGTCCTCTCGATAAATTACTCCTGAACCAATATCAATTATTATGTTCCTTCCAACAACCAACCATACTCCTAAAATCGATTAATGAAATTTACAAACACATGTGGCAGTCCGTGGATTCGAACCCAGGATGCTCACACCGAAAATCAACACCTTATACATCGCACCACGAAGACAGTTAAAGGTTGGTGCACACTGCCTACGATTTATTATGCAACTTCGAATCCTGCATATCAATCTAAGCATGTACACACATCCCAACTGCAACTCACGTAGGCTATGCATATGTGAATGGAAAGAGCAATTAATGGGGCCTTAACCACTTAGGGAAGTCCTCTCGATAAATTACTCCTGAACCAATATCAATTATTATGTTCCTTCCAACAACCAACCATACTCCTAAAATCGATTAATGAAATTTACAAACACATGTGGCAGTCCGTGGATTCGAACCCAGGATGCTCACACCGAAAATCAACACCTTATACATCGCACCACGAAGACAGTTAAAGGTTGGTGCACACTGCCTACGATTTATTATGCAACTTCGAATCCTGCATATCAATCTAAGCATGTACACACATCCCAACTGCAACTCACGTAGGCTATGCATATGTGAATGGAAAGAGCAATTAATGGGGCCTTAACCACTTAGGGAAGTCCTCTCGATAAATTACTCCTGAACCAATATCAATTATTATGTTCCTTCCAACAACCAACCATACTCCTAAAATCGATTAATGAAATTTACAAACACATGTGGCAGTCCGTGGATTCGAACCCAGGATGCTCACACCGAAAATCAACACCTTATACATCGCACCACGAAGACAGTTAAAGGTTGGTGCACACTGCCTACGATTTATTATGCAACTTCGAATCCTGCATATCAATCTAAGCATGTACACACATCCCAACTGCAACTCACGTAGGCTATGCATATGTGAATGGAAAGAGCAATTAATGGGGCCTTAACCACTTAGGGAAGTCCTCTCGATAAATTACTCCTGAACCAATATCAATTATTATGTTCCTTCCAACAACCAACCATACTCCTAAAATCGATTAATGAAATTTACAAACACATGTGGCAGTCCGTGGATTCGAACCCAGGATGCTCACACCGAAAATCAACACCTTATACATCGCACCACGAAGACAGTTAAAGGTTGGTGCACACTGCCTACGATTTATTATGCAACTTCGAATCCTGCATATCAATCTAAGCATGTACACACATCCCAACTGCAACTCACGTAGGCTATGCATATGTGAATGGAAAGAGCAATTAATGGGGCCTTAACCACTTAGGGAAGTCCTCTCGATAAATTACTCCTGAACCAATATCAATTATTATGTTCCTTCCAACAACCAACCATACTCCTAAAATCGATTAATGAAATTTACAAACACATGTGGCAGTCCGTGGATTCGAACCCAGGATGCTCACACCGAAAATCAACACCTTATACATCGCACCACGAAGACAGTTAAAGGTTGGTGCACACTGCCTACGATTTATTATGCAACTTCGAATCCTGCATATCAATCTAAGCATGTACACACATCCCAACTGCAACTCACGTAGGCTATGCATATGTGAATGGAAAGAGCAATTAATGGGGCCTTAACCACTTAGGGAAGTCCTCTCGATAAATTACTCCTGAACCAATATCAATTATTATGTTCCTTCCAACAACCAACCATACTCCTAAAATCGATTAATGAAATTTACAAACACATGTGGCAGTCCGTGGATTCGAACCCAGGATGCTCACACCGAAAATCAACACCTTATACATCGCACCACGAAGACAGTTAAAGGTTGGTGCACACTGCCTACGATTTATTATGCAACTTCGAATCCTGCATATCAATCTAAGCATGTACACACATCCCAACTGCAACTCACGTAGGCTATGCATATGTGAATGGAAAGAGCAATTAATGGGGCCTTAACCACTTAGGGAAGTCCTCTCGATAAATTACTCCTGAACCAATATCAATTATTATGTTCCTTCCAACAACCAACCATACTCCTAAAATCGATTAATGAAATTTACAAACACATGTGGCAGTCCGTGGATTCGAACCCAGGATGCTCACACCGAAAATCAACACCTTATACATCGCACCACGAAGACAGTTAAAGGTTGGTGCACACTGCCTACGATTTATTATGCAACTTCGAATCCTGCATATCAATCTAAGCATGTACACACATCCCAACTGCAACTCACGTAGGCTATGCATATGTGAATGGAAAGAGCAATTAATGGGGCCTTAACCACTTAGGGAAGTCCTCTCGATAAATTACTCCTGAACCAATATCAATTATTATGTTCCTTCCAACAACCAACCATACTCCTAAAATCGATTAATGAAATTTACAAACACATGTGGCAGTCCGTGGATTCGAACCCAGGATGCTCACACCGAAAATCAACACCTTATACATCGCACCACGAAGACAGTTAAAGGTTGGTGCACACTGCCTACGATTTATTATGCAACTTCGAATCCTGCATATCAATCTAAGCATGTACACACATCCCAACTGCAACTCACGTAGGCTATGCATATGTGAATGGAAAGAGCAATTAATGGGGCCTTAACCACTTAGGGAAGTCCTCTCGATAAATTACTCCTGAACCAATATCAATTATTATGTTCCTTCCAACAACCAACCATACTCCTAAAATCGATTAATGAAATTTACAAACACATGTGGCAGTCCGTGGATTCGAACCCAGGATGCTCACACCGAAAATCAACACCTTATACATCGCACCACGAAGACAGTTAAAGGTTGGTGCACACTGCCTACGATTTATTATGCAACTTCGAATCCTGCATATCAATCTAAGCATGTACACACATCCCAACTGCAACTCACGTAGGCTATGCATATGTGAATGGAAAGAGCAATTAATGGGGCCTTAACCACTTAGGGAAGTCCTCTCGATAAATTACTCCTGAACCAATATCAATTATTATGTTCCTTCCAACAACCAACCATACTCCTAAAATCGATTAATGAAATTTACAAACACATGTGGCAGTCCGTGGATTCGAACCCAGGATGCTCACACCGAAAATCAACACCTTATACATCGCACCACGAAGACAGTTAAAGGTTGGTGCACACTGCCTACGATTTATTATGCAACTTCGAATCCTGCATATCAATCTAAGCATGTACACACATCCCAACTGCAACTCACGTAGGCTATGCATATGTGAATGGAAAGAGCAATTAATGGGGCCTTAACCACTTAGGGAAGTCCTCTCGATAAATTACTCCTGAACCAATATCAATTATTATGTTCCTTCCAACAACCAACCATACTCCTAAAATCGATTAATGAAATTTACAAACACATGTGGCAGTCCGTGGATTCGAACCCAGGATGCTCACACCGAAAATCAACACCTTATACATCGCACCACGAAGACAGTTAAAGGTTGGTGCACACTGCCTACGATTTATTATGCAACTTCGAATCCTGCATATCAATCTAAGCATGTACACACATCCCAACTGCAACTCACGTAGGCTATGCATATGTGAATGGAAAGAGCAATTAATGGGGCCTTAACCACTTAGGGAAGTCCTCTCGATAAATTACTCCTGAACCAATATCAATTATTATGTTCCTTCCAACAACCAACCATACTCCTAAAATCGATTAATGAAATTTACAAACACATGTGGCAGTCCGTGGATTCGAACCCAGGATGCTCACACCGAAAATCAACACCTTATACATCGCACCACGAAGACAGTTAAAGGTTGGTGCACACTGCCTACGATTTATTATGCAACTTCGAATCCTGCATATCAATCTAAGCATGTACACACATCCCAACTGCAACTCACGTAGGCTATGCATATGTGAATGGAAAGAGCAATTAATGGGGCCTTAACCACTTAGGGAAGTCCTCTCGATAAATTACTCCTGAACCAATATCAATTATTATGTTCCTTCCAACAACCAACCATACTCCTAAAATCGATTAATGAAATTTACAAACACATGTGGCAGTCCGTGGATTCGAACCCAGGATGCTCACACCGAAAATCAACACCTTATACATCGCACCACGAAGACAGTTAAAGGTTGGTGCACACTGCCTACGATTTATTATGCAACTTCGAATCCTGCATATCAATCTAAGCATGTACACACATCCCAACTGCAACTCACGTAGGCTATGCATATGTGAATGGAAAGAGCAATTAATGGGGCCTTAACCACTTAGGGAAGTCCTCTCGATAAATTACTCCTGAACCAATATCAATTATTATGTTCCTTCCAACAACCAACCATACTCCTAAAATCGATTAATGAAATTTACAAACACATGTGGCAGTCCGTGGATTCGAACCCAGGATGCTCACACCGAAAATCAACACCTTATACATCGCACCACGAAGACAGTTAAAGGTTGGTGCACACTGCCTACGATTTATTATGCAACTTCGAATCCTGCATATCAATCTAAGCATGTACACACATCCCAACTGCAACTCACGTAGGCTATGCATATGTGAATGGAAAGAGCAATTAATGGGGCCTTAACCACTTAGGGAAGTCCTCTCGATAAATTACTCCTGAACCAATATCAATTATTATGTTCCTTCCAACAACCAACCATACTCCTAAAATCGATTAATGAAATTTACAAACACATGTGGCAGTCCGTGGATTCGAACCCAGGATGCTCACACCGAAAATCAACACCTTATACATCGCACCACGAAGACAGTTAAAGGTTGGTGCACACTGCCTACGATTTATTATGCAACTTCGAATCCTGCATATCAATCTAAGCATGTACACACATCCCAACTGCAACTCACGTAGGCTATGCATATGTGAATGGAAAGAGCAATTAATGGGGCCTTAACCACTTAGGGAAGTCCTCTCGATAAATTACTCCTGAACCAATATCAATTATTATGTTCCTTCCAACAACCAACCATACTCCTAAAATCGATTAATGAAATTTACAAACACATGTGGCAGTCCGTGGATTCGAACCCAGGATGCTCACACCGAAAATCAACACCTTATACATCGCACCACGAAGACAGTTAAAGGTTGGTGCACACTGCCTACGATTTATTATGCAACTTCGAATCCTGCATATCAATCTAAGCATGTACACACATCCCAACTGCAACTCACGTAGGCTATGCATATGTGAATGGAAAGAGCAATTAATGGGCCTTAACCACTTAGGGAAGTCCTCTCGATAAATTACTCCTGAACCAATATCAATTATTATGTTCCTTCCAACAACCAACCATACTCCTAAAATCGATTAATGAAATTTACAAACACATGTGGCAGTCCGTGGATTCGAACCCAGGATGCTCACACCGAAAATCAACACCTTATACATCGCACCACGAAGACAGTTAAAGGTTGGTGCACACTGCCTACGATTTATTATGCAACTTCGAATCCTGCATATCAATCTAAGCATGTACACACATCCCAACTGCAACTCACGTAGGCTATGCATATGTGAATGGAAAGAGCAATTAATGGGGCCTTAACCACTTAGGGAAGTCCTCTCGATAAATTACTCCTGAACCAATATCAATTATTATGTTCCTTCCAACAACCAACCATACTCCTAAAATCGATTAATGAAATTTACAAACACATGTGGCAGTCCGTGGATTCGAACCCAGGATGCTCACACACCGAAAATCAACACCTTATACATCGCACCACGAAGACAGTTAAAGGTTGGTGCACACTGCCTACGATTTATTATGCAACTTCGAATCCTGCATATCAATCTAAGCATGTACACACATCCCAACTGCAACTCACGTAGGCTATGCATATGTGAATGGAAAGAGCAATTAATGGGGCCTTAACCACTTAGGGAAGTCCTCTCGATAAATTACTCCTGAACCAATATCAATTATTATGTTCCTTCCAACAACCAACCATACTCCTAAAATCGATTAATGAAATTTACAAACACATGTGGCAGTCCGTGGATTCGAACCCAGGATGCTCACACCGAAAATCAACACCTTATACATCGCACCACGAAGACAGTTAAAGGTTGGTGCACACTGCCTACGATTTATTATGCAACTTCGAATCCTGCATATCAATCTAAGCATGTACACACATCCCAACTGCAACTCACGTAGGCTATGCATATGTGAATGGAAAGAGCAATTAATGGGGCCTTAACCACTTAGGGAAGTCCTCTCGATAAATTACTCCTGAACCAATATCAATTATTATGTTCCTTCCAACAACCAACCATACTCCTAAAATCGATTAATGAAATTTACAAACACATGTGGCAGTCCGTGGATTCGAACCCAGGATGCTCACACCGAAAATCAACACCTTATACATCGCACCACGAAGACAGTTAAAGGTTGGTGCACACTGCCTACGATTTATTATGCAACTTCGAATCCTGCATATCAATCTAAGCATGTACACACATCCCAACTGCAACTCACGTAGGCTATGCATATGTGAATGGAAAGAGCAATTAATGGGGCCTTAACCACTTAGGGAAGTCCTCTCGATAAATTACTCCTGAACCAATATCAATTATTATGTTCCTTCCAACAACCAACCATACTCCTAAAATCGATTAATGAAATTTACAAACACATGTGGCAGTCCGTGGATTCGAACCCAGGATGCTCACACCGAAAATCAACACCTTATACATCGCACCACGAAGACAGTTAAAGGTTGGTGCACACTGCCTACGATTTATTATGCAACTTCGAATCCTGCATATCAATCTAAGCATGTACACACATCCCAACTGCAACTCACGTAGGCTATGCATATGTGAATGGAAAGAGCAATTAATGGGGCCTTAACCACTTAGGGAAGTCCTCTCGATAAATTACTCCTGAACCAATATCAATTATTATGTTCCTTCCAACAACCAACCATACTCCTAAAATCGATTAATGAAATTTACAAACACATGTGGCAGTCCGTGGATTCGAACCCAGGATGCTCACACCGAAAATCAACACCTTATACATCGCACCACGAAGACAGTTAAAGGTTGGTGCACACTGCCTACGATTTATTATGCAACTTCGAATCCTGCATATCAATCTAAGCATGTACACACATCCCAACTGCAACTCACGTAGGCTATGCATATGTGAATGGAAAGAGCAATTAATGGGGCCTTAACCACTTAGGGAAGTCCTCTCGATAAATTACTCCTGAACCAATATCAATTATTATGTTCCTTCCAACAACCAACCATACTCCTAAAATCGATTAATGAAATTTACAAACACATGTGGCAGTCCGTGGATTCGAACCCAGGATGCTCACACCGAAAATCAACACCTTATACATCGCACCACGAAGACAGTTAAAGGTTGGTGCACACTGCCTACGATTTATTATGCAACTTCGAATCCTGCATATCAATCTAAGCATGTACACACATCCCAACTGCAACTCACGTAGGCTATGCATATGTGAATGGAAAGAGCAATTAATGGGGCCTTAACCACTTAGGGAAGTCCTCTCGATAAATTACTCCTGAACCAATATCAATTATTATGTTCCTTCCAACAACCAACCATACTCCTAAAATCGATTAATGAAATTTACAAACACATGTGGCAGTCCGTGGATTCGAACCCAGGATGCTCACACCGAAAATCAACACCTTATACATCGCACCACGAAGACAGTTAAAGGTTGGTGCACACTGCCTACGATTTATTATGCAACTTCGAATCCTGCATATCAATCTAAGCATGTACACACATCCCAACTGCAACTCACGTAGGCTATGCATATGTGAATGGAAAGAGCAATTAATGGGGCCTTAACCACTTAGGGAAGTCCTCTCGATAAATTACTCCTGAACCAATATCAATTATTATGTTCCTTCCAACAACCAACCATACTCCTAAAATCGATTAATGAAATTTACAAACACATGTGGCAGTCCGTGGATTCGAACCCAGGATGCTCACACCGAAAATCAACACCTTATACATCGCACCACGAAGACAGTTAAAGGTTGGTGCACACTGCCTACGATTTATTATGCAACTTCGAATCCTGCATATCAATCTAAGCATGTACACACATCCCAACTGCAACTCACGTAGGCTATGCATATGTGAATGGAAAGAGCAATTAATGGGGCCTTAACCACTTAGGGAAGTCCTCTCGATAAATTACTCCTGAACCAATATCAATTATTATGTTCCTTCCAACAACCAACCATACTCCTAAAATCGATTAATGAAATTTACAAACACATGTGGCAGTCCGTGGATTCGAACCCAGGATGCTCACACCGAAAATCAACACCTTATACATCGCACCACGAAGACAGTTAAAGGTTGGTGCACACTGCCTACGATTTATTATGCAACTTCGAATCCTGCATATCAATCTAAGCATGTACACACATCCCAACTGCAACTCACGTAGGCTATGCATATGTGAATGGAAAGAGCAATTAATGGGGCCTTAACCACTTAGGGAAGTCCTCTCGATAAATTACTCCTGAACCAATATCAATTATTATGTTCCTTCCAACAACCAACCATACTCCTAAAATCGATTAATGAAATTTACAAACACATGTGGCAGTCCGTGGATTCGAACCCAGGATGCTCACACCGAAAATCAACACCTTATACATCGCACCACGAAGACAGTTAAAGGTTGGTGCACACTGCCTACGATTTATTATGCAACTTCGAATCCTGCATATCAATCTAAGCATGTACACACATCCCAACTGCAACTCACGTAGGCTATGCATATGTGAATGGAAAGAGCAATTAATGGGGCCTTAACCACTTAGGGAAGTCCTCTCGATAAATTACTCCTGAACCAATATCAATTATTATGTTCCTTCCAACAACCAACCATACTCCTAAAATCGATTAATGAAATTTACAAACACATGTGGCAGTCCGTGGATTCGAACCCAGGATGCTCACACCGAAAATCAACACCTTATACATCGCACCACGAAGACAGTTAAAGGTTGGTGCACACTGCCTACGATTTATTATGCAACTTCGAATCCTGCATATCAATCTAAGCATGTACACACATCCCAACTGCAACTCACGTAGGCTATGCATATGTGAATGGAAAGAGCAATTAATGGGGCCTTAACCACTTAGGGAAGTCCTCTCGATAAATTACTCCTGAACCAATATCAATTATTATGTTCCTTCCAACAACCAACCATACTCCTAAAATCGATTAATGAAATTTACAAACACATGTGGCAGTCCGTGGATTCGAACCCAGGATGCTCACACCGAAAATCAACACCTTATACATCGCACCACGAAGACAGTTAAAGGTTGGTGCACACTGCCTACGATTTATTATGCAACTTCGAATCCTGCATATCAATCTAAGCATGTACACACATCCCAACTGCAACTCACGTAGGCTATGCATATGTGAATGGAAAGAGCAATTAATGGGGCCTTAACCACTTAGGGAAGTCCTCTCGATAAATTACTCCTGAACCAATATCAATTATTATGTTCCTTCCAACAACCAACCATACTCCTAAAATCGATTAATGAAATTTACAAACACATGTGGCAGTCCGTGGATTCGAACCCAGGATGCTCACACCGAAAATCAACACCTTATACATCGCACCACGAAGACAGTTAAAGGTTGGTGCACACTGCCTACGATTTATTATGCAACTTCGAATCCTGCATATCAATCTAAGCATGTACACACATCCCAACTGCAACTCACGTAGGCTATGCATATGTGAATGGAAAGAGCAATTAATGGGGCCTTAACCACTTAGGGAAGTCCTCTCGATAAATTACTCCTGAACCAATATCAATTATTATGTTCCTTCCAACAACCAACCATACTCCTAAAATCGATTAATGAAATTTACAAACACATGTGGCAGTCCGTGGATTCGAACCCAGGATGCTCACACCGAAAATCAACACCTTATACATCGCACCACGAAGACAGTTAAAGGTTGGTGCACACTGCCTACGATTTATTATGCAACTTCGAATCCTGCATATCAATCTAAGCATGTACACACATCCCAACTGCAACTCACGTAGGCTATGCATATGTGAATGGAAAGAGCAATTAATGGGGCCTTAACCACTTAGGGAAGTCCTCTCGATAAATTACTCCTGAACCAATATCAATTATTATGTTCCTTCCAACAACCAACCATACTCCTAAAATCGATTAATGAAATTTACAAACACATGTGGCAGTCCGTGGATTCGAACCCAGGATGCTCACACCGAAAATCAACACCTTATACATCGCACCACGAAGACAGTTAAAGGTTGGTGCACACTGCCTACGATTTATTATGCAACTTCGAATCCTGCATATCAATCTAAGCATGTACACACATCCCAACTGCAACTCACGTAGGCTATGCATATGTGAATGGAAAGAGCAATTAATGGGGCCTTAACCACTTAGGGAAGTCCTCTCGATAAATTACTCCTGAACCAATATCAATTATTATGTTCCTTCCAACAACCAACCATACTCCTAAAATCGATTAATGAAATTTACAAACACATGTGGCAGTCCGTGGATTCGAACCCAGGATGCTCACACCGAAAATCAACACCTTATACATCGCACCACGAAGACAGTTAAAGGTTGGTGCACACTGCCTACGATTTATTATGCAACTTCGAATCCTGCATATCAATCTAAGCATGTACACACATCCCAACTGCAACTCACGTAGGCTATGCATATGTGAATGGAAAGAGCAATTAATGGGGCCTTAACCACTTAGGGAAGTCCTCTCGATAAATTACTCCTGAACCAATATCAATTATTATGTTCCTTCCAACAACCAACCATACTCCTAAAATCGATTAATGAAATTTACAAACACATGTGGCAGTCCGTGGATTCGAACCCAGGATGCTCACACCGAAAATCAACACCTTATACATCGCACCACGAAGACAGTTAAAGGTTGGTGCACACTGCCTACGATTTATTATGCAACTTCGAATCCTGCATATCAATCTAAGCATGTACACACATCCCAACTGCAACTCACGTAGGCTATGCATATGTGAATGGAAAGAGCAATTAATGGGGCCTTAACCACTTAGGGAAGTCCTCTCGATAAATTACTCCTGAACCAATATCAATTATTATGTTCCTTCCAACAACCAACCATACTCCTAAAATCGATTAATGAAATTTACAAACACATGTGGCAGTCCGTGGATTCGAACCCAGGATGCTCACACCGAAAATCAACACCTTATACATCGCACCACGAAGACAGTTAAAGGTTGGTGCACACTGCCTACGATTTATTATGCAACTTCGAATCCTGCATATCAATCTAAGCATGTACACACATCCCAACTGCAACTCACGTAGGCTATGCATATGTGAATGGAAAGAGCAATTAATGGGGCCTTAACCACTTAGGGAAGTCCTCTCGATAAATTACTCCTGAACCAATATCAATTATTATGTTCCTTCCAACAACCAACCATACTCCTAAAATCGATTAATGAAATTTACAAACACATGTGGCAGTCCGTGGATTCGAACCCAGGATGCTCACACCGAAAATCAACACCTTATACATCGCACCACGAAGACAGTTAAAGGTTGGTGCACACTGCCTACGATTTATTATGCAACTTCGAATCCTGCATATCAATCTAAGCATGTACACACATCCCAACTGCAACTCACGTAGGCTATGCATATGTGAATGGAAAGAGCAATTAATGGGGCCTTAACCACTTAGGGAAGTCCTCTCGATAAATTACTCCTGAACCAATATCAATTATTATGTTCCTTCCAACAACCAACCATACTCCTAAAATCGATTAATGAAATTTACAAACACATGTGGCAGTCCGTGGATTCGAACCCAGGATGCTCACACCGAAAATCAACACCTTATACATCGCACCACGAAGACAGTTAAAGGTTGGTGCACACTGCCTACGATTTATTATGCAACTTCGAATCCTGCATATCAATCTAAGCATGTACACACATCCCAACTGCAACTCACGTAGGCTATGCATATGTGAATGGAAAGAGCAATTAATGGGGCCTTAACCACTTAGGGAAGTCCTCTCGATAAATTACTCCTGAACCAATATCAATTATTATGTTCCTTCCAACAACCAACCATACTCCTAAAATCGATTAATGAAATTTACAAACACATGTGGCAGTCCGTGGATTCGAACCCAGGATGCTCACACCGAAAATCAACACCTTATACATCGCACCACGAAGACAGTTAAAGGTTGGTGCACACTGCCTACGATTTATTATGCAACTTCGAATCCTGCATATCAATCTAAGCATGTACACACATCCCAACTGCAACTCACGTAGGCTATGCATATGTGAATGGAAAGAGCAATTAATGGGGCCTTAACCACTTAGGGAAGTCCTCTCGATAAATTACTCCTGAACCAATATCAATTATTATGTTCCTTCCAACAACCAACCATACTCCTAAAATCGATTAATGAAATTTACAAACACATGTGGCAGTCCGTGGATTCGAACCCAGGATGCTCACACCGAAAATCAACACCTTATACATCGCACCACGAAGACAGTTAAAGGTTGGTGCACACTGCCTACGATTTATTATGCAACTTCGAATCCTGCATATCAATCTAAGCATGTACACACATCCCAACTGCAACTCACGTAGGCTATGCATATGTGAATGGAAAGAGCAATTAATGGGGCCTTAACCACTTAGGGAAGTCCTCTCGATAAATTACTCCTGAACCAATATCAATTATTATGTTCCTTCCAACAACCAACCATACTCCTAAAATCGATTAATGAAATTTACAAACACATGTGGCAGTCCGTGGATTCGAACCCAGGATGCTCACACCGAAAATCAACACCTTATACATCGCACCACGAAGACAGTTAAAGGTTGGTGCACACTGCCTACGATTTATTATGCAACTTCGAATCCTGCATATCAATCTAAGCATGTACACACATCCCAACTGCAACTCACGTAGGCTATGCATATGTGAATGGAAAGAGCAATTAATGGGGCCTTAACCACTTAGGGAAGTCCTCTCGATAAATTACTCCTGAACCAATATCAATTATTATGTTCCTTCCAACAACCAACCATACTCCTAAAATCGATTAATGAAATTTACAAACACATGTGGCAGTCCGTGGATTCGAACCCAGGATGCTCACACCGAAAATCAACACCTTATACATCGCACCACGAAGACAGTTAAAGGTTGGTGCACACTGCCTACGATTTATTATGCAACTTCGAATCCTGCATATCAATCTAAGCATGTACACACATCCCAACTGCAACTCACGTAGGCTATGCATATGTGAATGGAAAGAGCAATTAATGGGGCCTTAACCACTTAGGGAAGTCCTCTCGATAAATTACTCCTGAACCAATATCAATTATTATGTTCCTTCCAACAACCAACCATACTCCTAAAATCGATTAATGAAATTTACAAACACATGTGGCAGTCCGTGGATTCGAACCCAGGATGCTCACACCGAAAATCAACACCTTATACATCGCACCACGAAGACAGTTAAAGGTTGGTGCACACTGCCTACGATTTATTATGCAACTTCGAATCCTGCATATCAATCTAAGCATGTACACACATCCCAACTGCAACTCACGTAGGCTATGCATATGTGAATGGAAAGAGCAATTAATGGGGCCTTAACCACTTAGGGAAGTCCTCTCGATAAATTACTCCTGAACCAATATCAATTATTATGTTCCTTCCAACAACCAACCATACTCCTAAAATCGATTAATGAAATTTACAAACACATGTGGCAGTCCGTGGATTCGAACCCAGGATGCTCACACCGAAAATCAACACCTTATACATCGCACCACGAAGACAGTTAAAGGTTGGTGCACACTGCCTACGATTTATTATGCAACTTCGAATCCTGCATATCAATCTAAGCATGTACACACATCCCAACTGCAACTCACGTAGGCTATGCATATGTGAATGGAAAGAGCAATTAATGGGGCCTTAACCACTTAGGGAAGTCCTCTCGATAAATTACTCCTGAACCAATATCAATTATTATGTTCCTTCCAACAACCAACCATACTCCTAAAATCGATTAATGAAATTTACAAACACATGTGGCAGTCCGTGGATTCGAACCCAGGATGCTCACACCGAAAATCAACACCTTATACATCGCACCACGAAGACAGTTAAAGGTTGGTGCACACTGCCTACGATTTATTATGCAACTTCGAATCCTGCATATCAATCTAAGCATGTACACACATCCCAACTGCAACTCACGTAGGCTATGCATATGTGAATGGAAAGAGCAATTAATGGGGCCTTAACCACTTAGGGAAGTCCTCTCGATAAATTACTCCTGAACCAATATAAATTATTATGTTCCTTCCAACAACCAACCATACTCCTAAAATCGATTAATGAAATTTACAAACACATGTGGCAGTCCGTGGATTCGAACCCAGGATGCTCACACCGAAAATCAACATGTATTAAAGAAAATGTATTACCTGGCTTTACCAACATAAAACTTCACGAGAATGCCAGACATCGCACCAGCACCCTCCAGTTTCGTGAAGAACTGGTGAAGGACCAAATCATTGAAAAACGAGAGCTCGCCAACAACCTTCGTAAAGAACGAGATGCTCTTCTACGGATTTGGGAAGACGAAACCCCTCCAGACCACCTCAAAGCCGAAATCAACACAGCCCTCGAACAACTCCTTGAACAACACAGAAGACAAGCCGAAAACACAACCATAAAAAAGCTTGCCCGTCTTTATGGCGGAAACTTAAAACTACCCAAACCAACAAAAGGATATATAAACCTTACTAACACCATTCTGACCCTGGACCAAGAAGACCTCCTCAACAAAGGCCTCAACTGCCACTACAGCTCCAAACCTGGCCCCCACCGGAAACGCCTAGAGACGGAAATCCTCCTGGACGACATCCTACGACTCAAGAAGGATGGCAAGGTCACCACTACTCCCGCCCTACAACCTACTCTCCTCGCTGAAGCCGCCAAAACCAGAGGAACTCACCATAGCAAAATACTCAACAAACAACACTTCCAAGCTGCCAAACAATTAAGAGACAACCTCAACATCATCATCCGTCGTGCGGATAAAGCTTCTGCCTCGTGATCCATGACAAGGAGGAATATCTTAGAAAAATGGACGTCATCTTAAGTGACAACACTAAATTTAAAAAGATCACCCGCAACCCAACCGACGAAATCAAACGTACTGCGAACACCACCATCACCGCCATCAACGCCAAACAAGGAGGGATCCACCTTAAAAAACTCGTCGGAGAATACACCCCTGGTTATGCGTACGGAACCATCAAAACACACAAACCTGGGAACCCCCTCCGCCCCATCATCTCCCAGATCCCCACTGCCACCTACCAGATCGCCAAAGCCCTGAACAACCTCCTCACCCCCTACGTGCCCAGCCAATTCAACCTTAACTCATCCCACGATTTCTTGGAAATTTTACGAGACGCCCCCCGTAACAACAACCACACAATCGCCTCTCTCGACATAGAAAGCCTGTTCACCAACGTGCCAGTGGATAAGACCATTGACATGATTCTACGTCGAATTTATCATTGCCCTGATACACCAACACTGGACATCCCGGAGAAGGCCCTGAAAACACTACTGGAGCTATGTACCAAGGAGGCCCCCTTCCTTTGCCCCCGGGGCAACATGTACAAGCAGATAGACGGTGTGGCGATGGGCAGCCCCCTAGGAATTCTTTTTGCGAACTTTTTCATGGGTACCATCGAGGAAGAGCTCCTAGCTGCCCAACGACCCGCCGTCTACTCTAGATACGTGAATGACATCTTCGTGCAAATCAAGGACCTCCACGAACTAGAGGAACTCCAGCATCACTTCATGACCTCCTCCGGACTTAACTTCACCTTTGACAAATCTAACAATGGACAACTCCCCTTCCTCGACATCCTCGTAGCTCTGAACGACCATGGGTTCAAAACCACCGTCTACATTAAACCAACTAACACAGGACAATGCCTCAACGGCGATAGTGAATGCTCCCGCCGTTATCTTCTATCCTCCATCTCCGCCTATGTTAGGAGAGCCCTCACGCACTGCTCTACCTGGGCCAACACCCACCAGGAACTAGAAAGACTCTCCCAAGTTTTAGTAAATAACGGATACTCCAACTCCGACATCTCCAGCAACATCAAACACCATCTTGAAAAATGGTACACCCAAAGCCCTCCCAACATTAACCCCCCCCAATGAAATTAAGATCTTCTACCGCAATTACATGTCCTCTGAACACAAAAATTAAGAGGCCGTCTTAAAAGAAATAATCTCCAAGCATGTCCACCCAACCAACACGGAAAACAAAATCAAATTAATAATTTATTACAAATCCCCCAAGACCTCCAACCTCGTTCTCCGCAACAAACCAGCCTCCACCAAGATAAAGAGCCCGATGACCGACGATCACGTCATTTACCAACATACCTGTAATTATGAGGACTGTGGACCTCATTCCTATATTGGTATGACGCAGACTCGTCTTTCACGTCGGTTAACTCTTCACCTTCAGGCTGGAGCCATCAAAGACCACTATCTCACCCCTAACCACCCTCACCTCACACGCAACGAGTTAGAGAAACACACCACCATACTCGATAAAGAAAGTGACCCAAGGAGATTACCTATACTCGAAGCTTTATATATCCAAGCCTTACATCCCAACATCAACAACCAAACTCTGGACCTTCAGATCCTTCCTTCTGCCAAAAGGCACTTTCCTACAGGACCTAACACCCCCCCTCGCCCCCCAGTGCCCTTGACGCAGCCCCCCGCGCTACCTCCTTCAGCTTCGTCTTCCGCAGGCGCCACACAACTTAGGCCACGCCCCTCGACACGCAGCCAATCAGCTTCGACCCCACCAACCGAC
Organism: Paralithodes platypus; assembly: GCA_032716605.1. NCBI lineage: Eukaryota > Metazoa > Arthropoda > Malacostraca > Decapoda > Lithodidae > Paralithodes > Paralithodes platypus. The sequence continues at coordinate 18,508,898 of CM064496.1, read as the reverse complement.
CACCATCCCGCATCCAGTGCGCATGCGTGAAGCGGTTCTCCCTTTCTCTCTCCTAGAATACCCCTCCACCAATAGCAGACTTTTGCCCCCTGATTTTCGCCTCCTCTGATCCTCCACCCTCTATATATACCCTTCCTGTTTACCTTTTATATCATTCCATCCTTACTTGATAATGCTGGTTGTCCAGTGAAACGCGTCGTATATCCTGTATCTTCATGTACTTTAATGTAACCCTGTACCACCATGAATTTTGCTCATCTCCTTCATCTACTTCCTGCCACCCAGCGAAAACTCATCAGAGACCTGGAAACTTTGAATAATAAAATTTCCAACGCAGAAATTGCCATTTCTTTCAACCTCGTATGTATTAAAGAAAATATATATATATATATATATATATATATATATATATATATATATATATATTTGATAATTTATTAATTGGTTAACATTTATAAATACAATGGATTTTACATTATAGACGGACACCCAGAATTTTGTCATCTCTGTGCTGGACGCGTGACCTGACGTCGGCTTTTTCAGGTGCTTATCGGCCGTATTTACAGTGTCATATTTTGTATTGTATATGGTTCCAACTCATACATGATTCCGTGTCCGTCAAAAATACATCGGGATATGTATATACTGTATATGTCTATAATGTAATCTGGGCAGTGTGTTGAGTAAAGATGGGACTATGGATGAAGAAGTGCGGGAGAGGGTACAACAGGGGAAGAGGGTTGTAGGAACGCTAAAAGCAGTAAATAGAAATAGGGTGGTCAGTATGGAAGTGAAGAAGTCCTTGCATGACGGTGTGGTAATCCCGACACTGACTTACGGAAGCGAAGCATGGACGTTGGTTGAGAGACTCAGACCAAGAGTGAGAGCAGTGGAAATGAATTACTTAAGGAGTGCGTGCGGAGTTACATGGAGGGATAGACAGACTAATGAGGAAGTAAGAAGGAGGTGTGGTGTGGAGGTAGATGTGCTGGAAAGTGTGAAAAGGAACAACTTGAGATGGTTCGGCCATATGGAACGTATGGAAAGCGAGAGAATGACTAAGAGGGTGTACGAGAGCGAGGTGGAGGGACAGAGGGGGAGAGGTAGACCGAATATGAGGTGGAAGGATGGAGTGAGGAACTACATGAACGAAGGCGGTGCTGGTTGGGGGGAGGGGCGTCGACTGACTTGGGACAGAGGTGCATGGGGGCGGTTCGTTCGTGGCCACCCCTTCGGGGATCATGGCGTCAGGCAATAGATAGATAGATAGATAGTCTATATCTATATATATATATGTGTATATATAATATATATATATATACATATCTCTATATATAAGTGTATATATATATATATATATATATATATATATATATATATATATAATATATATATATATATATATATATATATATATATATATATATATATATATATATATATATATATATATATATATATATATATATAATATATATATATATATATATAATATATATATATATATATATATTATATATATATATATATATATATATATATATATATATATATATATATACTGTATCTATATACATATACCGGTATATATATATATACAGTATATATATACATTTATAAACATGTCACCATAATGTAATTTTTACCTTCACATATTCGTCATCAGATTCATGGTCACCTCCAGCCATGGACTTGGACCCCTTCCCCTTCCCCAAGTCTGGCCTTGGCAGCAGATCCCCGGCAGGCACCATGTCATGGTCATCATCTGTGCACCACCACCGTATCATCACTACCACCTCCATCCCCTCGGCGTAGATAACGTTCATCACGAAACTGCAAATTAGAAATACAAATGTAAATTAGCCATTTGCAGTGTCTTAAAGAAATAAATGTATTTACATTAATGTTGTGTTATAATATCCCATCCTCATCATTATAAAATTAGTCGTGAATAAAATGATCGCCCCATGCTAGTTTGAAAAAGTTCATAATAATTATTAGTGACAATTTTTTATCTATAAATATTAATAATTAATGTTACCAGTGAAATAAACAAGAATGCAATGAATCATTTATGTTTTAATAACTGACAATCGTGCAGTTAATAACAATCTATTCAATTACCTGTTCAATTTGTTGTCCCTTCTGGGTCTGGGAGATAGTGGAAATTTGTTAAAATTCACTTATCACGTTCAGTGGGGTAGCGTGGTGCCTTCTCCCTGGAAATGGTTTTGGTTAGTTTGCCGTACTGGGTTTTCATCCCGCGTAGCCAGTGCCACAAATGGTTTCCTTTCGAAAAGAAAAAAAACATGTAAAAATTTACAAGGGAAACATTTATAATTGAAAGATATAACAAATTGTTGGACATCGGAATTTCAGCAAGTCATGAACACAAGCATATTTTCCAGTCCCTTTTTTATATAGATTGATTTATAAAAACCAAAGTATAACTACGAGGGTTTGTACATTATTGTAGCAAATAATTTGACAATAAAAATTATGCATACGAGGTGCACAAATAAAATTCCAAATAACTTTTTCACGTATATAGTACAAAATGGGCCCACATATTTGTCATAATAATCAATAAAGACGATTCTTGTGCGTGATCAATGATTGTGCAGTACTATAAGAACAGCATTTTATTGCGTCAATATTTTGACATGCAAATGTTAACACTTCACTTTGTTTTATAATTGTCAACTTTGACTGTAATCATTGCACACACACTAGAAGGTCTTTTATATTATAGTATTGTACTCACCGGTGCAACCGAGTTCCTTGCCCTTCTCGCTCAGAATGGCGTCCTTTTTCTCCCTATTACGGAAGTCTCTGTTCCCTTGACATAGAGCCAGTCTGCGATGTCCTTCTCCTGCTCCTTGGTGAAGGCAACGAACAGTCTCGCCTTCTTGGGGGGTGTATCTCTTTGGCTGCTGCTGTGGGAGGCGTTGGAGTGGGAGGACTCAGTCTTGTCTTCCTCCTCGTCGCCCTTCCTCGAATCATTGGGTGTCGATGATCTTGTTGAGCTTGGTACTAATTGTGTACAGGATGTTGAAGCGACTGGTGTTGGGGCCCTAGGTGGCGTTGCTTGGGGTGACAAAGGTTGGGTGACTTTGCGGGCCACATATTGCACCCGTTTCTTGCCGTATTTAACTTTGGGTGGCACCATCTTGACGTGTTGAAGAGGTACTGGTGCGCTGACAAGAGGAGTACGTGTGTCGTCGGTCGTGGAAAATGGAATAATGTGAACCCTTGACCTTTCGGGGGCATATATATGGGATGAGGTGTCGCGGCCGAAAAGATATAAGAATGGGCAAAGGATCGGAGGGTCCCGACAGTGACCTCATTCGCACATTATCTCACTCCTTCGGAACTTGTCTCGTGACAATCTCGTCGCGATCGAAGTTATCGGGTAGACTCGCGTTTATTGCGCTACTGTCGCACTGTAATCGCCCGGTCATACCAAAAACAGCGTTACCAATAATGACGGATCGCTGAAATCACAATGGACGCAATGACATAGTAATTAATCGATATTGTCGCAATGATGTCGCACAATTGTCGCACAATATTCGCAATTATTGTTTGAAGGTCGACCAATTCGCACACTTTTTCCATGAGTTGCGACAAACGAGACCTTGGTGCGAATACTGAGATTCTACTGAGATAAGGTGAGAATGAAGTGAGACAATGCCCGATTATGTCGCATTTGTCGCAGCAGTCGTCCATTTGCAGCCGGATTTTAAACTTTTCAAAACCTAACGGCGACCCTAGCAACTTCTTGGGGACTCGTGGGGGGGTTTGTGAGACTATTGTGAGAATACTGCGATTGATTGCGACTTTATGGTCGATTAATGCGAATACTGGACATAGAACAAAAAAAATTTTCGCAAGCTGTCGCATCGCATTCGAAGTCGCCGAGTCGCACAGTGGGATCCCGCCTTAAGTAGTGTAAATAACAGGTAACGTTTATGAGATAGGTTGGGTGTGAAAGGGATCTGCCTTATGTGGGCCACTTGGCTCTCTGCAGAGTCCCATTTTCATCTTGGTTGCATGTGTGAGGGATCTGTCTCATTTGTACCGGAGTGCAAACAAACAAAAGCGAGAGAGAAAGAGATTGGCTGTGGAAAGGAGCTGCCTCTATTCGCTTGGTAATAGAGTTGTAGATATGTGGAATAGGCTACTGAGTGCTATAGTGGGATCAATAACAATAGAGCTTCAACATAAAATTTGATAGGACGAGATGGGTTGGGTGTGAAAGGGATCTGCCGTGTGTGGGCCAATCGCCTCTCTGCAGACTCCCATTTTCATCTTGGTAGCATGTGTAAGGGATCTGACTCATTTGTACCAGTGTGCAAATAAGAGAGAGAAAGATTGGCTGTGTAAGGGATCTGCCTCTCATAACAGAGTTGTAGATATGTGAAATAGGCTACCTAGTGCTATAGTGGGATCAAGAACAATAGAGAATTTCAAGATAAAGTCAGATAGTCATATGGACGAAATGGGTAGGATGTGAAAGGGATCTGCCTTTTGTGGGCCACTTGTCTCTCTGCAGATTCCCATGTTCATCTTAGTTGCATGTGTAAGGGATCTATCTGCCTCATTTTTACCGGTGTGCAAACAAACGAGCGACAGAGAGAGACTGGGTGTGTAAGGAATCTGCCTCTATTCGTTTAGTAACAGAGTTGTAGATATGTGGAATAGGCTACCGAATCCTATAGTGGGATCAAGAAAAATTGAGTTCAACATAAAATTAAATAGGACGAGAGGGGTTGGGTGTGAAATGCTGCCATGGGCGTGTCTGGCCACCATTTTGGATAATTATCATATCAAAAGTTGCCCAATACAAAAATGCACTTTCTGTCAAAGTTTGGTCCAGATCCGACAAGCAGTTCCGGAGTGATTGCGTAAAAACCGGACTATATATATTTTTATGGAAGAATGCAATACTCTTGAACCCCTAAGACGTTGCTTGCTGTTTGAGGGAGGAGGGAAGGTAAGTCACACCACACCAAAAAAATTCAAAACTTTGAAGGTATAGAACTTTTTTTTATTAAACTAAACATTTGGCAAAGGGAGGAATTGTTAAAAACCTTAGCCAATACTCTGCTATTCACCCAAAATAAATTTGAATTATAATTATTATTTGGTAGGGTATGTATGTATAGGTAGGTTGGTTAAATAATTGATGGAATTCGTAGGGACTCTAACTATTTTGAGAGAGTTAAATTTAAACAATTTATTGATCTGAATTATTAATATAACTATTATTAAGCATAACTAGGGGATGCGGGGAAGCCTATAGACTGAAAAAGTTGTGTAGGTAACGGTACCTCACACGGTTTTAAAGTAATTTATGAATAGACAGTTTTCAATGTTGTGGCCAAAGTATTTCACCAATTTCTATTCTTTTGGTACCAAGACTTTCGGAATTGCGAGCCTCACCCAACTACGCAAACATGACTTTGATCATCTGCGTAGCTTTCAAGATGTGGATTTTTAAGTGTTTTCAAGTTTTTTTCAAGATTGCCGGAAGAAAACCCACGTGCAAAGCAAAACCTTTTCCATAACATTTGCGGATAATTAGTAGTGCAGTCCATATGCCAAAGCCCAATAATTTCCTATGAGTGGGAGAGACAGTATTTAGGTTTCAAATTGTTCGGGAAATCGGCTGCCATGGACCTGTTTGCCCGCCATTTGGGATGTTTAGCATATCAAAAGTTGCCCAATACAAAAACGCACCTTGTCGGAAAGTTTGATCCCAATCCAAAAAGCGGTTCTGGAGTTAATGCGTAAAAACCGGTGTGGAAAAATAATTTGGAAGAATAAGAAGATTTAATTATAACAATAGGGGTTCCCCGCAGGGCTCGAACCCCTAATAAACATGATAATGGTAAACATAATAATATTAATAATTAAAGCAATATTATTAGGGGTACAAGCCCTGTCGGGAAACCCTATTGTAATTGTTAAACTTCCACATTCTTCCACGCCTGTTATTATGCAATAACTCAGAAACCGCTTGACGGTACAAGCATTCGGTAACCCATGGACGTACAATACATACATTCAGGGAGCCTTCCAACACTCACACATAAATAGGTATCTGGCTGGGAATAGGTATAACACAAATATATTCCCTATATAACTCCCATACACCATCAATCTCTATCCTCCCCTCCATCCATCTAACTCACTCCAACAACAACAACAGTCTCCATCACGCTACGTTGAAGCCAGTCTATCTCTATCTATCCCAGATATCTATCCCAATCTATCACTTGGTCATTTGAATATCTGTCTGAATCAGTGTTTTGCTTGTGGAAAGGATCGACCATATCTGCAGTCAAAATCAATTTTCTGAAAACCTTGGTTATAATTTATGTGAAATCTATGGAGAGGTCGACATTTCTATGAGTGCAATGAAAGGTACTTGTCACCTATTAATAGAAATACATAAGGCCTTTAAAGGAAATTATATAGTAAAATATATAATATAGATTTGATACAAATATTTCGGCCAACTATTGATTTTGACTGTGTAGGCACCTTTAAAGGACACATAATTATTCAATAATCTCTGACTACCTCTATTATTTATCCATCCGGAGATTATCTGAATCCATATTATCACCAACGAGGTACTGGCAATATGTACAGACAGGCTAAAATGTACTGTCACTCATAAAAATTAATGGACCCCCATGTGAACGTGTCAACTAAAAAGGATTGTTTTTGCTTGGTAACCCTTAAGACTGGATGCCAGCGAGAGGTAGGGGAGGGACAGGGGGGTGTTAGAGAGGGCAGAATAGGAGGGTGTAGAAGCAGGGTAGTACGGTAGTTACCTTACCCCCACTTTCTTCCCCTAAACTAAAATTTCACACCTCTCACTCTGTTTCTCTCTCTATCTTTCTCTCTCTCTCTCTCATATTATCAATATAATACGCACATATATGATACCCCTTTCCCAATCCCTACCAAATTATATACGTTATCTAATAGCACTTACACTCCTGCATTATATGTTAGTGTATTTGTTTTATTTGCCTTGTTATGTTTATTTATGTGTTATAAGATTTTCGACCAAATGCTGTTAATATTCTGTAATTTATTTCCATTCTCACGTATATTATTAATGTATATATATTTAATATTACCTATTATCACTATGTCCATTTCCTTTATTCGTATAATGCTTTGGTGGGCAGCTATATATGTGTTAACAGTTCTACTCGGTCTTCCCTAACTATTCTTTCCTAAATCTATCCTACGATTACCTTATTTCGGAGAACATAATTTGTATACAATAAGCCTACTCGTTTTAAATAGACGAGGATTAGATAAAGACAAGGTTAGATATAGTGTTGGCTTACAGGATATATAAGTCAACTAGAGCGGCACTTGGTAGAGAGCGTGCCTCCGCCTATGTTGGCTGTTCTTTTATCATTAATATGATAGACCGAAATATTCAGAGGGCTGGATATCTCGAAAAGGGGCTCCAGTCCTGACGCTATACTTGACTTGCAGTGTGCGGGCTTAATAATCCAAAAGGGTTCATAGCTTCTGAAGTCATATTTTAACTAACTAATTAATACAATATCCTTCTGGATCTGGGTTCCAGGGTATATTCCAGATTGCCTCTTAAATTGAATCACTTCCCCCAAGGTGCATATTCTATCTACCCACCAAATTTCGTGAAAATCGGTTTATAACATTTGGAGATATCTTGTTTAGAATCAAACAAACAAACCGACAAACAATCGGAGGTAAAAGATCAACCAGGTGATTCTCTCTCTCTCTCTCTCTAGCTCTCGCTCGGTCTCTCTCTCTTTCTGTCTCTCTCTCTCTCTCTTATGGGAGTTCATGAATTTGTAAGTGACTGTTCTTATATACTGTTAGGTGAACAAAGGCACCAATTGTTAGGAGACTTGCCCATTCGTATCGTCCTGACCTGATCTTTCTGCTGTGAAGCGCATGCGCAACCAATGTGCCACACAGTAAGTAGTCTGACCAATCCCCGGGGCAATTTAGCGTTAAATAACACACCTGCAACTATAATTTGGATATTTGAGTTAGAGAAGACTTGCCCCACCAAACTGCATATGATATTAATTGTAAGTAAATTGTCTTTGATATAACCGCCTCTTCAAACTCATACAAATGACAAGTTTCTTCATGATATTATCATTCAGTCGTTGGTAAATGAATGTAATACCAAATGTTATTTATAACAGGGCTTTTATCGTGATTTTCTAACCAATTTTGCTAAAGTTAGAGTGATGATTTTGCTTGCTTCAGAAACCGACCCAGGTCAAAATTAGCAACAACACGATTGAAATTCGTTTGTTTTTATCATCTTGATTTTATTTACTGATTATTCTATTGCCCATGATGCAAACACGACTAGTTGCTGAATATGAAAGACATAATTATATACTGTAGATGAATCTATTAAGTATTATTTGTTTTTCACCCACTAGTATATCAGTGTGTGTGCATTCTGCTAATCAGAAATGGGTTAGTCAATATCTCCAGTTATACTGTAGATCGATCGGTTCGCCAGTCAATATATCATGGTATGATCATAATAGGTGTGTGCTTGGACTTGAGATGAACAGACGGTGTTGAAACTGCAGGGTCTGTGGTAAGAGATTGTGGTAGGGTGAACGAGGCTCACTAGCCAGAAAAGAATACTGATTGTATTATGGTTTGAGTACTGGCCTGAAGAAGCTATCTGCGTGAATTTGTCAATAAAGTGCTCCCCCTCAAATGGTGTATCTTTTCATTGAATTATATAATATTGCATATATATATATATACAGTATACAGTATATATATGCGTTCTACTTCATGTTAGCTCTATAATTACCAGTTTACTGTCTACCAGAATTTATCTTTTCACCTCCGTTTGTTTGACTGTTTGTAAACAAGATATCTAGAAAAAAATAATGACCTGATTTTTATGAAGGTTGGTGGGAAAATAAGATATGCAGCAAAGAATATATGATTCACTTTATGAGGCGATCTGGAGATTTTCACGACATATGATGGGCAGATAGTATATGCACCTTGGGATAAGTGATTCAATTTAGGAGGCGATCCGGAATATATCCTGAAACCCAGATCCAAATTTTGTTTTAGGTCATTAATGTTAATGTTATAGAACTAGCCAGCATTGGCGGAGGCACGCTCTCTACCAAGTGCCGCTCTAGTTGACTTATATATCCAGTAAGCCAACACTATATCTAACCTTGTCTTTATCTAAACCTCGTCTATTTATAACGAGTAGGCTTATTGTATACAAATTATGTTCTCCGAAGTAAGGTAATCGTAGGTTAAGGGATCTAGATAGCAAGCCTACCACACACCAACAAGTGTGTGTGGTCCAGTGGTGGGCACGGTTTCCGCTAATCAACTAATAGCGAAGTTAAATTTCTCGTTAGCTGGTTAGCTTTTGAGCTAACTTTGAAAATCGTTTGTGGACTGATTAGCTTCCGATAAATTTACTGCCGTTAACTGTAAGTCCGATAACGATAATGTGCATTCGCTGGTAAAAAATAATATATAGTTTATTGATAAAAAACGTTTGAAAACCCTAAAATTATACATATGTATGTGAGTATGTAATTGCAATATTGCAACAGTCAGTATTACACTAACTATATCACGTCACTTTCACATATACACTGTAGACAAGACACGTCTCATGAGTAATGTTATGACACGAACGTCGCATCGTGTTTACGTGTGGCACCTGAGGTTGACTCAGCAGCAGAGCATGTGAAATAGATAGTGTCACTGTGTCACAGCATACATTATTATTGAGTCATTGACTGACAACTCGTACGTTCATAATTCTAGTTGTGACTCCTGATTGACTTGAACGTTTTTGTTTGTTTTGTTTTTATTAAGTGTCGTGAGCCTAGCGCCGACTTGAGAAATTCGCTACAGAAAAACTACGAAATTTACATTTTCAACATTTTACCATAGATTGTTGAGGCATCTTTTTGGGTTTATATATATATTTATTTATGGCTATATACTTATATTTGCGTGTGTGTGTGTTGAGTTTTGCAGGGCGATTGACCGATTGTAGAAATATGTTTTGAATAGCCTAAACCGTCTAAATAACATAGGTCATTCTTAAATTACATAACATCAAACTTTAGCCTACATGATGCTACATCAGAGGTAAGCGGGCATCATGTAGCTGAAGGGGTTAAGCTTATTGATTTTGTTCTACTGCCTAAGCCTATCTAAGTTTTCTAATTCAATAACGAATTATTCTATTCGACAGATGTGTCGTTACATAGCTCATGAGTCATGAATTATGAGTAAAAATTCATAATCATAAATAATCAATCATAATTACTATATTTGTTATATTATATACTATCTAGTAATATCTTATCGTTCTTATGATATTGCATACTGACACCGTTGTACATAACTCACGAGAAAAACATTATATTTTAATTTTAGCTACTCGCTAATATATTGAATTAAATTTTGATTAACAGTGTCCGGAAATATTGTGGTACAGTAGTATTACTGGACAGTTTTGTATTAATGTATGCAAATAAATTTGATTGTAAGCCATTGCTTATTTAATTTGGTCATATAATTATTTATGTGCAACAGGATGCACATGCACATTCATTAACGCCTTACAAGCGGGCCCGTCAGTAACTTCTACTACCCGCCAAGCGGGTGGTTTTACCCTAAACGACCTTGTTTCCGTGTTCTTTTTCATGCATAAACAAGAGCCAGAGCGTAATACAATTATGTATCCCTGAAAGGGCGATAATTGAGTTTTCCAATGACACCAGAACCATCCTTCTACGACCACGCATTCTCTTGCAACGATCATGCAAGACGAAGGAAAAATCCCTAAAATACGGTAATTTCCTTACATAATTCCCTGTGTAGCGAGGTAGTGAGTGTGGATGTGTGTGGAGGGGACGGCAGTTGCCGCGCGGGACCCGTGCCGAACGGTCAGAGCCGACCTACGCTCCTCCCACCGCTCGTCTCTCTCTCAGAGCCAACTATTGCTCAAAATTGCACACCGCCTTAAGTCGGTCCCCGCCACATAGTCCTTTCTTTTCTAGACCGACTTAAGTCCGGTCCCGCCAGTTAAGGGTTAATCATCTGATCTGGGCATTATATGATTCTTTTAGCCTATGTTTTGGAAAGCTGTATCTAATCAGTAAGCTACAACTACAACCTATTGCATATTATAGCTTTAGCTTTCTAGGTCTGTGTTTAAGGGTTTTAGAGGGAAAAAATCAAACCAATGTTAAATTCATACGATAAAAATTACCTGTTAACTGTTATCGTTAGCTTCCACTAATTTCTTTAGCAATTTAACGATTTAGCGTTATCGAAGCTAACGTTTTAAGTTAGCTGATTAGCGGTTATCTCAGCTAACTTTTAGGTTAGCTGTGCCCACCACTGGTGTGGTCAATACAATGTCTGTCTCGGGAGTAACTGTAAGACTCCCGGCCCAGTGCTGGGAAAGGAAAGGAGAGCTCCAGACATCGCTAGATTACACAATTATACTGGGCACCTGTGCCCTCATTAACAATACAGAAACAATCAAATAAACACAAGACATCATTGTGCAACTTATGAAAAACCAACACAATCCCCCAAGGGCCGAACAAAAGAGGTAATTACACTCGTGGCAACAAAGGCAATGTGTTGCACGGCAGAGGTGTGATCATGACGTCACCACCTCGACACGAGGCCCACCAGGGAGAAAGAAAGAAAGAAGGCAGGCCTCCTCCCCCACATGACTAGGCTATGTAAATTATAACACACTTGCAACTGAAATTGGTTATAAGTAGAGTTGGAATTAACAATATATTCCCCACACACACAGTGGCAGGTTGGGGGAACGAACTTTAAATTTCTCTTTGATAGTAAAATCGCTGTCATTAATTCTTATACGTTTTGAAGCCTCGAACTGTTTAGACAGACCTCCGAAATGCAAATATCAGATAAAGCATTACTAAGGGGATGCATATCAGCCGGAGATAGCTTCGAAGGTGCGAATTTACTATAGGGGAGCGCATTTGACAGGTACCACCAAGGATTTAATGCATATTTGTTTTCGGGTTCTGTGCATCCAACACAAAGCTACATCTCTTTTCTGTTTAACGAAACCCTATAAAAAACAATGGGACACTTTAATATTAATAATATTAGATGAAATATAAAGATAACTCGGTAGAAAAGTTGGGTTCGCGGGAGTAGTGTCGATCGTTTGTTTACATTGCGCTCGAGGTTAGTAGGCTACTTCGCACATCTAACTACTTTCCCATATTGGCAGTTTAATTAAAATTCAGGCTGCGGGATACAGTGTGTTGAGGGCCCTCACCCCCCCTAGACCTATTGTCATCATCATATATATTGCTGTCATGGGGCAAATAAAAAAAAGAAACAGCAAATGTAACTAACTGTCGAGCGTCATGTCAACAAACCGACGATCGAAAAAGGCGGTAAACTCCCGATTTTTGGCTCAAACACGATTCTCTATTCATTACGAAAACCCCATTAACAAAGTTATTAAATCGTTTATATTACTAGTATCAGACCAGAAAAGGGTGTAGGTTGTTTATTCATGCGTGGAAACCTAAATTAAATCTCTAATAAGTACGTGGTGGTACCTGTCAAATACGCGCCCCTTCAGTAAAATTCTACCGCTTCGGAAATGTATGGATCCACATTAATGACCGTGGCTGTACAATCATGATGTAAAGTTACTTCATCCCAATCTCTCAGTCCAACAGCAGCAACAACAAACCTCTTCGTCACGGTGGGTTGAAGCAAGTCTATCACTATTTATCACTTTGCCATTTGTATATGTACTCTAATTAATATTACTGTCATGCAAGTATCGGTCATCTGATATCGAAAGTCGTGGTCAGGAATTGTTGAACAATATTTTAATGAACATAATATGCTGACATATTATTCTGATAAAAGGATGGAACCAAACAAAACATAATACTAGGTTTCACTAAATAATGTCCACGGTCTTTCTCTCAATAACACCTCCTCCTCCTATCCACTTTACTACACTATACATGCACTCCACACTTCATTCCTCCACACCAAAATTTCTAAAGACAAAATGATGAATTCTAGCCAAGCCTCCGAGTCCCCAGGGGGGGGGGGGGGGGACCATAAATGCCCCCACACCCTACCGACCATCCCCTCACGACCCCACAAAATTACCTGGACCTTGGCCTAGCTGTTACTCTCTCTATTAATTTCTGCAACATTCGCGGACTTTCCTCTAACTTTCACTCTGTTGAACACCATCTCTCCTCCTTCAAACCTGATCTTCTCTTCCTCACCGAAACTCAGGTGTCTGTAGCAACATCCAGCAGCCCCTTCTCTGTATCCTCCTACTTTGTCAATCCTAGTTTCAAAGCCAAAGGCGGATGTTGTGCATATGTGCACAACAAACTCACTTGCTTTCGTGTTCCCGATTTTGACTCCTCTGAATTCTCAACTTTATGGCTCAAACTTTCCTGTCATTCTCTTACTAAATATTTCTGTGCTGTCTATCTTTCCCCAAACTCTACCAACTTTCCCAATTTTTTTGACTATCTAAACACATTCTATCCATTTCTCCTTTCTCAGAAATCTCCATCTTAGGAGATTTCAACGTTCACCACCGCCAATGGCTCTCCTCTCACACTACTGATCCACCTGGTGAACAAGCCTACGTCTTTTCTGTCCTAGATAACCTAGAGCAGTTAGTTCAGCAACCCACCCGTATCCCGGATCGCATCGGAGATCGGCCCAACATTCTTGAGTTGTTTCTAACTTCTAACCCTTTTTCTTATACTGTCGATCTTTTCTCTCCTTTGGGCTCCTCCGACCATAAACTTATCTCTGTCACCTGTCCTATCTCTCCAGTACGGCCACCCGATCCTCCTAGCCGGCGGCGCTTGGGGCACTTTGGCGCTGCCGACTGGGAGGCTCTCCGGCAGTACTTCTTTGATTTCCCATGGAATTATTTCTGCTTCCGTGGCCGGGGACCCTCGGACAGTGCTGAACGCATTACCGAGGTAATCCTATTAGGCATGGAAGCATACATTCCATTCTCTTTCTCTCAGACTAATGCTAAAAAATCTTGGTTTACTCACGCCTGTTCTACTGCTGTCCGCAATAAGGAGGAAGCATTCAAACGGTACCGACGCCTTAAAACTCAAGACTCTCATTCTTCCTATGTTTCTGCCCGGTCTCAAGCCAAATCTGCTCTTCAACTTGCCAAACACTCTTTCATCAATAATAAATGCACTGAACTATCCAACTCTAGCTCTTCCCAAGCTTTCTGGCATCTAGCCAAAAACTTCTCCAACAATTTCTCTTCCTCGTCTTTCCCTCCCATTTCCCACTCTGATGGCACAACCATCACTTCTTCCTCTGACAAAGCTAAACTCTTCGCTCAAACTTTTGCTAGAAACTCCACCTTGGATGATTCCGGTGCTATTCCTCCCTCTCCACCCTCCTCTCTCTTACTTATGCCTAATATCCTAATCTCTTCTAAAGATGTACTTTCTACCCTCTCTGGGCTTAACACTAATAAGCCGTACGGTCCGGACGGTGTTCCTCCTGTTGTTCTCAAAAACTGTGCTAACGTGCTGACTCCCTGCCTAGGCAAACTCTTTCGTCTCTGTCTATCCTCTAACGTCTTCCCTTCATGCTGGAAGTTTGTTCACATTCATCCTCTCCCAAAGAAGGGTGACCACTCTCAACCCTCCAACTATCGTCCAATTGCTCTCATCTCTTGTCTTTCTAAAGTTTTTGAAACTATTCTTGCTTCCAAATTTCTTAAGCATTTCTCTTCTCATAATCTGCTCTCAGATCGCCAGTATGGCTTCCTTAAGGGTCACTCTACTGGTGATCTTCTTTCATATCTTACTATATCTTGGTCATCTTCCTTTCGGGACTTCGGTGAGACTTTTTCTGTTGCACTCGACATATCGAAAGCCTTCGATAGAGTCTGGCACAAATCTTTAATTTCTAAACTACCCTCCTTCGGTTTCTATCCCTCCATCTGTGCCTTTGTCTCTAATTTCCTTTCCGGCCGTTCCATAGCCGCGGTTGTGGACGGCCATTGTTCACTTCCTCACCCTATAAACTCCGGTGTTCCTCAGGGCTCTGTTCTATCTCCTATTCTCTTTCTAAATTTTTAGAATGATTCCTTAACTGTACATCTTAATTGTCTCAATATCAATTCATATGGAATTTAGAAACATACTTACACTACTCCTGTAGGTTTTTCAGATATACGCCCCAGCCAGCAATCCTTCCTCGTAATGATGCCATATTGAACTTGCTTAAATTCTGATCTAAATACAGTTGAGTTAATTAATATGTGGACACTTCCTAATGATTTTTTTTCTTTTTCTATGTGATTGAGGGACCCAATTTCTCCATCTATCTACCCATCAGCGAGTCTTCCCAGCATATCCCTTATTCGTCAACAGGGCCAAAATCAAGGGATCTTCTCTCAATATTCTTGTCTCTTTTTCTTCTGCCTCATTTGGAAGGACCATATTACCAGTCTTGCTAAGGCAGTCTCCCAGAAGATGGTGTGCTCAACCGCCTTAGGGGGTTCTTTTCCCCAGAGAGTTACAGAGCTCGATGTTACAGGGAAGCATAGTTTGAGAGTAACGTTTCACTCTTGTTCACATGTGTGGGGAGTTGCCTCTCAGAGTAGCTCTCCTAGACAAAGTTGAAGAGGCCTTTTCGATCATTAACGTGCCCGTACGTAAGGAGGTGGTATGCACTCTCTCTCCGCCGCAAGAATCTCTCTCGCTATTCTATCGCTAGCGATAATAATCAGCGAGAGAGAGCTTTCCCAGTGCATACCCTCCTTACGTAGCACGTGGTACCCGTCTGCAATTCAATCCACCCAGTTCTCTGGTGCAACTCTCTAACCCAAGAGTTAAATGACTCTCAAAAGGCCTTCCTTACTCAACAGCTGAGCTCTGGAACTCTCTCCAGGAATCAGTCTTTCCCATCTTGAACAATGACTCAATACAATTGCCGCAAACTATGCCGTGGTCAGAGCAGAAGCTGGCTCGAACGTCCCCTATTTTGGCCCGTTGAGCACATCTTTCACTATGGGGAGGCACTGCCTATAGGCAAGACTGCCTTTATGCCTCCCTCAACATGAGAGCCGAAAAGAAAAAAAATAATTAGGAAGTGTCCACATATTAATTAACTCAACTGTACAGTTGGGCAAATTTCCAAGCAAGTCAATAGCATCATTAGAGGAAGGAAATTGGGTTTTGGAAGCATTACTAACAAGGTTTTCAGTCTGTTTCCTAAATTACATTTAATTGATATTTAGATCAGAATTAAGAGTTCTATGGCTTCATTACGTTTGTCGTTGAAATAGTGGCTGGGGCGTTGAAACTGACTCTAACTGATTAGTTTAACATTTCTGACACACATTCCAACAACAACAAACCTATACATCACACAGGGTTGAGGCTAGTCTATCTCTATCTAAGACAATATAAAACTTGGATATGTGCCCGAATCAATATTAATATCATGTAAACATCGGCCATACATTTGTTTTCTTATGGACGGCCGGAAAGGAAATTAGGCAAAACTGCACAGATGTGACGGGAGTGCCTCCCCCAGGAGGTTTTAAAAGAGTAACAGATTATGCCAGACTCTATCGAAGGCTTCGATATGTTTGAGCCAAAATGTCTAGACACACAGAGTTTAAAACAGTGTGTTTAAGTAAAGCGGGAAAGATGGCTTGAGCGACCCTTGGGAGCCATACTGGCGATCTGAGAACTTATAAGAAAACTTGCATTAAGAAATAAAGCAACCAATATTATACGAACACAGTAAAAAGACAAGATAACTAAGCAATTGACGATAGTGGAGGGGAGAGCGTTCACTCGATCTTGGGAGTGGACAGTGTGAGCAGAATAGGGGTGGGATGACGTTTCAAGACAGAGACGAAAGAGTTTTGCCTAGGCATGGAGTAGCACGGAAGCACAGTTTTTTGAGAACAACAGAGGAACACCGTCTGAGGAACGCCTTGATAGTGTTAGTAGCGATAGAATAGGGAGAGAGATGCACTTTATAAGAGATTCTCGGATATCTCTACGAGAGAGGAGGGTGGGAGGGAGGAATAGCACGGATGTTATCCAAAGTGGATTTACTTGTCATTAGTTGAGACCCCAAGAGTTAGCTTTGTCAGAGGTTGATTCCTTTTACCGAATGGGACATAGATCATTGGAAAGACGAGGTACAAACGTAGAATTGTTGGAGAATTTTTGGCTAATATGCCAGAAAGCTTGGGAAGAGCTAGACGTTGAAGAAATTAGTGCATTTACATTATTGTGAGAGTGTTTGGCAGAGTCGAGAGATTTGGCTATGATCCGGTGGCAAGTGGGAAACATAGTGGGATAGAGTCTTGAGGGGAAGCGTCGTACTTGAATGCTTCCTCCTTATTGCGAAAGAACCCGAACAAATGGTTTCAAATTAGATAAATTTTGTTTCAGAAAGGATATAGGCAAATATTGGTTTGGTAAGAAGAGTTGTAGATAGGTGGGATAGGCTACCAAGTGCTATAGTAGGATTAAGAACGATAGGGAGCTTTAAGATAAAATTAGATAGGCATATGGACGAGATGGTTTGGGTGTGAGAGGCATCTGTCAGGTGTGGGCCAATCGGCGCTCTGTAGACCCCCGTTTTCTGACCTCTAACCGTGAGGTCAGTCCTAATGGTGTTAGTGAGCTGGGCTTTATAAGCCCAGCTTATAAGGCCTTATAATTAGGCCTTATAATTGGGGTTGGGTGTGAGAGGGATCTGAATTGTTTGGGCCAATCGGCTTTCTGCAGACTCCCATTTTCTTATGTTCCTATGTGTTATGCCCTGATTTTATTCAGGATTAACGATTGCGTAGATGAGTTCTGCAAGACTGGAATATCTGGTTTCATATACATACATGCGAGGAATCAACAGAACACATAAATAGAATCTTGGAATGTGATTTGTAATACAGCTTTATTTCACTAAACACACTCGCGGTATAGAAAAAGAGTCAATTCACTTTGGAGAAAATGGATAGGAGTAGTAAAGTCAGTAGGAAGAACTTGGTCTTCAATTCTCCGAGCACAATCGTGGATCTGGATTAGAGCGTGCACTGCCACTTCCGAATCTCGGGCATTATTCTTCCGATACCGGGTTGATAAGAAGCGATAAGAAAGTCACTCAAGGGGAGCACTGATTCAATTTGCACAGTATCTGGTACAGTTCGTTGCTTTAGGCCTAAGGTTTTAGTTATCCGATTAAGTGGGGGGCTAACGTTGAGTTTCGACTTTATACGATCTAGCAGAGTCAAGTAGGCAATTATATTTGTATACTTTTAACCGTTAATGCGCGTATGGGAAATCATTACTGAGATTAATTCACGTTTACGACCTATCCCTTAATTTACGGGATCACAGAATATCTATACCAAAACATCCAATTTAGGAATAACTCATGTCGTGGCTGAGGGAAAATACTGTCGCGGTAATTATCTCGTAATACATTTACTGGCACGAAATCTCTGGCAAAAACAGGGGACTCTAGGATCAAACTCGAAACACTCTTCACGGTTAGCGAATAACTCAAGGGTGAACATAGGCAAACACAACGGGTTGGTAACACGGTATCTCTACACTGATACTATAATACGGAATCGTGCCCGGTCAGGTTATCTTCTTTCTCCTCTTGAATCTGGTGTCGTCGGGGGCTTCTCGGCTGCTCCAGGGGGCCGTCCAGGGTGTCCAGTTGTGTGAAGAAGTTACAGATGGGTCGGTTGACCGGTGATGAAGTTGAGTTAAGGTTCTCTCCTATGGATCTTAACTGATCTGCTTCCTGGCAGGGCCAGAGGAGCGTCTCATCGAACGAACGTAAGCAGTGTCTATGCACGGACTTTGCTTAACTGTCTCTGATCCATGACGAGAGGTTCAATCAACCCAAGAACACAGTAGATCTTTCTACCCTAGATCTCTGTGTATGTGTGGAGATATATATTGCTCGTAGGTCTCTATGTTAACCGGCAGGTTGCCGCGATTAATACAGATCCAGGAAAATAATACATCAAGTCCTGGTGTTCAGCTTGCGGGATGCCGGTCGACTGTCAGCAGGCGAGTAAAACAGTCTTCAAGCAGAGCGTGGTGCCGCTCAGCAAAAAGCTATATTTGTACTTCTGCCCGCTCTAGGAAGACCAGGAAGCGTTTTTGTATCCCTGGTGGTGGTGTGGACGACGTAGTTGCTACAGTTGACGAAGTATCTAAGCTGGCCCTTGCTAATACAATGTACGTCATCCACGTTGGATCCAACGATGTACAGCGAACCCGGTCGGAAGATTTGCTTTTAAAGTACCAGCAGCTGATCAAGTCGTTTAAGGAGAAGTCATCAAGGATCATCATCTCAGGAATCGTCCCCTGGCTTGGTGTAGAGAGCCGATTTTACAACATAGCCACCAGCACAAATCGTTGTCTAGCAAACCTCTGCAGGAAGGAAAACGTGGGATTCGTCGACACCTGGGACAATTTCTACTACGATGACAATTTGTTTTCGAACGATGGAGTTCATCTGAACCAGGTGGGAGCAGCACGTTTTGGGCGTCTTCTCAACGATGCGGTGAAGGATTTTCGGAGAAGAAATCGACTCAGCACAGGACAACCAGGAAGGAGGACCGAAGACAGCGAGGGCGGCAACCTGCGAAGGAATTAAATGCAAATCTGTCAAGAACCGCGAATTTGGATAAAGCTCCACCAACACGACCCAAATTCAAAACCGCCAGGGATAATGACCGAGGACTGATGACAGCCATGAATGTAAATGTAGATCCGACCAGAACCAAAAATTTGATTAAAGAACGTTCTGTGAGTTCTAAAACCGCAACTTTAAAGGTTTTCTATTCAAACGCTCGTAGCATACGCAATACATTTTCAGATTTAGAGGAACTAGTGTTTACTGAAAATTATGATGTGATTGGTATAACAGAATCTTGGCTCAATACAGAAGATAGAGACTTTTTAGCAGAGTATTCACTTCCCGGTTATGTAATGTTTGAGAAAAGCCGAATAAATAAAAATGGAGGTGGCGTTTTATTTTATATCAAAGAAAGTCTTAACCCGACCCTCTTGTCAAAACCTCAAATTGTGAACGTCGACACATCTTTTGTGCTAATAAAGAATAATAAAGGTACAAAAGTAATACTTGCATTAATATACAGACCTCCAGCTCAATCAGTGCAAACTGACCGAGAAATTTATGAACAAATTGCAGATGTAAGTAACTCACAAGATACCGTATTTTTTGGCGACTTTAATTTACCTGTGACCAAGTGGGGCGATACTCTTACTTCACACTTCGGACATGACTTGTATACGAACTTGCAAGAGAGTTCGCTTATCAATTTGTTCGAACACCGACCCGTGGTAATAACGTTCTTGACATTGTACTTGCACCAAAAGAAGAATTAATAGAGAATTTGAATGTTGGTGATGAAATCAGTAACAGCGACCATCGTACGATAACTTTCACTTTAAACTTTACTAGTAACGAACCAAATAGTAGCATCGAAAAAGTCCCTAATTTCAAGAAAGCAAACTTTCATAAACTTAGAGCTATGTTTAAAGAAACTGACTGGAGCTTTTTAATTAACAATAACGACATAAATACATCTTGGAAGTTATTCGAAACCACTTACCTAAAAGCAGTGCAAGACTGCATACCATCGAAAATACGGCGTCCAGGCCATAATAATAAGCCCAAATGGTGGAATAAAGATATTTCAAACTGCCTGCTTGCTAAAAAATGTGCTAATGATAGATTAAAATCCTCACAAAATGACGAAGAACGGGTGAAATTTGTAGAGCTACGACGCAAAGCCAAAAAGTTAATTAAGCAAAGTAAAAAGACCCTAGAGTTACATATTGCGAATCAAAGTAAAACAAACCCGAAAGAATTCTATAGTTATATCAGAAAGAAAAAAGTAGTTACTTCAACTGTTGGACCGTTAGTCGATGAAAATGGAGAATACACCAAAGACGAAGTACAAATGAGTAATGCCCTCAATACCTTCTTTGCATCAGTTTTTACAACAGAAGACCTCAGTGATATCCCTACACCATCGCCGATTCAGATTGATAATTCAGATGTTCTAAGCAATATCACCGTTACAGAGAGAGAAGTATTGAATTGTTTAGATAAACTCAAGGTAAATAAAACGTCTGGACCTGATACAATCTCGCCTAGAGTTCTAAAGGAAGCTAAGGATGAGCTCTCCAAACCACTGACATTACTATTCAATAAATCCTTGCAGTCTGGAACTATGCCTGATCAGTGGAAGATAGCCAACGTAACACCGATATTCAAAAAAGGCAGCAAATCCCTACCCAGTAACTATCGTCCAATTAGCTTAATCTCAGTTGTATGTAAAATGCTAGAAACGGTCATAAAAGATAGACTCGTAAATCACTTAGAGGAAAATAACATACTTAAATATACTCAACACGGCTTTCGTAAAAAACGTTCCTGTTTAACAAACCTCTTAGACTTCTTCCACGATATCCTCAACCTCTACGATGAGAGTAAAGCTGTAGATATTAAATACCTTGATTTTCAAAAAGCCTTTGACAAAGTTCCCCACAAACGTTTACTGCTAAAACTAAAAGCGCATGGAATACAAGACGGTGTGTTGAAATGGATAGAACATTGGCTCAGCGACAGAAAGCAAAGAGTAGTCATAAACGGTAAGGCATCTAAATGGACCAATGTAAGTAGCGGGGTACCCCAGGGATTGGTACTAGGACCAATTCTCTTTCTAATTTACATCAATGACATAGATGAGGGTCTCACCTGTACAATCTCAAAATTTGCTGACGATACAAAAATTGCAAATAGCGTACTCTCAAAAGAACAAGTTGACGATATGCAACACAATCTAGATAAATTGTCACATTGGGCCCAAATTTGGCAAATGAGTTTCAATGCGGATAAATGAAAGTACTACATATCGGATACCTAAATGAGAAAGCAAACTATTCGATGAATGGCACTCAGCTTAAGAATGTAAACAGAGAAACCGATCTGGGAGTAACAATATCGAGTAACCTAAAACCGAGTCAACAATGTTCAAAAGTTGTTAAGAAGTCAAACAAAATAATTGGCTTTATAGGCAAGTCATTTGAGCATAAATCCAAAGACGTTATCCTAACCCTTTACAATTCCTTAGTCCGCCCTCTTCTGGAATACTGCGTTCAATGCTGGTGCCCTTATTACCAAAAAGACATAAACAAGCTAGAACGAGTTCAACGTAGAGTTACCAAAATGATACCTAGCCTAAAGAACAAACCATACGAAGAGCGTCTTAGAGAATTAAATCTATTTCCTTTAACCCAGCGCAGATTAAGAGGTGACTTAATTCAAGTGTTCAAAATCATCAAAGGCATCGACAATATGAACTGTAGTAAGTACTTCACTATCGACCAATCTAATTACACGCGGGGAAACGGTTGCAAAATTATTGGTAAATCTTTTAACTCACACGAATCTAAGAATTTCTTCTTCAATCGAGTTGTCAACTTGTGGAATGCACTTCCCCGAGACGTTATAGACTGCAGCACCGTTGATTCATTTAAACTCCACCTAGACAAATATCTCGCATCAAACCCGCGACCGACTGCGTTTGTAAATGAATAACTTTATTTTATCCTCCCCTCAGTTACTAACCCAAATGTCCCCTACTAACTTCCTAGTCCTGCCACGGACATTAGTTCCAGGGCAGTTGTTCCCTTTCCAATGTTCCCTTACCCACTCTAAACCACTGTTTGGACACTTGATCCTTAGTGTTTTGGAGGACAAGCAGCCTAGAAGGGTCACTAGGACTGTTGTTGCTTGATTTCCTTTGTACTCCTTTGTACTCCTTTGTACTCTCCTCCTCTCGGGGTTTATATATGGCAGGGTGACTCGGTGGTGCCGGCGCCGGGGGCTGGTGATTGTTTGTCATTGCTGGTGTGTTGGTGTCCGGGCAGGGCAATCTTGGCCTGCCAGGGGTAGCCCCACAGGGGGCTCACTTAAAGGGGGAGAGAAGAGGAGGTTGATGCATAACCTCCAGGGCTGGAGCTAACAGGCTCCTAAAGTTGGAAGATGGTGGAGGAGCGGAGGATGCTGGAGGCGGGTGTTGCCGGGGCTGAGTGGCCCCTTCCATATTCGGGGCCAGGGCGGCTGTGCAGGGGCTGTGAAGTCAGCATCTGGCAATCTGGCCCTTCGTTCCCAATGCTCTGAATTAGATAACAGCGTTAGTTAGTTCACACACCGGCATATAAGAATAAATAATCGCAGGCGTTACGGCAAGCGGGTTGTTGTTCACGGAGACTGGGGGCTAAGCACCTCGGCCAGAAGGGTCAGCTAGATAATTGCCCGACTTTTATAAGTAAGTTGCTTTGAAGGGGAGGGGGGGGGGGGAAAGGTGAACAGGGCTCTCATACCTGTAGGCCTTTGTGAGGTTGAATAACAATACCTCATAGGTGCTGGCACGTGCATACAGGTGGTGGTTAAACGCTGGTGCCCTAGTGGTCCCGTATGCCGGGGTCGGGGAGGGCGGCGCAGGTAGGAGTCCCTCCAGGATTGGACACGGCTCGATGGCCGAGTTAATTTGTTGTTGTCGGGCCCACCTGGGTTAGGGTGGAAATACCCACGTTAGACTACGTGTGGATAAGGGGAGAGGAATCCAGAGAGAGAGAGAAAATACAGACAAATAGTTGATCAATAAGGCAGGGCATGCATAACCAGGTGGCAGTATCGTTGTCATGATTATGGTGACAGATTGGTTCGGTTACGTACCTGAGGCAACACACGATGCAAGGCATTGGCTCTTCCGTTGTGTGGTTGGGTCATCATATATGCATGCACAGTTGGCACACCGCTTGGTTGCAAACGAAAAAAAAAAAAAAGGATAGGCCGTGTGAATTGTAGTCCGAGTAGGTAGCGTTTGACGAGGCGTGTAGAAGACGTGAGGAAGGAAGAACTAGAAAGAGAAAACATGTTAGATTATGTAACACAAAAGTTATGGGAAGAATACTGCGTGAGGTTTATGGTTCGTTCACTAGTCTAAGGTTAGGAGGTTAGTCAGCATGCGGGGTTAGTAGGTAATTAAGAGAACTTACACTAGGTAGTGGTATAACTCAACATAAGAACTGGCCTGGTTTATATATTGATATCCTCGCATCTCAGGCGGCAGTGCAATTATCACCATCATGGTGATGGGCGGTTTTGGTCACGTACCTGGGGCAAACACGCGGCGTGAGGCATTGGCGTTCCCGTGGCGTGGTCAGGTCGTTGTCTACTCATGCACAGCTGGCACTGCCTGGTTGCAACGGAAAAGGATAGGATCATGTGAACTGTAGTCCTAGAAGGAAGTGTCTTGACGAGGTGTGGAGGGAGGCTAGAAAAGAAAAGCAGGCTGGATTATGTAATGCAAGGGTTAGGGAAAAAATAGATCGTGCGAGGTGACGGTTTCCTTATTATTCTCCGGTTACTATGTTAATAAGGAACAAGTAAAATGGTAATGACATAATCAATATCTAATTGGCACAGTTATATATTTATACCCCCCTCATAATACAGAGAGTTAAGAGGTGTCTTTCCGCTTACTTTTTCGGCAGGGGTTGTCATAGCTAAGGATAAACATATTCATTAATCATATATACCTGGTCTGCAGTCATGTTGCCTGTGGCGGCTGTAGTTGGATTTAGCTGTAGCTAAACGCACGTGAAATTAATACAACGGTAATTACAATAGTCACAGGGACATGCACACGACGCGGGCACTACAGCTTACATCATCAAAGAGGTATGGGGTGTACATCATCTAATACAAACTTAGTTAGGGTTGAGTAATGGCAGGGAGGAGAGAAATGTGGTTTGTATACTAGAAGACTGTGAGTAAAAAGATGTGGAACATGTGGATTGGTGTGGAAGGGTGGTCCAGAAAGGTTGGGGGTTGTTGTCTGTGGTCGGCCATTTTGGGGAGAGTTGTCCAGTGCTGGCTGCCGAGGCAGTACGCTTCTAATCGGGCTGGGGGAGATGAGGCGCGAAAAGGGGCGGGGCGGTTTGTTCCTCTCTCTCCGACC
The DNA here is from genome assembly GCA_032716605.1 of Paralithodes platypus. Taxonomy (NCBI): domain Eukaryota; kingdom Metazoa; phylum Arthropoda; class Malacostraca; order Decapoda; family Lithodidae; genus Paralithodes; species Paralithodes platypus. The sequence continues at coordinate 18,483,715 of CM064496.1, read as the reverse complement.
GTGTTAGTGAGTGTCTGTCTGTCTGGCTGTTGCTTTTGTAGGGTACACATACACATACTGGCAATGCAAAGAGATACCAGGTGTCTTCCCTGTCTTTCTCTCTTGAGATGATCGTCTGTAGATTAATCAGAATTAAACATAGCATTTAGCAGAGGTATATCAAGATAATAACTAATATGGGGTGCATACTTATACCGTGGAAAGGTAGAGATAAGGGGTGTCTTCCCTCCTTGTCTTCTTCTTTGAGGGCTGTCACAGTTAAACATATATATATATATCATTAATACAATAATACATGGTTTGCAGTTATGGCCGTCTGCAGGTTGATCAGAATTAACATAGATAAATCATACTTGTACCGTCGTAAGGTAGAGATAAGGGGTGTCTTCCCTCCTTGTCTCCTTCTTAGAGGGCTGTCATAGTTAAACATATATATATATCATGAATACAATAATACATGGTTTGCAGTTATGGCCGTCTGCAGGGTTAGTATCTAATTGAATACATACTTAGTGGGAACTTCAAGAATGTCAGGGATTGGCTACTGATCTGAAATCGTAACAAGGACGACACAAGGGATAATTGGTATACTACTCTAGGTAACGTCTACCCTGAGGGGTGGCAGATCGTCTCAACATAATCATTTCAATCTCCAACTCTCGAATATAGATTCGTAGTCGGGGATGTTCTCTCATCTGAAGCAATACTAATACTAGCATATAAAAGATAGGGGACCGGGGATCCTGCTGGGGGTGGGAGTTTCGCTCCCAGGAGTTTTCGTTCCTGGTGTATTTAACTATGTTCTTATGCAACATTGCATAGAAGAAAGAGAGATTGCAGAGAGTCAGTGAGTGGACGGGATTTAATGATACGAAAAGCTTTCCTTTCTACTTTGTCTAGAAGTGCTGTGTGAAAGGATCCTCCCCGCACTGTGAACAATAATCATTACAAGGACGCACTGTGCCCCTGCACAGAGCAAGAAACTGTGCAGGGGTAAAGAACCCCTTGAGGCAGTTGAGCACACCCAGTTTCTGGAAAGCCGTTTTAGCAAGAGTGGTAATATGGTCCTTCCAGGAGAGATCAGAAGAAAAAGAGACACCGAGAATATTGAAAGAAGATGAAGTGTTGATTTTTGTATTGTTGAAGTATAAGGACTAGTCCTCTGGGAGTTCACGGCGGGTAGATAGATGAAAGCATTGGGTTTTGGAAGCACAGTTGCGCACATGCATTGTTCATACTTATTGAATTTTAGTATGCATACATACAGAAATGTAAAGACTGAGTGTTCCATATGAGATGCGGTTTCAGCCTTACATCCTAATGGTGGCATTCCACTCACCCCTATTCAGAGCTTCCCAACTTGTAGGATTGTTATTAAACTCGAGATCAGACGCACAGTCTGATCCCACTTCGTTCTCTCTCTCTCTCAACCAATGGCAGAGTTCCCCCTTATAATGAGAGATGACCCACAACTCTAGACTCTACACCTCAGTTGCCAACTTCTGAACCACTAGATAGCGGTTCTTCTACCTCAGGTGAGGATTCACCAAAGATAAGGAAATGCATCACCTCATGATAGTGTTCGGAAAAAAATAGTGTGCTAGATAATAAATTACCCCCAGAAACCCATTTCCCTTCAGGACACGGGGTAAACTATGGGGTTCTACGAAAAACCAGCAGTCCCTTAAGGTAGTATTTTATTAATGCCAGGCCAATTCGGTTTAAATTATCTTAACTTCGTACATTATTGGATAAGGAGAGCTTCAATATATTGGTTATTACGTAATCCTGGATTCTCAATGACACTATAGAATATGTTGGGGAATTTGAGACAATTGGATAGAGAATGTTCCACAAAGACCGGACCATGCAGGAAGGGGGCGGAATTTGTATGTACATCAGAGATTTTCTAAACTAATTGACTGCACTGTTAGGTGAACTATCATGAACATGAACTGTTAGCAGTAGACCTCAATCTAGGTAACTCTATCCATAGGAGTGTTTTAGTGTACAGGCCTCCACATCAAAATTTACACAACATTGAGTGGTCGCATTAACAGCAAACCAGTGTGATCGTAGGTTACTTTGATTACCTGGTAAACTGGAAAGCAAGAAATGCCAATGCCGAAGGTATGAATCTGACTTTGCTAATAATAACTCTTTTACCCAGTGGGTGAACGAGCCAACTAGTAACAACAATATACTAGATCTTGTGTTCACCACTGAAGAAAAAAGTGTGACCAAGCTAGCATATCTGTTGGGGAATCACTCGAAGGTAGTGACCATAATCTAGTTAGGTTCTCTCCTTGCACCTTTTATAGCAGACCCGCCAGTCCTCAGAGTACGAAACTAAATTTCTGTCGAGCAAAATGTTAAGGTATTCAAGGAAGCGTATCCCAGATCAGACTTGAGAATGAGGATGTTAATGCCATTTGGTGCTCAATACCCAGGGAGGCCTCATATGCATGTGATAAGGAGTTGCTGGAACTCCTGTTTAATTTGTCTGGTTTCCCTAACTGTTTCTGTTTGTGTCTCACCTACATAGAAAGTAATTCAGCTAGCTCTCACAAACACCTCCTCCTATCCATTTTACTACACTAAACAAGCACACCACTCTTTTTTCCAATATTGTACCCCCCAAAAAAAATATATATATATTATATATACTGTGTATATATATATATATATATATATATATATATATATATATATATATATATATATATATATATATATATATATATGTATACTGTATATATAAATAAATAAATAACTAAATAAATAATAATAATAATAATACTTAACCCTTAATTAGCGGCGAGCAACATAAGTCGAGTTAAATAAAGCTGGACTATGTGGCGGCGCTCGACATAACTCGAGTGGCAATTTCAGCACGTAATGTGGCTGAGAGAGAGAGACAAGTGGTGGCAGGAGACTAGCGAGCGTATGACTGCTCCAGACCACCGCGGCGAACCTACTGACACAAATCTCAGCTCCCTCCTCCCTCTCTCACTCGCTACATACTCAATTATGTACTGAAAGTACCGAATTACCTGCTTTTTGTACTCGCGTTGCACGGTTATTGCAAGAAAACTATCCATCATACAAGGATCGTTATGGTGTCATTCGAAAGCTCTGTTTATGCCCTTTCAGGGATAGGTACTTGTTTTACGTTCTGGGTCTTATTTAGGCATGAAAATGACCACGTAAACAGCCCTATTTTGGCTAAAAACACCCCGCTGTGCGGTACACATAAATAAACCGCATAGGCCGCTCGTAAGGTGTTAATTTGGCTCTCACAGTCTCTCAACTTTTGGTGAGACACTTGTTATGAGGAGCTTTGCCATTCGTCTCTTTCATACACATAGAACAAAGAAATCAAAGAGCAGTTTATAGATTGACTAACTGCATTCGCTCCCACTAAATACCTGTATGTCATATACGGTTTACCTCAACCAAAATGGTTCACAAGTGACAGCTTCACCTTAGAAAAAGAAAGGTTCGTACAGAAAGGCCAAAAGAAGTCAGGACCAAAGGGATCTAGATTCCTTCACAAATATTTGTAGAAGAGTGAAATATTTATAAAAGGAAGCAAAGTGGAATGAAGAACTCAGGGTTGCACAGAGTCCTAAATAGTTCTTCAGCTTTGTGAACAGTATGAAGCCATCCAAAAGTAGCTTTGGACCTCTGGGGGATTGAACAGGCCAACCAAAAACTTCTGACACTGAAATAGCTAAATCGCCTCATTTTTAACAAGGGAAATACCAGTGGCATGCCATATCTAGGATTAGTACATGACGGTGAAGTTATTAGCATAATTGGATGTACCCCAGAGTAGGTAGTAAATATAATACGTAAGTTAAATTAATTAATTTAAGGGGAGGCTGAACCCTCGCTGAGCCAGAAATCAAATTTCGAATCCATAACCCCCCGGGCCGGGGGTTCGACCTCGACCCCCGAAAAACTAAAAAAAAAAATCTTTCAGCAACCCAAAAAAATTGTTTGTGGCTGTAGTCTAAAGGGCTTCTGTAAGCAATAGAAATGATCATATGAGGACATAAACACCCATATGACATCCCTAGCACCCCCTTGGGGGGGCCCCAATATCATGGATTTTGGTTAATAATTGTCTAAAATAATTCTAGTTTCCCCCTGATGAAAATTTTGTTTAGTTGGTCATTAAACTCCATCGTCTATGTGTGCGCCATGATAGAAAACGTTTTCTAAGGAGGAATAACTATTCTATCTCTTCAAAATTGTATTTTGGTGTGTGAAAATCTTTGATTTTAGCTTGCCAGAGATCCTATTTTGGCACTTACGAGATCATCTACTTTTGTGTTTATTTCTCAAATTCATTCACCTTCTACACACTACATATAAGACTATATAGCAAGTGGAAAATGCAGAGATAATGGCATTATCTCACATATTTTTCAAGATTCAACATTGTTTAGGTTGAAATGTTGGCTACAAAAACATATATATATATTATATATTTTGTTCAGCCCCTTCTATTATGCAATATGGTAAAACCAGATCATTTTCTTGTAGGGGATGCAGGTAGAATACGCCATGCAAAAATTGCGGGAAATTTGAACAATTTTGAGTGAGAAGATGATTTTACAAATATTTCAATGAAATTCTGCGCTCGCGCATGCGCGCGCGCACATAGAGAGCTGATTTTTTCAGCGAGTCTTAGTATTTCCATTGGTAATAAGATGGTATAATGCCAGAAACACAATCTCTTATACAGGCTTACTTGGGGGTCAAAACTTTAGCCTTTATCTGGTCCAGATGGTTCTCTTTTCCGAGTTATACGAGCAGTGCGAGATGAAATTGCAACTCTTTTGGCTATAATCTTCAATAAATCACTAGAAATTGGAGAGTTCCCTGAAGACTGGAAACTGGCCAATGTGTCCCCAATCTTTATGAAAAGGAATCATGAGTGTCCCAAGAATTAACGGCCAATTATCTTCTATCGTAGTAAAACTATTAGAAGGGGTACTAGTAGGCAAGGTAGTTGACTATCTGGCAATCCACAACTTAATTACTGACTCCAAACATGGATTCAGGTGACACCGATCATGTTTTACCAATTTGCTGGTTTTCTATCCATGAAATGCTGAGTGAGTATGACAAAAGTAGAGCGCCATAGACATCCTTTACTTAGATTTTCAAAGAGTGTTGAAAAAGTACCCCATTGCAAGGTAATGTCTAATGTGATTGCACTAGGCATAAATCCAGAGGTCACAAAATTGGATAGACAGTTGGCTAACAGGTAGACAGCAATGGGTGGTAACCTATAATAATAATAATAATAATAATATTTATTCAGTCAGCAATTTACAAAGTTGGTACCACATAGTTTGTTACAAATATGACATGTACCAGCCTTGCATAATTCCAACTAAGGATAGCCCAATAAGGCCGTTAGGCGTATTTCCATTGGGGTCCTTGTGGGATTAGGTTAGCTGGGGAAAAGGGGAGGATAAAGAAATAGATACTTTAGAGAAAGTATTTCTAGGGGGTTATTTTAAGATACCTTACATCCTATAGTAAATATCAGTAATCCGTAATCAGTAATCATTTCAGTTTGGTTTGTCTATCTCTTATGTCGTATTTAGTAGTAGACATAAGCTTGGTGCTCCCTTCTCGCAGCTGTCCGGTTCAGGTGTTCCTTCAGGCTACATCTGAAGGAATACAGTGTTCTCTTTTCACGGACTGACTGGGGTAGGTCGTTCCAGTCTTTGATGGCAGTGAAGAAGAATGTTTGCTTACCCTGTCCTTGGATTCTCGGGACCTTAAAATTAAACATCATGTTTCTTGTATTATGTCCACTCCTCTCATTTGCTTTAACAAAATCATTCTTTAGATACTCTGGAGCTCTGTCATAGAAAATTTTGAAGGCATTAGTTAGCCTGATTTGTTTGGCCCTGTCAGAAACATTGAGCATACCTAGTGACTGAAGTTGTTCCTGGCCAACATGTGATCTGGGTCCTAGGTTCAGCATGAACCTAACCATTATATTTTGAGTGACCTGAAGTTTGTGCTGTGCTGATTTAGATGATGCAGAGTACCAGGATGACACAGAATAGTCAAAATGACATTGAACAAGCGCTTGGCAGAGGGTCTTTTTGGTCGCCGCGGGCAAGCATCCCACCTGTCTATACGTGTATTTTATACGTGCTCTACACTTACTCAGGATAGATTCCAAAAATTGTTTCACCTGACAAACTCGCGTCCAGTTTCAGTCCGAGATATTTAACTTGTGACACTGTTGTTATAGGAATATCATTACAGTTGACCGAGAAGCCCACAATGTCTTTCAGTTTGCGTTTTGTTCCACATAAGATGGCTTCCGTCTTGCCCAGGTGAAGAGATAGTCTATTGTCCACTAGCCATTCACTACATGATGCTAGTTCTTTGGAAAGTGAAGCGGCAATACTTATTGGGTCTTTTCCTGAAACCAGAAGCACGCTGTCGTCTGCATACAGTAATAATTTACATGAGACGCTCAGTTCCATGTCGTTCACATAACAGAGAAAGAGTAAGGGACCAAGGATGCTTCCCTGCGGGACCCCACAGTTAATTGGCATAGGATCAGATAAATTATCATAAATTTTGACTCTTTGGGTTCTACCACTAAGATAAGATTTAAACCAGTTCACAGACCCTATGCCCATAGCTTGTAGTTTATTACATAGGATATCATGGTCTACTGTGTCAAACGCTTTTTGTAGATCAAGAAGAACCATACCGGTGTAGTTACCTTTAGACATTTCTTTACGAATGTGATCCGTTAAGTGGATGAGACAGGAGTCTGTCGAGTACATGCATCTGAAACCTGATTGAAACTTATAGAATAGATCATTTTGTTTGAGGTAGTGTTCAATTTGGGTGTATACCGCTCTTTCAAGGATTTTAGATACAATACATAATATGCTAACTGGTCTGTAGTTGCCAACTTCTAGTTTATTTCCTTTCTTGAATAGAGGGGTTACAATAGCTTCCTTCAGTTCAGCAGGTACTGTGTTGGTGTTAATTGACAAGTTGATGATGTGGGTTAGGGGGCCTGCTATACCAATGGCTCCATCTCGTAGAAATTTGGCAGGAATTTTGTCTGGTCCTGTGCTCTTATGTACATTTAGGTTAGACAGCTCGTCAAAAGTGTATTTTGGTGTAACATTTTGCAATCTAAATGTGTTCGGGTGTATGTCTTTATCTCTGTAGAAATTACGAAAGGTGGCCGTTGTTGTCGTGTATTTATTGAGAGGTTGAGGTAGGTTCTGTGCAAGTGTGTTTGCTATGGAGGTGAAGAAGGAGTTGAAGTAGTTTGAAATTTGTCGTTTATCGTGGCAAACCTGATCATTAATGGTGAGAGCAATATTAGTGTTAGACGAATCCCTTGTCTTGTTGCTTTTAGGTGCCTCCATAGTTTCTTTGGGTTATTCTGATATTCCTCTGCCTTATTGTGAAAATAATTATTTTTCGCTGATTTCATTTTCCTACTTAGTTTATTCCTGGCCCTGTTGAACTCATGTTTCAGACCTTGATCCTGTCTATGTTTCGCTAGCCTTTTTAACAGATTGTCTCTGTGTTCCAGATGGTGTAGTATGTCATTGTTGATCCATGGGTCTGACCTTGCTTTAATTCGTATGTCTTTCAGAGGAGCTATTTCGTCTAGGATGTTTGTGATGATGGTTCTGAAGCCAACCCATGCGTCATTAACGTTTGTACTTCCAAACACTGGAGACCAGTCTGTATTCCATAAAATGTCCAGAAATGTTTCCTTATTGTAGTTTCTGAGTGACCTTGTTTTGATAATCTTGTGATTCTCTAGGGTAATTTTTGTGGTTTTCCGTGTGCAATATGTGACGAAGTGATCACTTATCCCAGTCTGTATAACCCCTGATTGGGATATTTTGTCCTCTCTGTTACAGTTTATGTGGTCTAATATTGTGGCAGTGTTCTCAGAGATACGTGTGGGGGTTGTGATGAGTTGTTTGTGATTGTGCATTGTCAGTATATGCCTATATTCTCGTACAAGCCTATCATTTCGTTGTTTGTAACACAGGTTAAAATCCCCTAGTATGATGGATTCGTTCCGAGGGTCTAGCGATGACAAAGTTCGTTCAAATTTGGTCAAGAATTGTGTGTCGGCTGGTGGCCTATAGCATACCCCAATTGTGATGGGTCTTGTCCTCGGCAGGTGTAGGTCGATCCACAGAGCTTCGTGATTTTCTACATGGAGGTCGGTCCTAGTTGTGTGTGTGAGGTTGTGTTTTACATACAGACATACTCCTCCCCCATGCCTATTGCGATCATTCCTAACCATGTTGAAACCTTGAATATTTATTTCACCATCGTTTATACTTGAATCCAGCCAGGTTTCTGTGATTGCAATTATTGAAGCTTTGGCCTTATTAGCTAACAAGTTTATTTCTGACAATTTATGGTACATTGATCTGGCGTTAATGTGGATAAGATGGAGCCCTTTGTTGGTGAACACTCTGTATTCATCTTTGATTTTGAATGTGTCCTGGCTGGATTCTGAGTTGTTAATACTTGGATCATTTACATTAATATTCGGTAATGAATGCAAGGCACACTTATTGCAAAGGAATTCCCGTTCTTCACTGTTGGTCTTCTTAGAGATGCACTTCATGTGAGCTACCTGTTTACACTTTACACAGTTTTGGATCTTCTGACGTCGTGTTATGAGTGATTCACAAATAAAACAAATGGTTTCGCGATGTTGTACAGCTGAGTTCCTACATTTAACACATTCAACTTTGTTACTACTGTTAACGTAAGTACATCGGTTATGAACAATTTCATTACAACTGTTGCATTGTAAAAGTGAACTCCTATTGTTGAAACCAATATTACAGACTATACATGTTTTTTTCTTACTGTTTATCATACGACTGGAGGTGTGGTTTGGTCCGCGTCGATCAGCTGTTTGTGCGGGAGAGAGTAGGGGATACTCGCGGTCGGGATGTGGTTGTTTGCTGTTGTTGTTGTTGTTTTCATTGTCCGTTGATGCTGCTTCCCTGTAGATGTATTTGCGAGTGCTACCTGTTTTTATTGTTGTTCTTGTTGCATGTTGTGCTACTTGGGTCGCCGATATCTGTGGTATTAATGGTAATGCTGTGGGTAATGTAGAGTTGGTGGAGTGGGTAATTGCTAGTTCCCTGCATTTATCGCATTCCATTTCTTTTCTGCTGTTAACATAAGAACATCGATCGTGTGCTGTTTCATTACAAATACTACATTGTGATGTTGGACTCCGTTTGTTGAATCTAATATTGCACACTGTACATAGATTCTTTGTATTGTTCGTCGTACGTCTGGCGGTGTGATGATCAGCTGTGCTGCTAGGGTGGGGACTGTCTGTGGCTATGTCTCCCCCTGTGACCCCTTCCTGCCCCACCTGTATTTGCTGTTTGATGAAATTGTCCTTATTCCTGGCTGCAAATGCTGCTCCATTGTTGATGTTGTTGCGACTGATGCCTTTCTTCCTAGCTGCTCCAGTTACATGTTGAGCCACCGATAGTGTTGGATTGTGTTGTGGGTTGAATTGGAGCGTGACGGCCGGAGGCTGGGGTACCTGCTGGCCCAGTTTGTTATAACGAATTTTACTGCTAGGGACTGTTGAAATGTCGGTGTCTGCCTTACTTGTTTGGTGGTGAGGTTTCTTCAACGTTGAACAAGGGCCGGGGTTGGTCTCTACATCTCCGCAGCTAATTAGAGTGTAGCACAATAGGTGTTGTAGCGAGGTTGTGCCAGAGTGTTTGCCCAGTCGCGGTGCCTTCCCGATATATGAAATAGACCAGGCAGGAATGGTGAGAGAACTTTCACTCGTGTGTGATTTCTGTGTGACGAGGTCCCTCAATACTTGTTTAGGGTTGACCTGGTACACTACCGGACCCCTCTGCACCTGTATATCAGCATAGCCCCTCTGGATGTTGAGAAGGATGATACATAGAGAGAGGGCTACGCCCGCACCCTTCATCCCTCCCGCCATGGTGTTTCTTCCGAGTGGACTCAACATGGATCTGTCCTTGGCCCACTTCCTTTTATCACATGTGTCAATTACATCGATATTGACCTGTTGAGTGTGATCACCAAGTTTGCAGATTACATTAAGCTTAGATTGAATGTGAAGGCCCCTAAATGGGTTAAACAGCTCAGGATGGATCTTAACAGACTGGGTGAATGGTGTGAGACATGACAGATGCCACTAAACTTGGAAACGTGCAGGGTGATGTATATCGGCCTATCAAACTCCAAGTCAGGCTATTCTTTATTGGGAATGCACCTGGCAGTGATTGACTTCGAAAAGGATTTGGGTTTTCTGGTTAGCAGTGACATAAAGTTTTCCAAACAGTACACTGAAGTAGAGAAGAAAGCTCAGAAGTAATTTAAGTACAGAAACAAGGAAATAATCCTCACTTTACAACGCTCTATTTCGGCCTTTCCTGGAGTATGCTGTTCAGTTCTGGTCTCCAGCACTCGGGAAAGATATAGATCGACTGGAAAAAGTACAAGCTAGGGTTACAAATTAGCTTATTCCATCGACTAGAAGGCTGAGGTAAGAGTACCGGTTGAAAGCTTTTGATTTTTTTACATGGGAATCACGCAGACTACGAGGTCTGGTCATTTAGGTTTTTACAATTCTTAATGGATTTGACAATGTGAATTATAGAATTTTGTTTAGCCTAAATATGAACAACAAGCAACCATGGCTGGAAGTTAGAATTGAAAAGGTTCTGTACTAGTACTTGTGGAAACTTTGTCACATATAAGAACTATTCTACTTGGAACAAACATCTTTCAGAAATTGTAAGCAGTTCTTCCGTAGACCAGCTCAAGAAGAGAGTAAATAGTATTTTGCAAACTCTGTAATGAGTAATGCACTACACAATTTCTATCTTTTCACGTCGAGGATCTTCCCGGAATGGACCGCAAGGTCTTTTGAGATACAAACTATTACTTGCAACTCTCTCTCTCTCTCCCTCACTTGACCACCACCACCTCTCCATCATTTTGATTCTACCACCACCACTATCTCCCTCCTCCATCTTTTCCTGTCTAACCATTATACTCTTTCCCTCCCCACCTAATCCACCAGAGAGAGAGAGAGTTACGTAGATATTTAGATCACACAGACCTTGCGGTCCCTACAAGGTGGTCCGGCCATAATACTACTAGAGACAGGTACAGTTTCTAGCAGAAGAGTAGGGCAGCAAAGCAGAAGGTTTTCTCTACATCATCCGGTTAATTAAGTAGCCGTATAGTGCCACAAATAAGGGAAGTGTAACCTTATCACCATCACCACTACCACCATCATCTCCACTACCAATATCACAACTATCACCATCACAACTACCATCACAACCACTACCAATACTACCACCAAAACTACCTTCACGTCTACCATCATCATCACCACTACCAATACTACCATCACGTCTACCATCATCATCACCACTACCAATACTACCACCACAACTACCTTCACGTCTACCATCATCATCACCACTACCAATACTACCACCATAACTACCTTCACGTCTACCATCATCATCACCACTACCAATACTACCACCACAACTACCTTCACGTCTACCACCATCACATTTATCATAATCACCATCATCACCACTACCACCACCACAACTATTATCACATCTACCACCATCACACTTACCATAATCACCATTACCACCACCACAACTACCATCACGTCTACCACAATCGTCACTACTACCAATACCACCACCATCACAACTACCAATACCACCACCACAACTACCATCACACTTACATAACCACCATCATCACCACTGCCAATACTACCACCACGTCTACCACCATCAAACTTACCATAACCACCATCATCACCACTACCCATACCACCACCACAACTACCATCAAACTTACCATAACCACCATTATCACCACTACCAATACCACCACCACAACTACCATCACACTTACCATAACCACCATAATCACCACTACCAATACCACCACCACAACTACCATCACACTTACCATAACCACCATCATCACCACTACCAATGCCACCACCACAACTACCATCACACTTACCATAACCACCATCATCACCACTACCAATACCACCACCACAACTACCATCACACTTACTATAACCACCATTATCACCACTACCCATACCACCACCACAACTACCATCAAACTTACCATAACCACCATTATCACCACTACCCATACCACCACCACAACTACCATTACACTTACCATAACCACCATCATCACCACTACCAATACCACCACCACAACTACCATCACACTTACCATAACCACCATAACCACCATCATCACCACTACCAATACCACCACCACAACTACCATCACACTTACCATAACCACCATCATCACCACTACCAATACCACCACCACAACTACCATCACAATTACCATAACCACCATCATCACCACTACCAATACCACCACCACAACTACCATCACACTTACCATAACCACCATCATCACCACTACCAATACCACCACCACAACTACCATCACACTTACTATAACCACCATTATCACCACTACCAATACCACCACCACAACTACCTTCACGTATACTACCACTCCAACAACTTGCCTCACCTTTACTATATACTTCCATTCCAAAACCATCATTACAACAACCACCACCACCACCAACCACAACTACCACAACCACAGCTACCACCATAACCGTATCTACCACCACCGCCCAGCAGGTACTAGACGGCCCAAGTCTGGTATCGACGGCCGAGTCAATTTTAAGATCCTTCCTTCACTCATGTTTTTTTTCTTTCTAGCCTCACTTTTTCTTGCCCTTTTATGGTTTACCCTCTCTCTCTCTTTCTGTATTTTTGTATGTTAAGATGTGGGGAGGTTGTAGACACCAACCGTTCAGGAAAGGACCCCGAAAATAGAGTAGGATGGAGAAAAAAGGATTCCTAGATTTACTATTTTACAACCTGGCCTCCTTTACTGATGTTTTCTTTGTGTGCCTTGGCTTTACAAAGGGCAATTCTAGCTTGCTCTTAAAGTACAAACACTCTTACTTTCTTGCATAAAATCATAAGCGCTACACAAACTACGCTAACTTAACTGAAGTCCAAGGTCTTTGTTATACTAGGGTTTTTACCAGGTTTTGAGATTGGATGTTGTAGGTTCTAATTAACTGGAGAAGTCCGAATCATATATACATGCATAGAAGACACATAGAGGATACATATATCACCGAGTATATTGAATAACAGTATTTATTTATCTAACTCCTAAGTTAACAATACGAATAGGTATACGTGAATCAATGGTTTTTAAAAACATATATAATCCTAGCACGTTCGAGGATCTGGGTGGAGCTTAGGTATACAATAAGGTTTAGCTTGCCTCTTAAAATAATGGAAAATACATATGGTAGATACACTTATGAATTGTACAAAGTAAGGTGTTTGTTCAACATTTATACAATACGGTACTATAGCACTTGCACATTTGACGAGGATTTGGGCTAAGTCACTAAGGTAGACTCTACTTATTTTATGTGTTGGCGTATTAGTGCAAATAAGACAGAGTCAATGGTTGGGACTCTAACTATTTATATTCACTGGCGTCTGGAGTAATTCTTAGACAGAGTCAATATGTGGGGACTCTTCGTATCTTATGAACACCGACGTACTGGTATGAATTAGGCAGAGTCGATATGTCGGGACTAACTGTTTATTTAGCACCAACGCACTGGTGTGAATTTGGCAGAGTCGATATGTTGGGACTCCAACTATTTTACTCTAGCACCAACGCACTGGTGTGAGTTTGGCAGAGTCGATATACATTGAGACAAACTATTTTACCAACACCGAAGCACTGGTGTGAAGTAAGGTAGAGTCAATATCTTGGGACTCTAACGTCAATACCTCGTCACTGGTATCTCTTGGTATCTATTATTATTTGTAGCAGCTTGAAGTCTTCTAACTTTCTAAGTCTCCGTTGGGCCTGTTGTGTGAATCAGTTGTTTACAGATGGGTTAATGGGTATAGAGTCTTAAATGAGGCTCCGAACATGTCATGACACTGGGCACATCATCGGACGAACGCAAGCATAAACTAGCACAAGGCTATAGAGGCTCGACTGTCCTGACCGTTATATTAACCGGTGGTGAAGTTCTGTTCAGGTACTCTTGGTGTGGGGCTTTAACATATAGTCTCAAATGTCATTACACAGTGACGATATATCGGGCGAACGCGAATTAATAATATGGTCATGACCTGTCCATACTTAGTGTACTCAAACTAGTATGAACAGTCTCGATGTTACGTAATCTGGGTTGATGTAGCGTTACGTATCTTTCCGTAGTCTTAAGTTGAACGCTTCCATAACCTTGGTCGAACGTTCCAGGATTGGGTAGAATATATTATTCTATAATAGTATATGGGAAAGTATTGTAGGATTATAATTCCCATATATATATATGTGTGTATTATTTAAGATTGTTTATAAGTATCTCATTGTAAAGAAGATGGGATACATTTTCCATATGTTATGCGCGTGCGCGGTATGTCACGACAGAGACGAACATAACGCGCTCGCTCACTCTCCAACCAACCTCCGTCCCAGCTACACACGCTAAGCCTTCTTTCTTCTAGTTATTTCACCAGGTGTTTTCGCTTCACTTTTCATCTCATATTCCATATAGTCACTACATCATCATCTTTGTTAATTAGCACAACTTAACGTAAATATCTAGCCTATCCTAGCCTATTGTAGCCTCTTTTCATACTTTGTTTACTAACCACTTCCAGTTATCTAGCCTATTTTCCGCCATCCTCCAATCACCAGCTGAGTTCATCAAAAGGTAATTATATTTCTATATGGTTAATATTTATTCAATTTCAAATATACAGTCCACTTATCTAAATTAGCCATATAATTGGTCCTTCGACCTTTCACTAGTTTGCCCCCCCCCCCCCCCCCCCCCTTTTTGTGTTGGTGGTGGCCTAGCCTACGTGGTTATATATTTTTTTGTGCCGTATTTGCGTCTATCCCTCATGGCCCAGGGCTTTTGGCGTCATGGTGCCGCGGGTGGTGGGGTAGGGGAAGATTATCCTGCGGTGGTTGATAGGCCTGCGTACCCAGGCCCAATTAGGAAGGTGGCAATTTTGGGCCACTCCTACGTCGGGGATTTGTACGTGGACCAAGCCGTCCACAGGCCTTTCTTTTCCGTGACTCCTCTGGCCGCCCCAGGTGCCCGCGTCAGCACCTTGAGATCAACAGTAGCCTGGGGTCAGTTTTTAGAGCTGAAGCCCGACTTGACCTTCTTGGTGATAGGAGGAAACGAAATAAGGAGCGGGGTCAGTCCGAGAGGGATTGCGGAGGGGATTGAGGTCCTAGCTGAGGAGGTGGTGCGGCTCTCGGGAGGAGAAGTCCGGGTGATTGGGGTAGAGAAGCGACAGGCTCCACGAGGGGTCTCTACGGACGAGTTTAATCGCATAAGAAATGCGGTTAACCGATGGCTAAAGCGCCATATCCCCTTCACCCGGGAGCGCTATCAGTCGATGAATACCTCTGAGGCTGACTTCAGTCCCGACGGGGTACACCTCACGCACGAGGCATCAAGGCGTCTCTATTCGGAGATCTTGGCCACCTGTTGTCGGTGCTTTATGCAAGACGAATTTGCCATGGTTGCCAGGTCATACGACGAGATGTTTGCCCACCATGACGTTAGAGTTGATCAACACAATCAGTATAGCCTGGAATAGTAAGCCTTCAAATCGGTACAGTATATTAATTAAATTTTGATTGTAAAACCTTTAGGCCCAAATTATATAACACTTGATTGGCACTAAGATTAAAATCATCCATACTGTATTGTATAATAATTTCAAAAGGTAAGGTTATTCAATTCTATATCAAATTTATACTGTCCAATAACTTCTTTATAAATTCACATGTCATTCTAAATTATTCTCTCGTCGTGTGCCCTGGAGGCGGGGTACTATGATAGCTGATAGGCTGAGTGTGTGTTAATCCAACTCAAACCTTTTTTTCCTTGTGACTTCTTGAGATGAATTTTTCTTGTGTACAATTTTCACATTTATTAAATTAATAATATAGAATTAGCGGTACCCAGTGAGTTTAGCCTGTTTCAATTACCCTATAGGCTCACACTCTTTTTTACTTATATAACTTTAAACGGTACTGCTCTTTTTGACATCTGGAGACTTTTGGCCTATACTGTATTGTACTAAATTTCCCTCCCGACTTTTCTTAACTTATGGCGTAATGAATCTATAATTTCATAACTATTACGTAAGGAGTTAAATTGAAAAGCTCCAGATTGCTTGTCTACATAGCGCACAATTCTTATTCCGCATTTTTGTGAGGGTGTTTTATTTTCGGCTCACGATTTAATTTGATTTCTCGGAGTACTGTATTGTTAGCCGCAACTTATTCGGTCTGGCATTATTAGTTTGATTTAACGTAATTAGAATTCCTTCCTCTATAATCATGGCTAAAACTGTACAAAAGCGTCGGGCTGGACTTAAGGGCTCTTTGACGGTCTTGACCTCTGATATTGACGAATTCCTTGATTCGGCGTCTAGAGTGGAGGTGGAGGCCAGGTTGCTCAGTATTCAAAAGCAACTTGACAAGTATGAGGTCACACAGGAGGACCTGGCCGACACTTGCGAGGACGCCGAGTATATCGAGGTGATCAGAGAGGATACCCTATATATGGAGGGCATACAAGTAATCAGGAAAGAGCCAAAGAAATCTGCAGTCAAATTACCCCATCTTACTCTCTCAAAATTTGAAGGTGATGCCACCATGTGGTCGGGATTTTGGGAGATGTTCAAGTGTACCATCCATGACAATCCCGACCTAACAGATATACAACGCTTCACCTATCTAAAGGGTCAGCTTCAGGGTGATGCACATAAGCTAGTCGAAGGATTCATAATCGAAAGTGCAAGCTATGCCCCAGCAATTGAGCTCCTGCAAGAGACATATGGGCATCCAGATCGAATCAAGGCAGCTTATGTTACCAAATTCAATCAATTAGTGTCACCCAAACACCAAACAGCTGACCTGAAGGACTTCTATGCCAATACAGAGAGTGTGATGAGGTCAATCATTAGCCATGGTATTTGTCTGGAGGAATTTTGTGTGGTGACTCTTGTCAATAAGTTACCATCACCACTAAAAGAAACCATAAAACGGGAAATGGGAGACTCGAGCCTGGATTATAAGAAATTCACTCATTGCCTCCAGGCTGAAGTGTACAATATGGCGGGTCAAGACAGAGTAGGGGGTACACCCATGGCTACGGCAACATTTACCGCCCAGAGTGAGTACAGGAAATTCAACTGTGTTCTGTGTAGTGGCACCAATCATTTATGGTACAAGTGTATGAAGTATAAGACAGGGCCTCTTAAAGTTAAAAGAGCCCGTCAACTACGTCTCTGCACTGGGTGCTTGTCAAAAGACCATGGCCATTCGGGTTGTACTAATCCTAACATAAGAAGCTGCAAGTTTTGTAAGGGCAAACACTTTCATTCCCTGTGTACACAAAAACAAGGGAAAGAAAGTAGACCAGCGGAGGATAACACCAAGAGAGAGCATACTGCTGCTACTTCAACTACAATGTCCGTTGCCACAGGTAAAAATACAGTAATCTTGCCCACCGTACAGCTGCCGGTAAAGGGTAAGGATAATAATTGTGTTAAAATCAGATCGCTACTTGACCAATGTTCTCAGAGGACCTTTGTGAAGTCTTCTGTTCTATCCTCCCATTCCTACATTTCTAAAGGAACTGAGGAGTTATGTCTTCACGGATTTACCGGGAAACAGGCCTCTAGGGAATATAATGTTGTGGCACTGCAATACAAACACAGAGGTAAATTTCATCATCTAGACGCAATAGTGGTTGATGAATTGCCAGACCATAAAGGTGAAATTGACCTAAAGTCTAAACTGGTTAGTTTACAAAGTAAAGGCATAAAATTAGCCGATCCTCACGCAACGGACACAGATCAGCTGGGGCTGCTCATCGGAGCGGATCATTACTACGATATAGTGCGACCTGGGTATAAAAGGTCAGGTAGCCTAATTCTGCTTCCTACCAAGTACGGGTACGCCATCAGTGGTTCATATGTGACACAGCCTACAAGCTCCAGCACAGAAGTAATTACTGTATTGAAAGTAGCAGTAACACCAATGGACGAATACATATCCACTGGCAATATTCCACCATGCAAAAATGACTTAAATGTTTTGTGGGAGTTAGATCATATCGGGATAACCCCTAAGGAATATTCACTGGTTGAGCGTCAAGCACTATCGTCGTACGAGGATACCGTTACCTACGATCCCGACAGCCAACAGTATAAAGTAAGACTGCCCTGGAACAATTCCAAGGATCAGCTGCCATCTAACAAGGGCTTGGCCATAGGCCGTCTTCGGGGACTTCAGAAAAGATTCCTCAAGGAGCCTGACTTTTGCGAGGAATACTCAAAAGTCATAAAGGAACAGGTGTCCCGGGGTTTTATCGAAGAGGTGCCTTTTGATAAATCGGATACCGGGCATTACTTGGCTCATCATGGTGTAGTCAAGGAGAGCAAAACTACGCCAGTGCGTATTGTCTTCGACTGTTCCGCCAAGATGAGTGAACGTCATCCTAGTCTTAATGACTGCCTGTACACTGGACCCTCACTGGTGCCAGATTTGGCGCAGGTTTTGCTTCGGTTTCGACTCGGTAAGTATGCCTGGGTGTCTGATATTGAGAAGGCATTTCTCATGTTAAGACTCCATGAAGACGACCAGGACTATACGCGATTTATGTGGCCCAAGTATCCGAGGCAACTGAATTCTCCCCTAATCAGTTACCGGTTCCGGGCAGTTTTATTTGGAGCGACTTGTTCCCAATTCCTTTTAAACGCCACCATTTTGAAACATTTGTCTTATGTCAGTGCAGATCCGCAGATTATTCATCAGATTCGGTCAGGGTTGTATATAGACAATTTACTGGGTACAGGAAATGAAGAAGATTTCCTGGTTGATACCTACGCTGTAGTCCGAGAGATTATGAATGACGCCCATCTACATTTGCGTGAATGGGCGACTAATAATTCTGCTTTGCGGACTGTACTCCAACGGGATGGGGTGGCGGCTGTACAGCAGGAACATGTTAGAGTGCTAGGGTTGTTTTGGAATACGGACACCGATACCCTCTCATTCGGCGTTCAGTACGCGCAATATTCGCAGATTACAAAACGAATTTGCTTGAGTATGACAGCTAAACTTTTTGACCCCTTGGGGATAGTTCTACCGGTGTCGATCAAATCGAGATTATTCCTTCAGCAATTATGGAGGATAAAATTAGGATGGGATGAAGTTTTGACTGGCGATCTGGTTCAGGAGTGGGATGACATTATTTCGGATCTTCGTCTCTGTAATGGTTTTAATTTTCCTCGGAGAGTTGTCATGGACCATCCTGTTTCCATTCATGCCTTCTCAGACGCTAGCAAGGTCGCGTACGGCACCGCCATATACTTTGTTGACACAAGTGGCAGCCGTCTCGTCATAGCGAAGGCGAAAGTCGCCCCGATCAAATCCCTTTCCATCCCAAAATTAGAGCTGACTGCAGTTCTGTTGGCTGCTAGACTCGTTCACTTTGTAGAGGAAACCTTTAAAAATTTGCTAAATGTCTCAGAGATTGTTGTATGGAGTGACAGCCAAAATACGCTCTACTGGTTACATAGCCGTAAGAAGCTACCAGTGTACGTCACCAACCGTGTCGACGAAATTCGTAACCTGCTCCCGACCGCACAGTTCCGGTATGTGTCTACCAAAGAGAATCCAAGTGATTGCATTACTCGTGGTGTATCTGCTAAATTTCTCAAATCTTCTGCGTTGTGGTGGAATGGCCCATGCTGGCTTAATGATCCCAACGAATGGCCAGAAAATATAGATTTGAGCGAGCAACACACTGCTATTGTGGCACCGGTAATTGACTCGGTGCCTGACGAAGACACACGGTTATGGGAGTGGGATAGATTCAGCAGCTATGAAAAGTTACAACGTGTTACAGCATGGGTGATACGATTTGTAGAAAATGTAAAAGCAAACATTAAAGGCACACCGTCCACAGGTAGTGCTTACCTCAATGTGAAGGAGATCAGAATTGCAGATCAATTATTACATAAGCTCTGTCAACAAGAAATATATATGCAGGAATATAAATTACTGGTTAAGGGAACAAAGTCTAGGAATAACCTGATCAACCAATTGGGCTTACACTTGAAGGGGGACTTAATACATTGCGGAGGCAGATTACGATTGGCAGCCCTCTCTGAGGCAAGTAAGTATCCAATACTACTGCCCCCCAATCATCCCTTCACCCATCTTATCATCGATAGGTGTCACCGACTCTGTTGTCATTATGGGGTTGCTCATATAGTCACCTATGTAAGACAACGATGGTGGGTGCCTAGAATCAGGCAGGTGGTCAAGAAAGTCCTTCGCAAATGCTTAAAGTGTAGAAGAGTACAGGGAACACATTATGATCCCGTCGGAATTCCTCCCTTACCAAACCTGCGAACTACCCCAGGTGACCCTTACAAAGTTACCGGGGTTGACTACAGTGGAGCAATCCCTGTGAAAGATTCACCCAATCTTAAGGTGTACATGATACTTTTCACTTGTGCTGTTACCAGGGCAATTCACCTGGAACTGGTCACCAACCTCACTTGTGATAGCTTCCTACATGCCTTCCGAAGATTCTGCAGTAGACAGGGATATCCACGTATCATGCTGAGTGACAATGCAAAGACTTTCATAGGGGCATCTACATATCTCAAAGAAGTGAGCAACAATCCTAAGATTCAGACCTGCCTAGCGGATGTAAAATGCGAATGGCGTTTCATTCCCGCCAGAGCGCCTTGGTTTGGCGCCATATGGGAGAGAGCCATAGGCATCGTGAAGGCGGGTCTGAAGAAGGTGTTGGGTAGAGCTCTCATCTCGATTGAGGAACTCAACACCATTCTCTTGGAGATTGAAGCCACCGTAAATGATCGCCCTCTATACTATGCTTCTGGTGATTTGGAAGACCTTACCCCAATCACACCCTCAGTACTGGTACGTGGATACAGACTGCGGGATCTTCCAGAAGAGCATGACGAGGATACTATGGAAGATCCAGACTACATAAGTAAGGAAGTGATATCGGCCCGCTACAAATATATTCGTAAATTATCGCGAGATATTTGGCATCGCTGGTCAACAGAATATCTGTTGACTTTAAGGGAAGCGCAAAGGAATAAACTAACACCATTAAAAGGTCATTGGCCTAGGGTAGGGGCCGTGGTAACCATCCATGAGGAGGGCCCGCGCGCATTTTGGAAATTGGGTCGGATAGAGGAGTTATTACCAGGTCGTGATGGTGAGGTTCGGGTAGCAAAGGTTCGCACCAGGACTGGAGTAATCACACGGCCAACAGTCCGACTATATCCTCTTGAGGGTGACCTCGATCGCAAGGACACCCCCTCGGATCAGTTATCCATTGAAGTCCCCTCTCTGGCTTCTACTTCGGCGCAGCCTGTTGACGCGTCTGGCGAACGCCCACGTCGACAGGCAGCCCAGATATCCTCCCAAGCTTGGCGGGATAAGATTGCCTCCGGGCAAATCTAATCATGTAAAATTTGTATATTTTCTGTTGGTGGGAATATGTCCATACCTAGTGTACTCAAACTAGTATGAACAGTCTCGATGTTACGTAATCTGGGTTGATGTAGCGTTACGTATCTTTCCGTAGTCTTAAGTTGAACGCTTCCATAACCTTGGTCGAACGTTCCAGGATTGGGTAGAATATATTATTCTATAATAGTATATGGGAAAGTATTGTAGGATTATAATTCCCATATATATATATATGTGTGTATTATTTAAGATTGTTTATAAGTATCTCATTGTAAAGAAGATGGGATACATTTTCCATATGTTATGCGCGTGCGCGGTATGTCACGACAGAGACGAACATAACGCGCTCGCTCACTCTCCAACCAACCTCCGTCCCAGCTACACACGCTAAGCCTTCTTTCTTCTAGTTATTTCACCAGGTGTTTTCGCTTCACTTTTCATCTCATATTCCATATAGTCACTACATCATCATCTTTGTTAATTAGCACAACTTAACGTAAATATCTAGCCTATCCTAGCCTATTGTAGCCTCTTTTCATACTTTGTTTACTAACCACTTCCAGTTATCTAGCCTATTTTCCGCCATCCTCCAATCACCAGCTGAGTTCATCAAAAGGTAATTATATTTCTATATGGTTAATATTTATTCAATATCAAATATACAGTCCACTTATCTAAATTAGCCATATGACCTATACTATTTCTTCGACTGCCTCTGACCTTTATAAGAGGTTCAAAGAACTCGGGGCGGTGTTTAAACCTTTTAAATACAAGTGTCTGCATAACTTGTTACCGACAAATGTATTAACCCTTGCTCTACCGGTGACGGCGAATCACCGTCAGTAGATAAGTCACTCCCCAGTCCCAGAGACGGCGAATCACCGTCAGTAATGTACTTTCCTTGTAACTGCCTGTACAAGCCTGTACCTGGTACCACGACCGTTTGAGCACTGCTCTCGATATGGCAACACTTCTTAGCTTATATAAGACCCACTGAAGGGTGGCAGAGCCAGTGTTGCTTCATCTCTTGAGGTGGAGAGGTGTTCTTTCTTGCCATTCTGACCCCATTGCTTGGGACTGCAGGGGACTTATTACTGTATCCTACGGTACTGGACGGGTTAAGGACTTCTTTATCCAGAGTGCCTGTTAAGGTGTCTCGGAGAGCCCTGGACTAGACGAAGGACCTTGACATGTCAAGTATCTTTGATAAGTGGAGGAGGTGCTGTTTTTAATAAGAAAAGTACGATTCAGGGCATGGCCATATATTCTACTTTTAATATTAAAAGTCACGGCCTACTAGGGATTATTATGTTAGAACAATACCATGGCACAACTAGTAATATTTGCTCAATAGGAAAAAGAACTCCTCAGACCTTTCAAGATATTCGGCATGCTGTTCAATCTTTACTTGAATGGGAGGGTAATCCTAGGGCTATCACTACCTGCATGCCAGTATTATGAAAGCCCTAGAATTGCTTGCCCTGTTCAGCTTTCGTTGGGATAGTGACGACTTTAGCCGAGGTGTCCCGGGATGTCTTCTGAGGTTAAAAGGTCATAAGTCTAGTCAGGCTTAATCTAGGGGATTAGGCCTCCCCTAGAAGGATGCGGGTAGGTGATCCGGCCCTTGAGGATAAGTAGGGCGCAAGTCCTTATTCCGGTGGTGGAACTGGGAGTCCTTCTTGCTCTGGCTGAAGACAAACGCCTTTTTGGGGCTTCTTGATAAGGAGAAGGAATCTTGATGGATTTCCCAGGTGTTGGTGGACGCTCTGATGAAACAGTTGCAATCCGTGCATTTTTTCCGGCGTTCGTAGCGAGTCTGGGAGTACTATTTTTACGGAGATATTGTGCTGGAATATTCTGGTCATTCTGGTGGCAATTTGGTACACGTGGTATCCCTCCACGTGTATGTTTCCTCGTTGATGTATTTTTCTTCTCTTCCGTTGTTTCGCCTTTTCTCTTCTCTTGTTGGTGTTGCTTATTGTGGTTGTAGGGTAACTTCGGGATGTGTGGCATTGTAGATATTAATTCTTGCTTGGTTCTCGGGGATGGTACTTCTTTCTTTTCTATTTCAGTTACTCCTTTCTTCCGGACCAGAATTAGTGCTTCTAGGCGGTAGCCATCTTGTCTTACCTGTTCGTTGCTATATTCTCGTACTTTGTTGTTTTGCTCTCTTCTGTTGTCGTTGCTTTTCTCGTCTTCTTCTTAGTTGTTTTCTGCTTATCATTGTTCTTCTGGTTGATGAATTTGGAATCTGGAATGCGGTGTTTGTTGGTCGATTGTTTCCGGTTTCCTCTGCTTGTAGTCTTTATCCTTTTTGTTTGAGTTTGTCCTTCCGTCTCTCTGTCGCGTTTTCTTGTCTGCTTTGCTTCTTCTTCTCTTGTAGTTCTTCCTTCCGCATTTACGGGAGTCTTCTTTAATTTGGATATTTTAGTCTTCTTATTCTAACGTAGGGATAAAGCAATCAGCCATCGCCTACTAATTTGGTGGTGTAGTCATCCTCTGTAGTAGAGGACCATTGGTTTCCCTCTTCAGAACACAGCTGTGTTTGGTGCGCTGATTGCCAGAGCCTCAACGGGGATTACAAATATAGCAAGAAATGCTGGATAGGCGACAGCCTGCTCGTGTCTGCTCCTTCAGTTTTAACCCTTAACTGGCGGCGCACAACATATGACGAGTGAAAGAAATTTGGACTAAGAGGCGGTTCACAACTTATGTCGTGTGCCATTTTCAGCACGTAATGTTGCTGAGAGAGAGAGATAAGTGGTGGCAGGAGAGTAGCAAGCGTATGACTGCTCCAGACCACCGCGGCGGACCTACTGACATGAATCCCACCCTCCCCCACCCTCACGCACTCGTTATACAGGGAATTATGTAGGGAAACTACCTAATTACATGGTTTTTGCACTCGTGTTGCGCGATCATTGCAAGAAAACTAGCGGTCGTACAAAAATGGTTGGGGTGTCTTTGGAAAGCTCTGTTTATGCCCTTTCAGGGATAGATACTTGTTTTACGCTCTGGGTCTTATTTAGGCATGAAAATGATCACGTAAACAACCCTATTTAGGGTAAAAACACCCCGCTGGGCGGTACATATAAATTACCGCCTAGGCCGCTCGTTAGGTGTTAATATTATGTAGTGGAAATGTCAATTTGGCGTGGTCAGTGCGGGATATGTCATAGCAAGAGAGCCAAGAGGTACCTTCTACCATGGTCATCTCTCTTGGATTAGAGTCATAAGGATTCGTATTGATATTAAAGTTAATATCTCTCCTTTGTTTGAGGCACTGTCTCTCTGTCCCTATGTTTTGGGTTTCTACTCCCCATTTCCTGTTTTTTCTTTGTCCTTTTATGAGTTATGCTTCTCTGGGAGGCTATGCCTTTTTCTACCTATCTCTATTTTTCATTCTCATTGTGGAAAATATCCGTTGTTGGAATTCTACCCACCAAGAACAACTCACCTTCGATCGTTACGGTATTAACAGCTAAGGCGTGGTAGATAAAATTACGAAGGACCACTAGAATAAAATAATTATCTAGATTTAAACATTCGGTAAATTAAGAAACAAGAGTAAAGTTAACCTAATTGTATTGTTGATCTACTTAACTTCGAAGCAGAACGGAATTACTTTAGTGGAGGGTCCTTTTGTTACCGTATGACGATACACTCCTTTGCCACCTTAAGCCATTACTGTAATATGAACACGGATATTATTAATAACATTATAAATGTAAAGATTGATGCCGATATAATTGCGCAGTGGTTGTTATCATATACGCAACGAAAGTAGTTAAGGAAATAGACAAAATATATTTACCTTGGCTTTTTAGATAATATGCTGCGTAACGACACAACACTAGTTGTTTATGTTGTACCAAGATCTATATACAATATATAGACCTTGTGTTGTACCGACCACCTTTTCTGATGTATCCCTACACCATTATCTACTCAATTGGCCAACCGAGAAAGAAAGGGTAATAGGTAAAACTTATCTGTGAGAGTAGTTCGATGGCGAATATTATAACAGTAGTAGAGCGATATGTGCTTCCTACACTGCCTGTTTATCAACTGCCAACTTTCTCCTTGAGGTCCCAAACATCGTCTGGTATCTTAGTCTAATCCCTTCAGTTCGAGACTGGTTCAATTAGTCGTGGCTTCATTGGTTACCATTTCTAGAGAATCAACTGATATATTTAATATATATGCAAGTTTCATTTAGAGATTCGAAGCATAATACATTTTCATATGAATTTCATTGTGTGATTCGAAGCATAAACTACTTGGTAATTGTAATGAACAATAGCTCGAGTTATAAATGAGAATTTATATATTCCATGTAGTATTTTAGAAATAATTATTACAATGGTTTTATTTATATTACACCCTTAGTGATATATTGGTCTTTAGGGCCACACACAATCTCTCCATTTAATAGGAGTAGTATTTTGTCTTATCCGTAGATAGAACTAGAAACCTTTCCTTTATATAGGAGTAGCATTTTGTATATCCTTAAACATAGAAAACAGTTTATATATATCTTTAACCTAATAACAAACCTTCACCAACCTGTCAGTAAATCTGACATCCTCTGCGAGAGAGAAAACATCACTAAACTGTCAATAAACCTGACATTCATTTCTTACCTCATTTTCCTTTTTCCTTCTCTAATTCAGTCCCTTCTTTTTGGGGACTTTATAATGATCGGAATATTCTCTTCTCACACTGCTAAAAACTCTTTCTACCTCAATCTATTCATTCAGTGGCAAACCATGACTATAATCTATTCACCATAATTTGGCCAGACATCTAAACACCTAGCCTCTTATAAATCGAAGAGGAATAGAGCAATCGAGTATCTAGGAATCTTCAATGAGTAAATAGGTGCAGACATTTACAATATCTTCATGCTTTTCTTCATGCTTTTCAAGTCCTATACTCTGCTTCACTATGTCTGACTAGTCCTTTCCCCTCTCACACTCCATCAGCATCACTCTCTCTCACTCTTCCCCCCATGTCCCATTGTTAATATCCCTAATTAGCCTACCAAGTTCTACTCGTCCTTTGCCACTCTCTTGTCGATCATACACACACACACACATAAACACACTCTGTCTCTCTCTCTGTGTCCTCCGCTTTTTTCCTAACACAATAAACCTAGCTTGATCCAATTTTTCTGGAAAGTATGTGGAAGGTGAGAAATCTCGGAATGAAAGTTAACAGTGCAATGTATCAAGGGATTGTTATACCAACAGTGATGTATGGGCCTGAGACATGGGCTCTGAAGACAAAGGAGGGTGCTGAGCTGGTATGGTCATCGATTGGAAGATGTAAGGCTTACAAAGAGAATATGTGACTCAAAGACAGTGGAGATAGAAGGGTAGGAAGATCCCCATTGAGATGGAGAGAATATGTAGGACAAGCATTGGAAGATAGAGGAATGACTATCGATCAGGCAAGAGAAGTGGTAATAAATAGGAATGAATGGAGAATGCTAGTGAATAGATGAGTGTAAACACGGTCGTTTGGTAGAGAGGATCATGCGCCAGTTGGACTAGATATAGTCTGTCAGGCGCATAGCCCGGGGAGCCGGTGGTAATGAAGGTACGCCTGGAAGCATGGTGGGCGGGCTTGTGGTGGCTCCGCTGTGAGTCTGCCTGCGGAAATCGGAGCCTCTCTGGGGGATCTGGGATCTGATAATCTTTTGCTGGGGACCTCAAATGGGCTTGGGTCTCTGGGTACTTCTGGACGACCTAAATGTGTGTGATTTTATGTTTTGTTTTGTTTTCTGATGTGTTGTGATGTCCCTATTATGGCTCTGTCTCGAGTCAAACCCCCCCCCCCCCCTCCCCTCCCCACCTCAAAAGAAAAAGAAGGAAAACTGGGGTAAGTGTCAGAGTATACAGTACATACATACATATTTACACATACATACCTCGCTCAGTCTTGCTCACACTTAAGGCTACAAAACTGTAGCCTGTCGCTCTCTTTTTCTTTCTCTCCCCCCTCTCTATCTCAATCCTTCCATTTTCGCTCTCTCTGTACGTGTGTGTCTGTATGTGTGCGTGCTTGTGTGTGGCGTTGGTCGTGCCCACAAATTCTGCAATACACAAAACTAAAGAGCTGACACTTTGACAATACTGATCAGGTGTGTGTGTGTGTGTGGGAAAGCAATGACGAACATATCGTACACAACAAGAATATTCCGTAGATCTCTTATCTCCGTCATACGTATAAACCAAAGCAAGTGTCATCAAAGCTCGTCCAAACCGAGTGAGCTTGATGCACCTTGATCAGGATAGACCTTTATTGTTGTCCACTACAATAATGGTCCATCCTCATCATCGTGTTGATGTAGTTTAGCTAACACTAACTTATGTCAAGCCTCCAACATGTATTTGCTCTATTATTCTCAGGTATGGATTCATATAGCCACAATGAGTATTGTGGTTTACATAAACACTCATGATGAGTGTATAAACAAATCAGCATCCACTACATCCTGCTTCTGCTTCATCACGTTATAGACAATCTCGCGGTATAAATGTCACCACAATCAGTACAGAAATTCGGCAGCTTTACTGTGTTCATTTTGGCTCTGTGAACAACTTTGATCTTCGTGTTCAGTGTCATGGAGGCAGGCATTTAGGAGGAGTAGTGCGTCAGATGTTCCGGAGACGACTACATTGAATTTAGCAAAACACAGCACTCTTCCAAGCGAAATCAGGAGAATCCAAACTATAGTCTGTTTCTTTTCAACTGACGGTAAATTGCAGTTCCCATCAAGATTTCTCAGTTATTTTGAAGATTTTGTAGTGAAATATGGTGCTCATTATATAAACTTGGTCTTAATATGATGCAAACATAGTAGTTTCATATTTTTTTGGTAGTTATCGAGAAATCAGTTGTTGCGAGTTTCAATTTACCAACAGATGAGATGAAACCGAATATAGTTTCAGAAATGCCATGAGTAATTAAATATTGATGCCAGTGGTCGCTAGCTATATTTGTCATTTATACAAATTTTGGGACCGCCAATAGCTGCTCCTCACTTTGCTTACTTTGATGCATTTGTTATGGATTTATTTGCTTATTTGCAGTAATGATAGTAGATATTTGTTTCCTACAGATGAAAATATTATAATAATGTGCGCTATTGTCTTAACCCGGGATCGGCACCGAGACTCTTATGAGGTTTTACTGGGCGAAGGCAACAGGACTCTTAGGATCCAAGGGCTAAAAAAAAATGCCTTTTAAAAGACCCCAGTGACACTCAAAACTAAGGAATATTTGATTAAGTGAGATAATTCCCCTCCATACCTCTTATCACTCCTCCCCATGTGTCCAAACCCCCCCCCCCCCCCCCCCACACACACACACACAATTATCCCCTATTTTTCCTCTTACTCCCTTGTTTATGGGTGTATTTTACACGCCAATATTCCTCACCCGGTTTCAACGACGAAGAGGAGGCATATAGAGATCGTGGCAAGAGAGAGACTTCCCTAGCAAGACATCAGTGTCGATCGATAAGTGGGAGAGGGAGGGTGTGTGCCGCGACGGCTTTCCTCTTATGAATGAACCGGTCGGCAAAACATCGTCTTTTTCACCCCCCAATTACTATTCCCACTTGTTTTATTGCTGTTACATGTTACTATCTTCATATTTAACGTAAAATAGGCGCATATGAATAAGTAATAACAATATTTATCGGATAATAACGATTTTCGTCAAGAATGTATCAAAATATCTTTGCCTGGCGGGCACTTTCAAATACCATAGGTTCGCCGTTAAAAGGTTAATGAAAGCAAAATGGTAGGCTAATCATTTGTAGTTGATTGTATTTTTCTTATAAGGGTTGCCAAGAACACTTCACACATTCCGTGGAAACTCTCCAAAAAATAGCCCAATCACCCAATCACACGATAAATTACATTCAAGTTAAGGGCCCCCGACAGGTGTATTTATTTGCATATATATTCATCTTTTTATTATTTGTTTAGTTTCCTCCCTAGACCTCCATCAAGCTTTAAAAAACACCCCTAGTCCTCCATCAAGATATATTTGTGAATGTTTCAACAGAAAAATGTACTGGCCAAAGGCCGGTTCCTCCTATAATTACAGGCTCGTTATCTCTCACCAGGAAAATGTTTACACCTAAATGGCACAAAACGTCCTAATATTGACAAATAAATGGGGCGAAAAGTGTTAAGATCGCCAAAGTTCCAGGGTGGATTGGTTTTAATCATGATTTAAGCCAAGTGGTTTAAACCACGGTTATTTGGGTTTGAGTTTTTAAAATAAACCAAAGGGTTTTATGGTTTTTGGTTATTTTATTTCTGTGTGTAATTTTAAAACATTAAAAAGAGTTAATAAAGCATTTAACCCTTACAGTCCCAGGCCCGAGTATATTCGTCAGTAGATAAGTAACTTCCCAGTCCCAGGCCCGAGTATATTCGTCAGTAATGTACTTTCCTTGTAACTGCCTGTACAACCTTGTAGTTGGTAACACAACTGTTTAAGCACTGCTACCGGTCTGGCAACACTTCTCAGCTTATATAAGACCTGCAGAAGGGTGACTGGGCCAGTCTTGCCTCACTCTTGAGGTGAAAAGGTGGTCTCTCCTGCCATTTTTGCCACAATGCTTGGGACTGCAGGGGCTTTTATTACTGTATCCTATGGTATGGTATAGTATGGGTTAATTGACGTTTGTCTATTCCCACACTGCCAAAAATCAAAGCAAAGGGAGATATGTCCAATAGTTCATAACATGTTCTTAACCCATTCGTAGCGGGGCCCGACTTAAGTCTGTATCTAAAAACCTGGACTATATGGCGGGGCCCGACTTTAGTCCGTGTGCAATTTTGGCGTAGTATTGGCTCTGAGAGAGAGACGAGCGACGGGAGGAGCGTAGATTGCCTCATGACCGCTCGCCACGGCTGCCGTGGGCCTACTGACATCTACTCCACACACATCCACCCTCCCTCCCTCGCTACACACGTAATTATGTAACGAAATGACCGTATTTTAGCGATTTTGGCCTTCGGTTGCACGATCGTTGCAAGACAACCAGTGATCGTAAAAGGATGGTTCAGGTGTCATTGGATAGCTCAATTAACGCCCTTTCAGGGATACATAATTGTATTACGCTCTGGCTCTTGTTTATGCATGAAAAAGAGCACAGAAACAAGGCCATTTATGGTAAAACCACCCGCTGGGCGTTACTTAGAAATTACCGCCTAGGCCGCTCGAAAGGTGTTAAATTCCTTATAAATGCAACACACATACACACACACATATTTGTCATGTAATAAATATATATATATATATATAAGTTGTTATAATATGGACAGATACATTCAGTTTTAACTGTAGAGTTGTGCAACACTTCAAAACAGTTCAATTCAAAGTAATCAATAACATGTGTATCACATAATAAGTTCACGTATGACCACCCCACACTTTCCTCAACACACTCTCCCACATGCCAAGCACCTACTGAACTGATCTACAAGTTGCAGCAAAAGGGGATGGACAGGTTGGAGTCTAGTCATCTTGTTTGAACTTGTTTTCAACATGAGCAGTACAATACAGAACTTGATTGCATCACAATAATTCACATTTGTATTTATACATTTACATTTGTATAAATTACCCGGTATATATATATATATATATATATATATACTGTATATATAGAAATGTCATTAAAACCAAAAACACATACCAAAAAAAAAAAAAAAAAAAAAATTTGGTGTATATTTATAAAGCATGGTTTTTAGTTTGTTTTGTTTTAACACCTTACGAGCGGCCTATGCGGTTTATTTATATGTACCGCCCAGCGGGGTGTTTTTAGCCAAAATAGGGCTGTTTACGTGATCATTTTCATGCCTAAATAAGACCCAGAACGTAAAACAAGTACCTATCCCTGAAAGGGCATAAACAGAGCTTTCGAATGACACCATAACGATCCTTTTATGATGGCTAGTTTTCTTGCAATAACCGTGCAACGCGAGTGCAAAAAGCATGTAATTAGCCACTTTCCCGATACAATTCCTTATATAGCGAGTGAGAGAGGGAGGAGGGAGATGGGATTCGTGTCAGTATGTTCGCCGCGGTGGTCTGGAGCAGTCATACGCTCGCTACTCTCCTGCCACCACTTGTCTCTCTCTCTCTCAGCAACATTACGTGCTGAAATTGCCACTCGAGTTATGTCGAGCGCCGCCACATAGTCCAGCTTTATTTAACTCGACTTATGTGGTGAGCCGCTAATTAAGGGTTAAACATGTTTTTTTGTTCAGCGCTGCGCCAAACTAATGGATCGAGCGTCTTAAAATCTGAAAACTAATAAGGCTAAACATGAGGGAGAAGGCTAAACACAAGCTATACCCCCTTAAAGATATGAGCTCTGTTTTAATCCTATCATGACACTTCATGTGTCATCAGCGAACAGCAACTGATTCAACTCCCAATCTCTACCATTCTTTAGTAGGAAAGAATGGTAGAGATTGGGAGTTGAATCAGTTGCTGTTCGCTGATGACACAGCATTGGTGGCGGATTCTGATGAGAAACTGCAGCGGGTAGTCAAAGAGTTTGGTGTGGTTTGTGGAAGGAGGAAACTGAAGGTGAATGTCAATAAAAGTAAAGTAATGGTGTGTAATAGGGGAGAGCATAGGGTGAATCTAGATGTGAGGCTGGATGGGGAAATATTGGAACAAGTAGAGTGTTTTAAATATCTAGGAGGAACGATAAGCAGGAGTGGAGGTATGGAAGTGGAGGTAAAACAGAGAGTGTGTGAAGGAAGGAAGGTTTTCGGAGCAATGGGAAGTATGTGGAAGACGAGAAATCTCGGAGTGAAAGTAAAATGTGCACTGTATCAAGGAATTGTTGTGCCAACAGTGATGTATGGGGCTGAGACATGGGCTCTGAAGAAAAAGGAGAAAAGAGGGCTGGATGTGATGGAGATGAGCTGCTTGAGGAGTATGTGTGGAGTTACTCGTAGAGACAGATTGAGGAATGAAGAGATACGTAGGAGAGTGGGGCAGCAGGAACATTTGTCAGCCAGAGTGGACAGAAGGGTGCTGAGCTGGTATGGTCATGTTGAACGAATGGGAGATGAAAGGCTTACAAAGAGAATATGTGAGTCAGGTACAAGGGGAGATAGAAGGGCAGGAAGACCCCCATTGAGATGGAGAGACTGTGTAAGAAAGGCTTTGGATGATAGAGGAATGACTATAGATCAGGCAGGGGAAGTGGTGGTGGACAGGAGTGAATGGAGAATGCTTGTGAATAGTTGAGTGAACACGTTGTCATTTGGAGTAAGGGGTCGGGCGCAAGTTCGACTAGATAATAGTCCATCAGGCGCCTGGCCCGGGGGGACGATTAATATGAAGGGTGTGCCTGGAAGTGTGGTGGGAGGGCTTGTGGCTTTGGCTCCGCTGCATGTCTGCCTGCCGAGATCGGAACCTCTCCGGGTGGTCAGGGGCCGGGGGAGTGCTGGAGCGACCTTGGTAACCCTGGTCTCTGGGTCTTCTCCTGGGTGACCTGGATGTGTGTGAGTTTGTGTTTTTTATCTGTGTTTATTTTTAGTTTAATGTTGTTTTTGTGTTTTCCCTGTTCTTGCTCTGTCTTGAGTCGGCTACCTCCAAAATGGGGATTGGGCCTGAGCATATAGATAGATAGATATAGATAGATGACACTTCATCACACATTTACTGATCTGCCTATCTTCAACAGGTTAGCGCCACCACCCATCAACTCTGCATCAATGTCCCAATTCTCCCCCCCCCCCCCTCGCTAGCAATCACTTAATTATTAATTCACTACCACATACCATGCACATACAACAATAGTTCCCCGAAAGCCTTGATGATCATTTATGTGACATGTAGAGAGAGGGATAATATATTGACTCAACACTTCTACAACGTGAACATTAACATAATCCTGCACACAACTTTCGAACAGTGAATGTTGGCGAATTATCGTCTTCTATAACAACAGCCATACGCTGACATACTGTATATTTAGAAGTTATTCTTTAGCATGCAACTTCCATCTCATACATAATATTGATATTCCTAACATTGATATTTTCGAAGCTAGGATAATAGAAACAAATATAATACTACCCATAAGCACATCACATCACACACACCGCATTGCATCATACCTTAACTAGAGTCAGTAACACAAATTGGCTTACATTATTAGTTATATACAGAATTTGACGAGGCTATATCGCAAATTAGCCTTGTCAAGGCCACAATCAAGCAAAAGGTGATGCTGGGAAAAATAACAGGATATGGATATTGCGTACCTTCAAAATGCGTGAGTTATTACCTATGATAACGCTCTTCAAATCCCTAGTACTTCCATGAATAGAGTACTGTATTATAAACGATCCTTACTAGGCTTTATGTATCTCAACTACCTAAACTATATGTACTAGAAACAAGACAGTTTAGAAAGGACAACATTTAGATTTTTCTTGTAGAATGAAAAAAACTGACATGGTAGCCTACTCGATAGAGAAAAACAAAAACAGAACTATCTTACTTTATGTATTCTAACGAGGGATGTAATGTCCTGTTATTCATTTGTAAACACAGTAAGGGGTACAGGGCGAGATATTTGTCTGAGCGATTTTTGAAGGTTTCAACAGTGCTGCTGTTATTATAAGATTGCTAGGCAGGCTATTTCATTGAAAACAAAAATGGTTTGCTTCATGGGAGTTAAATGGCTTAAGGATGATTTTATTGTCATTCCATCCGGTGTAATTTGCATAATTGAAAGTAAAGTTTATGCACATATTCTTGTATTCACTCTCAACCTCAACTTGGTCCCAACAAAGCATTTCCTTGGTTTGTCACACACACACACACACACACACAGTAACGATGCAAACAGTCCTGGTGGGGTTAAACCAATTGTAATGAAACCCAAACAACATAAAGCTTAATCTGTTTCCAGTGACACAGTTCAATCACCGTCACCAGAACACAGCAAGCCAGCTCTCTTTACAACAAGGAAATAATAATAATAATAAAGTAGACGTGCCGTTTCGCCCAAAATCAAAACGGCATACCCAACTCTGCGATGGGTTACCATCATCACTATTAGTCACTATCATCATTACTATCATCATCACTACTACTATTATAGTCATCACTACTACTCTTACCATCATCACTACGACTAATCATCACTACAACTGTCATCACTACAACTCATCATCACTACAACTTTCACCTTCATCACTAATACTGTCACCATTGTCACTACCATCATCACTACAACTGTCATCATTACTTGTCACCATCATCACTACTATTATGACCATTATCATTACTACTAGTACGTTCACCATCATATCTACTACTGTCATCATCACTATTGTCATTATCATCACAACTACAACCATCATCACTACTATTATTACCATCATCACTACTACCACCATCATCCCCACTATTACTACCATCACTTCTAATGTCAACTAAACTAACTTAACCTAACAAATGAGGGGCAAGTTATTTTTGCCCTGTAGGGGCAACGCTATCATTGCTGGGGGTGGGTAGCGCAGGGGGAGGGGGGGGAGGCAAAACCATATTTTGGACCTAAGATCATAACTATTGCACAAATTCAAAAAATATTTGTTTAATTACCGTCGAATTCACGCACCGAAGGATCGTGTGAAGTTTGGTGAAAATCCGTCAAACGGTCTAGGAGGAGTTCTCGGACAGACAGACAGACAGACATTTCGGTTTGCATGTACCACTATACGGGGGGCTTACGCAGAGTTGATAATAGTTATAATAATAATAAAGTAGACGTGCTGTTTTGCCCAAAATCAAAACGGCATACCCAACTCTGCGAAGGCTTACCATCATTACTAATATTACCACCATCATCACTACTACTATCATTATCACTACAATTATCACCATCATCACTACTATTACCATGATCACTACCACCATCATCACTACTACTATCATCACTACTACTACTCTCACCATCACCATCATCCCCACTGTTACTACCATCACTTTTAATGTCATCTAAACTAACTTAACCTAACTTAACTTAGCAAATGCGGGGCGACTTGTTTTCGGGTCGTCATCTCCAGTAACCATCACAAACATCACTAATACTTTCAACATCATCACTACTACTATCCTCATCATCTACTACCATCATCACTGCTACTATCACCACCAACTATCACAACTAGTTTCACAATCTTGGGGGGGGGGGACAGTGGGGGCCCTGGTGGTTTTGGAAAGGGCCCCCCCTCCCCCCCATAGGGGGGGTGAAACCATATTTTGGACCTAAAATCATAACTATTGCACATACAAAAAATATTTGTTTAATTACCGTCGCATTCACTCACCGAATTGTTCGTTGGAAGTTTGTGTGAAAATCCGTCAAACGGTCTAGGATGAGTTTTCGGAAAGACAGCCATACGTCTCACTATTATCATCACATCCGAGACATGTGTATGATGTGTGTATGACACAGGAAATAGGTACAGGGTGGGCGGTGGGGGTCCTGAAAAAGGGGGGGGGGTGGGGCTAGTTGAGGGGGGCGCAAAACTATATTTTGGACCTACGATCATAACTATTGCACAAATTCAACACATTTGTTTATATTACAGTCGCATTCACGCACCGAAGGTTCGTGTGAAGTTTGGTGAAAATCCGTCAAACGATCTAGGAGGAGTTCTCGGACAGACACACGGACAGACGGACAGACAGACATTTCGGTTTGCATGTACCACTATACGGCGGGCGATACCACTCTGCTTACGCAGAGTTGATAATAATTAAAGTTGCAAGCAACGTTGTCTGGGGTTCGAGCGGTTTTGCAAGCAGGGTATTGTGTTGGATACAAGAGCTGTGTCACAGATATCAAAAGATCATTTAACTTATCGGGCATGGAGAAACTACAGAAGGAACAGATTGTGCAAACAAACAAGAGGGAGAGATTGGCTGTTTAAGGGATCTGCCTCTATTCGTTTAGTAACAGAGTTGTAGATATGTGGAATAGGCTACCGAGTGCTATAATGTGATCAAGAACAATAGAGCTTCAACTTGAAATTAGATAGAACGAGATGGGTTGGATGTGAAAGGGATCTGCCATGTGTAGGTCAATCGGCTCCGCAGACTCCCATTTTCTTATTTTGTTTATGTTCTCATTTGTGAGGGTGAGAGAGTATGTCAAGAGAGAATAGGATGTCGTAAACGTAAGGAAGATAGCGATAAATACGAGAGACAGAGAGAGAGCGCGGGATGGGTTGGGTGTGAAAGGGTTCTGACATGTGTGGGCCAATCGGCTCTCTGCAGACTCCGGTTTTCTCATGTTCTCATTTGTGAGAGAGAGAGAGACTAAGATGTCATAAATGTCAGGAAGACAGAGATAAATGAGAGAGAGTTGTTATGAGATAGGTTGGGTGTGAAAAGGATCTGTCTTGTGTGGGCCAATTGGCTCTCTACAGACTCCCATTTTCTTATGTTCCTATTTCTTACAATTGTGTTTTTGTTGCAGGTATATGATAACATGAGTGTATAGTAAGTAGTGTTAATAACAGGAAAATTTTATGAGATGGGTTGGGTGTGAAAGGGATCTGCCTTTTGTGGGCCACTTGGCTCTCTGCAGACTCCCACTTTCATCTTGGTTGCATGTGTAAGGGTGTACAGGTATACACCCTGTTGTACAGGTGTGCAAACAAACAAGAGCGAGAAAGAGATTGGCTGTGTAAAGGATCTGCCTCTATTCGCTTGGTAAAAGAGTTGTAGATATGTGGAATAGGCTACCAAGTGCTATAGTGGGATCAATAACAATAGAGCTTCAACATAAAATTTGATAGGACGAGATTGGTTGGGTGTGAAAGGGACCTGCCGTATGTGGGACAATCTGCTCTCTGCAGACTCTCATTTTCATCTTGGTAGCATGTGTAAGGGATCTGCCTCATTTGTACCAGTGTGCAAATAAGAGAGAGAGAGAGAGAGATTGGCTGTGTAAGGGATCTGCCTCTCTCGTAACAGAGTCGTAGATATGTGAAATAGGCTACTTAGTGTTATAGTGGGATCAAGAACAATAAAGAATTTCAAGATAAAATCAGATAGACATACTGTATGTACGAAATGGGTTGGATGTGAAAGGGATCTGCCTTTTGTGGGCCACTTGTCTGCAGATTCCCATGTTCATCATAGTTGCATGTGTAAGGGATCTGCCTCATTTGTACCGATGTGCAAGCAAACGAGCGACAGAGAAACTGGCTGTGTAAGGGATCTGCCTCTATTAGTTTAGTAACAGAGTTGTAGATATGTGGAATAGGCTACTAAGTCCTATAGTGGGATCAAGAACAATAGAGTTCAACATAAAATTAGATAGGACAAGATTGGTTGGGTGTGAAAGGCTGCCACGGGCGTGTCTGGCCACCATTTACAATACCTCTACAGATGGGACCAAGAGAAGCACCTCTACAGTACCTCACTTGAGGAGTGGAAATAATATAAAAGGAATTAGGAGGAACAAAAGCATGGCCTGCAATATAGAAAAAGTCAAGAAGAGTGAATCAAAGAAAAACATTTATCATGCAGCCATGCAAGCCTTTTATATAAAGAGTATAATCTTAAAATATAAAGAATAACCTGGTACATGTATTATTAGGGTAAGTGTATTTTTAGAATAATGATTGCCTTCACAATAAGGAAAAGAATGAAATTCCCATACTACTATTCTGAGATAGGTCAAATTGAGTTCAAATTATCATCCAAATATAGCCTGACTGAAGTTGAGGGAAGGTATGCAAACACGGGTAATACCTTCCACTGGTTCAGCTTTTAGTGGGTAGAGAACAGTGTTGGCTATACCTTTCTATAGGACAAACCTGTCCCTATATACAAACCTATTTCATATGAAC
Source organism: Paralithodes platypus (assembly GCA_032716605.1). Lineage (NCBI taxonomy): Eukaryota > Metazoa > Arthropoda > Malacostraca > Decapoda > Lithodidae > Paralithodes > Paralithodes platypus. The sequence goes on along the minus strand of CM064496.1, from coordinate 18,445,046 downwards.
TTAATTCTTTTAGAGTAAATTTAAGTAATTTGCTAAATGAACTAGACAAATACCCAATTGGTTGCATTGTGAAAACATTCAAACTAACTCTTCAATTGCAAATTTAATGGAAAAGCGTGGATACTCTTAACATGTAACACAACCAACAACTGAAAATGGCACACTAATTGATCATGTTTATGCTAAGAGATGAGGAAATATGAAGGTGAAAGTTATTCCCACATATTACAGTTATCATTGGGAATTTCCATTGAAATTTGAATGCCCCTTTCTATGTTTTCCCCTTCTATTCTTATTCTGTCTAATTTGGTTGTCCTCCGGACGGCCTATATCATATGCCACCCTGGCCTGGCTAGTTTATTGGCTCCTGACTTTATTTGTGTCTATGGTCGCTGGTGCGGTCAAACTGACTCGATTCCCCTCAGTGGTGTATTATTTGTGCATCTCGGTGTGATTTATTTCTTCCTTAGACCTGATTTCTCATTCTTCGCCCTTGATCATTTCTTAATTGGTGCTGCAGTGTAGCAGTTCTTGACTCACCCTTCGGCCCTACCCTATAAGAGTTCTGCTGTGGAACTCATGTGGTGCGGCTGAATTGGTGAAATGGCGAGAAATGTCTGCGTATCTTCACCTTCCTAGATTTGTTCACCTCTTGCCCTTCCCTACCTATCATATCTTTATTGGTTGTCCATCTTGATCTAATCCTTCAGGCCAGCCCTATAAGAGTTTTTTGGGGGAACTTAGTGGTGTGCTTAAACTATTTTAATAAATATCTGTTTAAATATGTAAGATTTGCAATAAATTATGTAAAATATATTGTTTTTTCTTTATATATATAATTGTCATTATGAAGTTAAATTGGTTTCACAGGAAAAATATATACTTGAACAATTGATTCCGCTGACAAAGAAATTAAAGATTCTTGGAAGGTACCGTACACTACGAAAGATTATTCAACATGGAATTTGAATGGAATAGAGCAGCTTAGCAACGAAAAGCCAATACTCTCCCCTCCCTGTGATTGTGCCAGCTTTTGTAAGCAGTGCAATAACTTAATGAAGGACAGAAAAGCTGCAGGATACTCTTGCATTCTAGCCGAGATGATTAACACATTACGAACGGGTGGGTCGGTAACGTCTACTACCCGCCAAGCGGGTGGTTTTACCCTAAATGGGGTTGTTTCCGTGCTCTTTTTCATGCATAAACAAGACCCAGAGCGTAATACAAGTATCTATCCCTGAAAGGGCATAAACAGAGCTTTCCAATGACACCCGAACCATCCTTCTAAGACCACTGGTTCTCTTGCAACGATCGTGCAACACGAGTGCAAAAACCATAAAATAAGGTAATTTCCTTACATAATTCCCTGTGTAGCGAGTGAGAGAGGGTAGAGGAGGGTGTAATAAATTTCAGTCGACCCATGGCGGTGGTGGCGAGCGGTCAGGAAGCAATCTATGCTCCTCGCACCGCTCAGCTCTCTCAGAGCACATTACGTGCTCAAAATTGCACTCGAGATCTGTCGAGGCCTGCATATGGGCACGTTTTCTTTAACTCGACAGATGTCGAGCGCCGATGGTTAAGGGTTAAAGCCTCAGGTGAGAAATGAGTAGGTGTGGTCAATGAGCTAATTAACTTCATCATCAGAGAGGAAGTAATCCCTGATGAATGGCACAGAAGTACATTATATACTGAATAAGAGCAAAGGGGACTCATTGGATAGGGGAAATTATAGGGGCCTGAAAATACTTGATCAAGTCATGAAGGTTTGTGAGAAAGTCTTTGAAGATATGATCTTGACGATATGCAGTTTGGTTTCATGCCAGGACATGGCACAATCCAAGTCATGAAGGTATTTGTGTGATAATGAAGATGTATGAGGACTCACAAACGGCAGTGAGGGTGAAAAGGTGTACCGGTACTGAGTGATGAGTTTTCAGTTCGTGTCGGAGTCCACCAGGGCTCTGTGGTAATGAAGCCCTCTCCTCTTTTTTTATGGTTCTGGAGGCACTATTTGGTGATTTCAGAGTTGGGCTCCCCAGGGAACTGCTATAAGGGTCCTGAAAATGCTTGACTAAGTCATGAAGGTCTGTGAGAGAGTCTTTGAAGGTATGATAAGGGAAAGATACTGTATGTAATTAAAAGATAGGGATCTGATGTTGCGTTTGCAGACTGGGAGAAGGCCTTTGATAAGGTGGCCAGAGAAGTTGTGCAGTAGGCTAGGAGAAAACTTGGCATTGAAGAGTGGCTGGTGCATGTGATAATGAAGATGTACGAGGACTCGCGAACGGTAGTGAGGGTGAAAGGTGTACTGAGTGAGGGACATACACTAGATATTTGGTGAGTGTTAGCTTTATATCCCACGTACTGGTTACTAGGGACATATACTAGGTGTTAGGTGGAGGTTAGTTTTGTATCCCACGTTAGTTTTGTATCCAACGTACTGCGTACTGGGTACTAGGGACATATACTAGGTGTTAAGTGAGGGTACTGAGTGATGAGTTTTCAGTTCGCGTCGGAGTCCAACAGGGAAGTGTGTTAATTAAGCCCTCTCCCCTTTTTTATGGTTCTTGAGGCACTATCTAGTGATTTCAGAGTTAGGCTCCCCTTGCAACTGCTATAAGGGGCCTGGAAATGCTTGACCAAGTCATGAAGGTCTGTGAGAGAGTCTTTGAAGGTATGCTAAGGGAAAGCATTCTATCGACGATATGCAGTTTGGTTTCATGCCAGGACATGACACAATTGAGAACTTCATAGTCAGGCAGCTGCACGAAAGATATCTACTTAAAGTAAGAAGTTCTGCAGTAGGCTAGGAGAAAATTTGGCGTAGAGGAGTGGCTGGTGCGTGTGATAATGAAGATGTATGAGGACTCACAAACAGTAGTGAGGGTGAAAGGTGTACGGAGTGAGGGACATATTCTAGGTGAAGGTTAGTTTTGTATCCCACGTACTGGGTACTAGGGACATATACTAGGTGTTATGTAAGGGTTAGTATTGTATCCCAAAGACTAGGTACTAGGGACATATACTAGGTGTTACGTGAGGGTTAGCTTTGTATCCCATGTACAGGGTACTAGGGACATATACTATAGGTGTTACGTTAGGGTTAGTTTTGTATCCAACGTACTGGGTCTAGGTTAAGTAAGGTTAGATTCTTTGGTTAGGTTAATGACAAGGATCAGGTGGTAGGTATGGACTACCTAGGAACAGTAGTATAAGTAGCGGCAATGAACTTGACAATAATCTTGATCCGTGACCTTGTAACTTTAAAGACCTAGAACAAACTGGTTGTAAATATCCACACTTATTTCCTGGTGGACTTACTACTGGACTCTTCCTTATGATAGAAATACTAGGGACATATACTACAGGCATTAGGTGAGGGTACTGAGTGACGAGTTTTCAGTTTGTGTCAAAGTCCACCAGGAATACACATACATACATACATACAGTACGGTACATATATTTTAAGACTGAGTGCTCCACACATATGTGCAGTTTCAGTCTAGTCTCTTGTCCTGATGGCGGCGTTCCAGGCAACCCTGTTAAGGACTGCTTCACTTGTCAAATTTTTGTATTTTAGATAAGCATGTATAGTCCGATCCCAGGTCTTCCTCGGTCTACCCCTTGGTGTAGCTCCCTCCAAAATCACAGATCTGCATCTTTTCACCCAATATTTTTCATCCATTCTCTCCACATACCCATACCATCCCAGTCTACTTGTATCCATCCCCTCGCTATTACTCTTTATACCTGAACGTCTCCTCAGCTCATCATTTGTTATTCTATCCAGCAGTTTGGCCCCACACATCCATCTCACCAATCTCACCTCATTACGTTCCATTCTGATGACATCTACTTTAACGGCCCATGTTTCTGAGGCATACGTCATTGCACTTCTAACACATGAGGCATACACCTTTCCCTTCAGAGGTAGAGGCATTCTTTTCATGGTCAGAATTAGCAGCAGTTTTCTGAACTTCCCCCAGCCACATCTAATTCTAGCGACAGTGGCAGCCTCGGCCCCACCACCGGCAGATATGGTATTTCCTAGTTAACATAATTTGACCACCAGCTCCAATGACTCATTTCCAAAATTCACAGCCACAAGCTCGCCCTTGCACACTACACACTAAAATTTCTCGATTTCGGACTTATCCTTCGGCAGGGGTCCTTTTATTCTACTACAGCACTTACTCCCATGGTGCACCCAACATCGACAGATGCTACCACCACTTGGTCTTATTCCTTGGGTGACCCTTTGTTTTCCCACAGAATTTGTCAGTGGCAGCGAGGTTTATAAATCAAGAAAACCCAAGCCAAATATAACAAAGAAATTATAGATGCTTGGAAGGTACCGTACACTACGAAATATTATTCACCATGGAATTTGAATGGAATTGAGAGCAGCTTAGCAACGATAAGCCAATACTCCCCCCTCCCTGTGATTGTGCCAGCTATTCCTCGGCATATTATCGTATCCAATGGCATTCAAAATAGACGAGAACATGATCGCAAGCGTCCGCCACCGCCGCCGTCATGTTTATATATGTCGATCGCCGTGGTTAAGTTCGTGTCTATTTTGACGGCGATTTTTTTCGGTTATTTGCCCCCTGCTGGCAATAAATATGATGATGACAATATGTCATGGGGGGGTGAGGGGGCAAAGCCCCCCTCAACATATTATTGTATCCAAAGGCAGTCAAAATAGACAGGAACATGATGGCAAGCGTCCGTCGCCGCTCCGCGTAGTGTAAACAAGGCTGGCAGTATGCCCGAACTCTACATTCTACCCTATTCGGGCGCCCGCCTTGTTTACATTATGCGGAGCGGCGGCGGCGGCGTTGGACGCTCACAATCATGTTCCTGTCTATTTTGACTGCCGTGGGCTACAATAATAGGTTGAGGGGGGGCTTTGCTCACCCTCATCCCCCCAGGACTTATTGTCATCATCATAGATATTGCTAGCAAGGGGTAAATAACAGAAAAAATAGCCGTCAAAATCGACAAACTTAAACAAGATCGATCGTACATGATAACCGTACGCCCGGATAGCCTACTACATCCTTCCCAATAGTTGGCTCAGGTTTTCTTGTTTTTCAACTTAAGAAGGGAACACCAAAATGAAAATACCCGAGCCAAGTTTTGGATTGTACAGCCTAGCCTAGTCTAATAGATTTTTCCAAAGGATCACACTTACATTAAAAGGAAGTACAGTTTATAGGTAGCCTATTCCCACATGCATTCCAGAACTTATATGAAAATTGGTGGGTGGTCTACCTAATACTGTACCATAAAAGGACCACTAGGCCTAGGCCTATTATTATTATTATTAGGCTACTGCACATATTTCTATTAATATTATATGCCTAGCTATGCTTAGCTATGTATAGTATAGCATGAGCTTTTGTGTAGTATGGGGTGCATTTTGCAAATTCTCTGATGCTCTGTAACTATCATGATGTAGCCTAACTCTTAACTAGGTTAAATATATTCAATCAAGCAAGATAAAGTGAAATTCAAAGTTCTAACTACCAAACTTATAATTACAAATTGTTATTTTTTGTTTTTTTGCTCTGAAAAGGACATACCGGTACATCTGAGTTTCTCAAGATGGTTTGGATGATGGGGAAATATAATTTTCCAGGTACCGGTATTGTAACTAATTTCAACGGCAAGCATGTAGTTACTGGGTGCCTTGTTTACACTACGCAGATGGTAGCGATCATGTTCCCGTCTATTTTGATTGCCGTGGGTGTGTGATCCAATAATATATAGGTACAGGCGGGCTTTACCTCCCCCCCCCCCATGACTTATCAGTATATAGGCTATATTGCCAGCAGAGGTCAAATAACAGAAAAGATAGCCATCAAAATTAACTTAACCGCGAACGATCGACATATGTAAACATGAAGACCTTACACCCGGATACTACGTCCTTTCCTTTTCGTTTAGGATACTGCATGATGCTGAAAGCTACCTAAAACTAATATGAAAACCCATGGGAAAATTGGTGGTAGTTTTAGTAATATTTTACAGCTAATTTAATTGACATCAGTTTTAACCACCGCAAAAATTGGCTCGAATTTTCTTGTTTTTCAACTTAAGAAGGGAACACCAATATGAAAATACCCGAGCCAAGTTTTGGATTGTACAGCCTAGCCTATATAATAAAATGGCAAGAATGTTAAGAGCGGGCGTACCGCCAGCCTTGTTTACACTACGCGTAGTGGCGTCGGACCTTTGCCATCATGTTCCCGTCTATTTTGACAGCCTTTGGATACAATAATATGTTCTCACCCCTCCCCATGACATATTGTCATCATCATATATATTGCCAGCAGGGGGCAAATTACCGAAAAAAATCGCCGGCAAAATAGACGCGCACTTAACTACGGCGATCGACAAATGTAAACATGACGGCGGCGGCGGCGGGCGAGGCATCGGACCTTTGCAATCATGTTCCCGTCTATTTTGAATGCCATTGGATACAATAATAAGTTGAGGGCCCCCCCTCACCCCACCATGACATATTGTCATCATCATATATATTGCCAGCAGGGGGCAAATAACCGAAAAAAATCGCCGTCAAATTAGACGCGAAGTTAACCGTGGCGATCGCCCTATGTAAACATGACAACCGTACACCCGGTAACTACATCCATCCCAATAAAAGTTACTGTGGGACACAAAATATGTTGAGGGGGTCTCTGCGGCTCCGCCCCCCCACGTCGGCCCGTCACGTATTATGATGTATGTCATCATCATCTGTGCTAATTCATAGGGGACCCAATGGGGGAAAATACAAAATTTGTCTGCTATTTTTCCCGCCAAAGGTTCGCACCGAACCCAAATCTGTTGCCATCGAGTGAATTCAAATTTTTAAATCGCAGTCATCAAAATATCACTGGATTTCTATAGTCATGAATGTTACAGACATATTACTCAAACATTCTATTCAGTACATTGTCCAATATACAAAGTATTTATGATTAATAAAACATATTTGATTAGGCCCACAAAATCACATGGCAGTCATTCGAAAAGTAGTCCTGATAATATTTTAATAGATAGGTATCCATGTCCTAAAATTAAAATGATATGTATAAAAACTCGAGATGAACTTATAAAATAATCGTCATTAGCCACTTTACTGGATATTAGATTATACAATTATAAACTAGTTTCAGATCTGGCAAGCGCATAATAAATTGATGCCAGTGTTCGCTACCCATAATAGTCATTAAACGAAACTTCTCGGACAGTAAACATCTCTTCCCCACTTAACTTACTTTGTTAAATTTGACATTAGTTGTGCATCTATGTGCACATTAGCAGTAATGGTGGTAGATATTTGTTTCTCACAGATGGAAATCTTAATATAATGTGGATTATAGCCTTAATAAAGGTTAAAATGTTCAGTTATAGATTGTGTCGTGCGTGCGTGTGTGTGTATTCCAAGGTTGCCTGTGCACATCACATCTCCAAACTCGCCCAAAAGTAGCCCAATCACTTAATACCGCACAACAGACAATTTCAGCTATTTTAATCCTATCACACATATTTTCTGACATGTTTATCTTTAACAGCCATGCATGCATGATACTATGAGTTCCCCAAATATAACTAGGCCTAGTCCCATATAGCCTACTGTATGAGTAGTGGCCTACGTGTCACATCATTTAAATATTAATGAAATACCACATACATTATTATCACAATCATGCACTCATAAAATCTGCATCAATGTCCCAATCCCCCCTCATAAACAATCACTTAATTAGGCTATTCAGTCACCACCACATAGGCTACCATACATGTATAGTACAACCAACAGAAAGCCATGATGAACGTTTGTATGAAATGTAGCCTAGCTATAGGCTCGACACCTCTACAACTTTAACCTAAGATGTGCGCACATTTTTTTTTTACACCACAGTCCTGTGCGCACGTATGATGATTTTGGGACCCATTGCCAATTTCGATAAAAAGTACATCAGCGTGTAGGGAATGTTTGCGTGCATCGGCCCATATATATTTGACCCCCCAAAAATGTCTGGGGGGGGGGGGGAACGGTCCGTAGTTGAAAAATGTGGAGCGAATGGCACCGCACGGCTAGATTATCATCGAGCGACGAGATTTCCCGGCCGAATTTTCAAGCGCCCAGGGGATAGAACCTGAGGGAGGAGGGGGTGGGTTACCGTGTAATATCACGTATATCTCCTTTTTTTATCCCTTTCAGGGTATGTAGAGTACGTATACGTGTGTAGGCCACCCATAAAACAATGAATATGCCTCATAGTGACCAAAAATTGCAATATATAAGGGAATTATCAATGAATTTTTAGGCGGGAATGAAGACGGGTTGGAGGTTTGGCGGGAATTTATGAGATGAGAGTGTGTTTTGCGCTATAATATCATGTATATCTCGTACTTAGAGCACTGTCATGCTATAATACAGACGTGTATGTATGTAGGCGTCCCATATAACAATATATATACCGCATATAGACTAATTCATGCGATATTTACACACATTATCAATGAGTTTCTATGCATGAACCAAGGTGTGATTGAGTTGTCCTGGGAATGGAAGGGGGAGAGGGTGTGTTGCGCCATAAATATCACGTATATCTCGTACTTAGAGCACTGTCATGCTATAATACAGACTTGTACGTATGTAGGCGTCCCATATAACAATATATATACCGCATATAGACCAATTCATGCGATATTTACTCACATTATCAATGAGTTTCTAGCAGACGGAAAGGGGGTGGGGGTGGGTGGGTGGGAGGGAGGCAGGGAGTGAGTCGTGGAGAGAGGGAAGGCAGGGAGATCTGTATCAAGAAAGATACGCAGCTGTGTGATAATTGTGAAGGCGCCCGAGGTGTATGGATGTCTTGGGATTTTAAACCTTATGTCTAGCAGGTGTCTGGGGTTCGTTGCCACCCAGAGGTCTACAATAACATGAGTCAGGAATGGAGAGAGAGAGAGAAAGTGAGACATGCGTATGTCGTACGTATAAATGGCTTTCAGAATTGTATTTTTATGCAAGCAGACATTGCATTTTAGACACATGTGAAGTACCACAGAAATATGTAGGCCATTGACTGTAAATAAAGTACTATATTATAGACCAGGAATGAGGGTGGTCAGTAAACATAAGCAGATAACCTTTTTTGATAGAGAGCTAAATATAGACTGGTGTCGCCTGACACTTGCGAAAGGGTAGATTGCCACCAGAAAACTTATATTTATTTATTTGCAAGTAATATGCAATCTAAATGTATATTCGAGACCTACTGCAAGTATTTGTATGACAGTCATGACTATGTATAATCCAATATACGCGCGTAAGGGCGTAGGCGAGATATAAGAAAGATGGTTGAGCAATTTTTGACACCCACACAGTTATTATTCATTATTATTTACAATATTATACAATACAAATGTATTTGTGAAGAGTATTTTATGCATTATTGTATTTATACAAATTTTGTTCCCAGACAAAGCTGCTGTAGCTGGAGGGAGCGGCAAGGGTCACCCACTGACCGCTTGACTGTGTGATAATGACCGGAGTCACACTGAGAGGGGCAATTTTGCTGAGTGTTTGGGCAATTTTTGACAAAATAAAGTTATATAATTACTCATTTTTGACAGAGACAAACTTTTATAAACCTTTGCATGATATAATTGATAATCCCATCAATTTACAAACGTAAATTGGTGGGATAATTCATTTTTTTTTGTATATTGTCATTTCGATTGTAGACACAAAGTTTTGAGTGACATTTGGTATGAGCTCCTGTGGCATGGTTGGTAAGGTCGCAGACTGGAAAACTCAAAGTGTGGTAGGGTAGTGGGATCGAATCTAAGAATGGGGAAGGTTTTATAATGTTTAGATACATTTTGATTAAAAAAAAAATACAAGATCATGCCATTGTATTCAAACAATATGAAATATTCATAGAATATATCATATTGTAAGAATACAATGACATGACCTTGTATTTTTTTTTTTTTTTTTGTATTAGGTTTGACAGGATTTATTGAAACATAATTATTTTTGTACAATTCATTTGAGGTAAGAAAATATATACACATTACTTTGGCTATAACAAACATATATATTGATATACTAAAAAAAAAGGCATATTACATGGAAATCTTTGAAACTTATAAACTAAATAATGAAAGATACAATTATATAATGTAAAAAGCCATATCACAGGGACATCTTTGGAACTTATACATTATAATTATAATATATATCTAACATTATGAGGTAGCATGAATAATGAAAGATACAAATATAATATAATTGTATAAGTTCCAAAGATGTCCCTGTGATATGGCTTTTTACATTATATTACAATGTAAAAAGCCATATCACAGGGACATCTTTGGAACTTATACATTATATAATATATATGTAACATTATGAGGTAGCGTGATCAATTTGGTCAGGTAAGGTAGGGCGCGAGTCCAGGGCAGGGCTGGGGGCGAGTCCAGGGCAGGGCAGAGCAGGGGGCGGCACTCAGTAGTTTTTGTACATGTGGTAGTCCCTGAAGCAGCCACCCAAGCAGAGTGCAACTTTGCATTCGGCGCACATTGAGGTGACTCTTTTGGGTACGTGGGGTTTCCTGACACTGGTGCTGCAGACGTGGCACTGCACCTGCCTGTGATGAGTGCCAACCAGCTCGGTGTTGGTTGGGTAGTGTCTTTGCACCCCCAGCTGGATGCGGTCAGGGACGTGATCCCCATGCCATGCCGTACGTCTGTGAGTGGGGGTGCCATACTTCTCCAGGAGTTGATATGCAACGTTGTACACAAACTCCCGGAATTTTAGTTTCTGGTTTGGGGCCATCTCTCTCTTCACCAACCACAAGTTGTAGGCGTTGAGCATCGTGATGTCAACTAGGTGGAGGTAGAGTTTGTGATACCACTTCACAGTCTTCCTCAGACACTCAACGCCTGACAGTTGACAGTCAGACTTGGCCACCAGGCGCATGTTCTTGGTGTAGTCCACTACCAAGTCGGGCTTATAGATGGTCTTCTTGGTTCGGTAGTGGATTTTACCAGAGTCCACCTGGGCACCTGTGTGGACTGTGGAAAGCAGGTGAACGTCTCTTTTGTCCATCCACTTCAGGGCTACCACTTTCCCGGACTTTTCTAGTTGCTTGTACTTCTGCCCCCTTCGTCGCCTTCTTCGGACATGCCTCTCGCGGTGTTCCTGGGCCAGGTCGTCGTCAGAAGGTGTGTCACTGGAGGAGGCATCTGACAGAGGAATGACATCACCTGTGAACTTGGGCATAAACTTTCTTGTCTTTCTGACAGTTCCACATGACCCCGTTTGGTTGTCATGAAGAAACTAGCAGAGAGCAGGAGAAGTATACCAGTTGTCAGTGTAGATGATGTGGTCTTTGCCCAGGTAAGGTGCCAACATTTTCCTGACGATGGCACCTGACATGCCCATGGGGTCACCGGCAGCGGCTTTCGGTACGTCAATGTCAGTTCCTGTATACACGATCATGTCAAGCTCTATTCCAGTTTCACAGTCGCACAACACGAAGAGCTTGATTCCGAACCTATGCCTTTTCAAGGGGATATACTGCTTGAAAACAAGACGTCCTTTGAAGAGCACGAGCGACTCATCAATCACCAAATTGAGGAAGGGGTAAAAGTATTTCCTATACCTCTCCAACAACATGGTGAACACATCCCGAACTTTCCATATCCTGTCAATCCTGTTAGGATTTTCGTTGTCTGCAAAGTGCATAAATCTTAGCAGCAAAAAAAATCTGTCACGAGTCATGAACTTATTGAAAGTTGGGGTGGCGATGAGAGGGTCGTGCTTCCAGTAGTGTTGCACCACATGCTTCTTGCAAAGAGGCATGAGGAACAACAAGGCAAAAATCGTCATGAATTCTTCAACAGTCGTATCCACCCAGCCTCCTATTCTCGCTTTTGGAGAAATGACGTCCAATTTGCCAAACACCCACCTGTAGTAGGCGTTTGTTTGGGCATCGATGTAAGTCATTACCTCCATATCGAAAAAAGCGAGGAAGAACTCGCTTTCGTTAGAGTTTTCGTCACAGGGCCAGTCATCAGTTGTACCTGACGTACCAGGATTGAACTGGGGCACGTCAGGCACAAAATTGGCCCCGTCAGACCACTCAAACGAAGGCATGCCAGGGATCGGAATGTCGTCTCCGTCTGCTTCAGCGTCTGAAATATCGCTGCCATGATCGCGATACAACACATCATCATCATCACCCTCCTCTTCACTAGACAGACGCCCTTCTTAATTTTCATCACCGACGTCTGACTCACTTGCACTATCCACTCCCAAATCCCCCCACCCTTGGTCCCGTCCATGGGCGTCGTCGTCGAAACCCGCAGGGCTGCCAATGCCCTGCGAATCACCACCAAACAGCAGGGCGGCGTACTTAGATGGTGTCAGAGTTTTTCTGCGAGCTCTAGCACGTAGGGGCGTCTTATGGGCAGGGGCAGGGGCAGAAGGGCCGGCAGGGGCGTCGGTAGGGTCGGCATCGGCAGGGTCGGCGTCGGCAGGGGCGGCAGTGGTGGGTGGTGCAGTGGGCCTGGAGGCAGGCAAGATGATGGTGGTGCCTGTCGCCCCTTTCCCTTTCCCTCTTCCTTGGGCAGGGGCGGCAGGGGCAGCAGGGGCAGCAGGGCCGGCAGGGCCAGCAGTCTCTTTCCCTCTCCCTTTCCCCTTCCCCTTCCCCTTCCCTTTTCCTTGGGCAGAGGCAGCAGGGGCGGCAGGGGCAGGGGCAGCCGGGCCAGGGGCGGCTGGTGGTGGTGGTCGTGGTGGTGGTGGTGGCAGGGTCACTGTGGCAGGCGTACGGGTTCTCTTCCCTACGCCCGAGCTTTTGATTCTGCCTGCCCCCGCAGGTTCTGCAGCCCTAGGGCGGCCTCCTGCATCGCTGGTACTGGTGGCAGGGGTGGCAGTGGTGATGGTAGTGGTTGTTGCAGTGGCCTGGGTCGTGGTGGCAGTGTCCCCAAAGTCCAATGACCTCTGTGCAATTGCCCTGCTTGCACATGTTTTACGTGCTTTTGGTACTGGTGCTTCGTCCTCCGAGTTGTAGGGCGTGTCATACTGGTAGCTAGGGTTTCGGGTAGCCACCCTCTGCCTTCCACGGCGGCTGACACCACCAGAAGGAGGGCTGGTTGTGTCATCAGGGCGTGAGCGTGAGGGATTGTGGGCTCCATGACTAGTGCTTTGGTTCTGGCGTGGTGGTGCTTGTGTGAGTGCGGACCGAGCGTGTGGCGGGGTGGTATCAAGAGTTGCCAAGTAGTACTACATCCACACCAATTTGTAGCCGCCTGCCTATAAATCCGCAGTTTTGGTACGTGTTCAATAGCCTTACTCTTAAGAGTCTTCCCGCAGTCCGCCGGGGGAACTCTTAAGAGTTTCCCCGCTGTTCCCGGGTTAATAGTATATAGAACCAGCCTAATTCCGCTTTCCTCAATGTTAGTTAGTTAGGATAATACTTCAGAGGCTATCCACTCCATCACACTGTAAATCAAGAATATAATATCGTTTGAAATGGAAACTCGCAAATCTACGCTTCTGAACGAATCCTAACTAGCCCAATGGTGCGAACAAAAGAAGACCTTGGCAACACTGTGTACGTATATCCCGCCGCGGTCAGCTGACGACCTAAACAGTCGCCCGTGGAAAAGGCAGTGTTGTAAAATTTTTGGTCATCTTTTTCTAATTTCCTGCATCTCCACGTATGTAATTTGCTGCCTCTGTGTTCTATGACATTCTGATTCACATTGATTGATTTCCTGTCACTGGTTTAATAAGAAATATAGCCGGTAACATATTTAGCTGCCCGATTTGATAGTGGATTATAAATTGGTAACTTTAAAGTGCACGATAGCTTGTTTTGTAGGAAAGAAACTATAGTGCGCAAGCGCAGACATTAAACCTGCCAAATTCTACAGCTACAGAATATAATACCGTATGTTCAGCCAATTTCTACTGAAACACGTATTAAGTAACTAAAAATGAAGTAAATACAATACTTCAATGAGTATTAAAATTTCGCCCAGCCTATTACACCACATTAGATGAAACTAAATTTCTTGTTCAGGAAGCTGATATTTATGTATCAAATTATGTTAATAATTATATATTCACTGCATTAACGAGTATATAACCCACAAATTATGAATCTAGTACAAATATACTACACAACTATGTGTCATAAATAGTTGCGAATTGTATTAAATCTCTTAAATCACGAAAACCCTCAAAACACCTCAATAGTGCATCACACACGATATTCATTTGAATAAGACCCCCAGCGCCATCTGGATTTTTAGTACAGTTTTACCTCATTAAGAAGGAAAGTCAATCAACAGACGAAATAAGCTCCCAAATTATAATAACATATAATAGCGGCCCGCTGTTTATGGGCGACTTTTTACACGTAATTTTAAATGTTTCTTTTCTGCCTTGGTCTAGGCCTAATAGATATTTCCAAAGGATCAAACTTAAATTAAAAGGAAGTAGCCTAGCCTACAGTTTATAGGAAGGCTATTCCAACATGCATTCCAGAACTTTGGCTAGCCTAGGCCTAGGCTATATGAAACTTTGTGGGTGGTCTGCCGAAAAAGAACAACTAGGCTTATTATTATTATTAGGCTATGGGTAGGCTAGTATGGGGTGCATTTTGCAAATTTTCCGAACACTTAGGCCTAGGCTAGGCTAAATTAAAACTCACAAATCTGAATAAAACCAGCACTAGAATTTTGTCTTGTCTTGTCTTGGGGGGTTAAGGGCAACCTCAGGCGAATAATCGCCCACTCCGGCCCTACCGTAGTCGCGGATATCCTATGTCACAATTAAATTAGTTTATAGTTAAGATTAAAATTCACCACCGTGGCACTTTCACTCCAGGTCATTCGTAGAACCGTAAAACTGTAAAGGCAACAACCCAATAGCAGGTCATCAGGTGGCGAACCAGAGACCTACAAACCGCGGTACTAGGGCCAGAGCAATGTATTGAAGCGAGGTGCCCTTATCAACCAACCCCAGACAATCCAGTAGGATCTGTCGGAAGGAATCCATCTTTGAAGCCAGAAAGGGACGCCCATCCACATGCTCAGTGACGGGACGAGGCGAGGCTTTGGAGGCATATGTAGGACGACCAGATGTAGGATGTGGAGGGGAAGAGGTACCGTACGACGATCCATGGGATGCGGAGACTGTGGAGGGAAGAGCTCGTCGAAGTCATACGGTTCCTCAACAATAACCGGGGGGCGGCCGGTGCAGGGCGAGCGATGGTCGATCGCCGTAGTTACTATAAGTTTGCGTCTATTTTGACGGCGATTTTTGTTTTAGTTAGGCCTAGGCTATTTGCCCCCTGCTGGCAATCTATATGATGATGACATTATGTCATGGGGGTGATTGACCCCCTCAACATATTTTTGTATCCAACGACCTCTAACCTCTGTATCTCAAAAATGGCTTGAGCAAATTGACTGTAAATTTCCACATCTAGGCTATTCCTTGACTGACTTTTCCCAAATGGTAGAAATATTTTTTGATTACTCTAGTTGTTTTTTTAGTTACAGAGGTTATAGGTCATGATTTCTTGCCTACTTACAGTGAATAGACTATTGTAGATTGGTAAAATATTTGCTTAGCCTAATACAGTGTTATTCACTAATTTTTTCAAGAGAGCCAAAAGTTCAGGACATATTCAGAGTGACAGCCGCATAAGCTTTACTAGTATAGACCAAAAAACAAGCACTACCCATTGTATACTGAAGGGGTTAACCCCTTCAGTATACAATGACGCATTCTTTCATTCTGGGCTGACTACTATTAGACTATTTTATTCAGCTTAGGAAGAAATTGTGGTAGTCAGAAGGTTAAGGGGATTTTTTTTTTCCTAGACCCCCTTCTCCCTCATGTTTAACCGCATTAGGTTTGATATTTTAAGACAATATTCGCCCAATTAGCTTGCCGATTTTATGACTTTTCGACCCATTTCTTTGGCAATACTCTCTCTTTCTCTTCTCTCTCTCTCTCTCTCTTGCGAGCCGCCAATCAGGTCATTGTGAGCCGCCACTGGCTCGAGAGCCGCTCAATGAAGACCACTGGCCTAATATGTTGGCTGTGCAATTGTCTCGATTTGACTATTTTTACCTAATTAGGGCTAAAGTAGCTTGAGCCTATTCCCAACCCCCAAACTGTATCCTATGTTAAGCCCTAGGCTAGGCCTAGGCCTAATCCCATTCTTACTTAATATAGACAATAAATCAATCAACATTCAAACTAAATTCGTAGGCTACCTACCGGTAGCCTAGGCTATATTTTTCGTGAATAGATATAAACATTGGTTTAAAGGAAAGACCATCCTATATCATGTTCAAATAAAGAGATGAAAGTCATTGATTTGGTCATGTGTTATTGTCTTTGGGTTAGGGTAAAATAACTTTGGTAATTATTTATAAGATGACCTTTTTTTCTAGTTATTAAAAATGTATTCTATGGTGTATTATATGATATATAGAAGCAATACAACTGGTAAAATGACCTGGGAAGTGTATATTAACCCGGCAAGTGAGGATCTCCTTATAAGCGTTTTACCGCTGCGCTGCGGAACTCCTCATATAATCCAAGGCCTAAAAAAAAAACATTTAAATCAGCCCCGTATATATATATATATTTTGTTTTTTATTGCACCTTGGCCATGCCAAATATCACTCCTCCACATCCCCTCCTTCCCCCCCCCCCCCCTTCAATTATCACCTTTTCTCCCTGTTATTCCCTTATTCATAGGTGTATTTTCGTGCTAACATTAGCGAGTTGCTAGCAGGGCATGGTCATCTGTGTTAACAAGCGTGGGAAAGAGCGAGAGAGAGACTACCACGCAACAGTGTCTCTCCAGCCTTCATGACGGCTGGCTGGCTGGCAGGCTGCCTCAGCCATAAGTTATGTAACTCCCGGCCTCTATTGCCGTTTTTAACCATCCAAACGCTGTTTCCACTTGTTTTATTGTTGTAACAGGTTATTACCTTTATAATCGACGTAAAATAGGCGCATATGGATAAGTATTAACGATATTTATGGTACGATGACGATTTGAGTATAGGAAACAGTCTAAATACCTCCGCACAGGGAGGAGTGGCCAATACCCTACCTACGCAGCGGAGAGGTTAAACCAAATACAAAACTAAGAGCAGTGGGAGAGAATCCCAAAGAAAATGGATTTTTAAGCACAGACTAAACCAAAAATACACTACTGTATTTACATTGCTGGTTCATTAACCTAACCTAACCTAACCTAACCTAAACTAACCTAACCCAAGCTAACCTGGGCATCCTGGGGGCTACCGCCCCCAGACCCTTGCTGATCTTGTGTTGCAAAGTGATAAAAAACACATATCTCTTACCTCATTTTCAAAGTTTTGTATTTGGTTTAATATACACTTCCCAGGTCATTTTGACAGTTTTATTGCTTCTATATATCATTTAATACACCATAGAATACGTTTTTAATAACTAGACAAAAAGGTCATCTTGTAAATAATTACGATAACTTTATTGTTGGTGTTCTACAGAAAAAGCTAGGCAAAAAGGCTAGCCTAGCCGAAAAAGAAAAATAGGCTTAGGCCTAGCCTACATTGTAGCCTATAACTCCACGACTCGATCTATAATATCGGAACACATAAGAGTAGCCGAAATTAAGTACAGTAGTACCAAGCCTAGCTGTAGTGTCAATAATTATATTATGTTCTGCACATATCATGATGTATATAGCTCTTACTTAACCCTTAACTGTCGGCGCGCAACATATGTCGAGTGAAATAAATTTGGACTAGGCCTACGTGGCGGTGCACGACAGCTGTCGAGTGCCATTTTCAGCACGTAATGTTGCTGAGAGAGAGAGCTGAGCGGTGGGACGAGCGTAGTAACCTTATGACCGCTCCCCACGACCACCGTGGACCTACTGAACTGTATCCCACCCTTCTCCCCCATTTCTCACTTGCTACACAGGGAATTATGTATGGAAATTACCTTATTTTAGGGTTTTTGCACTCGTGTTGCACGATCGTTGCAAGAGAACCAGCGGTCGTACAAGGATGGTTCGGGTGTCATTGGAAAGCTCTGTTTACACCCTTTCAGGGATAGATACTTGTTTTATGTTCTGGGTCATGTTTATGCATGCAAATGAGCACGGAAACAACCCTATTTAGGGTTAAAAAAAACGCTGTGCGGTACGGTGTAAAATACACACCACCCGCTCTTAAGGCGTTAATAAAGGCAATCAATTAATGAACTATCAACAAACGAACTGCTAATTTCGTACCTAGCCTAGGCGGCTAGGCCTACGCCTAGCCTATATTTTTCGGGATTGGTATGGACGATGGTTTAAAGGAACGACCGTCTATGGTCCTATATCATATTTAAATAATATGTATTAGCACTTCCAGTAATGCCGCTACCCCTATTGTCATCTCTCTGTTTTATTTCCTCGATGACTTGTCTTGTCTTGGCCCGATCTGGTAAACAAACAAAGCAGCCCAGGTTCAATTACGTATTTTCATAAAATATATATACGGTAGGTTTGTATCACAAAAATCAAATACATACATCATATTTGGATATACTTCGAATGAGGAATCGCTGAGTTTAATAAGACACGAACACAAAAAATATAGGCTTATCATCTAAGTCAGTGTTGCCAGTAGAGCTACTTTAACACCTTACGAGCGGCCTATGCGGTTTATTTATGTGTACCGCACAGCGGGGTGTTTTTAGCCAAAATAGGGCTGTTTACGTGATCATTTTCATGCCTAAATAAGACCCAGAACGTAAAACAAGTACCTATCCCTGAAAGGGCATAAACAGAGCTTTCGAATGACACCATAACGATCCTTGTATGATGGATAGTTTTCTTGCAATAACCGTGCAACGCGAGTGCAAAAAGCAGGTAATTCGGTACTTTCAGTACATAATTGAGTATGTAGCGAGTGAGAGAGGGAGGAGGGAGCTGAGATTTGTGTCAGTAGGTTCGCCGCGGTGGTCTGGAGCAGTCATACGCTCGCTAGTCTCCTGCCACCACTTGTCTCTCTCTCTCAGCCACATTACGTGCTGAAATTGCCACTCGAGTTATGTCGAGCGCCGCCACATAGTCCAGCTTTTTTTAACTCGACTTATGTTGCTCGCCGCTAATTAAGGGTTAATGCTACATCTTACAACGCAACATACTTCAATTTAGCTACCATTTTCCCATAACTCCCAGGGATACTCTATAAATATCTAGAACCATTATAAAATGTAAAACATGCAAAACAAACCAACAAAAATATTCCAGAGTTGTGGCATTATTCTAGAGATGGTTTGCTTTTATTCAATATCGAGACGATATTCTACCGGCTTTTGAGAACGGATATAGCGATACACTCACTCTGTCTGTGCAGACTCGAATCCAAACTTGTTATATATTATATAATTTAGCTACAATTGTCCAAACTGGTTATATTAAAGTTATGGCAGTGAGTTAAGTGTGGGATGGAGTATGACTGAAAGTTTAAATCATAATTATTATGGGTATATAAGGTCTATGTCAGCATAAAGTTCGTAATAGCAGGGTTAAGGCAAGCAAAGGAGCGTAGGGAAAGGATTGTCCACTTCAACATGCTTGGTGAATATTGCCGACACCCAGCGCCCCCAAGCGGCTGATAGGTATAAACAAAATCTGCCAGGCATTAACTGAATGGGGAGGAGGCGTTTTATTCTTTAAAATTCCAATTTGTTTGTGCATTCACACACTGTATACATGCAAGTGGTCTTCAGAGTATCATCTAAGTTTGTAGAACAATATCAAGAGGGAAACAAATGGCTTGATCAACATGTTATCACCTATTGGCCTCTAGAGGCGCCACCGTCGCTGTAGGAGCAGAATTATTACATTGAGTGGGCTCACCTCTTATACACTTACAAGATTCCTTGGTGAAGGCTGTCACACGGGCAATTGTCAAACTTTGAAGGTCCATATCATTGTTATTATAATAAGCATTTGGCAAAGGGAGGAATTGTTAAAAACCTTAGCCAATACTCTGCTATTCACCAAAAATATATTTGAATTATCATTATTATTTGGTAGGGTAGGTATGTATAGGTAGGTTGGCTAAATAATTGGTGGAATTCGTAGGGACTCGAACTATTTTGAGAGAGTTAAATTAAAAAAATAATTATAGATCTGAATGAATAATCGACTATGTTATTAACCCCTTCAGCACCATGACGTCTTTTTACCTTTGATTCTGACTAAAATTAGATGATTTTATGCAGTTTAAGAAGGACCTATGTTACTAAGAGGGTTTATTGAGATCGTATTTACCCCATTTCATTCGTATAGGTTGATTACAAACTAATGGAAATCGTCTAATGGCAACCAGAATATGATGAAAATTACGTCATGGTACTGAAGGGGTTAAGCAAAACTAGGGGCTGTGTGGAAGCCTGAAGACTGTTAACTGAAAACTACAGACTGAAGACTGTAAACGTTGTGTGGGTACCGAATACGGTTTTAAAGTCATTTAAGAATAGACAGTTGTCAATGCTGCGGCCAAACTATTCCACCCATTTATATTCTTTTGGTATCAAAACGTTCGGAATTGCGAGCCTCACCCAACTACGCAAAAATGGCTTTGATCATCGGCGTAGTTTTAAAAATGTGGAATTTTAAGTGGAATTCAAGGTTTTTTCAAGATTGCCGGAAAAAACTTTCTGTATCATTTGCAGAGCATTAGTAGTGGAGTCCATATACCAAAGCCCAATCATTTCCTATGAGTGGGAGAGACGGTATTTAGGTGTCAAATTTTTCAGGAAATCGGCTGCCACGGACCTGTTTGGCCGCCATGTCGGATGTTTAACATATCAAAAGTTGCCCAATACAAAAACGCACCTCTTGTGAAAGTTTGATCCCGATCCAAAAAAGCAGTTCTGGAGATATTGCGTAAATACCGGCGTGGAAAAATAATTTGGATGAATAAGTAGATTTAATGATTACAATAGGGGTTCCCCGCAGGGCTCGAATCCCTAATAATAATAATAATAATAATAATTAATTAAAGTTCCAAGCAACGTTGTCCGTGGTTCGAACGGTTATGCAAGCAGGGTATTGTGTTGGATACAAAAGCTGTGTCACAGATACCAAAAGATCATTTAACTTATCGGGCATGGAGAAACTACAGAAGGAACAGATTGTGCAAACAAACAAGAGCGAGAGAGGGAGAGATTGGCTGTATAAGGGATCTGCCTCTCTTCCTTTAGTAACAGAGTTTTAGATATGTGGAATAGGCTACCGAGTGCTATAATGGGATCAAGAACAATAGAGCTTCAACTTGAAATTGGATAGAACGAGATGGGTTAGGTGTGAAAGGGATCTGCCATGTGTAGGTCAATTGGCTCTCTGCAGACTCCCATTTTCTTATTTTGTTTATGTTCTCATTTGTGAGGGAGAGAGAGTATGGCGAGAGAGATTAGGATGTCGTAAACGTAAGGAAGATAGCGATAAATATGAGAGAGAGAGAGAGCGCGGGATGGGTTGGGTGTAAAAGGGATCTGACATGTGTGGGCCAATCGGTTTTCTGCAGACTCCGGTTTTCTTATGTTCGCATTTGTGTTAGAGAGAGAAAGACTAGGATGTCATAAATGTAAGGAAGACAGAGATAAATGAGAGACATCGGGTTGGGTGTGAAAAGGATCTGTCTTGTGTGGGCCAATTGGCTCTCTACAGACTCCCATTTTCTTATGTTACTATTTCTTACAATTGTGTTTTGGTTGCAGGTATATGATAACATGGGTGTATAGTAAGTAGTGTAAATAACAGGTAACGTTTATGAGATGGGTTGAGTGTGAAAGGGATCTGCCTTATGTGGGCCACTTGGCTCTCTGCAGACTCCCATGTTCATCTTGGATGCATGTGTAAGGGATCTGCCTCATTTGTACCAGTGTGCAAACAATTGATTTTGATTGAGTGGTTGATTTTTATTGAATGGTTGATTTTACTTTGGTTGATTTGTTTATTTGGGTTGAGTGGTTGATTTGAGTTGAATGGTTGATCTGTTGATTTGGGTTGAGTGGTAGATTTGGGTTGAAAATTTGATTTGGGTTGATTGGTTGATTTGGGTTGTGTGGTGGTTGATTTTGGCTGAGAGGTCGATTGATTTATTTGAGTTGAATTGTTGAATTAGGTTGCGAGGTTGATTTTTGTTAATTGGTTGATTTGGGTTGAGTTGTTGACTTGGGTTGATTTGTTGATTTGGGTAGAGTTGTTGATTTGGACTGGCCTTAAGGAGAGAGGTGTTTTTGGCAGTGGCCATTTATGAGTGTGGCTATTTTGTTTGTGGCCGTCATGAAGTGTTCCCTTTGTATTTCAACCTTGTACTACAAGCCCCAACACTACTTGGAATGTTGTTTTTGAAGGTATAATTGCCTATGTGTACACCCCCCACCACTCTAGTACAATATACAGTATATGTTGTTGCTGAAACTATAATTGTTTACTTGATTATAATACAAGCCCCAACATACCATTGGATGTTGTTGCTGCAAATAAAATGGCGAAAGTGAGATACGGTGCCATACAATACTGGACAAGAGAGAGAGAGAGAGAGAGAGAGAGAGATTTTGTTCTAATTCATTCATATAATACGTTATATTATCATGAATGTGTAAATTGAACTATTACAATCACATTGATTGTGATGCTTTACCCAAGTATACTGTAGAGAGAGAGAGAGACTCCTACTCTTATGTAAACACCATATCCCTTTCCGTATTACATGACTCCATAAGGCCGACATTACCGCGCCACTGCTTATCACAACATGACATCAGCCCCTCTCTCTGTTTGAGTTTGACGTCTATGGGGAGATTTCGGCCATCCTTTCTTTATTTTGTATCAATACTCTTCACTTCACTCAATATTTTGCCTGTGTCATTTGTGAGGGAGAGAGAGTATGGCGAGAGAGAACAGGATGTCGTAAACGTAAGGAAGATAGCGATAAATATGAGAGAGAGAGAGAGAGAGCGCGGGAAGGGTTGGGTGTGAAAGGGATCTTACATGTGTGGGTCAATCGGCTCTTTGCGTAAAAACCGAACTATATATATTTTTATGGAAGAATGCAATACTCTTGAGCCCCTGAAGACGTTGCTTGCTGTTTGAGGGAGTAGGGAAGGTAAGTCACACCACACCAAAAATTGTCAAAACTTTGAAGGTCTAGAACTTTGTTATTAAACTAAGCGTTTGGCAAAGGGAGGAATTGTTAAAAACCTTAGCCAATACTCTGCTATTCACCCAAAATAAATTTGAATTATCATTATTATTTGGTAGGGTAGGTATGTATAGGTAGGTTGGTTAAATAATTGCTGGAATTCGTAGGGACTCACTATTTTGAGAGAGTTAAATTAAAAAAATATATGGATCTGAATGATTAATATAACTATTATTAAGCAAAACTAGGGGATGCGGGGAAGCCTATAGACTGAAGACTGAAAACGTTTTGTGGGTACCTCACACGGTTTTAAAGTAATTTATGAGTAGACAATTTTCAATGCTGCGGCCAAACTATTCCACCAATTTCTATTCTTTTGGTTCCACAAAGTTCGGAATTGCAAGCCTCACCCAACTACGCAAACATGGCTTTGATCATCTGCATAGTTTTCAAGATGTGAATTTTTAACTGTTTTCGAATTTTTTTCAAGATTGCCGAAAAAAAAACATGTGCAAAGTAAAACCTTCTACATACAATTTGCGGAACGTTAGTAGTGGAGTCTATATGCCAAAGCCCAATAATTTCCGATGAGTAGGAGAGACGGTATTTACGTTTCAAATTTTTCGGGAAATGGGCTGCCAGGGACCTGTTTGGCCTCCATTTCGGATGTTTAGCATATCAAAAGTTGCCCAATACAAAAACGCACCTTGTGTGATAGTTTGATCCCGAACCAAAAAGTGGTTCTGTAGTTAATGCGTTAAAACCGGCGTGGAAAAATAATTTGGAAGAATACAAATATTTAATAATTACAACAGGGGTTCCCCGCAGGGTTCGAACCCCTAATAATACTCACAAATGCTGGCGGGAGTCAAACAAAATCAATTGGAACATAAACTCCATTAACCCCTTATTGGCGGCGCACGACATATGTCGAGTGAAATAAATTTGGACTATGTGGCAGTGCACGACATCTGTCGAGTGCCATTTTCAGCACGTAATGTTGCTGAGAGAGAGAGCTGAGCGGTGGGACGAGTGTAATAGCCTTATGACCGCTCCCCGCGACCACCGCGGGTGTACTGAACTGTATTCTAACTTCCTCCCCCTCTTCTCACTCGCTACACAGGGAATTATGTACGGAAATGACCTTATTTTAGGATTTTTGCACTCGTGTTGCACGATCGTTGCAAGAGAACCAGTGGTCGTACAAGGATGGTTCGGGTGTCATTGGAAAGTTCTGTTTACGCCCTTTCAGGGATAGATACTTGTTTTACGCTCTGGATCTTATTTAGGCATGAAAATGAGCACGGAAACAACCCTATTTAGGGTTAAAAAAAACGCTGGGCGGTACGGTCAAATAGACCACCTAGGCCGCTCGTAAGGGGTTAAAGCTCAACCCATCTCCAATAAAACGACTCAATCAGCTCACCAAAACACATCCAGCTCTCTTTCCCTCCAGCACATCAATGTATTTTATGACACCCAGTTCTTCCATATACACATATGACAAGACCTATATTAGTCCAGCTGGCCTAACCTAACTTACCATTAGGAGTAAATATATATTGCATGAATGTACAGCTGTGACCATTAATTAGGCTTCAACCGTCTGAATATTTGAACCTTTTAAACAAAGTTATTAAGCATTTAGGATATACTAAAACCTTGCATTGTCTCATCTGTGTTCAATACTGATTCGAATTACTATTTAGCAATGAAGTGAAGCGAGGTCAAACAAGAACAGTGTTGCCCAGAAGTCAGACCGTTAAAATGTTACTATCATTGATGCTATTGCACCTGTTTATAAATATACTGAAAGGGGATAAGTCAAATACACAGGCTTAAATTATTCATGTGATTCAATCAATCAATTAATGGGGCCTACGGTGGGATGGCATGTAGCTGCACTTATTATCTGACTGCCATCCCAAGGGTAACCCCGCGGGAGCTGGGGGATTGGGATACTGTACGATTAATCTGAACTGGGTTGCCCCAAAACGTGTAATGGTCACACTAATAACATAATCAAAAATAGGTTGCACAAAATCAACTGGACTGTAGAGTAATAGCCGCACTAATAATATAATCAATCACACATTATCATCGCGACTCTCGTTTCAGATAATCTGCATAATTGTAACCGCCTCGTTGAATAATTAATTTTCTGTTGCACAATTTCGCTGCAATATGGATGATCTAATCTACATAATTCATACATGCATAAAGATATGTATGTAAATATAGCCGGGTTTGGTTGGACTGAGTGTGTATTAGTTGCCTGAATGTGTGTATGTGTGTGTGTATTGCTATATGTGCAAGTTTGTTTGAGTGTGGTTTTATATGAGTGTATTTGTATGTCATTGCTTGTGCGTATGAATCTTTGTGGCAATGTGCATAATGTATGTTCCTCAGGCATTCATTTAGTCTGTCGTAATTCAAGGGTCGCAAGAAACGAAAACTGATGCAAAAAGGGGGAAATAAAACAATTTTGATTTGTAAATCGATATGGACCGATTGTAAAATCACTACTCATATTTTTCTGAACAAGAAAACTACCTACCCATTCTTGCAATTGTGCGGCATACAGAATGTTCCACGAGTTTTGTTAAATACTACCAGAAATGAAAGATTACGTAATTCTGAGTAAAACAAATTAATGTTTAATACACATAGGCTTTTGGGGGCATTGTTTTGCAGTTACGGACCATTAAAGTCGAAATATTTGCGTTTTTCGTTATTTTGAAAGCCGTCTTCCCTCAAACAAAATTACATGGAAAAGTAAATAAGTAGTATATACAGTATATGATAATGTGTAGTAGCAATTTTTCATAGAAACACCAACAAATACTTTGTAGTTTACTTAATTTTCCTGTGACGATGAGTTGAATATTACATATATAACACAAAATCATATATTCCACACATCACTATGGGCAGAAGAAGATAGGTACAGAGGAGTTTGTTATGCCTCCTTTAAGTATTTATACCATACTCCATCATATCTACTCAGTATTTATACCATACTCCATCATATCTACTCAGTATTTATACCATACTCCATCATATCTACTCAGTATTTATACCATACTCCATCATATCTACTCAGTTTTATATAATTGTCTTTAATTCATGGGCCAAAAAAAAGATAAACATGGAAACAAGTGTAAACCTGCCTCGGCGAAAAGGAGTGAATTTGTATGTGTTTCGTCAGTGTTATCCCATTTTCTTTGTAAAAAAAATTAATAGCAAAAACGCTAAATGTCGTATGATGGTGCATGGTATCAATGCTTCTTGAAAACACTAACACATCCTCTGTAGCTCTTGTTTTTCTGTGATGATGAGTTTAAAATTAGGTTTTGTAGGATTCTTGTAATATTCAAATCAATGCCAAGGGAATATGAACTATTTTTTATTAATTTCACCACAACACCAAACACCTCCAATGAAATTAATGAAAGCATTATGTAATCCACCAGGATTCGAACCCGGGTTATCACACACAGGTTTTTAGACACCTTAACCATTACACCACCAAGACGGTTAAAAGTAATATGCACACGCCTATGACTTATTATCCATTCTCGAATACTGGATATTAATCTAATCATGTTCATATTCCCACCGCACTATGGTAGCCTAATGTTTAAGTGAGAGGAAAGAATATTCATGGGGCACAGATCATATAGAACGGCCTCGCTACGAAATATCACTGAACCTACTGATAATCTATTTTTTATTAATTTCACCACAACACCAAACATCTGAAGAATGATATAGTGAAGTTCTTGGAGTCAGTTTGAAGTATTTATACCATGCTTCATAATACATTTCTTAGTTGTTTGACCTATCCTCATCTTTATGAAGAAGAACGAGGTTAAAAATTACAAAATACGCCAAAAAGCCGGCTTTATGGGCCTGTAACTACAAAACAATGCCCCAAAACCCTATGTGTAAATTTTTTTTTTTACTGAGAATGACCCAATCTTTCATCTCTGGAAGTTTCTGACAAAACTAGCGGGACACCCTGTATAATGTTTATATTCGCCACCGTCTGCATTATGTATGCCCACACAAGTGTGCAACGTAATCCCTGACTCACTTTGGAATACTTGACCGTTGTCTTAAATAAAACTTGAGCATTCTTGAATCTCTACATCAAATCACATAATCGTATTTTTAATAAGTTTTCACGGTGTTTTGTGCCGGCCATGGTTGACTTGTGGAATAAGTTGCCAAATGAGCTAGTCAATTCAGCAAATATCTCCATTTTTAAGTCTGGAGTTAATGCTTTTTTGCAGCATTAATTCTAATTTTTAAACTTATTTTATTCTATTTTATTGTATTATATTTAAGCTTGATATCCTCCACTGCATAATATGTTATCTGTGTTTAATATGTGTATGTGTACGGTACAGTATACAGTGTATGTTTTTATTTTTTCCTAAGTTGCCATAGTCTCTCTCCAGTGCCTCCGGGTGTTTTGTGTGGATTGATCTTGATGGTGTTTCTGCACCCTGGTTGGAGACTTCGGCATCTCATATAATAATAATAATAATAACACCGTGTCAGCATTGCCATTTTACGTATTGTATTTCTAGCTACTGTAATTTTATGAACTCTGCATAAGCAGAATTGTATCGCACATACAAATCCCACCTGTGCAAAGACCATTACGTCATCTACAGTGGGATATACTCGATCACTCTCGCAGAGTTGCTTATGCAAAATAGTTAATTGTGTATCACAAGGTGCATCTACAGGAAGATGTTCTCAAAGTCGACCGTATTAAGAAGAGGGTTGATGGTGAGCTTGTCCCCACACTGACCCTAATCCTCAAATTTGATCTCTTAGACCTTCCTTACCTTCTGGTGGCTGCCTGGTACCGTTACAGGGTTGAGCCTTATGTTCCACAACCGTGACGTTGTTTCCATTGCCAACGTTTTGGGCATATCGGGCGTTCCTGTCGATGGCTTGCCCAGGGACTACCACCTGTGTGCGTATACTGCGGGGGTTTGGTACACGAGGGTATGGACTGTCCGCAACCAGTATCCTTCGTAAATTGTGGTGGTGGCCATGTTGCTTTATACAAGTCTTGTGATCGATATCAATTTGAACAGGAGATATTGTCTTCACGTGCGAAAGAGAAACTGAGCTTTGCTGTAGCTAAAGACCGTGTGCCATCTATGTTTGTCCGCCCTGGTGTTTCGTTCATATATCTTCTCTCAAAGTTCAAGTCTACTGCACTTGTGCATAATGTTCCTTTTGTGAGTCGTCGCGAGTCATCTGCTCCTCGAACGGACCTTCCTTCGCGGATAAAACAAGTGTGTCTAAAAGGAGGGTCTATGTGCCTCGGTCATGTACTGCTGCTAGGGCAGATGTGTCTGCGGATAGAGATCCTTCCAAACGTAGAGACGTTAGATTATCCTCCTCCTCTCGATTGATAAGACCGAGTGAAAGTGCTACATAGCTATTTGTGCTCTTCCTCTTTTGTTATATTTTCCATATTTAATAAGTAACACCTTATGGCTACTACAATTTGTCTTCAAAGGAATTGGCAAACTGTGAGGAATTGCAATGAATTCTCTCAGATCTGAATCCATTGTGTGTCTGTCTTCAGGAGACAATGGTGGGGGGTCGAATGTTGCCTTCACCTAAGGGGTATTCAGTCATCCATTCCGCTCCTCCCTGCTGGTCATAGCGGTGGATGTGCCATTTTCTGTTGATCTGATGTACCGTTCACTCCCTTTGCTGTACACTCTCCCCTTCAGGTTCTAGCAGTACAGATGCACCTTGAAAGGTGTTTTACCATCTATTGCATATATCGTCCACCTTCAGTCCCAGTAATGCGAGCTGATTTAGAGTCCATTATCCACCAACTTCCAACTCCTCTTGTTCTCCTTCTATCTAACTATCTATATGTTCAGGCCCAATCCCCACTTTTCCTATTTTTATTTCTTATTTCTATTTAATTCTATTTATTTATTTATTTTTCTTGGGGGTGGCCGCTACAAGACAAAGCAAGAACAGGGAAAACACAAAACACAACATAAAACAATGAACAAACTCAGACAAAACACAAATTCACACACATCTAGGTCACCCAGGTGAAGACCCAGAGGCCAGGGTCACCAAGGTTGCTCCAGCACTCCCCCGGCCCCTGACCACCCGGAGAGGTTCCGATCTCGGCAGGCAGACATGCAGCAGAGCCGAAGCCACAAGCCTGCCCACCACACTTCCAGGCACACCCTTCATATTAATTGTCTCCCCGGGCCAGGCGCCTGATGGACTATTATCTAGTCCAACTTGCGCCCGACCCCTTCCCCCAAAT
Organism: Paralithodes platypus; assembly: GCA_032716605.1. Classification (NCBI taxonomy): domain Eukaryota; kingdom Metazoa; phylum Arthropoda; class Malacostraca; order Decapoda; family Lithodidae; genus Paralithodes; species Paralithodes platypus. The sequence continues at coordinate 18,415,453 of CM064496.1, read as the reverse complement.
GACCACGTGTTCACTCAACTATTCACAAGCATTCTCCATTCATTCCTGTTTATTACCACTTACTTTGCCTGATCTATAGTCATTCCTCTATCATCCAAAGCTTGTCTTACACAGTCTCTCCATCTCAATGGGGGTCTTCCTGCCCTTCTATCTCCTCTTGTATCTGACTCACATATTCTCTTTGTAAGCCTTTCATCTCCCATTCGTTCAACATGACAATACCAGCTCAGCACCCTTCTGTCCACTCTGGCTGACAAATGTTCCTGCTACCCCACTCTCCTACGTATCTCTTCATTCCTCAATCCGTCTCTACGAGTAACTCCTCTCCTTGGCGATCTTAATAGACACCATCCAATGTGGGGTGATTCACTGTCCAATCCTCGAGGTGAGCTTCTGGCCTCCTTGGTTGGTGATCTGGATTTGGTTGTCTTGAACGATGGCAGGGCAACCCATTGCCTTGTTAAGGCTGGCACTTTTTCTGTTCTTGACCACACCATTACTTCTCCTGACTGTGCCCTTGATTTTTCCTGGGATGTTTTGGATGAACTGCATGGTAGTGACCATTATCCAGTGTTGGTCCAGTCCTCTCGCTTTGCTCCCACTACCTGTTTGCCTCGCTGGTGTCCGGGTAAGGCTGACTGGCCTGTTTTGGGGCAACTCTGTGAGTTTGACTTGGCTGTACATGATTTCCCAGCTATTGATGATGCACAACATTATTTTACTAAGACTCTGTTTCAGGCGGGCCTTCATTCCATTCCACGGTTTTCGGGCGTTTATTCCCGGAGACCTGTACCGTGGTGGACTGCAGCCTTCTCATTTGCTCGGGGGGCTTATGAAGCCGCTACTCGTCGATACTATGCAAACCATGAGGTTCTCTTTCTTAAAGTTCAATTTCGCAAAGCGTGTGCTCGCTATCGATGGGTTATGAAAGATGCTCACTGAAGCTCATGGAGGTCCTACGTTTCTATGATTACTTCTTCCACTCCTTTGCCTATGGTGAGGAAAAGAATATGTAAGATATCTGGGAAGATTTCACCCTCCTCTCCACCAGTGTTGAAGATCCAAGGTAATCTGGTGTCTGCACCTGGTGATGTAGCCTCTGCACTAGCTATTAATTTTTGCCAGCTCTCCCAGAGAGATGATTCCAAACCTTTTGCAGGTGCCTGACGTAGCCAGGAGAGACAGGGTCTTAATTTCCGGTCTCATGGCGGGGAGCCTTACAATGTTTACTTCAGTCTTCGTGAGCTGCGTGCTGCCCCCTCGGAATGTGGTGACACTGCTCCTGGTCCTGACGACATCCCATATGCCATGCTTCGTCATCTCCCGAATACTTCTTTGGTGTTTTTATTAGACTTGTTTAATAGGATTTAGGGTGCGGATACTCTGCCTGCAAGCTGGAAGTTGGGCGATGTACTTCCTATTCCCAAGCCTGGAAAGGATCATTGCAATGTTTCTAATTACTGCCCCATTTGTTTAACGTTGTGTGTGTGCAAATTGTTTGAAAAAAATTTCAATGTCAGACTTGAGTGGTTTCTGGAGATGGGCGGCCATCTCTCCCCTTCTCAGAGTCGCTTCCACAAACTATGATGTACTTCTGACAACCTTATCCGACTTGAATCCTCAATCTGTGAAGCTTTTGCCTCTAAGCAACATCTTGTGGCTGTGTTTTTTTACCTTGAGAAGGCTTATGACACAGCCTGGCGACATGGCATTCTGCGGCAACTTCATGCCTTTAGATTACGTGGTCGCCTGCCGATGTTGCTTGGAGATTTCTTGACTGATCGTGTGTTTCGGGTCCATGTGGGTTCTTCCCTTTCTGCGCCACTGTGCTAGGAGGCAGGTGTCCCACAGGGTTGTGTCCTAAGTGCTTTCTTGTCTGAGGCGGCCGTCAACAGTATTCTAGACGCTGTGCCTGCTGGGGTGTCTTCGTCCCTATATGTGGATGATTTGGCGACCTGGTTTTCTGGTTCCCACAGGTCTACTATTGAGAGAAGTATGCATATTGCGTTGGACAAGGTATTTGCCTAGGCTGATTCCAAGGGCTTTCGGTTTTCCCCATCAAACCCTGATCGAATGTTCTGTGGCAGGAGACTCAGTTGTGTGGCAGAGACAAAGTACCTGGGTCTCACGTTTGATTGCCGTTTGACTTGGGTTCGGCACTTGACAAATCTGAAGGTATCATGTATGAAGGCTTTGAATATGTTGAGAGTTCTGTCATACCATTTGGGGTGCTGATCGCAGAACAGTACTACATTTGTTTCAGGCATTTGTCACCTCCAAACTATTGTATGGCTGTGAGGTCTACTCCTCTGCCACAGACTCCAGACTTAAGACTCTAGATGCTGTTCATCATGCTGGTCTTCATCTGGCAACTGGTCCTTTTTGGTCGTCTCCGATTCCCAGCTTGCTGGTGGAGGCTGGTGTGCCTCCGTTATATTTACTGCGTCATCTGTGGTTGTACGTTGCTGGTTTCGGATTCGACACCTTCCAGACTCTCTTGTTTTTCTTATTATGATCGGCATCCTCGAATGCCTCATCCTTTTGGCTATAGGGTTCGTGAAGTTATGAAGGAGCTTGATCTGTCGATAGTTCCTGTGAGCCATGTGCAAATCCCGAGGGTTGGCCCCTGGGTCTTGCCTGAGCCATCGTTCTGCAGGTTTTTTACAGGCACGAAGGATTCACCCACTTAGAACAAAAACGTCACTATAACGTTATGAGTTGGTTTGGTTACCGTTACGTAATATAAATACGTAAATACTACGTAATTGTGTAGAGTTGTAGCGACATACATTAGACGTTATAACACGACGTAGTGATATAACTTGATATCGTCACTATTACGTTGCTAAAACAAATTGTTTAGGCTACCATTACGTTAAGTAAACACGTAAATACTACATTAAAGCGTGGAATTGTAGCGAATTGTTACCGACGTCACTATGACGTTGTCATGACAAATTGCTTTGGTTACCATTACGTTATGTAAACACGTAAATATTACGTAATTGTGTAGAGTTGCGGCGACGTATTACCGACATAATATCACAACGTAGTTATACAACTCAATATCGTAGCTGTTGTTGTTAAGACGAATTGCTTTGGTTACCATTACATTATGTAAACACGTAAATATTATGTAATTGTGTAGAGTTGTGGTGACGTATTACCGACATAATAACACAACGTAGTTATACAACTCAATATCGTAGCTGTTACATTGTTAAGACGAATTGCTTTGGTTACCATTACGTTATGTAAACACGTAAATATTACGTAATTGTGTAGAGTTGCGGCGACGTATTACCGACATAATAACACAACGTAGTTATACAACTCAATATCGTAGCTGTTACGTTGTTAAGACGAATTGCTTTGGTTACCATTACGTTATGTAAACACGAAAATATTACGTAATTGTGTAGAGTTGCGGCGACGTATTACCGACATAATAACACAACGTAGTTATACAACTCAATATCGTAGCTGTTACGTTGTTAAGACGCATTGCTTTGGTTACCATTACGTTATGTAAACACGTAAATACTACGTAATTGTGTAGAGTCCGGCAACGTGTTACCGATGTAATAACACGACGTGATTATATAACGTAATATCGTCGCTGTTACGTTGTTAAGACGAATTGCTTTGGTAACCATTACGTTATGTAAACACGTTAGTAGGATGCTATCAACACGTAATTAACACGTCCTTAATACGTGATACATTACGTAATGAATTACAACTTGGGCACGTTGCTGCGACCAACATATGCATGTAATAGGTACGTGTAATTTTATTATTATGCTCACGTTAACACAAAACGTTATTAGCACGTTATTCATTACATCAGCAATTACGATGACATAACATCACTGCGAGCGCCCACAATAACGAGGTAAGTATGTATTATTATGATGTTATTGGCACGTACCGTAGTACGTCAATAGTATATACGTGTTATATAATGTAACGATCACGTTCACACGAAACGTTATTAACATATTAACGATTACGTCTGGAAGAATGAAGTTATTACATCATTGTGAGCAACCACATTTACGTGGTAACTATGTGTTATTGTGATGCTATAGGCACATAACAATCTACGTCAGTAACACATGTACTTTTACGTAATTATTATGTTAACAAATAACGTTTTTAATGTCACTCATTACGTCAGTAAGTATAACATTGTTACGTCATTGTGAATGTTCATTTTTACGTAACAAGTACGTGTAATTATGTTGCTATTGGCACGTAACATAGAACGTCGGTAACAGGTGTAATTATAATGTAATGACCACAGTAAGACAACACGTTATTAGCATGTTACACATTACATCGGAAAGTATGATATTATTACGTCACTGTGAGCACCCACATATACGTGGTAACTAAGTGTTATTGTGATGCTATAGGCACGTAACAATCTAAGTTAGTAGCACGTGTACTTGTAACGTAATTTATACGTTAACAAAACACGTTTTTAGTATGTCACTCATTACGTCGGGAAGTATCACATTGATACGCCACCGAGCGCCCAAATTAACGTGGTAACTACTATTACTATGATGTTATTCACACGTAATATAGTACGTGGGTAGTACATGTACTTACAATGTTATGATGACATTAACTCAAAACGTTATTAGAATTTTACACATTACGTCGGGTAGCAGTTGATTCTTTACATACTGAAGTAAGATTTGTGTATGTTGTAGCGATACCATTATTCTATGTGAATAATACGTTATTGGTTAGTAACATGATTTACGACTTAATTAAGTATGACGTTACCTCACTGTGGCTCCACAGATGTATCTGATAACTGTTATTGTGATATTATTAGTACTGGTACATTAAGTAGACTACGTTATTACCCTATGAATATTTATGAACTGAAATACGACGTAGGTATGTTACTCATGCATATAACAGTTATATATAATTATAACATTATTGGTACCGTACTTACTATATTATTTATTTACCATCACATACGGAAGTATGATGTGTGTACGTTGATGCGACCGCACCAATTTCTGTGATAAGGTAGTGTTATTAGTACATAGTTACACATAAAAAGTACGTAATTAACACGTGATTCATTACATACTAAAGTACGACGACGGCACATCCCTACTACCCAAAATACATATACGATAATTATATAGCTTGTGCATAATAAAATAAGTAGTTAATATCAGATTCAAAGACTATGTTGTTCAATTTTAGAGTCGGTTAAAATGGATAGACTAGAGGCAATCCAACCATGAATGATAAAAGTATCCACACTATTAGATATTATGGATTGATGTTAGTTTGAAACTCCTTAGCCTATATGCATTAGATAAACAAAAAAATATATATAACATTATAGAAACTTGCAGTCGATGCAGTTGTAAGTCGATGAAGATTATCACCACGGGGGATAGCAGCAAAGCATTAACACAAATTATTAACGAAATAAGCCATACAAAATACAAATGGCTTCCAACTGGATTATTTCTACTTTATATAAACGTAGGTAAGCCTGGATTTGGAAATGGGGTGCAAGGTATGCAGAATAGATTACCTAGTACTTTGATCAGCTCGTGAACGGTGATAGTCGTTTTCTTATGCACAATACTGAATAATATTTGAAACTATTTACAATAAACATTATTTTCAATTTTATAATTTTTCTATTCTCTCTAATCTTCAACAGAAATATGTGAGAGTATAAAGTAAATAAATGTCATGTGATGTGCATTAAGACAAGTTGTATGTATGTTACTGCGATTACTCATTATGTAAATGGCATGAATCGAATAATATAAGCTAAAAGTCCAGCTTTAGAAATGTCAAAATCACAACTATATTATACAATATAATATCAATATTTTGCCAGTTTCCACAAATAAAAAACACACTTACCAGCATACATATAGTAATGTGTTTTGCCTCCTTTAGTCCTTGCTTTTCCAACACTCCCTGTTATGGTATTTTTTTGTGTAGCCTACTCTGATTCCACTTTTCCCATCACATTACATTCATAATTGATGACTAAAATGACAACATTTTGCCTAAATTTGTTTATCAATGATAGAGCCTCATCACCATTGACAAGGTACTACAATAACGCTGGCTACAAACATACAGTACCGTACATTCGCCAGCATAGCCACTTCTGCATATTTGGTTCCAGATCTATTTTTCGCCATATACATACTGTATACTTGCTAAGCCTAACTCACTATGGTGAGGTACTGTATTGTTGGCTCCACCGCCATGAAATCTACCAAGTATTGTCTGTCTGAGGTGTAAACCTTCAACAATTTCACATCAACATAATCCAACACCCATAGTTATGTTCTCAGGAAATATCTTCACACTACAGTAGTTAGATGGTGTGCTGTCATTGTGTCAAGGTTTTTATATAGAACCTTGAATTCTACCAATGGGGTTCATATTGTCAACAGACATAGCCTACATTTGCATCAATTACATAAAGGATATAAATGGAAGTTATGTAAAGCCAATCATTAGATGAGGTTTTCTATGATCATCAAATGCTTCATTATTCACAAATGTTTGTACATATGAAGCTTATAAATATACTATCATTATTCTCATATTTTGCACGTGGTATATAACCTACAGTTCATAGACCTCATAAAATAATTAGTCTTTAACTAAACACATATAGCCATTGAAGTTGAATATTTAATACATAATACTGTATATTAATAAAATAATATATAATGTTTATATTTTATATTGTATATAAAATTCCATTTACATATTAGTTGAATTTAGCTAAGTAAAAACAAATAATAGACATACGAATGTCTTATTATAGCAAATATTTCCAGTACATTGATAAAATACTCCACTTTATGTAGTAACGAGTATGTCGGTGATACATCTCATTTAGACATTGAAATGGCAATAGTTTTTGCCTGTTGATCAAATGGACTCGAATTTGAATGCCAGGACGATTAGTAGGCTACTGCATATATCATGTGGTGTCAGTATTCGGGCAAGTTAGTAGAACGGGAAAAGTAAAACAAAAATAAATCATTTCAATTTGCTTTAATGGTCATAAATAAAATGATAGGTTTCATTTTGCTTTTGATGTATACACTGGACAATAAAAGGGAAATATTGTGGAATGACTTGGCATATCCGATTCAAAAGGTACCGTACCGGTACACAAAACGTGTTATCCTGAATTTTGATTTTACACAATAGCTACCAATCTACAGCAGTTACTAGTACGTTCCAGTTTTCTCGCTAAACATATTGCAATTTTGCCTTTGAGATCACAGAATAGTTATTGAGCAAATCATAGCACCAAGGTTGGGATGGTTGACCTTTTATGCCTACTACTGATACAGTTCAACTACTGGTCTAGTTTCCAGCACTTCTGCCTTATACAGTGATAGCGAGAGAACTCGAACAAATGGTGTCATATTGGATAATATTTGTTATAAGAACAAATAAATGTAAATAATGGTTTGGTAACACATTTGTAGATAGTGGAATAGGCAACCAAATGCTATAGTAGGATCAAGATAATATTAGATGGGCACATGGACTATATGGTTTGGGAGTGAAAGGGATTTGCCTAGTGTGGGCCAATTAGCTTTCTGCAAACTCCAGTTTTCTTATGTATTTATGTACAGTCGTCGGAATAAGTTGTTTACCAGCCAATCATGTGCAGTATACAAATGAAACTGGTACCGGTAGGCTATAATCATCAATGGAATAAACTTTCCCTTGCACATATTTACAAACTGTCGAGTGAGTTACTTTTTAAATATCATTTATAAACTGTTCCCACCAATATGTAGGCTAATATTTGTATAATGAATATCCAAGGATTGTAAAAAAAAAAAAAATCGACGAATTTACATGCAGATGAGTGGGTGAAATCTTAAAGTGCTTATTATATATTGATGTATATTTATGTGAAATCTAATATATATAAAAGCTGTTACTATTGGTATTGCATAGTCTACTTACAGAACGGCAATATATTATATTAACTTAACTTAGTAAAAGCGCAAGCGCAGGAACACTAACGGATAGTCCATTTCACAACACCTCATAGGCCTAATCTCGTTCTGTTGGCAGTGATCACAAAATAATCTCAGTGTATTATACCTAGAAAAGGATCATTCATATTACTTGCCAATTACAGTATCTCCGATTCTCACTTAATCTATGTGTATATTGTACTGCCGTTATCAATAACCCAACCATATTGGTTCACCACGATTCAATTTTCAGCAGTTTCGTCCACATCACATATTCAAGTTGCTTTAAGTTTATTCTAGCTATATTTAGACGACTTTGTGCAGTTTAAGAAGGATCTGTGGTAGTAAAAATGATAAAGTGAGATAGTTTGAAGCATATTAGTTGGTGGCGGCCCATTCTAAACATAAATTAATTTAATAGTAGCCAGAATAAAGCCCCTTTCCCACATGTGCGATTTCTTACGATTTACACCGGCGACACCCATATTCGTGACATGTCGGACAATAAACGTATACCCTCGCATAATAATCGCATGCTTTGCCCGGCCTCGCGTGGACCCTCGCGGGTCGTCGCAAATGTTCGGTTTGTTTAAAATTTGGGACGAGGACTCACGCGGGTTCGTTGCCCTCGCAAGCATCGTCGATCATTGCAGAATGATCTGCGAGGCCCTCGGAGATCATCGACGACGTCCGCGAGGGTGTCGCACGAAAAAAAACGTCAAAATGTTCCAAAACGTCGCACGCTGGCCCGCCGATGATCCCAGATGTTCCTAGAACATCGCCGATGCCCAATAATCACCGCCGTGCGGATTAATACTCGCCGAGGGTGTACCCGCCAGGGGTACACTCCGCACTAGGCAGCAGAAGGCATGCGAAGGGCCTTGCTACGCCGCCGACGCTCACGACACACCTCGGCGTGGCCAAAGAGGATGTTCGATGAGAGGTGTGTAATAAAAAGGGAATATCACCCTGTACCTCAATTTTAGTTTTGAGGTGGGGTGAGGTCAGGTCAGGTCTCCATTGTATTCATTGTATGTCTGTCAGAGGTGAGGTCAGGTCAGGGGGTATATAGGCCACGGTACAGCTCCGAAAAGGTCATTCCACAGTTTCCAGTCTACAATCAACACACCACTCTCCAAACTACCAACACTCTCCATTTTACCATGGCTCCCAAGGCACAACCAACGCTGAAGAAGGTGGCGAAGAAGGTGGACAAGAAGAAGGTGAACAAGAACAAGGCGACCACGACAACTGTTGAGAGTGAGACGCCCGTCATCCAAGCCGATGATGTTCTGCTTGCCATGCCGTGTGCTGAAGGAGAGGGGACGTCAATGGACGTGGATAGGCCCCAGGAAAATCAGCCGAGCCAGCAACTTTTTTCCACACACGACGAATTGGTGGTTGAGGTCCACAGGAGCCAAGATGACATCGACCAGATCAACATTACCCCGGAGGAGAACTCGTCCTCCGACAGTGACGAGGCTGCTGCCACATACGGAGTCATAACTGCCACCATGGAAAACGACCTGGCAGATTGGATCCAGAATCACCCAGCCCTATGGGCCAAGTCAGACGCTCGTTACCACGACAAGAACTACAAGGTGCGCATTTTTGAGAAGAAAGGGAAGCAACTGAATTTACCAGGTAAGTGGGTATGAGTTATTTGTAAATCTATATAATAGTTTGTGTGATGAACGTGGTGCTATGAACACATTTACACAATAACCTAACAACATGACACGTGAAAAATTTGATATTTCTGTCGATTTCGAGCGCTTGCCCCCTTTTTTTTTTGTTAAATAATCTCCCCTCAATCTCACCAAATATCGACATATTCTCTTGATGTTTGTAATGCACTCTCTCTCGTTTCCTTTTCAGCGGCTCATGTGTCCAAATTTTATGGAAACATGAGGACACGGTACGGCAAACTCCTCAACCTCACCAGGAAGAGCGGCTCCAAAGCCAAAACCCGGACAATGAGGGATCAGTGGATTTGGGACACATTTTCCTTCCTTAAGGAAAATGTTTCACAAAAGGAACCAAGGATCAGCAGCAAGAAGGTACGAACAATGATATATGAAAACATTTGCTATATATAGTAACGTATATTTACATGCTCATATTAACTTTCGCTTGTGTGTAAGATTATTACTATGTTTGACTTTATAATGCTTGACAAGTTCGATATGGTATTTATTGTATTTTACTTTCAGATCCAGAAAATATCGCAGCCACAGCAGAACGTGGAGGAGGAGGACGACGAGGAGGAGGTGGTCGTCGTGGAGGAGGACGAAGCACAGGTGGATGACGCGATGGGCCAGCCATGGGAAGAGCTGTCAAACTCTCCTGTGATGCCCTCAACACACAGAAGGGGTGTGGGGGCAAAACGTGGACGTCTGGCGGCGCCCCCGGCCAAAGAAGATCCCCTGTATTTGAACAGAGTAAGCATTTAATCGTAATACATATATATAATATAATATATATATATCTATATGTATAGAGTTAAATATATTTATGCCTTTTTACTCATACTTTATAAGTTCTTTAAACAGAAAACAGAAATCATATTTCCATCATCACACTTCATCATGGTCATTAAATATTTGTTTAATTAATATTGTTGTGACATTAATGTATGTTTTTTTACTTATTCAGCTCCTCAGCAAATACGAGGACTCCATCGTCACGCGGGAGAAGCCGGCCCAGGGTAAATCATTGCTCCACACACAGATACGGAGCTACTGCGATGCCCTGGAGTGTAAGCTCATGAGGATAGACCCTCTGATGGTGGATGAGTTGATGTGCAACTTCGATCAGCAGGCACTACAGGCAATCCAGGCATCAAGACCTGCAGTTGTGGCAGCACCTACAACCATAGTTCCTGTGGTCACGAGCCTGGCGGACACACCAGTAACGGTGACACCATTGCCAATTGTGTTAACGACTAACACCTACGTGGCCCCATTAAATTATCCGCCTGTAGGCTACACTACCAGCTACCACTGGCGTATCCTCCGGGCGATCCGCGGGCGCCGACACAACTGCCGGGTCACCTCCTTCATCCTCCTGCTACTCCACTTCTTCCGGGACAACCTCCTCAACTCTACACACTACCCTACCATGGCCAACCTCCACGTCTCTCTACCCCAACTACGTTGATGCCAGGGACAACACCTTCACCTTCACCTTCACCTGGGCTCTTCCCAATTTTGTCGCCTGGGCAACCACCAGTGGCCATGTCACCGGTCACAACGATGGACATGATGATTCATACCCCAGCCACATCAACCAGCATGGTCGGCCACATTAACCCTTAAAAAGCGGCTCACCACATAAGTCGTATTTAATAAAGCTGGACTATGTGGCGGCGCTCGACATAGGTCGAGTGGCAATTTCAGCACGTAATGTTGCTGAGAGAGAGAGACAAGTGGTGGCAGGAGACTAGCGAGCGTATGACTGCTCCAAACCACCGCGGCGAACCTACTGACACGAATCTCAGCTCCCTCCTCCCTCTCTCACTCGCTTCATACTGAATTATATGGGGAAAGTACCGAATTACATGCTTTTTGCACTCGCGTTGCACGGTTATTGCAAGAAAACTAGCCATCATAAAAGGATCGTTATGGTGTCATTCGAAAGCTCTGTTTATGCCCTTTCAGGGATAGGTACTTGTTTTACGTTCTGGGTCTTATTTAGGCATGAAAATGATCACGTAAACAGCCCTATTTTGGCTAAAAACACCCCGCTGGGCGGTACATATAAATAAACCGCATAGGCCGCTCTTAAGGTGTTAAATGAATAAATTACATTTGTTTTGTTTTTATGTAAATAAAGGTACTAACAAAAAAACTAAAATTTTAGATTATTTTCCCATATTCCCTGTTTCATTGATGATAAATTATACTTTAAAATTTAGTTAGCTTCTTTGTTAAAAATGGATCAAAATTGTTGTTCCACTAAAGTTAAAATGTACAGTGATTCAGCAAATACCTGGATAAATTAAAGAAACTTATTTATGAGACATTTGCGGTACAATATCTATAATATAAAATTTTAATAAAGAAAACAAATCTTATATATTTCTTATACACACAATTTAGATCGTAAGAAAAACTTAATAAATGAATAATATATAATATTAATATTTAATACACAAAATAAAATACATACAAATTGTTATAAAAGAATATTAAATAATATTGAATGACTTGAATCTTAATACTTGATACTTTGTGAATATAAGAAACTGTTAATATATATACCTACGAAAATAATAGCTTAATCAAATACTCAAACAAGTTGACAATGATGAAATGTATTTATAAAGCGATGGACGAGTTCATTCAAGCCGTGTACTAACCCTTGTTCGATTCCAGATGGATCATATAATAATTAGAATAATTTCATTGGTAGTCTTTGGTGTGGTGGTGAGATTAATGAAATATAAAATACAATGCGTGTATGTTTGTACGACTGACATAATCAATGTCTATTGTCACGTACGCCACACTGAGCATGGGTGTGTGTGTGTGTGTGTGTGTGTGCTACACACAATCAAACTCATAAAAGTATAAATCAATTAATAGTTTTTATTAATGATAAAGACGTACGTTGCCTTGACAGAGAATATTAATATATTATTTTACCTATGAAAACAAAAATATATAAGCAAGATAATGATTGTCATGTATTTCCTAGACACACAATGAAAACCAGACAAATGTTAGTCAATGAATACTAAATATTAATTACATACCTGAATGCCAACAGTTGACTAACTTGTTTAATATAAAAATTTATTATTATATTACTATACGTACGATAAAAGTATGCAAATAATTCCTCTACAAAGTACACAATTATTAAATTGTGTGTGTGTGTGTGTGTGTGTGAGTATCTGGTGGACAGCCACTGCCGCAGGCTGGAGGGTTGGTCGTGTTAGAGATTAGACATTGGGGCAATTACCCACCTGGGTCTGTGTGTATGTTTGTGTGTGCGTGTGTATGTTTTTGTGTGCGTGTGTGTGTGACTGTTGGTGGGGGTGGGTGTCTCGGATAATTAGCCACCTGGTTGTACTTTAGACAGGTTTCACCATGGTCCAGAAAGAGAGGATTTTTTTTTGTATGTTTCGTTCATTTTTGTCATACAAGATGTTCGTAGCTAGTAAATAATATTATGTCTACGTAATTCGGATATTCACCCATTATGACATTAGCCAGATGTTGTTGAATAAAATAAGTTATCATACAACAAATGCCTTCTTGCTACGCACATAACTTGGTAATGACATGGAGTAGAAATTAAACAATAATCACATTATCTTAACATTTTATTAGGGTATGTTTTAGGTTTCTGATGGGGTTCGTCCTATCATCGTGTTTTGCCATGCCACACTCCCAGCTGGTGAGTTGTAATAGTGTTTGAGACTGTCATGAAGAGTCTTCCCATCATTGGTAGCTGTGTTGCCCCACTGCCTCCCAAGACGGTCTAGAATGTCGGCCGGACGTACCAAATTTACGATTTCTCCTGTTGCAATGTTCTCCTCCACGACAAGACCCCGTCGATCAGAGGGATTCCTGTCACGAAGGACATTGTGTAGACAACAGAAGGCCATCACAACGGATTCAACTCGATTCGGATGGATAGGCATGGTCGTTAGCAGACACCGGAACCTGTAATGAGAATGGTTAAAACAATAAATACAGTTAGTCTGGGGAAAAAATATATTAGTTTCTCAATGAAAACTTTATAAGAGAATGAAATGGGAAGCTCGATTAGAGCGACCAACCCACACAAGTCAGATCCTTTTAACAACGAACTCCAATCCCAAATATTAAAGTGAAGCCAGCAGGTTATTATAAGCTTTTAAAGATGGACAAATGTTGTTAGTCGACATGGGCCTGAAGCCATACGGGCGTAGGATGTGGATGTACCGTATGTACACAAACACATAAAATTTGCGATGTATATATACTGTATATATGTATAGACATATATATATTTATTCATATTTTTATGTATGGTAATGTAACTATATATATATATATATATATTTAAATATACATTAAAACAATTGACATATTTTTTAAAATTCGGCTTTTACCTGGCAGACATTATACCAAACGCATTTTCAACCACTCTCCGGGCTCTGGATAGGCGGTAATTGAAAATGCGTTGATCATCATCCAAACCTCTCATTGGGTAAGGTTTCATCAGCCAGGTCCTCAGTGGAAATGCGTCGTCACCAATGAAGAAGAATGGAATCTCCTCGTTCCCGTTTTCAAGCGGTTCAGGCTCAGGAACACCAACGTCATTCCTCTCCAACAGCAAACGAATAGGGGTTTGTAGAAACAACCCACCATCTGACGCTGATCCCTCTGCACCAACATCGATGTAGAGGAATTTGTAGTCAGCGTCAGCGATGGCAAGCAGCACAATGGAGTGGTAACCTTTATAGTTGTAGAAGGTAGAGGCACCTTTGGGTGGTTTTCTGATGGCAACATGTTAGACATCCAAGGCGCCCAAAGCATGTTGAAATTGCCACTTGCTAGCAAATCTATTTGCAACAGCCTTCCACTCTTCTGGTGTTGTAGGACAAACAATTACATCATCCATGTATGCACTGACAATAGCCTCACAGACGTCAGGCACAATTTTGGAGATGGTGTTGTGCGCTATCCTGAACAAGTAACTGAGATTCTTGTAGCTGTCACCTGTAGCAAGGTAACGCAACGTCACTGCCAAACGCAAACCAGGATCTATGGCTTTCCTCCAGTGTGTGTCCTTTTTGGCAATGATGGGTCGAATTTTGCTGAGAATTTCTTGAAAGAGTGCGGGGTCCAATCTCATAAAGTTTATAAAATCCGTTGGGTCCTCTTCTTCAACTTCTTTCAGGAGATTTTCATATCCCCCAAATCGACCTCGCCTTAACAGCCAGTCTCTAGTCCAACATTTCTGCTTCTTCATCTGTTTTCTCCTCTCCTCTTCCTCCTTCCTTTCCCTCTCAGCTTCCTTCCTTGCCCTGTCAGCTTCCTTCTCCCTTCTGGCAAGCTCCAATATATACCACAGGAAGGTTTGGGGGGTTGTGGGTGGTTGTTGGGGCCAATTACTTGCGTGATTGTAACGTGAGTAGATGCTAATGCCATTGAATTTAGCACATTCACGTGACATTCGCTCAGGTTCGCACACCTCGGCGACGTATCTGCGATGGCGTTGGCGACGATCGCCGTGGATTCGTTCGTTCATCGCAGGAATTTGTGCCCGGAAACATATTCGGACAACCTCGCCGAAGTAATCGCCGGACCATCGCTTGAACCTCCGAAGACGCCGCAGAACATTCGGCGAGTCTTCTTTAACACCTTATTAGCGGGCTAGCGGTCTATTTATATGTACCGCCCAGCGGGGTGTTTTTAGCCAAAATAGGGCTGTTTACGTGATCATTTTCATGCCTAAATAAGACCCAGAGCGCAAAACAAGTATCTATCCCTGAAAGGGCATAAACAGAGCTTTCCAATGACACCATAACGATCCTTTTATGACGGCTAGTTTTCTTGCAACAACCGCGCAACACGAGTGCAAAAAGCATGTAATTCGGTACTTTCCCCATACAATTCAGTATGTAGCGAGTGAGAGAGGGAGGGAGGAGGTGGGATTCGTGTCAGTAGGTTCGCCGCGGTGGTCTGGAGCAGTCATACGCTCGCTACTCTCCTGCCACCACTTGTCTCTCTCTCTCAGCAACATTACGTGCTGAAATTGCCACACGACCTATGTCGCGCGCCGCCAGATAGTCCAGATTTATTATACTCGACTTATGTTGCGCGCCGATAGTTAGGGGTTAACCATCGCATGATGTCGCAAGATATTTTTGAAAACGTGACATTCCTCGCAGAGATCTTCGCCGAAACATTGCTCACTTCGCCGATAACGTCGCAGAATGACGGCGATTGCATCGCATTCATCGGTGACATCTTCGCCGAGTATAATTAGTTATCTGTTTGTAACGGTCAAAATCGTAGACGTCGCAGAAATTAGATGCGAATTGACAAGACGAAAATCGTATGAAGTCGCACATGTGGGAAAGGGGCATAAAGGAGAAAAAAAAACATTGCCGGTACAGAAGGGACTAAGCTCGAATGAGGCTGACTTAATTAATTTAAGCCCGGTTCACAAGAGACGTCTTTTGAGCTTTTTGAGCCTGTAATGTCACATACGAAAAACGGACAGAGAAAACCAAAGTTTAAACGAGCGTTGCGTGCCGCATTCCAAAGTGCAGTCCGGACTCTGAAATGTGGAACATACTTTTCTGGATGCAAGGTAAAGAACTTGAACTAGACGATCATCAACATGACTGAGAACAGATCTTTCTTGGTGCTTCTTTCCAAATTTTGAAAGAAGATGCACCACCACAATTCAATGCATATCAACTAGGGCAATAGATCAAACAAAACTGTCACATAGCCTACAGTAGCACACATATTTATGTAAGCTCTGTTCCTCTCTCTGATCATATTCATGGAAATATATTGTGCATGATTGACTTACAAGTGTAGCACTTAACTCATTGTATTAGTAAAGTGATTATTACAAGAAACTGCAAACGCAATTGATTCTTATACTAATTTTACTTTCATACATCAGATCACGATTAGAAACAGAACTTAAGTGGGCAACGGTACCTGGACATAATTATGCGCACTGTAGAAGGGAAACAAGATTTTAGTGGAGAAGCACGTTGTTGTTGTTGTGTAGTTTTAGATCTAGTTTGGTGTTGTATTGTCTGTATCTGAAGGTGAACGAAGGAGAACATGTTTACTTTGGTGGTGCCGCGACAACTACCAGGTACACGATCAATAGGAAAACGTATTTATACTGCCTTAATATTTGTGTCGTCATTAAAATTATACATACGGCACAGAAAACGACACGTGTGAACCGAGCTTAACCCCAACTTTACCAGAGGGTATTACTATAAATATAACCTTCAGTATCAAGCATTGTAGCCAAAATGGCTTTAACCCGGGAGCTGCGGGGAGACTCATAAGAGTTCCCCCGGCGCACTGCAGTGAGACTCTTAAGAGCAGAGCCTTTGAACACGTACCAAAACCGCGCGTTTATAGCCAGGCGGCTGAAAATTGGTGTGGGTATAGTACTACATGTCAACTCTCGACACCACCCCGCCAAACGCTCGCCCCGCACTCGTGCAAGCACCACCGCGCCAGTAACCACGCACTAGTCATGGAGCCCACACGTCCCTCACGCTCGCTCCCTGATGACACAACCAGCCCTCCTTCTGGTGGTGTTAGCCGCCGTGGAAGGCAGAGGGTGGCTGCTAAAGACCCTAGCTACCAGTACGACACGCCCTACAGCTCGGAGGACGAAACACCTGCACCCAAAGCACGAAAAACACGTGCAAGCACAAGAAAGGTACAGAGGTCATTGGTGTTTCAGGACACTGCCACCACGACCCAGGCCACTACAACAACCACTACCACCACCACTGCCACCACTGCCACCCCTGCCACCCCTGCCACCGGTACCAGCGACGCAGGAGGCCGCCCTAGGGCTGCAGAACCTGCGGGTGCAGGAAAAATTAAAGGCACGGGCGTAAGGAAAAGAACCCGTACGCCAGCCACAGTGCCCCTACCACCACCACTACCACCAGCCGCCCCTGGCCCGGCTGCCCCTGCCGCCCCTGCTGCCCCTGCCACCCCTGCCACCGGTACCAGCGACGCAGGAGGCCGCCCTAGGGCTGCAGAACCTGCGGGTGCAGGAAAAATTAAAGGCACGGGCGTAGGGAAAAGAACCCGTACGCCAGCCACAGTGCCCCTACCACCACCACCACTAGCCGCCCCTGGCCCGGCTGCCCCTGCCGCCCCTGCTGCCCCTGCCGCCCCTGCCGCCCCTGCCCAAGGAACAGGGAAGGGGAAGGGGAAGGGGAAAGGGAGAGGGAAAGCGACTGGGAAAGCGACTGCTGGCCCTGCTGGCCCTGGTGTCCCTGCCGGCCCTGCTGCCCCTGTTGCCCCTGCTGCCCCTGCCGCCCATGCCGCCCCTGCCCAAGGAACAGAGAGAAGGGCGACAGGCACCACCATCATCTTGCCATCAAGGCCATGCACCACTGCTGCCCCTGCCGCCGCCCCTGCCGCCGCCCCTGCCACCGCCTCTGCTGTCCCTGTCCATAAGACTCCCGCACGTGCAAAAGTGACCCGGAAAACTCTGACACCATCAAAGTATGCCGCCCTGCTGTTTGATGGTGATTCGCAGGACATTGGCAGCCCGGGTTTCGACGACGAAGCCCTAGCACGGGACCAAGGGTGGGGGGATTTGGGAGTGGACAGTGGGAGTGAGTCCGACGTCGGTGACGAAAATGAGGAAGGGCATCGTCTGTCAAGTGAAGAGGAGGGTAATGATGATGAAGTGCTGTATCGCGACCATGGAAGCGATATTTCAGACGATGAAGCAGACGCAGACGACATTCCGATCCCTGAGCTGCCTTCGTTCGATTGGTCTGACGGGGTCAATTTTGTACCTGACGTGCCCCAGTTCAATCCTGGGACGTCAGGAACAACTGACGACTGGCCCTGTGACGATCAAGCGAACGAAAGCGACTTCTTCCTCGCTTTTTTCGACATGGAGGTAATGACGTACATCGTTGCTCAAACAAACGCCTACTACAGGTGGGTGTTTGGCAGATTGGACGTCCTTTCTCCAAAAGCGAGAATACGAGGCTGGGTGGATACGACTGTGGAAGAATTTATGACGTTCTTTGCCTTGTTGTTCCTCATGCCTCTGATCAAGAAGCATGTGTTGCAACACTATTGGAAGCACGACCCTCTCATCGCCACCCCAACTTTCAATAAGTTCATGACTCGTGACAGATTTTTGTTGCTGCTAAGATTTATGCACTTTGCAGACAACGAAAATCCTAACAGGATTGACAGGATATGGAAAGTTCGGGATGTGTTCACCATGTTGTTGGAGAGGTATAGGAAATACTTTTACCCCTTCCTCAATTTGGTGATTGATGAGTCGCTCGTGCTCTTCAAAGGACGTCTTGTTTTCAAGCAGTATATCCCCTTGAAAAGGCATAGGTTCGGAATCAAGCTCTTCGTTTTGTGTGACTGCGAAACTGGAATAGTGCTTGACATGATCGTGTACACAGGCACTGACATTGACATACCGAAAGCCGCTGCCAATGACCCCATGGGCATGTCAGGTGCCATCGTCAGGAAAATGTTGGCACCTTACCTGGGCAAAGGCCACATCATCTACACTGACAACTGGTATACTTCTCCTGCTCTCTGCCAGTTTCTTCATGACAACCAAACGGGGTCATGTGGGACTGTCAGAAAGACAAGAAAGTTTATGCCAAAGTTCACAGGTGATGTCATTCCTCTCACAGATGCCTCCTCCAGTGACACACCTTCAGAAGATGACCTGGCCCAGGAACACCGCGAGAGGCATGTGCGAAGAAGGCGACGAAAGGGGCAGAAATACAAGCAGCTCGAGAAGTGTGGGAAAGTGATAGCCCTGAAGTGGAAGGATAAGCGAGACGTCCACCTGCTTTCCACCGTCCACACAGGTGCCCAGGTGGATTCTGGCAAAATCCACTACCGAACCAGGAAGACAATCTACGAGCCCGACATGGTAGTGGACTACACTAAAAACATGCGCCTGGTGGACAAGTCTGACTGTCAGCTGTCAGGCGTTGAGTGTCTGAGGAAGACTGTGAAGTGGTATCACAAGCTCTTCCTCCACTTAGTTGATATAACGATGCTGAACGCCTACAACTTGTGGTTGGTGAAAAAGGATATGGCCCCAAACCAGAAGCTGAAATTCCGGGAGTTCGTGTACAACGTCTCATACCAACTCCTGGAGAAGTATGGCACCACCACTCACAGACGTACGGCATGGCATGGGGATCACGTTCCTGACCGCATCCAGCTGGGTGTCGAAAGACACTACCCCATCAACACTGAGATGCTTGGCACTCGTCACAGGCAGGCGCAGTGCACCGTCTGCAGCTCCAGTGTCAGGAAAACCCATGTCACGAAAAGAGTCACCTCAATGTGCGCCGAGTGCAAAGTTCCACTCTGCCTGGGTGACTGCTTCAGGGACTACCACACCTTCAAGAATTATTGAGTGTCGCCCTGCCCTGCCCTGCCCTGGACTCGCCCCGTGCCCTGCCCTGGACTCGCCCCCTGCCCTGCCCTGGACTCGCCCCGTGCCCTGCCCTGGACTCGCCCCCTGCCCCGCCCTGTCCTGGACTCGCGCCCTACCTTACCTGACCTGACCTAATTGATCACGCTACCTCATAATGTAACATATATTATATAATGTATAAGTTCCAAAGATGTCCCTGTGATATAGCTTTTACATTATATAATTGTATGTTTCATTATTTAGTTTATAAGTTTCAAAGATTTATATGTAATATGCCTTATTTTTTTAGTATATCAATATATATGTTTGTTATTAGCCAAAGTAATGTGTATATAATTATTTTCTTACCTCAAATGAATTGTACAAAAATAAATATGTTTCAATAAATCCTGTCAAACCTACTAAGATAATCCAAAAAAACAATAAAAAAAACAAAAACAAAACAAGGTCATGTCATTGTATTCTTACAATATGATATATTTTATGAATATTTCATATTGTTTGAATACAATGGCATGATCTTGTAAACAAATTTTTTTATCAAAAAATTTCTTGACAATATAAAACCTTCTCCATAACCCCCTCCTGGATTCGATCCCACTACCCTACGACACTTTGAGTTTTCCAGTCCGCGACCTTACCAACCATGCCACAGGAGCTCATACCAAATATCACTCAAAACTTCGTGTCTACAATCGAAATGACAATATACAAAAAAAAATGAATTATCCCACCAATTTACGTTTGTAAATTGATGGGATTATCAATTATATCATGCCAAGGTTTATAAAAGTTTGTCTCTGTAAAGAATTAGTAATTATATAACTTTATTCTGTCAATAATTGCCCAAACACTCAGCAAAATTGCCCCTCTCAGTGCGACTCCACTCATTTTCACACGGTCAAGCGGTTACGAGGTGACCCTTGCCGCTCCTTTATGCCCCAGCTACACCAGCAACAGCAGCTCTCTCTGGGAACAAAATTTGTATAAATACAATAATGGATAAAATACTCTTCACAAATACATTTGTATTGTATAATATTGTAAATAAAAAAGAATAATAACTGTGTGGGTGTCGAAAATTGCTCAACCAGCTTTCTTATGTCTCGCCTACGCGCGTATATTGGATTATACATAGTCATGACTGTCATACAAATAATTGCAGTAGGTCTCGAATATACATTTAGATTGCATATTACTTGGAAATAAATAAGTAAACGTTTCTCTGGTGGCAATCTACCCTTTCGCAAGTGTAAGGAGACACCAGTCTATATTTAGCCCTTTATCACAAAAGGCAATCTGCCTGTGTTGACTCAGCACCGTCGCTGGTGGTCTATAATATAGTACTTTATTTACAGTCAATGGCCTACATGTTTCTGTGGTACTTCACATGTGTCTAAAATGCAATGTCTGCTTGCATAAAAATGCAATTCTGAAGTCCATTTATACGTACGACATACGCATGTCTCAGTTTCTCTCTCTCTCTCTCCATTCCTGACTCATGTTATTGTAGACCTGTTGATGGCAACGAACACCAGCCATCTGGTAGACATAAGGTTCAAAATACCAAGACATCAATACGCCTGGGGCGCCTCCACAATTATCACAAAGCTGGTTATCTATCTAGAGATCTGCCTGACTTCCATCTCTCCATGACTCACTCACTCACTCACTGCACCCCTGCATGCCTCCCTCCACCCACCCACCACCCCCAACCCACCCTTTCAGGCTTCCGTCTGCTAGAAACACATTCACAATTTGCGTAAATATCGCATCAATTGGGCTATATGCGGTATATTCCTTGTTATATGGGACGCCTACATATGTACACGTCTTTATTATAGCATGACAGTGCTCTAAATAAAAGATTTACGTGATATTTATGGCGTAACACACCCTCTCCCCCTTTCATTCCCAGCACAACTCACTTACACCTTGGTTCACGCATAGAAACTCATTGATAATGTGCGTAAATATCGCATGAATTGGTCTATATGCGGTATATATTTTGATATATGGCACGTATACATACGTACAAGTCTGTATTATAGCATGACAGTGCTCTACGTACAAGATATACGTGATATGTATGGCGTAAACCACACTCTCAGCTCATAAATTGCCGCCAAACCTCCAACACATCTTCATTCCCGCCTAAAAATTCTCTTATAATTCCCTTATGTATTGCAATTTTTGGTCACTATGAGGCATATTCATTGTTATATGGGTGGCCTACACATGTATACATACTCTAAATAGCCTAAAATGGCTCGAAAAAGGAGATATACGTGATAATACGCGGTAACCCACCCCCTCCTCCCTCTCCTTCTATCCCCTGGGCGCGTGAAAATTCGGCCAAGAAATCTCGCCGCTCGATGACAATCTAGCCGCGCGGTGCCATTCGCTCCACATTTTTCAACTACGGACCGTTCCCCTACCCCCCCCCAGACATTTTTTGGGGGGTCAAATATATATGGGCCGATGCACGCAAACATTCCCTACACGATGATGTACTTTTTATCGAAATTGGCAATAGGTCCCAAAATCATCATAGGTGCGCACAGTCTTACCCTGTAGAAAACCCCCTGTATGATGACTCCCAGGCAGCGAGAGGGGAGGGCTGCCTGTGGCTCTCTCTCGCCTGAGATTATGACCGGGTGGCCAATATCTTCGTTTTTCACCACCCAAATGCTTTTCCCACTTATTTTAGCACTCTTGAAGGTTCATATATACATCTTATATGTAAAATAAAAGCATACCGAAAACAAATAATGCTTTATATTGTAAATATAACGAATTCTGTCAGAATCCAGGGCTAGAAATGCACAAATAACTACCCTAGCACCTAGGTCTATATCGCGCTTGTCAGGTTAAAGCCTGAGGAGACAAATGCGAGTGAGCGGGAGCGCAGCAGGCCTGTCCACTCTCCAGCCAGGCGGCTGGGGCACTGAGGAGGTTCAGTCATGTCTCGCTAGACATATGCAGCGCCGCAAAATGCAAATGTAGCAAGACATTCTTCATCATTAGCGAATATTTACCGATGTCTATGGTAGCGCTGCAGGTTAACTCTGCGCGCTACGAAGCATGTTCTGGTGTAATTTTGAAGCTATTGTCTTGTAGTATTTGGCTGAATACATTTAATTTCATTCAGGCACTTGCTTAATAATTCAGGAGTGCCTGAATAAGACCTAGTATAGCGGAAATATGCCCTCATCATGTCTAAACACCTTACGAGCGGCCTAGGCGGTAATTTATATGTACCGCCCAGCGTTTTTTTTTTGCCATAAATGGGGTTGTTTCCGTACTCTTTTTCATGCATAAACAAGACCCAGAGCGTAATACAAGTATGTATCCCTGAAAGGGCGTAAATTGAGCTTTCCAATGACACCCGAACCATCCTTCTACGATCACTGGTTGTCTTGCAACGATCGTGCAACCGAAGGGCAAAATCGCTAAAATACGGTAATTTTCTTACATTATTATGTGTGTAGCGAGTGAGTGAGGGTGGAGGAGGGTGCAATAAATCTCAGTAGGTCCATGGCGGCCGTGGCGAGCGGTCAGGAGGGAATCTATGCTCCTCCCACAGATCCACTCTCTCTCAGAGCACATTACGTGCTCAAAATTGCACTCGACAATAGCCGTGACCCGCCACATAGGCCACATTTATTTCACTCGACAATAGCCGGGTGCCGCCAGTTAAGGGTTAAATACTGATAGTAATAACATAAGTAATTGGAGCTAAGAGTGATATGCTAATGGAACACATATATATAAGTTACTGGTTACTGTATTGCAACAGAAAAGAGCCGTGTGATTGTTTTGTTTTCCCACTCTTCGGAAATTATGTAATATTCAACTCGGTCAAGTAAGGTATATTGAGGTTAAATTAGGTTGATTATATTACCTAGCTGGAGGCAGGCGAGAGGAAGGTGGAATGGCGAGGAGGGTGAAGAGGTTGCAGGAGGAGGAAATCAAGGAAGAGTTCAGGAGAGCAGTAGAAAGACGACTAGGTAGGCTTGACTTGGAAGGTATGGAGGAGGTGAGCAAAGTGTTTAAGGAAGAGATCTGTGCAGCATGTGAGGAGGTGTGTGGAGTAAGGAGAAGAGGGAGGGGAGTGAAGGGTACAGCATGGTGGACAAAAGAGGTCAAAATAGCTGTGGAAGACAAAAAGAAAGTGTATAGAGAGTGGTTTGGTAGTAGAAGGAATGAAGGTTTGGAGAGACAGAAACGAGCGAGGTACTTGGAGAAAAAGTGGTGAAGAGAGTAGTGAAGTAAAGAAAGAGAAGAGTAGATGAAGAATTTGGAAGGAATCTGAGTGTAAAATGGAGGGAGTGTAAGAAACTGTTCTGGAAAGAAGTCAAGAAAGTTAGGGAAGGTAGCAAGGGAAACAGTGAGGGTGTGAAAGATAAGAATGGGCGAGTGCTAGCCGAGAAGCAAGAGAGAGTTGAAAGATGGAGGGAGTAGCCTACTTCAACGAATTGCTGAATGTAAGGAATGGAGCGCCAACAAATATAATTGGATGGGGTATGGGAGGGAGAAGAAGAGAAGTAGTGGAGGTTGGGATCAGGAGGTCAGAAGTGTGTGAAGCCATGAGAAGAGTGAAGTTGGGGAAAGCACCAAGAATCGATGGAGTGTGTGAGGAAATGCTGAGGTATGGTGGTGAGATAGTGATCGAATGGGTATGGAAAATGTGCAAACTAGCATGAGAGAAGGGGAGTGCACCTGATGACTGGAAGACAGGCATAATAGTCCCCCTATATAGGGGTAAAGACTAAAGGGGAAAGAGGAGCGTGTGGTAACCACCGAGGAATATGTCTTCTAAGCGTAGTAGGGAAGGTGTACAGTAGGGTAGTGATTGAGAGAGTGAGAGCGAGAACCGAGAAATGGATAGGGGACAAGCAGGGCGGTTTTAGGAAGGGAAGAGGATGTGTAGATCAGATTTTTACCCTGAAATTAGTTGTAGAGAAATATCTGGAGAAGCAACAAAAGCAGTATGTTGCCTTTATGGACTTGGAGAAGGCCTATGACAGAGTGGATAGAGAAGGTATATGGAAAGTACGTACTTAGATTATATGGAGTAGATGACAAGTTTTTGAAAGCAGTGAAGAGCATGTATGAGGGTAGTGATTAAGAGTGACAGCAAGAACGGAGAAATGGATAGGTGACTAGCAGAGCGGTTTTAGGAAGGGAAGAGGATGTGTATATCAGATTTTTACCCTGAAATGTGTTGTAGAGAAATATCTGGAGAAGCAACAAAAGCTGTATGTTGCCTTTATGGACTTGGAGAAGGCCTATGACAGAGTGGATAAAGAAGGTATATGGAAACTACTTAGAATATACGGAGTAGATGGCAAGTTGCTGAAAGCAAAGAAGAGCATGTATGAGGGTGCAAAGGCGGCAGTACGTGTGGACAATGAGCAGAGCGAGTTCTTTGATCTGAACCTTGGGTTGAAACGGGTGTGTGATGTCCCCGTGGTTGTTTACTGTATATATGGATGGAATCATGAAAGAAATACAAGGAAGAGCAGTGGATGTTGGTGTATCACTAATAAGGGAGGGAAACAAGTGGAAGCTACCTGTACTGCTGTTTGCTGATGATACAGCTCTGATGAGCGATAATGAATGGGAGTTGCAGGGTCTGGTAAATATGTTTGGAACAGTGTGCGAAAAACGGAATTTGAAGGTAGATGCGGGGAAGAGCAAGGTTATGGTCTTCGAAAGGGGTGAAGCCACAGAGTGTGAGGTGAAGTTGAACGGTCAGGCTATGGAGATTGTCAGCTCATTTAAGTATCTGGGCAGTGTGCTGAGTAAAGATGGAAGTATGGATGAAGAAGTGCAGGAGAGGGTGCAACAGGGGAAGAGGGTTATAGGAATGCTGAAAGCAGTAACAAGAAATAGGGTGGTCAGTATGGAAGGGAAGAAGTTCTTGCATGACAAGTGTGGTAATCCCGACACTGACTTATGGAAGCGAAGCATGGACGTTGATGGAGAAACTCAGATCGAGAGTGAGAGGGGTGGAAATGAGTTACGGTACTTAAGAAGTGCCTGCTGAGTTACATGGAGGAATAGACAGATGAATGAGGAAGTAAGAAGGAGGTGTGGTGTGGAGGTAGATGTGCATTGTGCTGAAAAGTGTGAAAAGGAACACCTTGAGATGGTTCGGCCATATGGAACACATGGGAAGCGAGAGAATGACTTAAGAGTGTGTACGACAGCGAGGTGGATGGAAAGAAAGGGAGATGTAAACCGAGAGAGGTGGAATGTTGTAGTGAAGAAGTATATGGATGAAGGCGGTGCTGGCTGGGAGGATGGTCGTCAACTGACTGGGGACAGAGGTCCATGGGGGCGTTTTGTTTGTGGCCACCCCTTCGAGGATCACGACATCAGGCAATAGATAGATAGATAGACATTACCTACCAATGAAGTTGAAAATTGAAATGGGTGTAAGAAGTTGACTGAGTGAGGTTAGGAATGCTCACAGATGCTGACATATTTGTTTATTAATGGGTGAAACCGTGGTACAAATGCTCATGGGAGTCATTCAAAATCAAATAACCTTTACTCATGGACGCATCAACAGGTAGAAGTAGGATTTTGGATGGCCTGTCATCAATAGGTCAAAGTGGCAATGATTTTGGAGGATCACAATTACCCATTTCTAACCATCAATCACAAGACATACAAGGTGACTCAAGGTCCCTACTTAGAGCAGAGTGAGGCTAGTAACACTGAGTGATATTGAGTAAGAATAGATGTTGATGGACATAGCGTGTGGTTAATAAAGCTTTATTGAGGTGAGCAATAGTTTATTAACTCTTAGGCTCCAGGCCTTTAACCCTTAAAGAGCGGTGGCGGACTTAAGTCCGCCTCCAATTTGCAGCAAGTTAGGAGCATTATTAAGGCTTTTAAAGGGTTCAAATCGAGTGCAAATGGCAGGGAGCGCAGCAGGCCAGACAGCCGACTCCCAGGGCTTACCGCCGCCCATTAACTCATGTTCCCTGTGTTCTCTAGAGGCCGGCAGTGTAGCCAGTAGTGAGCATAGCTGGGAGAAATATGCCGCTATACGCTAAACTTCCATGTTACTGGTATCACTGTATGAGAACCACGAGTGCTACGTAGCTCGTTCTGGTCTCATTTTGAAGCTTTTAGCGCCTAGTTTTTTGCTGAATACATTTCTGTTCATGCAGATACTTGATTTATCATTCAGGAGGGCCTGAATATGCCCAAATAAGCCCAAAACCCCCCGCTAGACAAGGATTAAATCACACGCCAGTCACCCCACCTGGGCATTATTGGCAAAAATATGTCTTATACCATACTCGCTGTATCTCTGTAAATATGACACATAGAAAATTTAATCAAATATCATGATCACGAAGCTTCATTCAGCTTGAAATAAGAGAAACATTTTGCCTTCTAATTAGTTTTGTTGGTGTGTGAGCTACGCGAGAGTAATGAAAGTATTTACGGTTTGAGTTACATCTTGAGCACAAGAGCTTATGCGGATATGTGCGTTCCACGCGATTAATGCTTATTTTCTGTGCATATGTTTGTGTGTCAATGTTGCGGTCAGGGTTGAGGCAAGACGTACACACTGACAATGACAGGCGGCACACTGACACATGTCGTGTAGCAGGGAGGAGGGTGGGGAAGATGGTTGGGGAGCTTGTGGGTGGAGGAGATAGTGGGGGCAGTAGGGAGAGGCTTCTGGGGGTGTGAAAGGGGATCGGGAAGGTGGCTAATTTATCACTAGGCTGACAGGGCCTGCACAAAATTTGACTGCATGGCGCAAAACATGCGGACGCCATGTGGCATCAATTGGTTTTGTGGCATTAAACACGTATGACACAATATGGCGTCACCCAGGTTTTAAGGCTTTTATAGTCTTTTGTGGTTAACCGAAGTCAAGCAAAATAGATTTAAGACAAATGAGACTGATTAATATTGTGGAATTTATTAACATCAATAGGTTAACCAATAAATTACGGGTGACGCATGATTGCGTCAAGGGGGGTTGTGTGCCACAATCCCCAGTAACACGTATATGTGTCCGTGTGTTCACACCATGCAAACAAATTCTATACAGGCCCTATAAGTCTAGTTATGAACTAGGCTTCATCCCAATCCCCTTCCGCACCCCCACAAACCTCTCCTTGATTCCCCTCACCCACAAGTACCCCAAATCAACTCTCATAACCCCCTTCCCTATAATGTAACACACATCATTGCACCACACTCCTTTATCAGTGAGTGACTGAGTGAATATATGTGACCTTGAGCTCACCTCACCCCTAACTACAACATAGATACACACATACATACGCACATTCAGGAGTACCTGTACTGACCGATTTTCCCTCAAACATGAATGGCAGAGCAAAATAATTTGGGGAAGTGCTTGAAAGAAGAAGAGTGTATGTATGGTGCACCCAGAAAACCCAATGGAGGGTGTGTGGTGTGAAGTGGGTAGTTGGAAAAAACAAGATACATATGCCGGATCTACTGGAAGGGGGATGAATCTGGAAAAGCGAAAGGAGGAGTGAGTGTCCTGGTATCTGAAGGGTGGAAGAAGAGTGTGATTGAAATAGAATAAATGGAAGATTGATTGTACAGAAAATAAAAGTTAGTGCAGAAAGAGGTCTTCTGGGACGACCCTGATCAGTGTCGTTTCAGCCCTCTCGGAGTATGATATTACAGTAGTAGGTGGAGACCTGAATAGGCAAGTGGGAGCATGTGGTGATGGGTACAAGGGTTTGCATGGTAGAAAAGGGCACAGAAAAAGAAATCTATAAGGCAAATATATACTGGAGTCCTGTGTTGCGCTCAACATGGTTGTGTGTACAACTAAGTTCAAGAATAAGCTGAATCATTTGATCACGTACAGTTCTGGGGGAACTAGTAGCCAGATAGATTACTTCTTGGTGAACAGGGAAAACGGAAAGTTTGTTTGGGAAGTAAATATCATTCCAAGCAAAGAATGTATCTCCCAACATAAGCTATTCTGTGATTTGAGCTTGTGGCGAGATCCTGTGTGCAAGAAGGAATATATGCCCAAAAGGAAAGTAGGGTCGTTTAATAAATCTGAATACAGGGATAGATTTGCAGCAAACTGGAGCAAATGGTTAGGAATAGGGGCGCTAAGCCAAATGATGTAAACAGTCAATGGAACTTCCTTGAACGTAACTTTCTTGCTACCATTGACAAATAATGTTATAAATTTAAGGTTCCCCCCAGGCATAAGACTTCCCAGTGGTTGAATGACTCTGTTGGAAATGCAATAAAGGAGAAAAGATGTTTCAAAGCATGGAAGATAGGAAGCAGCACGGAGAAATATCTGGTAGCTAAGCTAATTGAAAAAAAAATATATATATATAAAAGGCAAAGAAAATTACACACAACTTGGTCATAAACCGAGTAACACAGAAAATCCAATGGAATGTTTAACTTAGCTAGGCGAGTTAAGGATGACAGTAGAGACGTAGTAGTAGAAAAGTATGTCGGGAATGATAATGGGACAATTGTTTACGCTGACAAAAAATATGAGATACTTGGAAGGTAGCAAATACTATAACCGATTGCTCAACATGAAGTTTGAGTTAATAATATAAGAGAGGACCAGGTGCCAAAAGAAAAGTAGTTATACTCCGTTTATTTTCAACTGACGGTAAATTGCAAAAGTTCTCATCAAGATGTCTCGGTTATTGTGAAGGCTTGGTAGTGAAATAGGGTGCTAATTATATAAATTTGGTATTAATATGATGCAAGGACACAGTAGTTTCATATTTTTCCATTAAGTATCGAGAAATTCGCTGCTAAGGGATTCAATTTATCGTCACCTCAAAAGAAACAGAGTATAGATGTTTGTACATCTGTATGGACTAATATATATGCATAAATCATTATAAATTGTACAAGAATAATTTCCAAATCAATTACCCTTGTGAAAAACACTAACCAAACTTTGTGGGACATTTTCTAAAAATGCAAAATACCATACAGTAATTTGATTGAAATCAGCTTAGAAACTACTGTTCATACAATGATGATTCATATATCATTGAAAAGCTTATAAATATTATTTATAAAACAATTGCATTATAAACTCTTATTTACCCCCCATTTTGACACAGCACTTCCTCAAATTCTGGACATTTTGTACAAAAAATCACCTAAGTTTCTAATCGCCTAATTCCAAAACTAGATAGGCTACTGTACAATATACAGTATATAAATAAAAACTATCGAGATTAAATTAACACTCAAGCCGCGGGACACGACAATAGTCGAGTGAGAGAACCGTGGCCTATTCAGTGGGACCCGACAATATACGGGTTGGATTTTGAGCACATTATCGGCTCTGAGAGAGAGTCCACACGTTGGGAGGACCGCAGGCGGGCTCTGACTGTTCGGCGTGGACCTAGTCCGACCACTGACATCCCCACCACACTTCTACACATCCCTAACCTCGCGAGACAGGGTAAAAACTGAGGAAATTACTGTATTTTAGGGTTTTTGCACTCGTGCTGCAACATCATTGCAAGATAACCCGTGGTCTTAGAAGGATGATTCAGGTGTCATTGGAAAGCTCTACTATCGCGCTTTCGCGGATACATAATTGTATTACGCTCTGGCTCTTGTTTATGCATAAAAAAGAGCATGGAATGAAGCTCGTTTAGGGTAAATATGCCCGCCACACAGGTAGTATAAATCTCAGATATCCCCGTCCGTAAGGGGTTATAGAAACACCTTTTGTAAGTTACTACTATGGGTTTCAGAGGCCGTGTTACATCGTTTTTCGGGAATAATTTATGAACAAACAGTTGGATCAGAATGATATTTTGCCACAACTTGTTTCACACCGTGCCCTAATTTTTGTTAATATTGTGCATTACCAAAAGTGGATAATTAAGTT
The DNA here is from genome assembly GCA_032716605.1 of Paralithodes platypus. Taxonomy (NCBI): domain Eukaryota; kingdom Metazoa; phylum Arthropoda; class Malacostraca; order Decapoda; family Lithodidae; genus Paralithodes; species Paralithodes platypus. The sequence continues at coordinate 18,384,361 of CM064496.1, read as the reverse complement.
ACATGTCCCTGTGTCATGAGGTTAAAGTCACACCTGAATGACTAGGAAACAGACAAGGCTACCGTGGTGTACCTGTGAAACCACCAAACCATTATTGTTCCTCCATCAAACACGGTAGTTATCAGCCACCACCCAACCCTGTTATCGTCTTTATATTCAAGTTATCTGTCAATATTAAATATATATATACAAAAATACATATTTTGTATATATTTATATTTGATAGTGACAGATAACTTGGAATATATAGACGATAATAGGGTTGGGTGGTGGCTGATAACTACCGTGTTTGATGGAGGAGCAATAATGGTTTGGTGGTTTCACAGGTAAGCCACGGTAGCCTTGTCCGTTTCCTAGTCATTCAGGTGTGACTGTAACCTAATGACACAGGGACAAGTGGCTTAATTATCCACTTTTGGTAATGCACAATATTAAAAAATATTAGGGCACGGTGTGAAACAAGTTGTGGCAAAATATCATTCTGATCCAACTGTTTGTTCGTAAGTCATTCCCGAAAAACGATGTACCGGTAACATGGCCTCTGAAACCTATAGTAGATTACAAAAATACACAAATATAGGGTACAGTATTTTGTTAGAGATGAATTCTTAAAAATGCTATAATTTTTACCTGATGTTGTCCCCTGATTTCCCCCCCCCCCCCCCCCCAAACAAAAACAGGAGAAAAAGAATGATGGGCATCATCTTTCATAGTCCCCCTATCAATGTGCCAAATTTCTTTCAAATTGGACTAAGTTCACCAACACCATCCGGAATAAATATTGGGCAATCCCCGTAACCCACAGAACCCCGTAGCGCCACAGCGTATGCGTCGGCAATGTATGTAACGCTAAACCACAGCGACGCATAAGGTGCGTCGCGGTCAATTACTCCAGTCATATGGCACCTAGAGGGCTCAGATTTGTATGGGAACTGCATAAGTATCCCACGTAACTATGCCCATGGTTGAATACCCTCAAAGTCCAACCGCGTGCGCGTGAGCGCGCAAAAACCTGTTTTTGCATGTTTTTGCCTACCCATTTCCCCATGTTAAGTCAGACTTTCGGGCGCCCCTTAGGATCCCTTAATGACCTAGGGGATCGATTTTTTGCTGTTTTTCCTTCATTTCTAACCCATTCCCGGTGTTTTCTGAAGATAAACAAAATTGACAACCTGCTGGGCCTGGAGTGTCCATTTATATTATATTGCCTGGGGCTCAGTGGGTTAAGAGTAAATATAGATAAAACCTAGGTCTTACATAATAGATTATGGCTAGGAAAAGTAGAAAACAGTGGTGTATACCCATGCACAGTATGCAAATAAGAGGTGGATGCGAACTCAATTCAGTGAAGCGTTTGCCTCTTCTGGGTACACCACGGGAAGAATCACTGCACTAGAATAAAGGGAGCTCTAGTCCTCTACCGAGGAAGAAGCCCGATGTTGAGACATTTTTATGCATATTATGCTAAGGTGAGCTTGTGATCAATGTGTGGGGCCAAACTGCAAGATAGGATATCTAGTGAAGACCTGAGGAGATGGTTAGGTATCAAGAGTATCAGTGATGAAATGCATATACTAGTAGGCTTGGATGTGTGAAGAGGATGGATGAACTAAGTTGGGTGAAAAAATTAATGTGGAGGGAGCTGCACCATGGGGCAAACCAAGAAAGACGTGGGATCAGAACTTATGACAGCTCAGAACAGGGCTCTCTAAAGCACTGCCATTAGGACATGTGACCGGAACCGCAGTCTGTGGTGAGCACTTGGTCTTTAAATTTATGTATGTATGTAGGCTATGTAAATGGACGAGTCTTCATAAGGGGTGAGTATCAAAGTGGGTTTCAATTCTTATCTTCATTTTAAATATTATGAGCAACAATATTATAAGAGTGCGAAGGCAGCATGGGCAAGGATTTACATCGGCAGCTTGTTTACTTTCAAGACTCGTATTCGCCCTATAGTTACTGATTTGCGTCACTCAAGATATACCTAGGACACGTTATATGAAGGTAGTTCGGACAGGGAAAATTATAGGGGTTTGAATTTATGCTCGATCAAGTCCTGAAAATCAGCAAAGGGTCTTTAAATGCATGATCAGGAAAAATGTTGCCATCAGCGACATGCAGTTTGGATATATGCCGGTATGTATCACAACTGATGCAATCTTTATTCTTAGGCAACTGCAAGAGAGGTTCTTAAATAATAACAGGGAGTTATACCTATTTTTTGTAGATCTGGAGAAGGCCTTTGACTGGGTGCCAAGGGAAGTAATGCAGTGGGCTATGAGAAAACTGTAGAAGAGTGATTGGTGCATAAGATAATAAGAATGTATGAAGGGTCACGGGTAGCAGTTAGAGTGAATGGGGTCCTGAGCGAAGAGTTCCCAGGGAAAGCTGGAGTCCATCAAGGTTTATTGCTGAGCCCATTACTGTTTGTTTTGGTCCTGGAGGCTTGGAGGCTCTGTCAAGGGACTTTAGGACAGGACTCCCATTGGAGTTTTTACATGCAGATGACCTAGTTCTTATCGCAGATAGTGCGCAGGAAGCAGAGGCAAAGTTCAAAATAGGGAGGGAGGGTATGGCAAACAAGGGTCTAAGAGTTAACATAGATAAAAACAAAGGTCATGATTAGTGGAGTAGGGCATGGAACTATGGAAAGAAGCGGCGACTAGGCTATCCATGCTCACTAAGTGGGAAGGGGGTGGGAAGTAACTCAATTCAATGTTGCATCTGTAGTGACTGAGTAGGCTACACAAGAGATGTAGTGTATCTAGAGCACCTTTGACAAGTATCATAGACTTTGAATGTGCAGTGTGCAAGGGAGAACTTGTGTTAAATTACCCGCCTGTTAGTTTTGATTTCGACATTGTAACGCTGAAGTGTGTGAACACATTCTGCTATTTGGGCGATACAGTTTCTGCCAGAGGTGGCGCTGAAGCTGGCTCCATTGCTAGTCAAAAGTGGCTGGGGGAAGTTTAGAGAGCTGTTGCCACTTCTGACCATGAGAAGACTCCCACTTCACCTTAAAGGGAAGGTGTATACCAATACCTCGAGTGTTAGGAGTGTGATGACCTATGCCTCGGAGACATGGCCGGTTAAAGCAGAGGATATCAATAGAATGGAACAGAATGAGAAGAGAAAGGTGAGATAGATATATGGGGTTAACCTCAGGGATGGGGTACCAAGTGAGGAATTAAGAGGGCGTCGGAGTGTCAGTGAAGTGATGCGCAAGAGCCGACTTGGTTGGTTTGGACACGTGGATAGAATGGATGATCAGAACTGGGTGAAGATAATTATACCAGACTGTGAACGTGGGGGAAGCTGCGCGTAGGGGTAGACCTAGAATGACGTGGGATCAGGTACTCCGGTACGATCTCAAAATATTGAACTTGACAACAGAAGCACCCCTTGACAGGGCCGCCTGGAAAGCCACCATTTAGGATGTGAAACTATAATCACATTCTTTGTGGACAAAACGATCTTTAAATTTGTATGTGCTTATATGTTTCTATATCCACACCATGCTGCTCTCGCACTTCCTCAATCGTCTCTCTATCCCCCCCATGTAACTCCGCACACACTTCTCAAGTTTGGTACAGTAACTAATTTTCACCCCTCTCTCTTGGTTTGTCTCTCCAACAACGTCCATGCTTCACTCCCATACGTCAGTGTCGGGATTACCACACTATCATGCAAGGACTTCTTTACTTCCATGTTGACCACTCTATTTCTTGTAACTGCTTTCAACGTTCCTACAAGCCTCTTCCCCTGTCGCACCCTCTCCCACACTTTTTCATCCATACTCAACATACTGCCAAAATGACCTGACATTCTCCATAGCCTGACCATTAACCTCACATCACACTCTGTGACTGCACCCCTTTCAAAGACCACAACCTTACTCTTCCCCGCATTTACCTTCATATTGCATTTTTCACACACTGCTCAAAACATATTTATCTGACCCTGCAACTCCCATTCACTATCACTCATAAGAACTGTATCGTCAGCAAACAACAATACAGGCAACATTTCCTTCCTTTATCAGTAGTACACCAACAACCACTGCTCTTCCTTGTATTTCTTTCATGACTCCAGCCATATATATATATTGAATGACCAATGGGACATCACACACCCTTGCTTGAATGGGAGATGGGCGTATGAAGTTACTTATTTTTTTATTTTTTTATTATTATTTTGGGGTTTCCTCCCTAGACCTCCATCCAGCTGTAAGAAACACCCATTAGACCCCCCTTCAAGATAAATTTGTACATTTATTGGTATAAAAATATCCCGGCCGATACTCTTAAAATTACAGGCTCGTTATCGCTCGCCCGGAAAAATTTGATACCAGTACAGTCAGTCCCCCCAATCCGCGCCTATATGGGTGGCATTACACGTGTATTGGGAATTCGCGCATTGGGGATAACATAACTTATGGAGAAAAATACATATGGGCGGCAGCCCGCATTTCCACACACATTTGACGGTAATTTTTGATCAAAATCAATACTAATTGGACAACCAAGCATACACAATAATAGAATCATAAGCAAGTCATTCCTTACAATAAAATTAAATGCTATAAGTAGGTGAGAAGAGTGGGGGCTCCGAGGCACACCCCCGAGACAGGGCGAGTTCATAAATTATAGCCTAGGCCTAGGCTTCCCCGGCCCCGCCACTGTCACTGGCCCCGTCCCCGTCCCCGGATAAACCCATAGATTTCCCGATCGCAGTAGTGCCTTCACCAGTTTATTCTTCCTAGACATTTTGAAGTTGTTGAAGGGTGTAGGAAGGTGGTTGTTACACAATAAATGGGTCAAGTCTCAGCGCACGCCGCACGGACACTTAAGGATATTGGGACTGAGAAGGAAGCCGCTTCCTTCTCAGTCCCAATATCCTTAAGTGTCCATTCGCCGAGACTTGACCCATTTATTGTGTAACAACCGCCTTCCTACACCCTTCAACAACTTCAAAATGCCTAGGAAGAATAAACTGGTGAAGGCACTACTGCGATCGGGAAATCTATGGGTTTATCCGGGGACGGGGACGGGGCCAGTGACAGTGGCGGGGCCGGGGAAGCCTAGGCCTAGGCTATATGAACTCGCCCTGTCGCAAGGCTCTGCCTCGGAGCCCCCACTCTTCTCACCTACTTATAGCATTTAATTTTAATGTAAGGAATGACTTGTTTATGTTTCTATTATTGTGTATGCTTGGTTGTCCAATTAGTATTGATTTTGACGTCACGATGACATTGTGGGAGACGCTTCCTGGAAGCGTCTCCCACAATGCCATCGTGAAGTCACCGTATTCCCGCCGCCGAGGGCATAGAGTACAGGGTGTGCGCGCAGAGTAGGGAGGGGGGGGGGGGCGCGGAATACAAAAGATAGCATTTTTACACCACTCTTCAACCGTGATTCGTGTTTTATGGGGTCAGTACGTGTTTTAGGGATTTTGAGTACTGTACCTGTTTTACCCCTCGGCGTGGAATAGGGTAAACGCGGACTGAGGATACATGTATTAGGGGGACTGACTGTACCTAAATTGCACGAAAGGTCTTAATATTGACAAAGAAATGGGGCGTAAGTCTTAAAATTACCAAACCAATGGGCCGAATGTCTTAAATTCTAAAATCAAATGGAGCTAAACATGAGGGAGAAGGGGGCCAGAAAAACCTACCCATTCTCCGTTGTCGCTCTCACTCTCTCGATCACTATCCTACTGTACCGGTACATCTTCCCTACTGTGCTTAGAAGACATATTCCCGGTGATTACCACACACTCCTCATTCTCTTTTACCGGTAGGCCTACCCTTATACAAGGGGACTATTATGCCTGTCTTCCAGTCATCAGGTGCACTTCCCTTCTCCCATACTAGTTTACACAATGTCCATACCCATTCAATCACTACTTTACCACCATACCTCAGCATTTCTCCACACACTCCATAAATTCTTGCTTTCCCACATCTTCACTCTTTACAAGGCTACACACACTTCTGACCTGATCACCACCTCCTCTTTCATATTTAATGGATCTATTATATACAGGTACTGGTACATTTAGCATTAAAAAATCTTTTGATATCCAAGTCTACTTAAGAAAATGTAGGGTGTTTCTTTAGTCTATTTAGATACAAGAAAGCAGGCTATATACTGTAAAGTATATTTTGAAAATGAAAATGATTTTTTTTTCTCGTAATACCATTTCTATTTAGCTAGTCGTCTGCCTAGCTCAGTTGATAACGACCCATCCTACCACTCAGCTGACTAAGGTTCAATCCTTGCTCAGGTTGACAAAATGTTCTGATATAGCCGGCGGTTAAATGTTTGAGCAAGTCGTGCGAGGAAAAATCTCATAATTTATGGAAGCAAACGAGCTACACAATACTGGTCAGCATGGTTTCAGAGTGAAAAGATTGTCATGCCTCTCACAACTGCTTGAACATTATGACAAAATTCCCTAGAAGGAAAGTAACACATGAATGTCATAGAGGCCTACCGATACACGGATTTTGCAGGCATATTAACAATATGGTCAATTTTGGCAAGAATGTAGTTACAGTACTGGGTGTACCGCCCGCCTAATTTACAATATGCGGACGCTCACGATCATGTTCCCGTCTATTTTGACTGCCGCGGGATACAATAGGCCTAATAGGTTGAGGGGGGGCTTTGCCCCCATCACCCCCTGTGACTTATTGTCATCATCATATATATTGCCAGTAGGGGGCAAATAACCGACAAAAATAGACGGGAACTTAACCGCGAGCGATCGACCTATGTAAACATGATGACCGTTTGACCGTACACCCGCATGCTACATCCTTCCCTAAATATTTACCGTGTGACAGCCAAGAATTTAAGCATTTACTTTTATACGGTATTATATAATTTATTTTCTTTATTTTTTTCATTGATAGGCTATATTGTTGTTTCACAGCAAGGAATTATGTATTTATCCATTATTCAACAATCTATAGGCTAATCACCCCTCCCCCCCCCCCCTCCCCTCCCCTGGGCCCCTAGTGGGAAGGGCTATGAAGATCAGGTGAAATGGAGAGTTAAAGAAGATAAAAACGGAAAAATCTGGTAATTCTTTAGAGTAACAACTCCTGTTGTTTTAGGTATTTTATTTTTTTTATTTTTTTTCATTTTAAGGGTTCATTATGGTGTATTAATTGTTAGAAAGTGAGGAAAGCGGTTATTATTGCCATTTTCATTGTTGTTGTTGTTCCCTAAGCTGCCTGGCCGAACAGCCCCGAGTCCCTAAGGAAGGCCATGGCCACAGTCAGGCTTTCCCACAGAGCTCTCAAGGAGTGTAGATTGTATTGTCGGCGTAAGTGATTGTGTGAAATGCAGTTTTCTATGATGTGTTTAATGGTATGGGGTGCTGTGCTACATCCCGGGCAGGTGTCGTCGACGGAGTCATCCAGTCTCTTCTCATAGCTCAGAAGAGCTGGATGGTGTCCGCATCTCAGCCTGGCCAGGTGGACTCTATCCTCGCGAGGAAGAGAGGATTCAGAAGGATGGATTTCGGGAGGTCGTGCCTGCAGCTGCGTGTTGTCTATGAGTGATTGCATGGAACGGCGAGAGATATGAGTATGGATGTGCTTCTGGAAGCTGGTTTGGGGTGGGCAAAGAGGGAGACAAGACAGTATTTGTGTATGATACTGTGTGATGGGTGTTATTTTGATATTTCTTGGTGTCTGTGGGTGTGTTGCGATGTAGTGTAGCGGGTAGTGTTGGTTCGTGGAGGCTGCTGCCATGAATTGAGTGCCTCTCATGTCCAGATGGTCTTTGACTTTGAGGACTTTGGTTTCTTGATGTATGGTACTGTAGGTGATCTGTAGGTGTAGTAGCTGTGCAGCCTGTGATGATTTTTAGGGCTTTATTTTGAATAGTCTGTAAGGTCTTATGATGTGTTTTAGCTAGGTTAGAAGCCCAGGCCGGGCTTACGTATTCCATCACTGATCTTATGTATTGTTTGTAAACTGTGGTGGTGGTTTCTTTGTTGTGCCTAAATTGTGTGTGGGCAAGTGACCTGAGGGTGTTAAGTCTGGGTGTCAGTGTCAGTTTCTTTTTCATGTTTGTGGTGTGCTGTTTGAATGGCATTAGAGTATCATATGTTACTCCTTGGATTTTGGGTGAGTGTATGTGTGTTGAGGGTGTGTTGTTTATGGTGAGGTTTGGGGTGTATTTGTGTTCTGCTGTCCAGCTTGTGAGGAGGGTTGCGGTGGATTTGGCTGGAGCTAAATTGAGTCTGTTTGTAGTGCACCAGTCATGTAATGTGTTGAGATAGGGCTGAAGGAGACGTTTTGCTGTGTCGAGGTCTTGGTGTGTGCATGTGGGTGTTATGTCGTCTGCATAGGAGGCTATGATTATTTGGTGTGTATTGGGGTCCTAGAGTGGCGGCGTCTACGCCGTGGGACCACCTCCCGGAGCTGCCGACCATGGATGGCTGCCTACCCTCCCGTCCGGGGACAAGATCACCGACCAGTGGAGGACAGCCGGCTGCCGACCGTGAGGAGCAGTTTCCGGGAACCAAACTGCCACAACAAACCCCTGCCCCCTCCCTGGGGGCACGAGTCCTAGGAGCGCCTTCGGTCGTGCCGGGCAACTACCATTTTCATTGTTAATTGCAATTCCGATACCCCAACAATTTAGGGGATAGTTTGGGAATGCGGGGTTTTGGATGGGTGAAAAAATAGGGAAAGGATATAGTATCCGGGCATACAGTCATCTTCTTTATGGAAGTTGTGTGCTTGCGGTTACATTTCAGTCTATTTTGACTACTATATATATCTGTTACTTACCTCCTGCTGGCAATATAGGCTTTATGATGATGAGTCTTTACAAGGTTTTTTAGCCTGAACCTTGTATCTCCTGAGTTTATTAGGGCCTTTAGTGCAATCAGTGATAAGGACAGTGGGCCTGGTGGTAATGATAAAGGAATTAAATGCCCAGGACTATCAAAACAGCAAAGGCCGGTCAAGCCTACCGACGGCGCGCCGTGTCGGACAAAGCAGCGAAATTATGCTGATCAGTTAGGTTAGGCTGTATATGACTGATTTTAAATAAAATCTGTGTGGTAAGTAATCTCCTCATAATATGCAATTATAAGAATTCTCCTTACATAATATGTATTTATTGGATGTATTTGGGAGGATAAATGGGGGTCCAAGAAGGGTGAGCCTGGTACAACCTAAGTCGATTTCCCAATGAAACCTATGTTAAATAGTACCCTCGTAATTGTGGAAGGGGGCCGCTACGACCTAGGTGCGAATACCGGGCGTGCACTGTAAGCCGTACGCTTGTGCATACGTTCGTCTAGTTTGAATTCTGTTTAAAAAAAAATTGTTTGCCCGATAATTATTTGGATAAGGCTCACCGCTTTACCGGGTACCGGTATTATATATAATTTATTAGGGTCAATGCCTGTTTATGAAATTCGTTTACTGTACTCATGTCATGTATATTTAACTGTGGGAGAATGATTTTGATCACATGTATATAACCCGATATTATTGGAAAAAACGAGAAGTCCCATAACTTTCAGAGCTCCCTCGGACGTCCTCGCTGTTTACAAACCTCTATATTATGGAGTATAATTTATATTTACCCCCTGCTGGCAACATAGATGATGATTTCAATAAGGCATGAGAGGATGACCCTCAAACAATTTTGTATCCCACGTTGGAATTACAACAAAAAACAATGAAAATACTGATTGCTCAAAATCTGGAGGAAAACACATGAAAAATATGGATGCGAGCCTTTTCCCAATAATTACCTTTGCCCCTGCTGGCAATGTTTATGATGATGACAATAAGTCATTGGGGAATGGGAGAAAAGGCGCCCCTCAACCGATTAATTGTATTCCACGGCAGTCAAAATAAACGCGAACGTGATCACGAGCATACTAGTACTGGTAACATAAACAAAGCGGGTGATACGCCTGAATATTACATCCTTACCCTTTGCTCACCTCATCCTCCCATGACTTTTTGAAATTCTAATCTATGTTGGCTATACTGGGCCAAAACCTTATTTTCACAACTGAACCTATTGCTGGCTAATACAGGTACAGTACTCACATCCGATGGTTCTCTATATATAAAACCACTGTATCTAATGTAAAAACAATAAAAATAATGTTGCAATAATCATGATTGCATCTAAAAGTGCCTCATTTACACTGAGAGCAATCCAGCTAGCTCTCACAAACACCTCCTCCTCCTCCTATCCACTTCACTACACTAAACATGCACACCACACTTCATTCCTCCACACCAAAATTAAAACAAAACAAAATGATGAATTCTTGCCCAGCCTCGGAGTCCCCAGGGTGGGGTGGAGGGGGGGGGGGAAGGGGGACCATAAATGCCCCCACACCCGACCGACCATCCCCTTATGACCCTACAAAATTACCTGGACCTCAGCCTGTTACTCTTTCTATTAATTTCTGCAACATTCGTGGACTTTCCTCTAACTTTCACTCTGTTGAACACCATCTCTCCTCCTACAAACCTGATTTTCTCTTCCTCACCGAAACTCAGGTGTCTGTAGCAACATCCAGCAGCCCCTTCTCTGTATCCTCCTACTTTCTGTGTCCTAGTTTCAAAGCCAAAGGCGGATGTTGTGCATATGTGCACAACAAACTCACTTGCTCTCGTGTTCCCAATTTTGACTCCTCTGAATTCTCAACTTTATGGCTCAAACTTTCCTGTCATTCTCTTACTAAATATTTCTGTGCTGTCTATCTTTCCCCTAAGTCTACCAACTTTCCCAAATTCTTTGACTATCTAAACTCTACAGTGGAACACATTCTATCCATTTCTCCTTTCTCAGAAATCTCCATCTTAGGAGATTTCAACGTTCACCACCGCCAATGGCTCTCCTCTAACACTACTGATCCACCTGGTGAACTAGCCAACGTCTTTTCTATCCTAAATGACCTAGAGCAGTTAGTTCAACAACCCACCCGCATCCCGGATCGCATCGGAGATCGGCCCAACATTCTTGACTTGTTTCTAACTTCTAACCCTTCTTCTTATACTGTCGATCTTTTCTCTCCTTTGGGCTCCTCCGACCATAAACTTATCTCTGTCACCTGTCATATCTCTCCAGTACGGCCACCCGATCCTCCTAGCCGGCGGCGCTTGTGGCACTTTGGCGCTGCTGACTGGGAGGCTCTCCGGCAGTACTTCTTTGATTTCCCATGGAATGATTTCTGTTTCCGTGGCCGAGGACCCTCGGAGAGTGCTGAACGCATTACCGAGGTAATCCTATCGGGCATGGAAGCATACATCCCATTCTCTTTCTCTCAGACTAATACTAATTTGTTTTGGTTTACTCACGCCTGTTATACTGCTGTCGGCAATAAGGAGGAAGCATTCAAACGGTACCGACACCTTAAAACTCAAGACTCACATTCTTCCTATGTTTCTGCCCGAAATCAAGCCAAATCTGTTCTCCGACTTGCCAAACACTCTTTCATCAATAATAAATGCACTGAACTATCCAACTCTAGCTCTTCCCAAGCTTTCTGGCATCTAGCCAAAAACCTCTCCAACAATTTCTCTTCCTCGTCTTTCCCTCCCCTTTCCCACTCTGATGGTACAACCATCACTTCTTCCTCTGACAGAGCTAAACTCTTCGCTCAAACTTTTGCTAGAAACTCCACCTTGGATGATTCCGGTGCTATTCCTCCCTCTCCACCCTCCTCTCTCTTACTTATGCCTAATATCCTAATCTCTTCTAAAGATGTACTTTCTACCCTCTCTGGGCTTAACACTAATAAGGCGTACGGTCCGGACGGTGTTCCTCCTGTTGTTCTCAAAAACTGTGCTTCCGTGCTGACTCCCTGCCTAGGCAAACTCTTTCGTCTCTGTCTATCCTCTAACGTCTTCACTTCATGCTGGAAGTTTGCTCACATTCAACCTGTCCCAAAGAAGGGTGACCGCTCTCAACCCTCCAACTATCGTCCAATTGCTCTCATCTCTTGTCTTTCTAAAGTTTTTGAAACTATTCTTGCTTCCAAATTTCTTAAGCATTTTTCTTCTCATAATCTGCTCTCAGATCGCCAGTATGGCTTCCTTAAGGGTCGCTCTACTGGTGATCTTCTTTCATATCTTACTATATCTTGGTCATCCTCCTTTCGGGACTTCGGTGAGACTTTTTCTATTGCACTAGACATATCGAAAGCTTTCGATAGAGTCTGGCACAAGTCTTTAATTTCTAAAGTACCCTCCTTCTGTTCCTATCCCTCCATCTGTGCCTTTGTCTCTAATTTCCTTTCCGGCCGTTCCATAGCCGCGGTTGTGGACGGCCATTGTTCACTTCCTCACCCTATAAACTCCGGTGTTCCTCAGGGCTCTGTCCTATCTCCTATTCTCTTTCTAATTTTTATAAATGATCTCCTTAACTGTACCTTAATTCCCATCCATGCATACGCAGCTGCCTCAACCTTACTGTTATGCCCTGGTTATATTCAGGATTAACTATTGCGTAGGTGAGTTCTGCAAGACTGGAATATCCGGTTTCATATACATACATGTGAGGGGTCAACAGAACACATAAATAGAATCTTGGAATGTGATTTGTAATACAGCTTTATTTCATTTAACACACTCGCGGTATAGAAAAAGAGTCAATTCACTTTGGAGAACATGGATAAGAGTAGTAAAGTCAGTAGGAAGAACTTGGTCTTCCTATTCTCCGAGCACAATCGTGGATCTGGATTAGAGTATGCACTGCCACTTCCGAGTCTCGGGTATTATTCTTCCGATACGGACATGATAAGAAGCGATAAGAAAGTCACTTGAAGGGGGCACTGATTTAATTTACACAAAGTCTCATACCGAACGTTGCTTTAGGCCTAAGGTTCTAGTTATTCGATTAAGAGGGGGCTAACGTTGAGGTTCGACTTTACACGATCTAGCAGAGTCAAGTAGGCAATTATTTATGTATACTCTTAATTGTTAATGCACGGATGGGAATTCGTCACTGAGATTAAATTATACTTCACGACCTATCCCTTGTTTATGGGATCACGGAATATCTATACCAAACACTCAATTTAAGTGTAACACGTGTCGTGGCTGGGGGTAAATACTGTCGCAGTAATTATCTCGTAATATATTTTACTATAACGAATCTCTGGCAAAACAGGAGACTCTAGGATCAACTCGAAATCTCTTTATAGTTAGCATATAACTCAAAGGTGAACACAGGCATCACAACGGTGTAGTAACACGGTATCTATACTCTGATATTATAATAGGAAATCGTGCCCGATCAGGTTATCTTCTTCTCCTCTTGAATCTGGTGTCGTCGGGGGCTTCTTGGCTGCTCCAGGGGACCGTCCAGGGGGTCCAGTTGTGTGAAGAAGTTACAGATGGGTCGGTTCACCGGTGATGAAGTTGAGTTCAGGGTCTGTCCTATGGATCTTAAATGGTCTGCTTCTGGGCTGAGGCCAGGGTAGCGTCTCATCGGACAAACGTAAGCATTGCGTCTGCACAAACCTTGCTTAACTGTCTCTGATCCATGACGAGAGGTTCAATCAACCCAAGTACATATGTGGCGATATATATATTTCTCTTAGGTCCCTATATTTACCTGTGATCTACCACGGTTAATACAGGCCCAGGAATATAATATATCAGCTCCTGGTGTTCAGCTTGCGGGGTGCCGGTCGGTTACTAACAGGGGAGTAAAACAGTCTTCCAACAGAGCGACGTCCCACTCGGCAAAAAGCTATGTTTTAAAACTGCCCGCTCTCCTCCTCTCGTGGTTTATATATGGCAGGGTGACTCGGTGTTCCCCGGGCCGGGGGCTGATGGGTCCCTTCCATTTCAGGGCCAGGGCGGCTGTGCAGGGCTGTGGGGTCAACATCTGGCAATCTGGCCCTTCGTTCCCAATGTTCTGAATTAGATAAGTGTTAGTTCACACACCGACATATAAGAATAGTTAATGGCAGGTGGTATGGCAAGCAAGGGACCCGTCGCCTTGTTGTTGTCGGCGGCGAGGGGAGGTGCACCTCGGCCAGGAGGGTCAGTGGTTAATCGTTTGACTTTATAAGTAGGTTACTTTTAAAAAGAAGGGGAACAAGGGGAAGACAGGTAAGTGAACAGTTCTCTCGTACCTGTAGGTCTTGGTGAGATTCAATAACAAGTCCTGTAATACCTCACAGGTGTTGGCACGTGTATACAGGTGGTGGTTAGGCGCGGTTGCCCTGGTGGTCCCGTATACCGGGGTCGAGGAGGGCGGCGCAGGTAGGAGTCCCTCTGGACTGGACACGGCTCGATGGCCAAGTTAATTTGTTGTTGTCGGCCCACCTGGGTTAGGGTGGAAATACCCACATAGACCACGTGTGGACAAGGGAGAGATATCTAGAGAGAGAAAATACAGCTTTATAGTGGTCAATAAAGTAGGCATGCGTAATCAGGGGGCAGTGCAATTATCATTATCATGGTGATAGACTGTGTTGGCTACGCACCTGGGGCGAGCCCGTGACGCAAGGCATTGGCGCTTCCGTGGGGTGATCAGGTCGTCGTCCATGCATGCATAGCTGTCGCCTGCCTGGTTGCAACGGAAAAAAAGATAGGATCATGTGAACTGTACTCCGAGAAGGAAGTGTCTTGACGAGGCGTGTAGAAGGCGTGTGGAGCGAGGCTAGAAAAGAAAAACAGTCTGGATTATGCAAAGCAAGGTTAGGGAAAACTAGATTGTGCGTGGTGGCGATTTCCTTATTATTCTACGGTTAGTAGGTCAGTCATCATGCGGGGTTAGTATGTTAATAAGTAACAAGTAAAAAATGGTAAATGATACAATCAGTATCTTAGTGGCACAGTTATATATCTATACCCCCATAATACAGAGAGCTAAGACGTGTCTGCCCTCTTACTTCTTCTACAGGTATTCATGGCATAACAATAAAATGGTTGTGACATAATCAATACAATAATTTGCATAGTCATATATCTGTACCCCTCATAATACAGAGAGTTAAGAGGTGGCTTTCCTCTTACTTTTCATGCAGGGGGGTCCTAGTTAACGATAAACATATTCATTAATCATATACATGGCCTGCAGTCATGTTGCCTGTGGCGGTTGTAGTTAGGTTCAGCTGGAGCTAAACGCACGTGAAATTAATACAACAGTAATTACGACAGTCACAGGGACATGCATACGACACGGCCATCACTGCTTACGTCATCAGAAAGCAAGGGGGTGGATATCATCTAGTATCGTAATAATGGTGGGGAGGAAAGAGATGTGGTTTGTATACTAAGAAGAATGTGAGTTGAAAAGTGTGGAGCATGTGGATTGATGTGGAGGTCCAGTCTGGAGAGGTGGGAGGTAGTCGTCTGGGTCGGACATTTTGGGGCTGGTTTGTCCAGTGCCGGCTGCTGAGGCGATAAGCTTCTAATCGGGCTGGGGGAGGAGTAGATGGGAAAGGCAGGGTGTTTTTGTCCCTCTCTCTCCCTCCGACCGTGTTGGTGAATGTCTGTCTGTCTGTCTGTCTGTTGCTTTGGTAGGATTATACTTTAGTTACTTAGAATAAGGGGTAATCGGGCATGGGGTTACATATACACATACTGACATGGCAGAGGGGAGTCAATATAATAACTAGCATGGGTGCATATACGTATACCGTCGTAAGGTAGAGATAAGGGGTGTCTTCCCTCCTTGTCTTCTTCTTAGAGGGCTGTCATAGTTATATATATACAGTCATATACAGTCATATACAGTCATATACAGTCATATATATACAGTATATATATATGTCATGAATACAATAATACATGGTTTGCAGTTATGGCCGTCTGCAGGTTGATCAGAATTAGACATATATAAGTCAGCAGAGGTATTTTGATACAATTAGTTAGTATGGGGTACATACCTATACCTTCGTAATGTAGAGAGAGCGAGGTGTCTTCAGATCGCCTCGTTCCTGTACACGATGAGAGTATTATAGTCTGCAGGGTTAGTATTTAATGGAATACATACTTTAGTGGGTACTTCAAGAATGACAGGGGGTAAGGAAGTGTGGTTTGTATCTAGAAGACTGTGATTAACGAGATGTGTAATATGTGGATGGAAGTGGAAGAGAGGGAGGGATCTTGCTGGGGGTGGAAGTTTCGCTCCCAGGAATTTTCGTTCCTGGTGTATTTCACTTCCGTCGACTTTGTATAAGGGACGACCTCATACCTCAAGTCTGGAATACGTAGGTTTGTTGTGGGGGGTAGGTTGAGGTGGGTGGTGTGTGGGGTTGGTTGAGGTGATGGCGCGTGTGGCTGTGGTTTTGACCTTGGGATTTTGCTCTCACTTTGGGAGGGGGGGGGGGGGGGTAAGTGTTCCGTTAGGCCGGCCGTTAGGTATGGGTGAACTGTTAGGCTTGACAGGTGTCTCAGTGCGGTTGGGTTTAAAGGGTGTTTGTGTGTGCGTCTGGTGAGTCTGTGGAGGTATAGAAGGTGGAGTGTGGTTTGTTGGTAAGATGGCTGGGGGAAGAGGTTGTTTCTGGAGGGGGGTTGAATGGTATAGAGGGTTGTGGTTGTGGGAGGGGAGGCGGTATGGGTGAGGAATGTTGGAGGTTGACGGTTTATGAGGGTTTGGTGGTTTGGGGGGTCGGGGTGGGGGGGATTGGTAGGTAAATTTTTGAGGGGGTCTGGACAGGCACTGTTGTGGTTTGAGAGGGGTTGTTGAGATTGACAGGTTGAGTACGTTGTCAGGGGCGAGAGGGAGAGAGAGATTCTGGTGGTTAATCAAGGTGGGAACAGTTTTGTGGCCGGATTTGGAAGGGCGTGGTATGTTGTCGAGCGGAATCTGTGGGGGGGGGGGGAGGGGGGAATTTGGGGTGGATGAGGTAGCGGTATTGGGTGGGGTAAGGTCGGGGGAGAAAAGGAGGTGGTATTGGAGATGGGTGGTGAGGATGGAAGAGGTGCGGTGGAGCAGGTAATTTCTGGCGAGGGTGGAACGGACTTGGCGGAGGGAGCCTGGTGGATAGGGTGTGGAGTGGGGTTAGGTGCGGAAGGTGGGGAAAAACTTGAGGTTATTTCGCGGAAGCTGGTAGGGGTTGAGGGTATTGAGGAAGGACTTAGGGATATTGGTGTCATTGTGGGGTTGTTTAGGGGGGTTTTGCGTTGTTGGGGTGGGGTTGGTAAGGGAGAGTTAGGGGGTGTTGGGCAAGGGGTTGGGGGATTTTCCTTGTTTGGGGTTGGAGGAGGGGGTGAGGGTTTTGCTTTGAGGAAGGGTGAGCAAGAGAGTGTTGGTTTATCGGTTGTTGTTGTCCCGGGAGCTTCATTGATTGAGGGGTGGATTGTTGGGATGATCAGAGTGGATAGAGGCAAGAAAGGGTGCACTGGGGTTGGAATTTCATGGGGGGTCATTTTGGAAGGGTGCACGGGGTTTGATTTCTCAGGAGGATGGGAGAACTTATTCAGGATAGGTCTAGGTGGAGGAATGCATTTGTTTTCTTGGACAGAGTTTGGGGGGGGTGGGATAGGGGTTTCTCTTTTTCTTTGTTAGAGAGAGTGGATTTTTCAGTCACGGTTGGCAATGGGGGTTTGTTGGTTAAGGGGGGATGGAAAAGGATGGATGAATGGGGGTGTTCTGATTTGGGGGTTGGGGGAGGTTGAGGAAAGGATGGGGGTGAGGAGTTTTCTTTGGTCAAGGTTGCGCAAGAGGGGGTTGATTGACCATTTATTGCTGGCATGGGAGTTGCGTTGAGTGAGGGGGGATGGGGAAGGATGGATGAGTGGGGGTGATCTGATTTGGGGGTTGGAGGAGGTTGGGGAAGGGATGGGGGTGGGGATTTTTCTTTGATCAAGGTTGAGCAAGAGAGGGTTGATTGATCATTTACTGTTAACCTGGGATTTTGTTGATTGAGGGGGGATGAGGAAGGATGGATGAATGGGGGTGCTCTGATTTGGGGGTTGGAGGAGGTTGAGGATGGGATGGGGGTGAGGATTTTTCTTTGGTCAAGGTTGAGCATGAGAGGGTTGATTGATCATTTACTGTTGGCCTGGGTTTTTTGTTGATTGAGGGGGGATGAGGAAGGATGGATGAATGGGGGTGCTCTGATTTGGGGGTTGGAGGAGGTTGAGGAAGGGATGGGGGTGAGGATTTTTCTTTGATCAAGGTGGTGCAAGAGAGAGTTGATTCATCATGTTGTTTTGGCGAGGGAGTTTCATCGATTGAGGGAGGGGTTGATGGGATGGCATTGGGGGTAATGTTGGAAGGTTGCACGGGGCTTAGTGCCTTAGGAGGATGGAGGAGCTTACTTATGATAGGATTAGGTGGAGGACTACATTTGTTTCTCTGGATAGGGGCTGGGGGGTGGATAGGGGTTTCTTTTTTTCTTTAATTTTTCTAGGTTTGGGCAGGGGATTTACAGGGTGTGGATATAAGGCTGTGGGTGATGGTTTGACAGGGGCCTCTTTTACTAAGGGGGCACGTGAGAGAGTGGAGGAATGTGGGTGAACTGACCTTGGGCTCGAGTTATTTTTGGTGAAAAGTTGCTCTGGATGAGGCCGTAGGGCAGGTGTTTGGTAGCCTGGTTTTAACTCTCCCGGATCATATGGATGTCTTGTAGAAAGTAGAGATGGCCGTGGATCAGGAAATGATGGTGGATGCCTAAGGGGAGGATCTTGAATAGTGCCTGGAGGATTTGTCGTTCTTGATATTCTTTGGTTCGCGAGAGGCAGGCGAATCTGACGTGGTTACATACTTTGGCTAGGGTGACGTCCAGGTGTCCTTCATACCTTACTTGGTCGAGTTGGCACATTTCCCTGATGGAGAGCATGTGTTCCTCGAAGGAGCCGTAAAGGTCGAGGTGAGCGGTGATGTGGCGTGGGAGGATGTTGTATAAGGCGGTGAACATCTACTCGTTCTGCTGTTCGGCATCTTGGTGGCTATACGTGGTCCTCGCATATCTATATAGGTTTACAAGGGTCGCGTTGATGTCCCCTTCATACTAAATCTCGTTGATTTTTTGATTGGGGGTGACGGGAAAACCCAAAGTTGGACCTAGGACCTGGATCACGAGGGTTCGAAACTGGTTCCAGGTAAGCTCTGGCGTTACCTGTTTGGCTACTTGGGAAACGGCTCTTCCCAAGTGCATAATGTGCAATAATGCGACGGCGATTTTCTCGGGGTCATTTTGATGTGCCAAATCTAACACTGGTTCTACTATGTCCAAGTAAGTGGCGATATCATAAGTTTCTATATCAAATTTGGGAATGTGAGTGTAAGCGCACGCTGTTGCCATATTCGCGAGAATACAATCCTTCTATTGTTCTGCAACATGAAATGCAATGAAATCTTCTATCCGAATCAAGAACCACCGCTGCCGCCAATGTTAGGCCCTGGTTTTATTCAGGATTAACTATTGCGTAGGTGAATTCTGCAAGACTGGAATATCCGGTTTCATATACATACATGTGAGGGGTCAACAGAACACATAAATAGAATCTTGGAATGTGATTTGTAATACAGCTTTATTTCACTTAACACACTCGCGGTATAGAAAAAGAGTCAATTCACTTTGGAGAACATGGATAAGAGTAGTAAAGTCAGTAGGAAGAACTTGGTCTTCCTATTCTCCGAGCACAATCGTGGATCTGGATTAGAGTATGCACTGCCACTTCCGAGTCTCGGGCATTATTCTTCCGATACGGACATGATAAGAAGCGATAAGAAAGTCACTTGAAGGGGGCACTGATTTAATTTACACAATGTCTGATACCGAACGTTGCTTTAGGCCTAAGGTTCTAGTTATTCGATTAAGTAGGGGCTAACGTTGAGGTTCGACTTTACACAATCTAGCAGAGTCAAGTAGGCAATTATTTATGTATACTCTTAATTGTTAATGCACGGATGGGAATTCGTCACTGAGATTAAATTATACTTCACGACCTATCCTTTGTTTATGGATCACAGAATATCTATACCAAACACTCAATTTAAGTGTAACTCGTGTCGTGGCTGGGGGTAAATACTGTCGCGGTAATTATTTCGTAATATATTTTACTATAACGAATCTCTGGCAAAACAGGGGACTCTAGGATCAACTTGAAATCTCTTTATAGTTAGCAAATAACTCAAAGGTGAACACAGGCAACACAACGGTTTAGTAACACGGTATCTATACACTGATATTATAATAGGAAATCGTGTCCGATCAGGTTATCTTCTTCTCCTCTTGAATCTGGTGTCGTCGGGGGCTTCTCGGCTGCTCCAGGGGGTCCAGTTCTGTGAAGAAGTTACAGAGGGGTCGGTTGACCGGTGATAAAGTTGAGTTCAGGGTCTCTCCTATGGATCTTAAATGGTCTGCTTCTGGGCTGAGGCCAGGGTAGGGTCTCATCGGACAAACATAAGTATTGGGTCTGCACAAACCTTGCTTAACTGTCTCTGATCCATGACGAGAGGTTCAATCAACCCAAGTGCATATGTGGCGATATATATATTTCTCTTAGGTCCCTATATTTACCTGTGATCTACCACGGTTAATACAGGCCAAGGAATATAATATATCAGCTCCTGGTGTTCAGCTTGCGGGGTGCCGGTCGGTTACTAACAGGGGAGTAAAACAGTCTTCCAACAGAGCGACGTCACGCTCGGCAAAAAGCTATGTTTTAAAACTGCCCGCTCTCCTCCTCTCGTGGTTTATATATGGCAGGGTGACTCGGTGTTGCCCGGGCTGGGGGCTGATGGGTCCCTTCCAATTCAGGGCCAGGGCGGCTGTGCAGGGCTGTGGGGTCAACATCTGGCAATCTGGCCCTTCGTTCCCAATGTTCTGAATTAGATAAATGTTAGTTCACACACCGACATATAAGAATAGTTAATGGCAGGTGGTATGGCAAGCAAGGGACCCGTCGCCTTGTTGTTGTCGGCGGCGAGGGGAGGAGCACCTCGGCCAGGAGGGTCAGTGGTTAATCGTTTGACTTGATAAGTAGGTTACTTTTAAAAAGAAGGGGAACAAGGGGAAGAAAGGTAAGTGAACAGTTCTCTCGTACCTGTAGGTCTTGGTGAGATTGAATAACAAGTCCTGTAATGCCTCACAGGTGTTGGCACGTGTATACAGGTGGTGGTTAGGCGCGGTTGCCCTGGTGGTCCCGTATACCGGGGTCGAGGAGGGCGGCGCAGGTAGGAGTCCCTCTGGACTGGACACGGCTCGATGGCCAAGTTAATTTGTTGTTGTCGGCCCACCTGGGTTAGGGTGGAAATACCCACGTAGACCATGTGTTGACAAGGGTGAGATATCTAGAGAGAGAAAATACAGCTTTATAGTGGTCAATAAAGTAGGCATGCGTAATCAGGCGGCAGTGCAATTATCATTATCATGGTGATAGACTGTGTTGGCTACGCACCTGGGGCGAGCCCGTGACGCAAGGCATTGGCCCTTTCGTGGGATGATCAGGTCGTCGTCCATGCATGCATAGCCGTTGCCTGCCTGGTTGCAACGGAAAAAAAGATAGGATCATGTGAACTGTACTCCGAGAAGGAAGTGTCTTGATGAGGCGTGTAGAAGGCGTGTGGAGGGAGGCTAGAAAAGAAAAACAGGCTGGATTATGCAATGCAAGGTTTAGGGAAAAATAGATTATGCGAGGTGGCGATTTCCTTATTATTCTACGGTTAGTAGGTCAGTTATCATGCGGGGTTAGTATGTTAATAAATAACAAGTAAAAAATGGTAAATGATACAATCAATATCTAAGTGGCACAGTTATATATCTATACCCCCCATAATACAGAGAGCTAAGAGGTGTCTGCCCTCTTACTTCTTCTACAGGGGCTGTCACGTATTCATTAATCATATTCATGGCATAACAATAAAATGGTAGTGACATAATCAATGCAATAATTTGCATAGGCATATATCTGTACCCCTTATAATACAGAGAGTTAAGAGGTGGCTTTCCTCTTACTTTTCCTGCAGGGGGGTCCTAGTTAAAGATAAACATATTCATTAATCATATACATGGCCTGCAGTCATGTTGCCTGTGGCGGTTCTAGTTGGGTTCAGCTGGAGCTAAATGCACGTGAAATTAATACAACAGTAATTACGACAGTCACAGGGACATGCATACGACGCGGCCATCACTGCTTACGTCATCAGAAAGCAAGGGGGTGGATATCATCTAGTATCGTAATAATGGTGGGGAGGAAAGAGATGTGGTTTGTATACTAAGAAGAATGTGAGTTGAAAAGTGTGGAGTATTTGGATTGGTGTGGAGGTCCAGTCTGGAGGGGTGGGAGGTGGTCGTCTGGGGTCGGCCATTTTGGGGGTGGGTTGTCCAGTGCCGGCTGCTGAGGCGATAAGCTTCTAATTGGGCTGATGGAGGAGTAGATGGGAAAGGCAAGTTGTTTTTGTCCCTCTCTCTCCCTCCGACCGTGTTGGTGAATGTCTGTCTGTCTGTCTGTCTGTTGCTTTGGTAGGATTATACTTTAGTTACTTAGAATAAGGGATAATTGGGCATGGGGTTACATATACACATACTGACAAGGCAGAGGGGAGTCAATATAATAACTAGCATGGGTGCATATACTTATACCGTCGTAAGATAGAGATAAGGGGTGTCTTCCCTCCTTGTCTTCTTCTTAGAGGGCTGTCATAGTTAACATACATACAGTATATATATCATGAATACAATAATACATGGTTTGCAATTATGGCTGTCTGCAGGTTGATCAGAATTAGACATATATAAGTCAGCAGAGGTATTTCGATACAATTAGTTAGTATGGGGTACGTACCAATACCTTCGTAATGTAGAGAGAGCGAGATGTCTTCAGATCACCTCGTTCCTGTACACGATGAGAGTAATATAGTCTGCAGGGTTAGTATTTAATGGAATACATACTTTAGTGGGTACTTCAAGAATGACAGGGGGTAAGGAAGTGTGGTTTGTATCTAGAAGACTGTGATTAACGAGACGTGTAATATGTGGATGGAAGTGGAAGAGAGGGAGGGATCTTGCTGGGGGTGGAAGTTTCGCTCCCAGGAATTTTCGTTCCTGGTGTATTTCACTTACACTACTACATTAGTTTTTCAGAACGCCCCAGCCAGCAATCCCTTAACGACAAACGTAATGAAGCCATAGAACTCTTAAATTCTGATCTAAATACTATCTCCCTTTGGGCCAGAGAAAACCTTGTTACCTTTAATGCTTCCAAAACCCAATTTCTCCATCTATCTACCCGTCAGGATCTCCCAGCGGACTCTCCCTTATTCTTCAACAATACAAAAATCAACCCTTCATCTTCTCTCAATATTCTTGGTGTCTCTTTTTCTTCTGCTCTCATTTGGAAGGACCATATTACCAGTCTTGCTAAGGCAGGCTCCCAGAAGCTGGGTGTGCTCAACCGCCTTAGTGTTTTTTTTCCCCAGCACAGCTTCTTGCTCTGTACAGGGGCATAGTGCGTCCTTGTATTGAGTATTGTTCACATGTGTGGGGTGGTTCCTCTCACACCGCTCTCCTAGACAAAGTTGAAAGGAAGGCCTTTCGTATCATTAACTCCCGTCCACTCACCAACTCTCTGCAATCTTTCTCTCTCCACCGCAATGTTGCATCTCTCTCGCTATTCTATCGCTACTATAATAATCAGTGTGCCTCAGAGCTTTCCCAGTGTATACCACCTCCTTTACGTAGGGCACATGGTACCCGTCTTGCAACTCAATCCCACCCCTACTATGTGCAACTCTCCAACCCAAGAGTGAAATGTTACTCTCAAACTTTCATCTACTCAACAGCTGAGCTCTGGAACTCTCTCCCAGAATCAGTCTTTCCCTCTTCCTATGACTTAAATTGCTTCAAACTCCGTGAATCCAGGCATTTTGGCCCGATCGTCCCTTGATTTTGGCCCTGTCACTCTTTCAACTATGGGGAAGGCACTCGCTATAGGTACTTCTGCCTTTTGCCTCCCTCAATCACATAGAAAAAAAAATAAAAACAAATAAATACCCACTTTTTCGGTAAGGGATGTGTTAGTGTGCGTACCATCCGATATGTCTAATTTGAATGCCTTTTTTTATGAAATTATTCCATGACTAGTTGTTATTTGCTTCCTGCTGGCAATATATACGATGATGACAAAAAATCATAAGGGGTGAGGGGGGTTCAACCCATTATTGTATCCCACGGCCAGCTACTATTTGCCCAACGGCTGGCCGTGGAATACAATAATGGGTTGATCTCAGCCCCCATGGCTAATTGTCATCATAATATAGGCCTAGCCCTATATTGCCAGCAGGAAGCAAGTAACAGCTGGCCGTGGAATAATTTAATAAAAAAAGGAAGTAAAATTAGACCAATAATATGTCAAACCTTTGTGTGACATCAGAAAACCAACAGATGTGAGTACTGTAATTGTATTAGCCAGCAATAGGTTCAGTTGTGAAAATAAGGTTTTGGCCCAGTATTGGCAACATAGATAAGAATTACAAAAAGTCATGGGAGGATGAGGTGAACAAAGGGTAAGGATGTAATGTTCAGGCGTATCACCCGCTTTGTTTGTGACGCCTGCCGCTTAGCAGAACGCCACGTGGGCTCAGCCGCTCGCTAGGCCACTCGCTAACACTCACCAGGGCAATGAATTTGGCTACAGTCTATCTACAATGTTGTACTTTCTTTCTTGTGAATCGTCATGTCACAGGCAGTACAGAAGTGGTCTTTATTTTCGCCTGTGACAATGCATTATATTTTATATCATCAGTTATAAGTTTAATGTATAAGACTGAATGATACAGCTAGAGAGTGTGAGTGAGTAAGTGCAGGAGGCAGAGGGTAGTGTGCGTAGTGTTACACGTTGTCTCGGTGACGTCATGCCACGGCCGGGCCCTCTGAGTGGCTGGCCGCCTTACCACCCTCCTGCCGCGTCAGGAAGTGGTTCCCCCGCACTCCCTGCTGCCTTTGTGTCTTCCTTGCTCAGAGCTTGCCTGACCAGCATACCCTTCACACCTCCCTTGCTACCTGTCCCCGACTTCTACCTATAGAACACTTTCTCTCTCTCTCAACTTTTTACCTCTCATTCTTCCATTCTATATAACATCATAACTCCCCTTTGGTTCTGCACGATTTCATATATCGGCCATCGTATTATATGCTGAAGTTCTCAGATATTCCATGTTTAGATAGACATTTTGGAGGGGTTAACATTTTGTCTGTAGAGGTTCGACACACTCGCGGTGTCTCCCTACCTTTTGCTTGGTTGTCTGCTGGGCTATTTAATGCTAGACTGGGGTGAGGCTATTGTTGTTGTGATTTCCGATGTGTACCAGGTTTTGTTGAACCTGTACAATCGCAACGGATACGTGGGAAGCCTAGGTTGTCTTTCTGACTGTGTACCTTGTGAGTTTAGCACTGTGTTGCGAGTGACGGCTTTTGCCTCTGCCACCCAACACTGTGCTAACTCGTTTCGCTTTGACTTTGAGAGGGTCGCCAGGAGAGAACCAGATACTAGCGATCTGGATCTCTCAAGAGAGCACCCCGTCATTTAAAGTAATTTGGCCGTACAGTCTTAAGGACCTCGCTAGGCTACGAGCCGCTTGCTCAGCCATTGTTTCCTAGCCTACTACATCCCAGCTAGATTTATTCGCCTAGCAGACACCCGATTAGGATTATAAACTCTTATGTTATGTATGCAGCATTTTTATTCACGTTGATTGTAAGCCTTGGTTGTTGTTGAGTTGCACAACCCGAACAGGCTTTTGTGTTGCCTGAGGAAGTACTTCTTTTGTTGTTGGAGATAATACTATTGCGCATTTATCGTTATTTCCGTGCCAGTTAACACTGTATGTCCCTACACTTGTCATATCTTCTTCCTGCTTTATATAACAGTTCAAAATCCGATTCGATCATCTTAAACAGCATCAGACTTTCTTCAGAAGATTCCCGTTCGATGCTTTAGGACTTTCATTCACTTTCTTTAATATAGGAGTGACAGATTATTATTGTTTAGAGTAACTTTAATTATACCTTCTTCTTGTTTGCATTAAATCATTCCAGTGATTTAATTAAGCTCTCTATCTTTTTCCTTGTATACTTTATTAACGTAATTGTATGTTGTTGTGATCAGGCTGTATCAGAGATCAGCAGCCTGTAGTAGTAGTGCATTTAAACCGAGTTATAGGATACCCCGCTATCGCAGATTTAACTCTGGAGGGTATAGGTGTTTTTGTGCGCCGGCATTATAAGTTCGAGGGTTGGATCTAGTGTTACCGTTGTGGCTGTGTGCCTTTCTAGTCCAATGATTAAGAGCCCTTGTTTTATACGAGTCCCGGTCGTAACAAATGGCGACCTTGCTTAGGATTTTGTGAACTTAGAGAAATATTGCATAAGCGTTGTGGTAATTTGTTTTTGTTTAAAGGAATATAGTGGACACGTGGATTTTTTTTTGGCAAGTAGTATAACACTTAAGAGTCTTCAAGCATTTTGGAGTGAATAGTGCTACATTAGAGTTTAGGTACTTCTCTTTTTTTTTTTATTAACGTTGAGAATTTTCGATGGACGATATGTCGGACGACGGATCAGTGTACAGTGAGGAGACAGTACGGGAAGCAGGCTCTGAAGTGCAGAAGCGGGGTTTGTTAGAAGGCATTAGAGTCATAACTAGTGAGGAGGATGCAAAGAAGTTTCTGGAGATGCCTATTACAGTTGACCGGGTGTCGGGGATTGATCGGTATGGTCTCCAGTGTTTGGCCACGGTCATGGGACATATGGGCACTAGCAGCATGTCGAGAGGTGACCTGGTGGCCTGGGTGCTCGGCGGGGTGCGTGGGGCTTCGGGTGGAGCGGGAGCTGGGGCACTTTCGGCCCAGCCCCCATTCCACTCGACTCCTACCATGGCGCCCCCTCGGGCTCCGGAGCCGGGTACGTTCCCGCAGGCCGATAGTCACTGGCAGCGTGGTTTGCACTTGGGTGAGTCTCCAATTGTTGCGTCTCCTCCTCCTCAAGGGTTGACTACGGATATGATCTTCCAGCTTGAGATGGCAAAAATGCAGGCTGAGCAACGTAGGCATGAGGCTGAGCTTGAGCAACGAAGGGCCATACGTGAGGCTGAGCTTCGGGTTGAGGCTACGAAGTACTTTGCAGACATAGATCTTGAGAAGTCTCGGGTGGAGTCAACAGGGCAGCGTCTCGGTTCTGGGAATCGAGGTCTAGATCAGTCTTTATCGCACCTTCTTAAGTTAGTCCCTGTATTTGACGAGTCGGGTGTCACCGAATTTTTCATGCGTTTTGAGAAGAAGTGCCGGGAGCACCAATGGCCCGAGGTTAAGTGGGAAGCCCTTGTTTCCTCTAGGTTGGTTGACTCAAGGCATATGATGCGTTGCCTTTTGAGTCGTGCATCGATTATGAGGTATTGAAGGAGGCTGTCCTGCGGGCATATGAGTTACAACCAGAGACGTACAGATTGAAGTTCCGGGGTGTAACGAAGGGTCGTGAGTGCACCTTTCTTGAGCATGCCCGGGATCTGTCCGATGCATTTAGAAACTGGCTGCGGTCTGAGAAGGCATCGACGTTTGAGGAGTTGAAACAGCTGATGCTTCTAGAACAATTTTTCAAGTGTACGGGCGGCGATCTGATGTTGAATCTTAAAGAGAAGAACCCGAAAACTCTTCAGGAGGCAGCTGAGATGGCTGACCTTCGGTTATCTTTGATTCGTGGGTGCGGTTTTGCACAGAGAATTGATGCAGGCAATAAGGAGCGTAACCCTCCCCCTCCCCGAAACACTGATACACATAATTACACTAAGAACAAGAGCAACGACACCAAAACTGACCATAAACCTAGTACCGTCCCGTTTAAGAAGGGTCCGGGCCCTTCCCCACCTCAAGGGAAGCCCAAGGGGGAGTTAGAGTGTTTTCATTGTCATGAGAAGGGGCATTTTGCAAGAGCCTGTCCAAGCAAGCTACCTAATGCAGTTGTGTCTTTGGCTCGCAACATTGGGGTGTCCCCGAAGTCGTCTGAGTTTGCCCGGGGTATAACGTCAGAGGCTGGGACACAGCCAGTGGAGAAGAATCCGGAAGGCTCGAACCCTGTCCGCGATGTCTTATGCGACCATTGAGGGCGTGGCTGCGTGAAGTGGGCTGGTAAAAAGCATGGAGTTGAGCTGTTGCGAGACACGGGTGCCTCTCAGACTTTGATGAAGAACTTTACAGGTAGACCAATAAACGTGGCACGGGTGGTTGTGCTGCAAGGTATCAATGCTATCAGGTCATACCCGTTGGTCAGGATGGAACTGGAGGTAGATGGTGTGACACGAGAGTTGGATGTGGGAATTGTGGAGAACTTGCCTGTTGGGGGCGCCGACCTCCTTCTCGGCAATGACTTTGCGGTGCCTACTTCTGAGGTTTCACCCTTAGTCGTTGCCGAGAAGCCGGCCGACGTGAGTAGGGAGGAACAGGAGTGGGTAGAGAAGTGTCAAGTACTACCTATATTGTGCGTTGTTACAAGATCTCTTGCATCCAAAGTGTCACAGCCTATTCCTCAGTCTTCAGACCAGCGGAGGAACGGTCGGAAGGAGCAAGCTAAAGTTGTGAGTTTTGTGAGTTTTGCTCCCGCGGCTTCCTTAGTGGCTTAGTACTTGACTCAGAGGTGAGTTCCGGAGTGGCCCCAGAACCTGTCACCCATAGTGACATGGTTGGGCGTGATGGCACTCCGCGACTTAGTAGTTCCCAGTTGGAGGAGAGTTGTGGGAACGGGGCTATCAAACACGAGGACGGGGAAACATGTCATGTGAACCTGTTGGAGGAGTTTGTGAGGCAACCACCTGAGCAGCCTACTGTCCCTGCGTTGGTCTGCAGCGGCCAAGGTGGAGAAGGAGAGGGGGGCAGTAGGGCACAGGTGGAGGAGAGTTGGGATTGTCATGTCTCGGCGGAGCAGTGGGCGGGGGACACGAGCCTGATGGCTGTGGAAGCACTAGAGCACCTGCCTGAGCAGCAGTGTGCAGCGCTCCAGCACCAGCTCGGTTCATACCCCACTGGTCGTGCCGAGCACCCGAGCCTCACAACTCAGGCGGTGCAAGATGTTCCGCGGGCAGGTCACGTGAATGTTGGGAGACCGTTAGCCTCGTTGTTTCGGTGGTTCAAGGTGGGCGACGAGGCTTGTACATGGTTGTCAGGTCAGGGTCGACCCATGGCTGCCAAGGGTGGTGGTCAGAAGGAGGACATTGAGCAGATTGGTGAGGTTGGCTGTGGAGTGGATGTGCCCGGTCGTCGCATAGCCTCCCAATGCTGCTCTAGTCGAATGCAACAGCCCTACCATAGACCGACTGTATCTGGCCATGTCGCTAAAAGCGGTGATGCTGCGCAGGCAGATGTAGTCTTAAGGAATGCGGGGGTGCGCATGTATGGTATCGGCGGGGAAGGCTTAGCAATAATGAACTATGGGAATGACTACACAGGTGGTACTGATTGTCTCTCTCATGACCTGGCTGTTCTAGGGACGAAGGTGGAGAAGGAGGGAGACTACAGGTTAGAAGCTGCGGTCTCGGCTGGGTTGTGGGAGGGCACTAGGCATGTTGTTCTGCGAGATAAGTTATTTACTAGGCTGTTGCAGTGCATCCGCATGTTTGTTGCTTCTCCAGGCCTGATGTATGGGGTAGAATCCGACATGGAGGCTGGAGACAGTGCAAGGCTCAGTTTAATTCCCTACCGTATAAATCCTGCTCAACAGCCTGTCGTGAAAACAGAGCTAGACGACGTGTGGAAAAAGGGTCTGAGGGATAAAGGATATCGTGAGTGGTCGTTGCCAGTGAGTTTGCAACCGGAGTTGAGTGGCAAGATCCGTGTGTATGGTGATTGCAAGAGTGTGGAAGCATTATCCCTGACAGACACCTATCCATTGCCCAAGGGTCTGAGGGATAAGGGATATCGTGAGTGGTCGTTGCCAGTGAGTTTGCAACCTGAGTTGAGTGGCAAGATCCGTGTGTATGGTGATTGTAAGAGTGTGGAAGCATTATCCCTGACAGACGCCTATCCCTTACCTAGAGTTGATAATACCATAGACCGCATCGGGGCTGCATCACTAATCACGAAGGTAGAACTAGTGAAAGGTTATTGGCAGGCCCCGTTGCCGGAAAGAGCTAAGAGAAGTGCCAGTCTTGTGATGAACTGGGCAGTTTATCAGTGTCAGGTGTTGTTGTGCTGTCGGAACACAAGTTGGATGTGTGGCATGCTAAGGGCACTGATAATGTTTTGGCTGATTGTTTGTCACAGGAGGGTTTGTTTGCAGGAGAACCCTCGCCGTTCAGTCAGTGTGTGTTGAGTGTGGAGTAAAATTGGCTTGCCCCTGTAAGTGCAGCCACCATAAACATATTAAAAATGAAAATTCTATAAAAACTCTTTCTTTAATAGTTAAATTTGTTTAAGTATGTTATAGCTGAAGTTCTGAGTCGAACCTGTACTTCTCTCAGAAGGCTGGGCTAGTAGAAGCTCGCTCTAGAAGCATAGCAGTATGAATTAAGCTATTGTGTTGGGAGGGGTTGTAATTTGTTTTGTTTTGATGAGAACTGAGCTTTGCCTTCTTTGTTGCGAAGTGGCTCGGGGTGGCGAGTCTTATCGGGTTTCTGCTTGTCAGATATGGAGCTCATGGTTGAGCGTCTAATATCTTGGGTGGGGTGTGACGCATGCCGCTTAGCAGAACGCCACGTGGGCTCAGCCGCTCGCTAGGCCACTCGCTAATACTCGCCAGGGCAATGAATTTGGCTACAGTCTATCTACAATGTTGTACTTTCTTTCTTGTGAATCGTCATGTCACAGGCAGTACAGAAGTGGTCTTTATTTTCGCCTGTGACAATGCATTATATTTTATATCATCAGTTATAAGTTTAATGTATAAAACTGAATGATACAGCTAGAGAGTGTGAGTGAGTAAGTGCAGGAGGCAGAGGGTAGTGTGCGTAGTGTTACACGTTGTCTCGGTGACGTTATGCCACGGCCGGGCCCTCTGAGTGGCTGGCCGCCTTACCACCCTCCTGCCGCGTCAGGAAGTGGTTCCCCTGCACTCCCTGCTGCCTTTGTGTCTTCCTTGCTCAGAGCTTGCCTGACCAGCATACCCTTCACACCTCCCTTGCAACCTGTCCCCGACTTCTACCTATAGAACACTTTCTCTCTCTCTCAACTCCTTACCTCTCATTCTTCCATTCTATTTAACATCATAACTCCCTTTTGGTTCTGCACGATTTCATATATCGGCCATCGTATTATGTGCTGAAGCTCTCAGATATTCCATGTTTAGTTAGACATTTTGGAGGGGTTAACATTTTGTCTGTAGAGATTCGACACACTCGCGGTGTCTCCCTACCTTTTGCTTGGTTGTCTGCTGGGCTATTTAATGCTAGACTGGGGTGAGGCTATTGTTGTTGTGATTTCCGATGTGTACCAGGTTTTGTTGAACCTGTACAATCGCAACGGATATGTGGGAAGCCTAGGTTGTCTTTCTGACTGTGTACCTTGTGAGTTTAGCACTGTGTTGCGAGTGAGGACTTTTGCCTCTGCCACCCAACACTGTGCTAATTCGTTTCGCTTTGACTTTGAGAGGGTCGCCAGGAGAGAACCAGATACTAGCGATCTGGATCTCTCAAGAGAGTACCCCGTCATTTAACGTAATTTGGCCGTACAGTCTTAAGGACCTTGCTAGGCTACGAGCCGCTTGCTCAGCCATTGTTTCCTAGCCTACTACATCCCAGCTAGACTTTATTCGCCTAGCAGACACCCGATTAGGATTATAAAC
The DNA here is from genome assembly GCA_032716605.1 of Paralithodes platypus. NCBI lineage: Eukaryota > Metazoa > Arthropoda > Malacostraca > Decapoda > Lithodidae > Paralithodes > Paralithodes platypus. The sequence goes on along the minus strand of CM064496.1, from coordinate 18,352,624 downwards.
TCTTATGTTATGTATGCAGCATTTTTATTCACGTTGATTGTAAGCCTTGGTTGTTGTTGAGTTGCACAACCCGAGCAGGTTTTTGTGTTGCCTGAGGAAGTACTTCTTTTGTTGTTGGAGATAATACTATTGCGCATTTATCGTTATTCCCGTGCCAGTTAACACTGTATGTCCCTACACTTGTCATATCTTCTTCCTGCTTTATATAACAGTTCAAAATCCGATTCGATCATCTTAAACAGCATCAGACTTTCTTCAGAAGATTCCCGTTCGATGCTTTAGGACTTTCATTCACTTTCTTTAATATAGGAGTGACAGATTATTATTGTTTAGAGTAACTTTAATTATACCTTCTTCTTGTTTGCATTAAATCATTCCAGTGATTTAATTAAGCTCTCTATCTTTTTCCTTGTATACTTTATTAACGTAATTGTATGTTGTTGTGATCAGGCTGTATCAGAGATCAGCAGCCTGTAGTAGTAGTGCATTTAAACCGAGTTATAGGATACCCCGCTATCGCAGATTTAACTCTGGATGGTATAGGTGTTTTTGTGCGCCGGCATTATAAGTTCGAGGGTTGGATCTAGTGTTACCGTTGTGGCTGTGTGCCTTTCTAGTCCAATGATTAAGAGCCCTTGTTTTATATGAGTCCCGGTCGTAACATGTTTATGTTACCGGTACTAGTACGCTTGTGATCACAGTCACATTTATTTTGACTGCCGTGGAATACAATTACAGTAAACCCTCGCCATCTCGGACCTCTAGAGGTCGGAAACCTGTACTAGCCGGACTGGCCTATCGGACATGTACTTCCGTATTTCGGACATTTCCGTCATCGTTCCGACAGTGTCCGATGTTGTCGGATGACGCCCTCACGTCACCGGGCAATAAGGGTGAATATCCGACAAAACAGAAGGGACGTCCGACGCCATCTACATCCGGGGCAAATTTTTGTTGCGTGAACTATTAGTTATATGGGATTAATTAGGTTATGTCCGAACCATCAAGCATATACCCCTATAATGTTCGTAAACACCATATAAAAGTCATAATAAATTGTTATAATTAATAAATTATATACAGTAAACCCCGCTAACTATAAGGGTGGTATTTGTCATTAATATGATAAATTTCACATGAAAAAAAAAAAAAAAATAAAAAAAAAAAAAATATCCCCGCCCTGTAGGCCTAATCCCTCCCCTCCCTGTCCCAAGCCTCAACTCCGACCCCTGTGATGATGTTGATAAGCCTATCTTATTTATTATTTATCTATGTGCTGGAAGGATATTATATTTTTCAATTCCATCACATTAGAAATTATTCAAAGATTACAAAAAGTCCAAATAAGACATAGTTATGTTAATGTATAAGGGAGTTAGGTAGATGAATTAGAGAAATAGATAGATAGAAAGAGTGTGTATATCGAGGACAAAAAAAAAAAAAATCTATCAAACGTAAATCATCCATCTCTGCTCGCACGGAGGGGAGGGTTGAAATATTTTGTTGACTATCTTATTTATTATTTATCTATGTGCTGGAAGGAAATTATAGTTTTCAATTCCATCGCATTAGAAATTATTCAAAGATTACAAAAAGTCCAAATAAGACATTAGTTATGTTAATGTATAAGGGAGTTAGGTAGATATGCATTAGAGAGATAGATAGATAGAAAGAGAGTGTATATCGAGGGAACAAAAAAAACAAAAAATCTATCAAACGTAAAACGTCTCTGCTCGCACGGATGGGAGGGTTGAAATATTTTGTTGACTATCTTATTTATTATTTATCATGTGCTGGAAGGATATTATATTTTTCAATTCCATCGCATTAGACATTATTCAAAGATTACAAAAAATCCAAATAAGACATAGTTATGTTAATGTATAAGGGAGTTAGGTAGATATGCATTAGAGAGATAGATAGATAGAAAGAGAGTTGCAGAGGGGGAGTGAGCGATTTTATGTGGAAAAAAACTAAAAATACCCTGGCAAAAAACTTCCGAACCATCGGTAAATCTCGGTAAAAAATTCGTAAAGTCGAGCCAAAGTGTTTGTTGTGCGGGCAAGGGGTAGTACTATGCAACCTTCATTAAAGTGAAAATTCGTTGCAAGAGTGTTTGTTGTGCAGGGGTTTACTGTACTGTGTTTTGTATTACAGATTATAGGGTTCGAATAGGGTTGTCTTCGTTTTCTAGGTTGACGCAGACGTCTCTCTTGAGGTCGGATTTTTTCCGTAGTCTCCGATTTCATTGTTGTCTCGGACGGACATTGGTTAGGTCGGATTTTATCCTCTGTTAGGTCGGACACAAGCCGGACTCTGGACATCTCGGATTTTCGGTCATCTCGGACTGGGTCTCCCCCCAATTAGTCCGAGATAGCGAGGGTTTACTGTATAGGTTTAGGGGGGTCTTTTCATTGACCCTAATAAATTATTTATAATACCCGGTAAGGCGGCGAGCCTTTTCCAAGTTAGGCTATCAGGGCAAATAAAAAAAATAAAATTCAAACACGACTTACATAAACAAGACGACTGTATGCCCAGATACTATATCCTTCCCCTATTTTTTCCCTCATCCAAAACCCAGCATTCCCAAACTATCCCGTAAATTGTTGGGGTATCAGAATTGCAATTAGCAATGAAAATGGCAATAATAACCGCTTTCCTCACTTTATAACAATTAATAAACCATAATAAACATTTAAAATTAAAATAAAACAAATAAAATACCTAAAAAAACAGTTGTTGTTTTAAAGAATTACCAGATTTTTCCCTTTTTATCCTCTTAAACTCTCCATTTTCCCTAATCTTCATAGCCCTTCCCACTAGGGGCCCAGGGGAGGAGAGGGGGGGGGGGGGAGGATTAGCCTAGAGATTGTTGAATAATGGGTAAATACTTACACTAAACCCCCGCTAACTCCGAATCTTTTTAGTTGGAAACCCGCATTTCTCGGAATGGCATCGGCCTCTCGGAAATATCCATGTATGTCTCGAAAATTTCCGAGTTGGACGGGATTTGTGTCCGGTTTACAATGTTCTCTCACTCAGTTTTAAGTGATTTTAGGATGAATTGAAGCCTGTGCCTTTTAATTATTGTGTTAATATTAATTACTATGTACTGTACTGTCCCTGAAAACATAATAAGGTTCGTATTTGTCATTAATATGATGAATTTCACATGTAAAAAAAAAAAAAAAAAAATTATCTCAATTTTCTCTAGTGACACGGACTTTCCTCTTCTAATTCGGAATTTTCCCTCTCTTAAGTCGGACGTAAGTCGGACTTCGGACATCTCGGAAAATCGGGCTTCTCGGAAGTGGTCTCCCCCCAATTAGTCCGAGTTAGCGAGGGTTTACTGTATTTTCTTGCTGTAAAACAAATCTGTATAGCTTATCCAATGAACAAATCAAAAATAAAAATATATACCAGTATATAAAAGTCAATGCTAAAACTCTTGGCTGTCACACGGTAAAAATAAAGGGAAGGATGTAGGGTATGCGGGTGTACGGTCCGACGGTCATCATGTTTACATAGGTCGAACGCTCGCCGTTAAGCTCCCGTCTATTTTTTCTGTTATTTGCCCCCTGCTGGCAATATATATGATGATGACAAGATGCGATTTTATTATAGGGGTGCACATTTGACAGGTACCACCAAGGATATAATACAGAATTTTGTTCAGTTTCCACGCATCCAACACCAAGCTACACCATTTCTGGTGTACGAAACACTAACAAATACAATGAGGACACTTTGACATCAATAATGATAGACAAAATATAAAGATAACTCGGTGGAACAGTTGCGGTCGCGGGTGTAACGTCGATGGTTTGTTTACATTGTGCTCGAGGTTAGTAGGCTACTTCGCACATCTAACTAATTTCCCATATTGGCGTTTCAATTAAAATTTAGGCCGCGGAATACAGTACCGGTATTGGTTAAGAGGGGGATTTACCCCCCTCACCCCCCCTAGACTTATTGTCATCATCATATATATTGCCAGCAGGGGGGCTAAAAAAACAACAGGAAACGTAGCTAATGTTGTCGGGAATAGGGTAATGATCCCGACAGTTTTAGGTCCAATAGGACATTTGAATTTGGCGGTATCGTATCGCATGTACGATTTCGGCTGGTTCTTTGTGTATTGTAGTTTATTCTTAAGTATAGGTTAAATATTAACTGTAATGTATAAATATCTACATCAGCTCTAGATGTATCATGAAACCAAGTTATGGGTTATAATTATTATGAGCCGGCAGCCATATGTATTTTCGCGAAGCGATCGGACGCCGGCCCTTTAGTCTCTCAATCAACACCATACAGCCAACATCTCCCCCCCCCCCCCCCCCCCCCTCTGGCTCTGACTCAACCCACAGTTCACCATGTGCTACAAATATTAATCTATAACAACAGTCCTACATCACCAGTCCTCTAAGCTAAGTTCATTGTATCGATATTGTATTATGTGAACATTCCTACATGTCATGCAATTGAATTAGCCGTGTGTGGGGGACTGGATTACACCCATCGACTACGTCGTTGGTAAATATATTATAACTATTTGTTGGGTTATTTCATGTACCAGTGATACGCAATTTAACCTCTTTATCTAAATTCCCGAGAAATAATGGTCCTTCGTGCCCTAAGGCTTCCTTACCGGAGTACCGTTTTGTTTACTTCCTCGACGCTTGTGGGCTTACAAATGGCTGCCACCTCGCGCGTTGTTGGGCCGACTGCCGTTTCCCTATTGTAGACCCGGCTTATTCCCTCTGTTTTTTTCCAGTTAGGCGCCGTCCCTATCTTTTTTTGGGCTAGTTACCAGGTTTGTTTGGGCGTGTGATCCATGGCGTTTTTTGGTGGGATGGCTGGGCTGGATATTGGGGTAGGGGTAATTTCGTCGGACACCATTTCGCGCTCATAGGCTAGGGTAGGCTTGGCTAGCCAGGCTAGGCCTACAGGTGTCTGTGGTAGCTGTTCATTTCGCTTGGATGGTGGGCCTGTGATGTTCGTTGTGTTTTGTCATTATCAGACTCTTTTCTTAATTTTGCCGGTGGGGAGGGTTCTCATGTGACTCATTTAATTAAATTTGATAGCCAAGTTGCCTAATTACGGTCATGGGGTTCGGTCTCTGTTGATTCCTAAGCGATTGACAGCCAACAGACCTCATGATTGTGGGATGGGCAGCTGGGCTAGGCCTAATACTAGCCTAGTCAGTTCTTTTAATTTACCCTTCTTTCTCTAGCCCTAGTTTGTTTCTGCTATTTGTCAATTTTATTCAATTAATTCTTCCTACTGCAGCTAGTAGCCTAATGACCGTTTCCAAATTGGGAGTGGCAATGCTATTGCCACATTTATTAATTTAAATTAATTTGTGTAATAGTTTGCTTTATAGTTTAGAGAGTTAATAGCCTAATAGACTTAACGATGACAGATTTAAAGAAACTTAAGATTCTTAAGGGAGGGATGAAGGGAAGTTTAAATAGGTGTTTAAGAGATCTTGATGAATTTTTATTAAGTGCTACAGCTGATCAGATTAAGGGTAAATTCGCTACTGTTACTAAATCGCTAGCCACATACGATAATTACGCTCAGCAGGTATATGGTTTATTGACAATTACTGACGATGTGGAAGAATAAATGTCGGCAGATCTTGAGTACTTTGAGGACGTTAATACAGCCTTAGCCAGACTATCTTCCACCCAAGAATCAACCCCTGTTAAGGATACCGGTACACCAAGGGCGACTGGTTTTAACCTGCCGAAGCTTACTTTGCCTACCTTTTCCGGGGATTCGGCTACCTGGACTGGATTTTGGGATATCTTTGAGTGTTCCGTCCATCATAATAAAACATTCACCTCCATCCAAAGGTTCACATATCTCCGTGGTCAATTGAAAGGGGAGGCATTGAAGTTGATCGGTGGGTACAAGCTAGAAGCTACAAGCTACGAGTCTGCAGTGGAGTTGCTGAAGAGAATTTACGGGAGAGTGGAAGTCATCAAGACCGCGTTAATTACCAAATTCTTCACACTAGATCCTCCATCCTATGATGTGGCGGACCTAAAGGAGTACTATGCCTCCTTTGAGAGCCTCCTCCGATCTATGGAGACAATGGCCATCACCAAGGAGGAGATATTTAGTGTAAGTATCTTGAACAAGATACCCTCTCCCCTAAAGGAAATCGTAAGACGACAACTAAGTGACTCTCCACTAAACTTGGAAGCGTTGGTGCAGGTGTACCAGACTGAAGTCTTCAATATGGAGAGTACTGGACACTACCGACAAGTGGAGATGTCGCCATCTACTGCAGCTTTCCCGGTACAGACTTCTCCTCAACAGAAAAGGCCAATATCATTAGGTTGCAAGTTGTGCAGTGTCCACGGTCATCTGTGGTACCAGTGTCCTAAGTATAAAAAGGCTACACAGAAGATTGGCAAGGCTAAATCGCTTAAGTTATGTACCAGCTGTCTGGCAAGAGACCACTTCAACAGTAATTGCACCAATTCCTACATCAAACCTTATTAGTATTGCAAGGGGAAACATTGGTTTTCCCTTTGCACCTAGTCTGATCAGCACGACGGCAAAGACAAGGGGAGAACCCCTAAAGAGTCACATGAGAAAGGTAAGAGCGAGGGTGATAAAGTATCTGCCATGTCCATTGCTTCTCGAGAATGTCAATTGCTTCCTACTATGATGCTGCCAGTAGTGGGGAGTAATAATAATACTATAATGATGCGCACCTTACTTGACCAGTGCTCACAGAGGTCATTCGTTCTGCGGTCATCATTACCCCAGCTCAAGTGTACCAGCAAGGGTCAAGAGAATTTGTGTCTCCATGGTTTCACTGGTGAAATAGATTCCAGTGACTATGATATCGTGGAGATTTCCTATGTTTGTAGAAGAAAGGTATGTCCCATCAAGGCTGTTGTGGTCGACACACTACCCAGTTTCTATATTGCATCAGAGATTCAACCACATTTGAAATATCTCAGAAGCAAGGGTTATAAACTGGCTGATGATCAACTCTCTGCTAACAATGGTATTATGCTACTGGTCGGAGCTGATTATTACTACGACCTGGTTCACCCTGGATATCGGCGGGTAGATAAGCTTATAATGCTCCCCACGATCCAAGGGTATGCCATTTCTGGATCCTATGCCACTTCCTCTCAAGACACACAGGTGGAGGTGGTTACAGTCCTCAAGGTAGCAGTAAGCCCCATAGATAAATATATTAGGCCAGATGTGCCTGATAATACATGTACTGATATAGATAAGCTATGGGACTTGGACAATATTGGAATTGACCCACATGAACTTGATCGGGAGTCCAAGCTAGCGTTAAGCTCGTATGAAGAGACTGTAACGTATGACTCTGGCAGGGGTCAGTATGTGGTAAGGCTCCCTTGGAATGAAAAGAGTAAATTACCTACTAATTTCCATCTAGCACTTGGTAGGTTACGTGGCCTTCAGAAGCAGTTTGTCAAGGATCCAAATTATTGCGAGACTTATGCGGCAGTTTTAACCGAGCAGGTTCAACGTGGATTTGTGGAGAGAGTAGATCTCAGTGAGTATGGAGATAACATCCATTACCTTGCTCACCATGGGATTAAAAAGGACAGTTCCACCACTCCTGTTCGTATTGTGTATGACTGCTCTGCTAAATCCAGTGATCGCTCCTATAGCCTGAATGATTGTTTGTACACGGGTCCGTCCCTGGTCTCTGATCTCGCGCAAATTATGTTGCGCTTCAGATGTCATAAGTTTGCATGGGTCGCCGATATTGAGAAGGCCTTCCTGTGCTTCAACTCCATCGTGAAGACAGGGACTCGGCAAGATTTTTATGGCCACGGGACCCAATGGATCTAGATTCAGAGTATCTGGTCTACAGGTTCAGAGTCGTCTTATTCGGGGCGACCTGTTCCCAGTTCTTTCTCAACGCTACTATCTTGCGATATCTTGAGGAGGCTGGACTAGATCCTGACTTCAAGAATGAGATCAAGAAGGGGATCTATGTGGACAATCTTCAAGGCACTGGAGACAATGAAGATTTATTGCTCAAGAGATGCTGGGAGATCCGCGATATATTTGCCAAGGCTCATTTATACTTAAGAGAATGGGCCACTAATTGTGGTCTTTTGAAAGGTTAATTTGCTTCTGCGGTGTAGCTACTGTGAATAGTGAGGTGAAGTTTTAGGCCACAAATGGGACACTACCACAGATTGTATATCCTTTTGTCACACCCCATGCGGCAGTGAGCTTATGACCAAGCGAAACTGCTTAAGCTTGTCAGCGAGGTTGTTTGATCCCCTAGGTTTTTTGCTGCCTGTAACTATCCGTGCTCGTATGTTTTTACAGCAACTGTGGCGGCTAAAACTAGATTGGGACACGCCCCTCCCGACTGAGTTACAAGATACTTGGCGGTTGATTCGGTCGGACCTTTCCACATGTTGCAGGGTCCAACTTAATCGTCAGGTTATTAGTGGTCAACAGGTGGATCTACATGCCTTTTCTGATGCTAGTAATAGTGCGTACGGTACTGCCATATACATATGCAATGGTAGTGAAGCGACACTGGCTATAGCGAAGGCCAAAGTAGCCCCTATAAAGAAAATTTTGGTTCCTAAATTAGAACTTACTGCTTTGCTTCTGTCTGCTCGTCTAATAAAGTTTACACTGGATGCTTATGCAGACATACTACAGATTAATATCGTCTATGTCTGGAGCGACAGTCAAATAGCGCTTTCATGGGTACACAGCCAGAAAGTGTTACCTGTTTATGTTTCTAATCGCACTGATGAGATACATAACTTAGTTCCTACAGCTAAATTTCGCTATGTGAGCACCAGGGATAACCCCAGTGACATCGTTTTCCGGGGGATCTCGGCGCAACAGTTTATGTCGTCCTCTATTTGGTGGCATGGACCTCCATGGCTTACATCTCCAACTGAATGGCCTCAGGATTTCAGGGAATGCATATCTGATCCTTCAAGTCGGCCCCAAGATGATGTGTTAAGTAGTTCGAATGTGAGTACTACACATCAGGATAACAAGTTGGTAGAGTGGGAACGTTACGGCAGCTATGATCAAGTAATACGGGTATTTGCATGGATATACCGTTTCATTAACAGCATGAGAAGTCGGGCTCACGGGTCTTTCCTTAGTGAAGATTCGAAGCATATCAGACTCCATGAATTGAGATCAGCAGAAGCAAAACTAATGTTTAGTACAAAGGGAATCTTATCCTACTGAACATCAAATCCTGAGCAAGGAGTCAAAGGCCAAACCATCTAACTTAATGAGGCAGCTAGGATTATATATGGAAGGAGGCATAATTAAGTGTAGAGGCAGGATACAAAAGGCGGACATTATTGATTCTGCGAAATATCCTGTCCTCCTTAGCTCCTCTCATTTGATTACCAAACTGTTGATTCGCCAATGCCATAGGACCTGCCTACATTTTGGCGTAAATTATGTTCTGGCGTATATGCGACAACGTTAGTGGATCCCTAAGATGCGACAAGCAATTAAAGGGATCCACAATAGCTGTACTATCTGTAAAAGATTACAGGGTAAGCCTTACTCCCCAGTTGATCTACCTCCCTTGCCTGAGTTCAGGGTACAAAGGACTGAACCATTTCAGTAACCGGGGTAGACTACACCGGAGCGATTCAAGTTAGAGAATCGCCCGGTAATATCATAAAGGTATATGCCGTTCTATTCACATGTGCGGTAACCAGAGCGATTCATATTGAATTGATTGACGACCTATCCAGTGAGGGGTTTTTGCATACTCTAAGACGCTTTGCAGGCCGCAATGGTTTCCCACAAATTATTATGAGCGATAATGCGACTTGTTTTGTCGGGGTCTCTAAATATCTTCAGAGTTTAATGGATGACCCGCAGGTTGTGGCTACCCTCACTGAAAAGGGTTGTCAATGGAGATTTATACCAGCACGTGCACCATGGTTCGGGGCGATTTGGGAGAGAACAATCGGTATCGTCAAATCTGCCATGAAGAAGGTATTAGGAAGGGCACTGGTGACCAGGCGGGAGTTGCAAACCATCTTAATAGAAATTGAGATGTCAGTCAACGACAGGCCCTTGACCTATACCTCGGCAGATGTTGATGACCTCTTACCCATTTCGCCGTCTTTTTGGACACCCTCATTAATACCTTTCCTAGATCGTAGGTAAATGACGAAGATCTGCATCACCCTACGTTCGGCAATGCTGACGCCACACGTCGTCGCTTCCAGTATGTAATCAAGGTGTCCGCTGATCTATGGAAACAGTGGAACCAAGAATATTTGCTGTCTCTTCGCGAGCGTCACTCTAATAAGATCAAAGGGACGAATCAACGATGGCCTCGTATCGGGGATATCGTCCTGATTCATGATGAGGTTATTTTGGAAGCTTGGGAGGATTATCGATTTGTTCCAGGGCATTGATGGTCTTATAAGGATTGCTAGAATACGAACTTCGACAGGGGTTACTACTCGCCCAGTCGTAAGGACATTAATTCACTTGGAGCAGGATGTAGAACTGCCGGATGATCCTGGCGTCTCTACTGATACCCCTCCGCGGGAGAGTGCTGGTGACAGTGCTCCTCAAGGTGGGGCAGCTGATGATGAGAAGGATGATCCTCCTCAGGCTTCAGGTGGCGCTCGTCCCAAAAGGAGGGCGGCTAAGAGTTCCGTGGATCTTTGGAGATCAAAGATCAAACTAGGTGATCTTTAACTTCGATGTCCTTTTTTTTTTGGTTCTCTGTATATAGCTCCTGTATATCATTTTTGGTGGCGGGCAATATGTCGGGAATAGGGTAATGATCTCGATAGTTTTAGGACCAATAGGACATTTGAATTTGGCGGTATCGTATCGCATGTACGATTTCGGCTGGTTCTTTGTGTATTGTAGTTTATTCTTAAGTATAGGTTAAATATTAACTGTAATGTATAAATATCTACATCAGCTCTAGATGTATCATGAAACCAAGTTATGGGTTATAATTATTATGAGCCGGCAGCCATATGTAATTTCGCGAAGCGATCGGACGCCGGCCCTTTAGTCTCTCAATCAACACCATACAGCCAACATCTTCCCCCCCGGCTCTGACTCAACCCATAGTTCACCATGTGCTACAAATATTAATCTATAACAACAGTCCTACATCACCAGTCCTCTAAGCTAAGTTCATTGTATCGATATTGTATTATGTGAACATTCCTACATGTCATGCAATTGAATTAGCCGTGTGTGGGGGACTGGACTACACCCATAGACTACGTCGTTGGTAATTATATTATAACTATTTGTTGGGTTATTTCATGTACCAGTGATACGCAATTTAACCTCTTTATCTAAATTCCCGACAAACGTCGAGCATTATGTCAATAAACCGACGATCGGAATAGGCGGTAAACTCCCGATTTTCGGCCCAAACGCGCTTATATATTCTTGTCAAAAACCACATTAAAACGTTATTAAACCGTTTATATTACAGTAAGGTACTAGTATCAGACCAGAAAAGGGTGTAGGTTGTTGATGGATGAGCCCCTTCAGTAAAATTCTACAATTCTACAATGACAACAAGTCATGGGGGAGTTATGGGGGCAAAGCCCCCCTGTCCCCCCCCCCCCTCCCCCTTAACCTATTATTGTATCCCACGGCAGTCAAAATAGACGGGAACATGATCGCGAGCGTCCGCATAAGCCTAGAGTAAATATGGCCGGCGGTACACCTAGTAACTACCGGTACATTCATGTCAAAATTTACCGGTCAATATAAAGGAGCCAGACCTCAGCAATTTTCAATGATTTATTTTTTTAGATTTGTTGGGTAGGATGTAGGCTAGTTCCCAGGTGTATCGCCAGCCTTGTTTACACTACGCGCAGTGGCGTCGGACGCTTGCCATCTTGTTCCCCTCTATTTTGACTGCCTTTGGATACAATAATATGTTGAGGAGGGGCTTTGCCCCCCTCACTCCCCCATGACATATTGTCATCATCATATATATTGCCAGCAGGGGGCAAATAACCAAAAAAATTGCCGTCAAAATAGACGCGAACTTAACCACGGCGATCGACAAATGTAAATATGACGGCGGCGGGGGAGGCGTCGGACGCTTGCAGTCAAGTTCCCATCTATTTTGAATGCCATTGGATACAATAATATAACTGGTAACAATAGAAATCCAGTTGGGGTGGAGTGAGTCATAGCCTACCCCAACTGCATTTTTATCGTTACCAGTTTTACCCAACCAGCGGGGGAGGCAGCCCCCACCCATAATACTAGGATAGGTTAGATAAGGTTATTAGGTTAGGCTAATGACTTCGGGATGGATGTAGTTACCGGGTGTACGGTCGTCATGTTTACATAGCGTGATCGCCGCAGTTAACTTGGCGTCTATTTTGACGGCGATTTTGTCGGTTATTTGCCCCCTGCTGGCAATATATATGATGATGACAATATGTCATGGGGGGGTGAGGGGGGCAAAGCCCCCCTCAACATATTATTGTATCCAAAGGCAGTCAAAATAGACGGGAACATGATGGCAAAGGTCCGACGCCACTACGCGTAGTGTGAACAAGGCTGACAGTACGCCTGCCAGTGTGGCAAAACAGGAAAATGTTGTGTAGGTAGTAAATAATGATTAGCTGAAAATAGTAATTAATCTCGGCAGACGAGGGGGGGTCCGGGAGATTTTTTCAATTTTGAGTTGGCAGAAACTGTATTTTCTGCATTCTGCTGATGATTATACTTCAATAACCTAGGCCTACTTGTAAATAGAAATGGAATAATTTTATTGAAATGTGAATGTTTTTTTTCTTCTGTTCATAGTGTTATATCGATATTTGAGAGACAGCAGCAGCGCAGCGCACATCCCTACTCCCTAGCGACCAGCCCAACAGTGGATGCAGTTATTGCAGCCTCCTTATGAAATGGATAATAGCCTAGGCCTATAGGCTAGGCCTAATGCATTTTCAAGTGTAATAAATTTGTAGAATACATTTGTATGGTAGGCCTAATAAGTATTACTATTGCTATTATCCTCCCTACAAACAATAAAGGCTGCGGCTGCCTGGCTGCCCGGGCCCCCGTCCAGGACTCCGGGTACTACGGATAGGCCTATATGATACTATGTTGTTGGTATAAAGGGCAGTGTTGCTGCATAATGCATAGGACTACCACTATTGTTGGTTACAGGTGGTAAGCTCCTAAATTCTTAAAATGCAACAAGTTATAACTTACGCATGGCCTCCAGGCCGTGGCGAGGGGCAGCAGCCTGCATTGGCCCGGCTTGGAGGCCCAGGCTCCCAGCAGGTCAGCCCTGAGCCCAGCACAGTTGAAAATTAGCATTGTCAGCAATTCAGATAATGCAGGCAGCAGGCTAGGCTAAACTAGTTTAGGAGTCCTTAGAAATTTAGATGGCCTACCACCAGGCCTAGTCTACTCAGCATCACTAACTACTTTAGGCCACTACTAGCCTAGGCCTAGGCTAATATAGCCTAAGTAACTAGGGATAGGCTAGTATTGTAAATTCGTATATAGGGCCTAGCCCTAGGCTAAATATTACAGGCTGGCTACCTGGGGCTGTGTATCCCACATCACATATCTCACATTTCACTAGCATAGGCTAGACCTATATGAAAATAAGGTCATTATCAGTAACTTGACTGCCTTGGTAAAGTGTTTCAGCTTTTCACACCTCTAATTTCTTATAATATAACGTTATTTTCACGTTAAAATTCATTTTCTGAACCACTCACAGTAAGATAAAAATGGCGACTAAGGAACTGTTCTTACCATTAAGTACTACTGAAGAATTGTCTTTCACTACTACACCTCCATATCTTTGCGGCCACATATTTAACCCGGGAGCTGCGGGGAGACTCTTAAGAGTTCCCCCGGCGGTCTGCGGGGAGACTCTTAAGAGCAGAGCTTTTGAACGCGTACCAAAACCGCGTGTTTATAGCCAGGCGGCTGAAAATTGGTGTGGGTATAGTACTACATGTCAACTCTCGACACCACCCCGCCAAACGCTCGCCCCGCACTCGTGCAAGCACCACCGCGCCAGTAACCACGCACTAGTCATGGAGCCCACACGTCCCTCACGCTCGCTCCCTGATGACACAACCAGCCCTCCTTCTGGTGGTGTTAGCCGCCATGGAAGGCAGAGGGTGGCTGCTAAAGATCCTAGCTACCAGTACGACACGCCCTACAGCTCGGAGGACGAAACACCTGCACCCAAAGCACGAAAAACACGTGCAAGCACGACAAAGGTACAGAGGTCATTGGTGTTTCGGGACACTGCCACCACGACCCCGGTCACTGCATCAACCACTACCACCACCACTGCCACCCCTGCCACCCCTGCCACCGGTACCAGCGACGCAGGAGGCCGCCCTAGGGCTGCAGAACCTGCGGGGACAGGAAAAATTAAAGGCACGGGCGTAGGGAAGAGAACCAGTACGCCAGCCACAGTGCCCCTACCACCACCACCACCACCAACTGCCCCTGGCCCGGCTGCCCCTGCCGCCCCTGCTGCCCCTGCCCCTGCCCAAGGAAAAGGGAAGGGGAAGGGGAAAGGGAGAGGGAAAGTGACTGCTGGCCCTGCTGGCCCTGGTGTCCCTGCCGCCCCTGCTGCCCCTGCCGCCCCTGCCGCCCCTGCCGCCCCTGCCCAAGGAACAGAGAGAAGGGCGACAGGCACCACCATCATCTTGCCATCAAGGCCATGCACCACTGCTGCCCCTGCCGCCGTCCCTGCCGCCGCCCCTGCCACCGCCTCTGCTGTCCCTGTCCATAAGACTCCCGCACGTGCTAAAGTGACCCGGAAAACTCTGACACCATCAAAGTATGCCGCCTTGCTGTTTGATGGTGATTCGCAGGGCATTGGCAGCCCGGGTTTCGACGACGAAGCCCTAGCACGGGACCAAGGGTGGGGGGATTTGGGAGTGGACAGTGGGAGTGAGTCCGACGTCGGTGACGAGAATGAGGAAGGGCATCGTCTGTCAAGTGAAGAGGAGGGTGATGATGATGCAGTGCTGTATCGCGACCATGGAAGCGATATTTCAGACGATGAAGGCGACGCAGACGACATTCCGATCCCTGGGCTGCCTTCGTTCGATTGGTCTGACGGGGTCAATTTTGTACCTGTCGTGCCCCAGTTCAATCCTGGGACGTCAGGAACAACTGACGACTGGCCCTGTGACGATCAAGCGAACGAAAGCGACTTCTTCCTCGCTTTTTTCGATATGGAGGTAATGACGTACATCGTTGCCCAAACAAAAGCCTACTACAGGTGGGTGTTTGGCAGATTGGACGTCCTTTCTCCAAAAGCGAGAATACGAGGCTGGGTGGATACGACTGTGGAAGAATTTATGACGTTCTTTGCCTTGTTGTTCCTCATGCCTCTGATCAAGAAGCATGTGTTGCAACACTATTGGAAGCACAACCCTCTCATCGCCACCCCAACTTTCAATAAGTTCATGACTCGTGACAGATTTTTGTTGCTGCTAAGATTTATGCACTTTGCAGACAACGAAAATCCTAACAGGATTGACAGGATATGGAAAGTTCGGGATGTGTTCACCATGTTGTTGGAGAGGTATAGAAAATACTTTTACCCCTTCCTCAATTTGGTGATTGATGAGTCGCTCGTGCTCTTCAAAGGACGTCTTGTTTTCAAGTAGTATATCCCCTTGAAAAGGCATAGGTTCGGAATCAAGCTCTTCGTTTTGTGTGACTGCGAAACTGGAATAGTGCTTGACATGATCGTGTAAACAGGCACTGACATTGACATACCGAAAGCCGCTGCCAATGACCCCATGGGCATGTCAGGTGCCATCGTCAGGAAAATGTTGGCACCTTACCTGGGCAAAGGCCACATCATCTACACTGACAACTGGTATACTTCTCCTGCTCTCTGCCAGTTTCTTCATGACAACCAAACGGGGTCATGTGGGACTGTCAGAAAGACAAGAAAGTTTATGCCAAAGTTTACACGTAATGTCATTCCTCTCACAGATGCCTCCTCCAGTGACACACCTTCAGAAGACGACCTGGCCCAGGAACACCGCAAGAGGCATGTGCGAAGAAGGCGACGAAAGGGGCAGAAATTCAAGCAGCTCGAGAAGTGTGGGAAACTGATAGCACTGAAGTGGAAGGATAAGCGAGACGTCCACCTGCTTTCCACCGTCCACACAGGTGCCCAGATGGATTCTGGCAAAATCCACTACCGAACCTGGAAGACCATCTACAAGCCCGACATGGTAGTGGACTACACTAAGAACATGCGCCTGGTGGACAAGTCAGACTGTCAGCTGTCAGGCGTTGAGTGTCTGAGGAAGACTGTGAAGTGGTATCACAAGCTCTTCCTCCACCTAGTTGATATCACGATGCTCAACGCCTACAACTTGTGGTTGGTGAAGAAGGATATGTCCCCAAACCAGAAGCTGAAATTCCGGGAGTTCGTGTACAACGTCTCATACCAACTCCTGGAGAAGTATGGCACCACCACTCACAGACGTACGGCATGGCGTGGGGATCACGTTCCTGACCGCATCCAGCTGGGTGTCGAAAGACACTACCCAATCAACACCGAGATGCTTGGCACTCGTCGCAGGCAGGCGCAGTGCACCGTCTGCAGCACCAGTGTCAGGAAACCCCATGTCACCAAAAGAGTCACCTCAATATGCGCCGAGTGCAAAGTTCCACTCTGCCTGGGTGACTGCTTCAGGGACTACCACACCTTCAAGAATTATTGAGTGTCGCCCCCTGCCCTGCCCTGGCCTGAACTCGCCCCGTGCCCTGCCCTGGACTCGCCCCCTGCCCTGTCCTGCCCTGGACTCGCGCCCTACCTTACCTGACCTGACCTAATTGATCACGCTACCTCATAATGTAACATATATATTATATAATGTATAAGTTCCAAAGATGTCCCTGTGATTATAGCTTTTACATTATATAATTGTATGTTTCATTATTTAGTTTATAAGTTTCAAAGATTTACATGTAATATGCCTTATTTTTTTAGTATATCAATATGTATATGTTTGTTATTAGCCTAAGTAATGTGTATATAATTATTTTCTTACCTCAAACGAATTGTACAAAAATAAATATGTTTCAATAAATCCTGTCAAACCTACTAAGATAATAAAATAAAACAATAAAAAAAAAAATAAACAAGGTCATGTCATTGTATTCTTACAATATGATATATTCTATGAATATTTCATATTGTTTGAATACAATGGCATGATCTTGTAAAAAAAAAAATTTATCAAAAAATTTCTAGACAATATAAAACCTTCCCCTCTTGGATTCGATCCCACTACCCTACCACACTTTGAGTTTTCCAGTCCGCGACCTTACCAACCATGCCACAGGAGCTCATACCAAATATCACTCAAAACTTCGTGTCTACAATCGAAATGACAATATACAAAAAATAAAAAATTATCCCACCAATTTACGTTTGTAAATTGATGGGATTATCAATTATATCATGCCAAGGTTTATAAAAGTTTGTCTCTGTCAAGAATTAGTAATTATATAACTTTATTCTGTCAAAAATTGCCCAAACACTCAGCAAAATTGCCCCTCTCAGTGTGACTCCACTCATTTTCACACAGTCAAGCGGTGACCCTTGCCGCTCCTTGATGCTTCAGCTACAGCAGCTCTGTCTGGGAACAAAATTGGTATAAATACAATAATGGATAAAATACTCTTCACAAATACATTTGTATTGTATAATATTGTAAATAAAAATGAATAATAACTGTGTGGGTGTCGAAAATTGCTCAACCAGCTTTCTTATGTCTCGCCTACGCGCGTATATTGGATTATACATAGTCATGACTGTCATACAAATAATTGCAGTAGGTCTCGAATATACATTTATATTGCATATTACTTGGAAATAAATAAGTATAAGTTTCTCTGGTGGCAATCTACCCTTTCGCAAGTGTAAGAAGACACCAGTCTATATTTAGCCCTCTATCACAAAAGGCAATCTGCCTGTGTTGACTCAGCACCATCGTTGGGGGTCTATAATATAGTACTTTATTTACAGTTAATGGCCTACATGTTTCTGTGGTACTTCACATGTGTCTAAAATGCAATGTCTGCTTGCATAAAAATGCAATTCTGAAGTCCATTTATACGTACGACATACGCATGTCTCAGTTTCTCTCTCTCTCTCTCTCTCTCTCCATTCCTGACTCATGTTATTGTAGAACTCTTGGTGGCAACGAACACCAGACACCTGGTAGACATAAGGTTCAAAATACCAAGACATCCATACGCCTCGGGCGCCTCCACAATTGTCACAAAGCTGGCTATCTATCTAGAGATCTGCCTGCCTTCCTTCTCTCCACGACTCACTCACTCACTCACTCCCTCCCTGCTAGCCTTCCTCCTACCCAGCCACCCTTTCAGGCTTCCGTCTGCTAGAAACACATTCACAATTTGCGTAAATATCGCATCAATTGGGCTATATGCGGTATATTCCTTGTTATATGGGACGCCTACATATGTACACGTCTTTATTATAGCATGACAGTGCTCTAAATACAAGATTTATGTGATATTTATGGCGTAACACACCCTCTCCCCCTTTCATTCCCAGCACAACTCACTCACACCTTGGTTCACGCATAGAAACTCATTGGTAATGTGCGTAAATATCGCATGAATTGGTCTATATGCGGTATATATTTTGATATATGGCACGTATACATACGTACAAGTCTGTATTATAGCATGACAGTGCTCTACGTACAAGATATAAGTGATATGTATGGTGTAAACCACACTCTCAGCTCATAAATTGCCGCCAAACCTCCAACACATCTTCATTCCCGCCTAAAAATTATCTTATAATTCCCTTATATATTGCAATTTTTGGTCACTATGAGGCATATTCATTGTTATATGGGTGGCCTACACACGTATACATACTCTACATAGCCTAAAAGGGCTCAAAAAAGGAGATATACGTGATAATACGCGGTAACCCACCCCCTCCTCCCTCTCCTTCTATCCCCTGGGCGTGTGAAAATTCGGCAGGGAAATCTCGCCGCTCGATGACAATCTAGCCGCGCGGTGCCATTCGCTCCACATTTTTCAACTACGGACCGTTCCCCCACCCCCCCCAGACATTTTTTGGGGGGTCAAATATATATGGGCCGATGCACGCAAACATTCCCTACACGATGATGTACTTTTTATCGAAATTGGCAATGGGTCCCAAAATCATCATAGGTGCGCACAGTCTTACCCTGTAGAAAACCCCCTGTGCGCCGCGGAGAGGTTAAGGCTCTGAAAAACCACTAAGATGGACATAATACCGTAATCCTATATACGTATCTATATCTACAGCCCCTTATGGTACCTGTCACCAATTCTGGGGAGTCTATTTCACTGTTTTACATGTTTTTCAGACATATCACATTTCAAGAAACCTCACCACCTAGATATAATTGAACTTCATGTTTTCGACTTTCGTAAATTATATAAGTACAGTAATAGTAAAGTATTGGATTTTGTATGCTCTATATTTCAATTCTCTATATAATGGATCTGGGTATGATCTGAAACTAGTCTTTGATCTTCTTCTGTTATGTCCTTCGATTCACTTACTTATAATGATGACGATGATTAATTTGTATTACTTGCAGACTTACAATTGAGTTGACTATTTATTGATATTTATAAAAATATTAATATATAGATATTTATATATAGCTATATATATATATATATATATTAACAGTATAGATATGATTAGCACAACTTAAGCGAGTATCGAGAAACTTCGGCAATCGGCACTCATAGCCCTTTATAAATAGAATAATCGGGCTAAGGACTTTGTATTTGATAATCTAAAGCAACATAAACTATGACTTACATTTACCTGAAGTCCCTGTTACGATTGACATAACATACATGGCTTAAGAAGATGTGTCGGGATATTTTATGGTACGAATACGTCGACCGGACCATCAAAACAAAACAGTATCCCTAGACCTGTCGTGTGGATGGCTATAAGACTATTTCAGGCCTCTCCAGTTTGTAACCATTATTATTTACAGGGAGGTTAGTAATATATGTATTTTAAGAGTCCGTAGGCCTTTATTGAAATGGAAAGAGACTTGTGTGTTGCCCTGTATAGACTACTAGTACGTAATAACTTTGGTTGGCTTGGGGCCGGGCTGCGGCGAGCTAGCTCTGGTGAGTGGTAACTGGTCCTCTGAATCTGAAAATAGTAATTCATTTTTTTTTTTGCATATCGGTAGTAAGATATAAAATGACCTATTTCGGCACACTGATGCCCGCTCTTAACATTCTTGCCATGACTTCTCAAAGTTGACTATTATGATAACATAGACTATTACCCACTCAACTCTGTGAAATTCGAGCCTACTTTCGTCAAAAGTTGGCTTGGGTTTTCAAAAAATCGGGTTTTATGTGTCTCGAAAATGCATAAACCCGAGCCAACTTTTATTTACAAAAGCAATAGGCCTAGGCCTTTACGAGTAGCCTATACGGTATTCACTTTATACACTTTTTATATACCAGTACCCTTCAATTTTCCTATTCTTCATAGCCCTTCCCACTAGGACTATCAGGGGCCATATTTTTAGATTCTTGGATAATGGGTAGCCTAAATACTAATTTCCATTAACACATTTTTGGTATAATCCTGTGTAGCGGGATGACCTGGACATATATCTCAATAATTTGGTAGCCTAATGTTGCAATATAGGCTATTTTTACATTTTACAGTCATAGCCTGGGCTAAATAGTCCACTAATATACTAGGTTAGGTTAAGCTTTGGTTAGCTTAGGTTAAAGATATTGTTCAATGTTTCGGGATGGATGTAGTTACCGGGTGTACCACTACCGACATACAACATAGGCTAAATCATCTATAAATACTTATGATACAATAAATAGCCTAATTATAAATCCATAATACTAGGTTAGGTTAGGTTAGGTTGTTTGGTTAGGGTAATATATTTTTGTATCCAAAGGCAGTCAAAATAGACGGGAACATGATGGTGAGCGTCCGCGTAGTGTAAACAAGGCGGGCGGTACACCCGGTAACTACATTCTTGCCAATGTTTCTTAGTAAATAGGCATCTGCAAACAGTTCCACCCGCTATACAGGATCTCACCCAAATTTTATTATAGAAACCTTAGCCTAGCCTATAGGCCTAAACCATAGGCTAAATAACAAATGCAAACAAATAAATCCTTGAAAATTGCTGTGGTCCGGCTCCTTTATATTGACCAATATACCATATTGTCATTACTAGGCTTAAAAATTAGGCTAGGCTATAGCATAGGCCTAGGCAAATTAAAACAAATAATTAAGAAATTGGCTAGGCCTAGAGCTGGCGGACCCCGGACAGCTCATTTGAAGGTTCATATTTGATGTGACGTTTGATACTCGAAATTTGATATTTATGAATTATAAAAGAATCTATTGACCAGAGTAGTAGGCTAGGCTAGTAGGCTAGACATAGCCTAGGCCTTGAAAATTGACACAGTCGTTTTCTCCCACTCAGCGAAGCCTTAGCCTAGGTTTACTAGGCAACAATGATATATTGGCCTCTACCCTCACTAATTACTGCAATTAATGGTAAAAATTTACCTATGGCCCCGTTAAAATATCCTCAAGTAACCTACTAAAAACTGTTCAGGGTACTGGTTAGAACTTGTAGGATGTTTAATTGAAGGTCGGAAATCAGTATTTACTGAGAAATATAAGTCTTAAAATGCGCTATGTTTTACGGGAGGGTCTGTACGCTGCCACATACGCGCGGCCCCGCCCACTGCCCAAAATGTACAAATATTATATTAGATTAGATTAACCTAACCTAACCTAACCTAACATAACCTAACCTAACCCTAATATAATATAATATTATATAATATAATATAATATATAACATAACATAACCTAACATTACCTGGGAAAGAGAGGGCAGGGACCCTGGGTGACCCATAGCATATTTTAAGACTGTTATTTCTCAGTAAATACTGATTTCCGACATTCAATTAACCCTTCCTACCCAGGCTGCCTTAGGTAATGACAGCACGAAAGAAGGGCCAATACCCGGTATGCCTTATCTAAGGCATGACCTTAATAGCCTAATTAAGCTTGGTCCGAACGCCGTGCGTACGACGTATGTCAACAAACCCAAGCGTTCGTCACCGCACCTCCGAAAACAAGAAGGAGAAGACTCCTCAATGTTATTGTTCTGACGTCATGATGAAATTAGTGTCTAAAAAGCCCCCATATTGGCAACATCTCTGCAATATTGGCTCCACTGAAATCGTCATCACAACTGAACCAGTTGACTTACAGAGCTCTACTCAGTGCCAAAATACAGATTGAAAACCGCACTACGATTATAGATGAGTGGGAAAGTTCTAGCAGTGAAAATACACATAAATACGGTAGCCTAGGCCTAGACGTTTTTCGGCCATATCGCCCGGGTAGGGGCGACCGTCATTGGCTGAGACAGCCCGGGTAAGAAGGGTTAAACATCCTACAAGTTCTAACCAGTCCCCTGAACAGTTTTTAATAGGTTACGTGAGGATATTTTAACACCTTACGAGCGGCCTATGCGGTTTATTTATGTGTACCGCACAGCGGGGTGTTTTTAGCCAAAATAGGGCTGTTTACGTGATCATTTTCATGCCTAAATAAGACCCAGAACGTAAAACAAGTACCTATCCCTGAAAGGGCATAAACAGAGCTTTCGAATGACACCATAACGATCCTTGTATGATGGATAGTTTTCTTGCATTAACCGTGCAACGCGAGTGCAAAAAGCAGGTAATTCGGTACTTTCGGTACATAATTGAGTATGTAGCGAGTGGGAGGAGGGAGCTGAGATTTGTGTCAGTAGGTTCGCCGCGGTGGTCTGGAGCAGTCATACGCTCGCTAGTCTCCTGCCACCACTTGTCTCTCTCTCTCAGCCACATTACGTGCTGAAATTGCCACTCGAGTTATGTCGAGCGCCGCCACATAGTCCAGCTTTATTTAACTCGACTTATGTTGCTCGCCGCTAAATAAGGGTTAACGGGACCATAGGTAAACATTTATCCAATTAATTACCTTAATTTACCTTCAGTGGTGCTTCACTGCAATAGCAATTGCTCCCAAACCTGTTACTAACGATGTCCACCCTGTGCTTACAATATTTAAAACTTGTGGAGGAGTGCCAGTTACTGTGACACTTTTGCCAGAACCACTTATAAAACGAACCTTGTGTCTTGCATGAAAAATCTTTAATGAAGGTCACGGAGCTATATAATATTAACAACGTCCAATTAGATTAATGTCCTATTTACTCTTGGAATATACCGATGAAATTCACAAATGGAAATACAATTTAACTTTGTTGGGAAACTTTCTTGTATCTGGCAACGATGGTCAATTTCTATATGCCTAAAACACTGGATAGGAAAACTGCTCCCGGAATTGAAAGGGAGGGTCTGTACGCAGACGGATACCTTACCCTCTACGCATGCGCGAAAATGTAAGCCTCCCTTGGCCCCGCCCACTGCCGAAAATGTACTAATATTATATTATATTAGATTAGATTAACCTAACTTAACCTAACCTAACCTAACCTAACCTAACCCTAATATAATATAATATAATATAACATAACACAAATAACAAAATAAAAATATAAAAATATACTAAACTTCGAGGGGGATCGAACACTGGATATCTGAATGCCAGGCAGGAGCTCTAGTGACTGTACTACAGAGTGAGCTGGCAGGAACGGTTTGAAGGGTTTATTTAAATGCGGGGAACGGGGGGCGGGGCCAAGGGAGGCTTATATTTTCGCGCATGCGTAGAGGGTAAAGTATCCGGCTGCGTACAGACGCTCCCGAATTGAAGCCACTGTTTGTTATGAACACTGCATACGGACATTTCTAACATTGGGAATACTTATCCAGAAATTGTGTTGGAATTTATAATAGACTAGGTATTGGATGCGAAACTACGTCCTAATATGGGGATCAAGGAATATATGAAGGTTTTGTGTCACAGCCTGCAAGATGGCGGTCATTTGTCTCTCAAAGGCCGACATCTTTGTACGATTTTAACATTGAAATATGTAGCCTATATATAAGTTAATTTTTCGTCAATTGAATAAGATTGAAAAATAAGCTATTATGGGTTAAGTTCGGTAAGTTAAGTTAGGGTCTCTCACTAAAGTTGTGATACTTAGCTTTCATATTTCAAATTTGATGGTGTAGCGTTCTTACCTTTGTTTCTGGCTAGAATTAGACGATTTTATGCAGTTTAAGAAATACTGTAGGTCCTACAGTATGATATTAAGAGGATTTATTGATATCGTATTCACCCCTTTGAGTGGTAGTAGATTAGGCCTACATACCCTTGTGTGTTCTTAACACCTTCACAATATAGGCTACATAATGTTTATCATATGCTGGTTATCATTAGACGATTTTCTTTACTTATAATCTACTTCTACGACTTAAATGGGTAAATAAAACCCTCTTAATATCATAGATCCTTCTTAAACTGCATAAATAATCTAATTATAGCAAGAATTGGGCAGATAAAATCCTGTTACTTTCAATGCTTCGAAAACTCAATTTCTCCATCTACCTGCCAGTCAAAATCTTCCAAATGACTATCCTTTTATCATTAATGACACTTACTTCAATCCTTCATCATTTGTCAATATTCTTGGTTTCTCATATATATTATTTTGATTGTACTGATCATTCTTGGAATATATCACCATTCTTGCTAAAACAGTTCCCAGCAGTTAAGTTTGCTCAACCGTTTTCATGGGTTCCTTGCCCCTGGACAGCTTCTTGCTCTGTACAGGGATATAGTGCGCCCATGTATCAAGTACTGTTCTCATGTGTGAGAAGGTTCCACCCACACCACAGTTTTTGAAATGGTAGAGTCAATAGCATTTTGTCTCATCAACTCACTTCCACCTACTAATTCCCTACAATCTTTCACTATGCACCACAATGCTGTATATATCTCACTCTCCCATTACTATTACAATAATCAGTGTTCTCTTAATGTATGCCTCCTCCCTTACAGAGAGTGGGTGGCAATTGCCACCAAATGTGCAGTATGCAGAAAAGGGTACGGGTGTAAACTCAATTCAGAGTATCGTCTGCCACTGCTAGGTACACCAGCGTTTGAATTCCATGGAAAGGTTTGTTTATGGTCTTTGCGCAAATCATATGGCACTTGTTGGTGGCCATGTTTGTTACATTCAGATTTTGTCTCTCATACTGCACATGTCCGGCAAAAGCTTTTGTGAGTGACCCCCCCCCCCCCTCCTTTATCTCTCAAGTGACCGTATCAGTTGTTGAGAAGGCTGCCAGAGGTGAGGCGGTGCCTGATGGTGGTTGAGGGGACAGAGAGAAGCCGGTTAGATGCCCGGAAGGTGACATAAACGCTGCAGCTAAAAAGGAAGTTGTGAAGAGGGTTTATGCGTGGAAGAAGATATTGTATAGCATCTTACTGTATATTCTGAGAAAGTATCCTGGTGGCCTTGAGTTATTCCTGAGGAGACCCTTAACACTCAACGAGCGGCCTAGGCGGTAACTTCTACTGCCTGCCAAGCGGGTGGTATTACCCTAAACGAGCTTATTTCCGTGCTCTTTTTCATGCATAAACAAGAGCCAGAGCGTAATACAATTATGTATCCATGAAAGGGCGATAATTAAGCTTTCCAATGGCACCAGAACCATCCTTCTACGACCACGCGTTCTCTTGCAACGATCGTGCAACCGAAGGACAAAATCACTAAAATACGGTAATTTCCTTACATAATTCCCTGTGTAGCGAGTTAGTGAGTGTGGATGTGTGTGGAGGGGACCTCAGTTGCCGCGCGGGACCCGTGCCGAACGGTCAGAGCCGACCTACGCTCTTCCCACCGCTCATCTCTCTCTCAGAGCCGATGATGTGCTCAAAATTGCATGCGACTATAGCCGGGCCCCGCCACATAGTCCTTGGTTCTCTTGTCCGACTATAGCCGGGCGCCGCTCTTTAGGGGTTAATGTACTATCCTATGTATATTATGCTTAAAATTAATAGTCAAAGGTGGATAATATGGGATTTTGTCAAAGGGACCAAAGTAGTTTGGCCTTTTTCCCATAGACAATGGGCCTTGCGGTTATCGGTTTTGGGGTTAGCAGCAGTTTGGCTAGACTAATTGAATCGCTACTCACAAGGGCCCACTGTTTGCATAGTATGCAAAGGTAAGCTTGTGTTCAATGACCAGCTTGTGAGTGTTAACCTTGGCAATGAGTCACAGGAGATGGTGGACATGTTTTGCTACTTGGTAGATACCATCTTTGCCGGTGGTGAACGATGCCGCCTTCCCTTGAAGGGAAAGGTGTAAGCCTCATGTGATAAAATCGTAATGACATCTGCTTCAGAAATATGGCCTGTCAAAGTGGATGATATCAACAGAATGAAATGTAAGAAGATATGAGAATGGTGAGATGGATGTGTGGGACCAATCTGCAAGATAGGATACATAGTGAAGAGTTGAGGAGACGGATAGATATCAAGTGTATCAGTGATGAGATGTGTACTAGGCTTGGAGGGTTTAGAAATGTGGAGAGGATGAATGAACTAAGTTGGGTGAAAAGATGCAAGTCCATGAACAAAGAGGGAGCTGCACCAAGGGGCAGACCAAGAAAGATGTAGGAGCAGGCCTTAGTCTGATCATGAATTTATAAACCTGACAAATGAGGCAGCTCTGAACATGGCTGCCAGGAGTGCAGCCATTATGTTTATTATGTATATCTTATTGATGTTGTTAATCATGCTTCAGGTATATACAGGTAACGTCAGTATTATGCATTTATACATTAGCCCTTCTATTTTGTGTTCTATGTGGATGAGGGAGACAAAAGGCAAAACTGCTTGTGACGAGTGCCTGAATGAAAGAATGACAGGGCCAAAATCAAGGAATGTTTGAGCCAAAATGTCTGGACACACAGAGTTTGAAGTAATTTAAGTCATACGATGAGGGAAAGATGGATTCCAGAGCTCAGCTGTTGGAACTCAGCTGACATCCTTTAACACTTATGCTGCGGGCATATTTGGGCTATTTAGAGCATATTCAGGCACTCCTGAATGATTAATCAAGCATCTGCATTAAATGAACTGTATTCTGCCAAAAACTAGGCGAAAATAGCTTCAAAATGAGACCAGAACGAGCTTCGTAGGTGGCGGGGTTCACCCGCAGCTTTGTCATAGACATGCGGGAAAACCGCTAATTATTAGCCCTCGCTCGCTCGGCAACACTGTTGTGAGACACCTGCGCGAGACACAGTCTCCCTCAGTGAACGGCTCGCTGCTCTGAGGGTCGGAGGTGGGTCTCTCATGCTCCCGCCCACTGACACCTGATTTTTACGTTTTTTACAGGCTTTTTAAAGCCTGGAAATTGCTGTAAATTGCCTATGCGTTCCGGAACGTCACCCACAGCCAATGGGTTAAAGAATATTCTAGCTACTATTAAACAATTGTATTCAGTATTTAAATTAACATTACATACATACATACATACATAACATTTTAAGACTGAGTGTTCCACACATAAGTGCAGTTTCAGTCTCTTGTCCTAATGGCGGCGTTCCAGGCAACCCTGTTAAGGGCTGCTTCACTTGTCAAGTTCTTGGATTTGAGATCGGCGCGTATAGTCCGATCCCAGGTCTTCCTCGGTCCACCCCTTGGTGCAGCTCCCTCCACCATCACAGACCTGCATTTTGTCACCCAATTTTGTTCATCCATTCTCTCCACATGTCCATACCATCCCAGTCTACTTGTACGCATCACCTCGCTAATACTCTTTATACCTAAACGTCTCCTCAGCTCAACATTTGTTATTCTATCCTGTAGCCTGGCCCCACACATCCATCTCACCATTCTCATCTCATTACGCTCCATTCTGTTGACATCCTCTACTTTAACGGCCCATGTTTCTGAGGCATACGTCATTGCACTTCTAACACATGAGGCATACACCTTTCCCTTCAGGGGGAGAGGCATTCTTTTCATGGTCAGGATTGGCATCAATTCTCTGAACTTCCCCCAGCCACACCTAATTCTAGCAACAGTGGCAGCCTCGGCCCCACCACCGGCAGAGATGGTATCTCCTAGGTAACAAAACTTGTTCACCAGCTCCAAAGACTCATTTCCAAAATTCACAGCCACAGGATCATCACTTAACACAAACTCGCCTTTGCACACTACGCACTCAAATTTCTCTATTTCTGACTTATCCTTCGGCAGGGGCCCCTTTATTCTACTACAGCGCTTACTCCCATGGTGTACCCAACATCGACAGATGCTACATTGAATTGAGTTAACGCCCACTCCCTTTCCACACACTGCACATGGGTATGCACCGCTCTTTTCCACATTGCCTCGTCTCAAACTACAATGCATAACCTTGGTTTTGTTAATATTGACTCTTAAACCCTTGCTCGCCATGCCCTCTCTCCACTTTCTGAATTTGGCCTCAGCATCCTGCATACTGTCAGCTATTAGGACTAAATCGTCTGCATAAAACAGTTCCAACGGGAGTCCGCCTCTAAAAACTCTAGACAGCGCCTCCAAGACCATAATAAAGAGGAGGGGGCTTAACACTGAACCCTGATGGACTCCAACACGGACTGCGAATTCATCACACAGTACACCTTTCACCCTCACCGAACTTCGCGAATCCTCATACATCTTCATTATCACACGCACCAGCCACTCTTCCACACCAAGTTTCCTCATAGCCCACTGTACAACATCTCTAGGTACCCTATCAAAGGCCTTCTCCAGGTCCACAAACACAAAGTAAAGATCCCTGCCTTTTAGTAGGTATCTTTCCTGTATCTGCCTGACTATGAAGATAGCATCGGTTGTACCACGTCCTGGCATAAAACCAAACTGCATATCATCAATAGAGATGCTTTGCCTGATCAAACCCTCAAGGACTCTCTCACAGACCTTCATGATTTGGTCAAGCATTTTCAGGCCCCTATAATTTCCTCTATCTAGCGCATCCCCTTTTCCTTTGTATATATTTACTATTACACTTTTGAGCCAATCCTCTGGGATTTTCTCATCTTTAATAATGGTGTTTATCAACTCAGTGACTAAGTTTACACCAATCTCCCCTGAGGCTTTTATCATCTCAGCGACAATGTCGGAGCAACCTGGAGCTTTACCGTCCTTCATTTTATTGATTGCGTCGCTCACTACAGCTGGTGCTATCAAAGGAGGGGGCCCAGATATTGGTTTTTCGATACTAAGCTGTTCCTTATCCCATTCAAACTCTACATTTAGCAATCGTTCATAGTGTACCTTCCATGCTTCTCTGATTTCATTTTCTGCATACACAATCTAAATATTATCATCTTTAACACACTGTTCACCTATAATATCCCTACTGTCATTTTTAACTCGCCTAGCTAGGTTGAAGATCCCATTGGGATTGTCAGTGTTACACACTTGTTCGAGGACCAGGTCCTTAATGCGATTTTTAGCATTGTAAATAACTCTTTTGGCAGTTCGTTTAGCTGCCTGGTATTCCTCCCTGCTGCCTCCTTTCTTCCATGCTTTGAAGCATCTCCTTTTCTCTTTCACAGCATGTTCTACCTCATCGTTCCACCACCAAGAGGTCTTATTCCTGGGGTGACCCTTTGTTTTCCCACAGACTTTGTCAGTGGCAGCGATAAGGCTATGCTTAAGAAAGTTCCATTGGCTATTTACATCGTTAGGCCTAGCTTCCTTATTTCTATTCATTTCCTCCAGTTCATTATGAAACCTATCCCTAACTTCCTTGTCCTTCAGCAGCCACACTTTCCTTTTGGGTATGTAAACCTT
Source organism: Paralithodes platypus (assembly GCA_032716605.1). Taxonomy (NCBI): domain Eukaryota; kingdom Metazoa; phylum Arthropoda; class Malacostraca; order Decapoda; family Lithodidae; genus Paralithodes; species Paralithodes platypus. Next base: position 18,322,710 of record CM064496.1, on the reverse strand, counting down.
CTTGCGCTTAGGATCTCTGTATAAGCTCATGTCGCACACAAGTAGCTTATGCTGGGGGATACATTCTTCGCTCGGGATGACCTTTACATCTCGAACTAGTTTCCAGTCTTTCCTGTTAACCAAGAAGTAATCTATCTGGCTACTGGAGACCCCAGAGTTTTATGTGATCAGGTGGCTCTGTCTTTTCTTGAACTTTGTGTTACACACAACCATGTTGAGTGCAACGCAGGACTCCAATATATATTCGCCTTCTAGATTTCTCCTTCCGTAACCAATTCCTCCATGTACCCCCTCGTATCCATCTGCAGATGCTCCCACGTGACCATTGAGGTCCCCCCCCACGATAGTTATTTCGTTCTCCGAGAGGCCTGAAATGACACTGACGGTGTCATTCCAGAAGTCCTCTTTTATCTCTTTCTGTAAACCAGCCTGTGGGGCATATTCAGCAACTAACAAGCTTTGAACTATCTCGATCACTTAACCTGGGGAGCACGCCATTGAGGTAGAGGCCAGGGTAGCTTGGTGTGAAGTAATTACCAAATAATCGTGTCTCTTAGAATTTAAAGAAATCCACTTTAACGTCTTGGTAATTGATACCCGCATTCGCCAATATATACATTTCCACACCCCAAAAATGTGGGTGTGGTGTGGTAGTGGTTGCGAGTTGAATATATTGCGCGCATAGGCGCGACACAGCCCGAGCGAGCGAGTGTGTGTGAGTGTGGGCGGTCATGAGGAGGGAGGGAGGGGTGATTGATAAGAACGCTCTATATCTCGCCTATAAAGCACTTTTATGTCTCCAACTGTGCATAAACTTGAATGAAGAGGCACATTTGAAGAGTAGACACCTACAAATCAAGTGTACAGAAGAATGACGGAAGATGAAAGGGAAACTAATAGTGAGCGGAGGAGGTGGGAGGCTGGCAAGGGAGAAAGGTGTCAGGTTACAGTGCGCATTCACAGGATGGGACGTTCAACCATATTCACTGCAATGTGTTATTGTTGTATTAGACTACACAAAGATAGTGCTTGATAGGAATAGTGCAAGTATTTTTGAGGCACATGTGAAGAATAGATGCCAATAAATCAAGCGTAAAGAGGAATGATGGAAGATGAAAGGGAAAGTAATAGTGAACGGAGGAGGTGGGAGGGTGGCGAGGGAGGAAAGTGTCAGGTTACAGTGCGCATTCACGGGACTCTCGACCTTATACACTGCATTGTGTTATTGTTGTATTAGACTACACATAGTGCTTGATAGGCATAGTGCATGTATTTTTGGAGGTCAATATCAATAAATTATGTTAGTAACGCAAGTTATATCAACACGCAGTATTTTTTTGCAACTCATGAATGAAAGTTTAACAAATTCCTGTGTACACAGGGTAGTGCCATCCAGGAGTCTGTCGGTCAGCTCGACTTTACGGCAACCCGTAAAAGTTGAGGTGGCGTGCCATGTTTCGCGAGGAGCCGGTAGGCAACATTGTAGACGAACTCCTGAAACTTGATTTCTTTTGTTCGGGGAAATGTCTTTCTTCATAAGCCACAAGTTGTAGGCGTTGAGCTTCGTGATGTCGACCATGTGGAGGAAAAGCTTGTGATACAACTTCACATTCTTCCTCAGACACCCAAAGCCTGCAACTTGGCAATCTGACTTGTCCACCAGGTGCATATGTTCTTGGTATATACTACCACCCATAGACTACAGTAGATCTGGACTGGACACGAAAATGGAACTTTGCAGTAAGGGACCCAAAATAGGAGATCGAACCCCCAATTTCGAACCTCGAAGCCGCGAAAATATCAAATTTTTGCGGTTTCAAGGTTCGAACTTGAGGGTTCGTTCTCCGATTTTGGGTCCCTTACTGCAAAGTTCCATTTTCGTGTCCAGTCCAGATCTACTGTAGTCTATGTACCACCTTATCAGGTTTCTGTATAGGCTTCTTGGTACGGTAGTGGATTTTACCAGTGTCCACTTGGACACCTGTGTGAACAGTAGAAAGCAAATGGAATGGCCATCTGTCGTTCCAATATATAGACACGACTTTCCCAGACTTCTTCAGCTGTTTGTATTGGGTCTTCCTTTTTTCGTCTTTCCTGTTCCTTTTACCGTTGTCGGTGTTCCTCTGCCAAGTCGTCCTCAGAAGGGGTGTCAGTGGAGGAGGGGTCGTCCAGGTGAATGCGAGGCCAGTTAACTTGGGCATGTACTTCCTGATATTTCTGACAGTTCCACATAACCCCGTCTGGTTGTCATAAAGAAACTGACAGAGAGCAGGACTTGTATACCAATTGTCGGTGTACAACGTGTGCCCTTGCCCATGTAGGGTTCCATCATCTTCTTGACTATGTGCTCTGACATGCCTAAGGGGTCGTTGGCACCGACTCTAGGAACATCTATATCTGTGCCGGTATAGACGATCATGTCAAGCACTATGCCTGTCTCGTAGTCACACAATACAAACAGCTTGATTCCAAACCTGTGCCTCTTCAAGGGTATGTGCTCTTTGAACAGCAGGCACCCTTTAACCCTTCTTTAGCGGCCTATGCGGTTTATTTATATGTACCGCCCAGCGGGGTGTTTTTAGCCAAAATAGGGCTGTTTACGTGATCATTTTCATGCCTAAATAAGACCCAGAACGTAAAACAAGTATCTATCCCTGAAAGGGCATAAACAGAGCTTTCGAATGACACCATAACGATCCTTTTATGATGGCTAGTTTTCTTGCAATATTGCGAGTGCAAAAAGCAGGTAATTAGCCACTTTCCCGATACAATTCCGTATATAGCGAGTGAGAGAGGGAGGAGGGAGCTGAGATTCGTGTCAGTAGGTTCGCCGCGGTGGTCTGGAGCAGTCATACGCTCGCTAGTCTCCTGCCACCACTTGTCTCTCTCTCTCAGCAACATTACGTGCTGAAATTGCCACTCGACCTATGTCGAGCGCCGCCACATAGTCCAGCTTTATTAAAAACGACTTATGTGGTGAGCCGCTTTTTAAGGGTTAAAGAGCACGAGCGACTCGTCAATCATCAGGTTGTGAAAGGAGTAGCATTACTTCTTGAACCTTTGCAATAACATGGTGAACAGATGTCAGACTTTCCGGATTCGATCATCTGTGTTTGGATTTTCGTTGTCTGCAAAGTACAAAAAGCGCAGCAGCCAAAAAAAAACTTCACGAGTCATGTATTTCTGGAATATTGGGGTGTTGATGAGTGGTGTCATGCTTCCAGCAATGTTGCATTACATGCAACTAGACCCGTCATTGCATTACAGACCCGTCATGAGGGAAGAGGAGGGCATCAAACTTTGACGGTGTCAATGTTTTCTTGATGTGAGGAGATGGACCAGAAGCAAGGGCGTGGGCGGCAGTGCAGGGGCGGCCATGGTGTGCAGTGGTGCAGGGACGGGCGTAGTTGGTGGTAGTAGTCGAGGTGGGAGGTGTCACATTATTCAACATATACTGATAGGCATGACACTTCCCTATCCTCCCAGCTGCGCCCGCTGATCCTGCATTCCTAGGATGACCACTTGCTCCTGGTGTGGTGGTGAGCATCGTGCGCGTTCCACGTACTGTTGAGGGGGTGGTGGTGGTGCTGGAAGGGGTGGTGAATGAGGAGGCAGAGGCCAATGACCTTTTGACATGTGTCATGCCTGTTGCACATGTCTTGTCCCCTCCAGCACATGTTTTTCGTGCTCTTACTGCACTCTCCTCTTCTGAACTACTGTTGCAGGTGCATAAGAAGGAGGGCTTCCTGGTCCTTCCACGACTGCTAACACCGCCCGCAAAATGGTTGGGCGAATCAGCTGAGCGCGAGTCAGAGGGTCGTGTGTGCTCCATGGGAAATGAGAGCGTACGGTGGCGAGGCGGGTGGCGGTGTGTACTATCGAGATTTGCCATTGCATGGCTGTTTGTGGTCCAATTTGTAGCTGCCTAGACAGCAGGAGGGTAGGAATCCTCATCCCCTTGTAAAATTATCTGACTCAACGAGACAGAGAAAGGGGCGAGGGAACATGAAAGTGGTCTCGGACCCTAAGAATTGGAACTTTAAAGGTTCATGTTTGGGCTCTGTCTCCCCCCCCCCCCCCCAGCAATGCGGTTTGTGCCTGAGTATATACATATACATTTGTAACTTACTGATGTTGCTATTCACAATAAGGTATGTACAGACGTCGTCAGTATATTATGTTTACATTAAAAAACTATGACGTTATCAATGACCATCCTTTTGTGTGTCAAATAGGTTACTGTCTTACGTAATATATTAAAACATAGCCATATTATTTGCGACTATTACTGTATGTGCAGAAAACGTTAGAGTGTATCCTTTGATATTGGAAATACAACTACGTTAGTAATGACCATGCAGGTACGTGCGAAAGACATTCCCAAAAAACGTTCAAAATGTTTATCCTACAAAGTTATTGATGACCATATGGGGATTTTTAGAATATGTATAAGAATACGTTTGATGTTAGGAATATTATTACGTTCTTATTAACAAATTGTATGTGTACGAGATGTTGTTGTAAACAAATTATTTTTGTAACATTGTTAATCACAATTGAGGTAGGTATAGACGAGGTGTGGAGGTAGATGTGCTGGAAAGTGTGAAAAGGAACAACTTGAGATGGTTCGGCCATATGGAACGTATGGAAAGCGAGAGAATGACTAAGAGGGTGTACGAGAGCGAGGTGGAGGGACAGAGGGGGAGAGGTAGACCGAATATGAGGTGGAAGGATGGAGTGAGGAACTACATGAACGAAGGCGGTGCTGGTTGGGGGGAGGGGCGTCGACTGACTGGGGACAGAGGTGCATGGGGGCGGTTCGTTCGTGGCCACCCCTTCGGGGATCACGGCGTCAGGCAATAGATAGATAGATAGATAGATAGACGAGGTCAGCATATTACGTTTACATTAAATAATACTATGACGTTATAAATGACCATCCCTATGTGTGCAAAATACGTTACCATCTTACGTAATACGTTCAATATAAAACTACGTATTTTCTGACTATAACTGTATGTGCAAAACACTTTATACTGCAACGTTTGATATTGGTGTACAACGACGTTCGTAATGGCCATGCAAGTATGTGTGAAAGACTTTCACAAAACTTTTTAATTATTTATCTTACACAGTTAATGACGACCATTTGGGTATGTCTAGAATACGAATTATAATACATTTTATGTTGGGAATTCTAGTACGTTATTATTCACAATATTGTATGTGCACAAGATGTTGTTGTAAAATGATTATTATTTGTAACTTACTGATGGTGTTAATCACAATTCAGGTATGTACAGACGACGTCATCATAATATGCTTACATTTAATAACAGTATGACGTTATCAATGACCATATTTATGTGTCAAATACGTAACTGTCTTCATAATATGGTAACAACGAAACTATGTATTGTCTGACTAATACTGTATGTGCAGAAAACGTTATTTGGTAATGTTTAGTGTCGGTAATATAACTATGTTCGTAATGACCATGCAGGTACGTGCGACAGACACATCTATAAAAAGTTTAAATATTTAATGTTATAAAGTTAATGACAACCATATGGGTATGGCCAGAATACGTAATATAATACGTTCGATACTGGGAATTTCTTACAATATTATTTACAAATAATGCATGTGCACAAGATGTTGTAAAATGTTTATTATTTGTAAATTACTAAGTTGTTAATCTCAATTCAATTATGTACAGACGACATTTACATTTAATAATAGTATTACATTATCAATGACCATCCCTATATTTGTCAAATACGTTACTGTCTTGCGTAATATACTAAATACGAAACTACGTATTGTCTGTCTATTTTTGTATGTGCAAAAAACCTTATACGGAATATTGGGTATTGGTAATACAAGTACGTTTGTAATGACAATGTATGTACGTGTGAAAGACATTTCTAACAAACGCTAAAATTTGTAATATTCTTACATAAATAACGACCTTTTGTATAAGTCTAGAATACGTTTCATCAAAACGTTTGATGTTGGGAAAGTCATTACGTTTGTAATGACAATGTAGGTACGTGCGAAAGAAATGTCTATCAAACGTTAACATTTGTAATACTATTACGTAAATAACGACCTTTTGTATACGTCTATAATACGTATTATTAATACGTTTGTTGTTGGGAATGTCATTACGTTTGTAATAACAATGTAGGTACGTGCGAAAGATATTTCCATCAAACGTTAAAATTTGTAATGTTATTTCGTAAATAACGACCTTTTGTATACGTCTAGAATACGTTTCATTAATACGTTTATTGTTGTTAACGTCATTACGTTTGTAATGACAATGTAGGTACGTGCGAAAGAGATTTCTATCAAACGTTAAAATTTGTAATATTATTTCGTAAATAACGATCTTTTGTACACGTCTAGAATATGTTGTATCAATACGTTTGTTGTTGGAACGTCATTACGTTTGTCATGACAATTTAGGTACGTACACTTCTAACAAACGTTAAAATTTTTAATATTATTACGTAAATAACAACCTTTTGTATATGTCTAGAATACGTTTCATCAATACGTTTGTTGTTGTGAATGTCATAACGTTTGTAATGACAATGTAGGTACTTGCGAAAGACATTTCTATCAAACGTTAAAGTTTGTAATATTATTACGTAAATAAACGACCCTTTGTATACGTCTAAAATACGCTGCATCAATACGTTTGTTGTTGGGAACATCATTACCTTTGTAATGACAATGTAGGTACGTGCGAAAGAAATTTCTGACAAACGTTAACATTTGTAATATTATTACGTAAACAACAAACTTTTGTATACTTCTAGAATACGTTTAATCAATACGTTTGTTGTTGGGAACGTCATTACGTTTGTAATAACAATGTAAGTATGTGCGAAAGACATTTCAGACAAACGTTAAAATTTGTACTATTATAACGTAAACAACGACCTTTCGTGTACGGCTAGAATACGTTTCATCAATACGTTTGTTATTGGTAACGTCATTACGTTATCATTAGCCATTTTTTAATATGCAGAAGACGTTCGTATTCTATTACATAAATATTAACCAAATGTGTAGGTGCATAAAACGTTATTGTATAACGTCTTTATTTGCTTATACAGCAACGTTTAAATTATGCTAATGCTTACGTTTTTGTTACATATTTACTTGACGTATTGTTAACGTTGTTGTACAACGTCATGAATTACAGAATAACAACATTTTATGCACGTAGTATCTACGACGTTATGATTTTGTCATAAAAAAAGGTCTACATACGACGTATTTCTAACGTTGCTAAAACGTATTGTTTCACAACGTTATTGTGTTACCCTTGTTCGACCAAACAATAACGTTGTGGTTACGTAGTGTTCTAAGTGGGCAGTCACTCCTTAGTCCCTTCTTCATTTGATTTTAGAACATTCTTCTGTTCATGATAGTTCTGTGCCACTGATGGCTCTAAATCTGCCTCCGGTGTTGGTTTTAGTGTTGTGTTCCCCTACTTCAGCCGAGGGGGTAGTCTTCCTTTAGCTGCCTCAGTTTTTACTGCAGAGTTATCTGCTATCATTTTAGCTCTGAAATTGGTGTTTGCTCACCAAGACAATCATTTTACTAATTTTTGTGATTCTCAAGAGGCTCTCGTGGCTCTGGAATATTTTAATTCTGCCCATCCTATAGTTTTAGCGATTTTAGAGTGGCTGTTTCTCATTCATCGTTGAGGGAAAAGAGTTGATTTTTGTTGGGTCCCCGCACATGTTGGTGTCAAGGGTAATGAAGCGGTAGATGCTTTGGCAAAAGCTGCAGCTTTGAGACCTTCACATGTAAATTACCCTCTGCCTGCTTCTGATCTGCGTATTCCTCTCATGTTTGTGTTACTGTTAACACGCTCAGAGAATTTAACAAATTAGTCTCGCCAAGAGCTCATGCCTCACAAGTTGGAAACTGCTTCGGCTTGCCTCCGCATTGGACATACCAGGCTCACACAAGAGCCATCTCTCTACTAGAAGTCCCTGGCAAGCTTCTTGAAAGAATTCTAAACAACAGACTCAGAACATTCCTGAACACACACAACCACTATAATGACACACAATTTGGGTTCAGGGAAGGAAGAAGTGCAACACATGCACTAGATATAGCCACAGAGCTGATAGCCAAAACAAGGCAAACAAAGAAACAATGCCACATAATCGTAAGGGACATATCAAAAGCATTCGATAAGGTATGGAACCCATGACTGAAATACAAATTAGTCCACCTAAACCTCCCTACAATCATAATAAAACTACTGTGTAATATCCTAAATAACAGAACTGCAACTGTCAAAATTAAAACAGCCCTAAGTGACAAACTGAAGATAGGCTGTGGTGTCCCTCAGGCTTCATAATTACCCTCTCACCAACCCTAGTCACAATATACACACACGATACAAATCCCAAATAATAGGCTACACTGGCCCCTCAAAAAGAATAATTGCAAGACAAACAGAGAGAGAAGCCGAGCTCATAAATACATATGAAGAACACTGGAAAATAACATTCAACGTAAATAAATTCACAGTCGTATATCTAGGAGCAACTAATGAAACCCCAATATATATAAAAAAACATCAGAATACAGAACAGCCAACCGGGAACAATCCTCGGCCTAAAAATAAGCACTTATGGCTACATAAAACATGTAACGGAAAGAAAAGCACTGGCTAATGTTGCCCTCAGTAAACTATTCAGATTTCCAGACATGAACACCCAAAATAAAACTGTACCTAGTTAAAGACTTCGTCTTGCCTGTTCTTCAATACCCCCCAATACAAATGCACACCATGAGTACCACACAAATAAGAAGACTACAACAAATACAAAACAAAGCATTACAAATTGCCACCAACCAACGTTACCTTTACACAATGACAACAAGACAAATACACGACCATACAAATACCCTACAACTAAACGATCCGCCTCCACAAACATGCCAACAAATATGGAACAAACTTGAGGCCTTACAAGATTCAACTCTAGAAAAAAATAGAAGACATAATTATATAATATACAACCAGATATAAGGTGTAATTCCTAGTTCAGAAGCAGCCTTAAATTTATAAATGAGGATGCAAATCCAGTACCAATGTTCTAACCATCACCCTCTAAACAAGTATAATTATTCCACCTCTACCATAGTAAAAAATAACACAAAAGCAACTAGACATAATCACAAATTCAAAAATGCATTACAAGCATAATACCACCACAAAACCATCTTAATACCAACACACACAATAGTGTTTATCTAGCTACAAAGAAGAACACTAAAGAACACCACTTGCCTCAGAACAAAAACACAAGTACTAACACCTAAACAGCAAGGTGCCCTTTTTTCAATGTGGATTTAGGGGGACAAAGGGCCAAACTGCCTGTGACGAGTGCTTTCCCTAGAGTTGAAAGAGTGACAGGGCCAAAATCAAGGAATGTTCGAGCCAAAATGCCTGGACACACGGAGTTTGATGCAATTTAAGTCATAGGATGAGGGGAAGATGGATTCAGGGAGAGAGTTCCAGAGCTCAGCTGTTGAATAGAAGAAAGATTGGGAATATCATTTCACTCTGGAGTTGGAGAGTTGAACAGAGTAGGGGCTGGATTGTGTTGCAAGACGAGTGCTACATGCTCTGCGTCGAGGAGGCAGTATGCTACTGCGAGAGATGCAACATTGCGGTGAAGAGAGAGAGAGAGATTGCAAAGAGTCGGTGCGTGGACGTGAGTTAATAATAGGAAAAGCTTTTTTGTCTACTTTGTCATGAAGTGCTGAATGAGAGGATTCTCCTCACACATGCGAACAATACACAGTACATGAACACACTGTGCCCCTGTACAGAGAAAGAAACTGTGCAGGGGTAAAGAATCCCTGAAGGCAGTTGAGCACACCCAGCTGCTGGGAAGTTGTTTTAGCAAGGGTGGTAAAAGGTCTTCCCAAGGGAGATCAGAAGAAAACGAGACACCTAGAATACTGAGAGAAGATGAAAGGTTGATTTGTGTATTGTTAAAGTATAAGGGATAGACCTTTGGGAGTTCTTGATGGGTGGATAAATGGAGAAATTGGATTTTGGAAGCATTGAAAGCAACAAGATTTTCTCTGCCTCAAATGGAAATGGTTGATAGGTCAGAAGATAAGTGTTCTATGGCATCATCACATGATTTTATTTGGTGATTGCTTGCTGGGGGGTTCTGAAAAATTAGTTGTACAGTGTAAGGTACAGTCATCAGCATATGAATGGATAGGACTACAGGTACAGTTGAGAAGATCATTAATGAATATTAGAAAGATAATTATATATAGGATAGAACCCTGAGGAACACCAGAGTTGGTAGGTTGAGGAAGTGAACGATGGCCGTCCACAATTGCTGCTATGGAGCGGCCAGAAAGGATATTCGGGATGCAGGCACAGATAGAAGGATATAAACCAAAGGAGGGTAGTTTAGAAATTAGAGATTTATGCCAGACTCTATGAAAGGCCTTCGATATGTCTAGTGCCATTGAAATGGTTTCACCAAAGTCCTGAAAGTAGGATTACCAAGAGTTAGTAAGATATGAAATATAGATCACGAGTAGAGCGATCCCTAAGGCACCCATACTAGCGATCTGAGAGTAGATTATGAGAAGAGAGATGCTTCAGAAATTTTGAAGTAAGAATAGTGTCAAAAACTTTGGAGATGCAAGAAATGAGAGCAATTGGACGATAGGTGGAGGGTAGAGAGCGGTCTACAAGACCTGCCAATTCATCTTAGGCAAATAATTGAACTGGCTTGTTCATCTTTGCATACTCAGGTGGTCCGAACAACTCCATTCCCTGTTTGGAAACCTCCTAGGGGATCATATGGGGGTCTGAACATTTTTAGGGAACATGGTAGTGCCAGATTGCTTACTGATCCCAACTTGCGTCCATTTTTTAACCCACTTCCCGATGTCGTAGGACACCAAAAACAGGGGTGAATATGTGGACACCCTGGCTCTATCAGCTGCGCTAGCAATCATCTCTAGCGTAAACAGGGACCCGGGGAGCTCGGGATGTGTGAATGGTATACTAGGTCAACAAGACCGTCTGCCCCCCCAGATTTTGCCTCAAGTCACCAAATATTGGGGAGGTCATAAAACATCTTCAAATTGGTCTTTTTAACTTGATTATAGGATATGTTGTGTGTCGACCCATATACTACATTTCCCCCAAGTGTCCTTGAGAAAGTTTCATTATAAATGTGTTATTTTTGGTAAAAATAGTGATTTAACACAAACTGAGCGGCCACTGAAAGTCACCACTGCATAGGGAAGAAAATGAACAATCCCATATAACTCAATTTTCTGATAGTGTTCGAACCTACAAATCTGGTACAAGGGGTAAAATGAGCTGCAAAATTCATTTATGTAATCAAATTCCATAATGTATCAAAAGCTTCCATGCAATCATGCCCGCTCACTTTTTTTCAGACCGCCATAGGCAACAATGAGCGGGGTTCTGTCCGTAGCTTGTATCCAGTTATAATAGACCTATCCACTCCGGAACCGGGACAGCACATTTGTCATGGGTGATTTTTTGCTGGCTTTATTCCGGTACTGTTTATACTCTTAGATTCACGAAAATAACATGGTATAATCTACTTTCAGAGTTCTTTTCAACTGCATAGTCGTAAAAGCACTATGTCCGGAAATGGACATCTAATGGAATATTTTAAAAAATTTAGGGAACTGGCCTTTGGCAGGTTGTTAGGGAACAATGACCAAATGTCGGACAGGATAGGTTTACTTGGGAAATCATGTTTTGACCCTTCACAACTGTATTTTTCTGTTAAATATAATTATTTTTGGTATACAAGGGTATTTTCTCATACTGAACTAAAATGTTTGGCTAGTTTTTATTTTTGGCCAATACTTTTGTGAGAATATTTGTGTGATATAATTTATTAGTAACCTTTTCAATTTAGTTAACCTAAGTATAATTATGTTGGTGAACACTGACACAGCCAAACAAAAATTATCTTCCTGTGACGTGTTTGAACCTAACCTAACCTCACCCCACCAAGAACCCCACTTTCTAATGTTTATTCCAAACATATTTTTAGGTTAACCATTGCAAAATGCCCTTTGTAGAAACTACTTACAATCTCAAGCTGCTATTTCTTCAGATAACTGAAATATGTACTAGTCATCACAATGTTCCCTAATATTAGTATCTCGGACAGGCCTGTTGCAAGATAACGTTCCCTAAGAAGTCTCTATTCACAATGTTCCCTAATATTAGTATTTCGGACAGGCAAGTTGCAAGATAATGTTCCCTAGGAAACTGTCCTGTCCGAATGCCAGGTACGGACTGACCTGAGTCAAGAAATGTTCCCTATAGACCTAAAGCAGGCCAAGTTTTTCCAGATTGAAACTAAAGCTACCAAATGGTGTATTTGTGTCCCAGATACATTAAAATAACCTTTCAGGAGTAAAATTTGATGTTGGCTCTCAAGGCAAATAAGGCAGAAATAGGGCTAGCATAACCAAAACTCTGCATGCTTATTATCTAATAAAACTATAATTTTGGTAAAGCTTGCTCTATTTCTGCCTGTTTTATGAATAGGATAATTCCTTAGGAAATATCATCTTGCAACTGGCTTGTCCATAATAGTTGTGAATACAGACTTCAACTAGATAGTGTGAGTTTGTTTTGTATTAGCCTCACTCTATCTTTGACAACAGCCGACTAAGCACCTCTCAATCCCCTCCCATCAGATCATCGTTATCGACCATGGCCCCAAAAAGGATATAATTAAACATAAATTCTAAACAGTTTTTATTTGTACACAGTTGAACCAGATCCTTGCCTGGCTGCCCCATCCAGAGGGTCACTTCCATGCCAGCTTTCCCCATCCTCAGAGACATATCCCCACTTCACTGCCTCCTCCATGGGAACAATTCCTTGCCTCAATGCGTCTCTGACAGGGATGACAAAGTCGAAAAAAGGTTCACCACCAACTCAAGTTGAATAGCAGAATTTATTTTTGGTGAGTCGTCTGCCTGGGGGGTGGAGCAGCCCGGCCAGGTAGTCTCTCTCTGGGTGGAGCAGCCCAGCCAGGTAGTCTCTCTCTGGGTGGAGCAGCCCGGCCAGGTAGCACCCTGCACCGTCTAGAGCTCCGCTTCGTCTGTGTGCTCCGCCCTTCTGCCTTGTTTGTACAAATAAAAACTGTTTAGAATTTATATTTTATTATATATCCTTTTTGGGGGTTTTATATTGATTATTTGCTATGTAGTCACCTACAGTATATCCTCCACTTTCTTAACTTTAGGATCAAGTGACCTAAAATTAATGGGAGTAACTGGTACTGTGGTGCTTCATACTTATAATTTGTCGTATAGCTAGGTCATGCTTCGTATAATGTAAATCGGAAAATAAAATTGAATTTTTCAAGTTTTTCTTTTATTTGTTCTAGTTTTTACAATTGTATCGACAAATTTAGCTTTCTCGAAGAAAGACTGCTTGTTATTTTTTCCATGACATCTTTCACCCACAAAAATTTAGATCCTCCTGAAAAAAGGTTCACCACCAACTCAAATTCCACTAACTTACGTAGGACAGCAGAAGATCGCCTAATGAAAAGATGTCGTGGAAAAATAATTGACAACTCTATTTCTTTAACAGGACAGCGTGAGCGCGCTCATTGCTGCTGATTATGGGCAAGACGTTAGCTAAAACATCTTTGACTCAGAGAGAGAGAGAGAGTTACACACTCTCTCTCCCTCTGTCATGCTTCGTATAATGCGTCGTATAGCGCGGGGATGGCTGTGACTCGTATCGGGCAGGACACACGAGGCAGAAAGGCGGAGGTGTCCCGTAGCCACTTCGATCTTAGTAAGAGAATAGGCTATCCATATAGTGCCTTACTAACCTGAATTTCTTAGTAAGAGAATAGGCTATTCATATAGTGCCTTACGTGCCTTACTAACCTGAATTTTTTAGTAAGATTTAGGTCACTCGATCCTAAAGTTAAAAAAGTGGAGGATATAGGTGATACATAGCAAACAATCAATATATAATCCCCAAAAAGGATATAATAAAATATCATTTATAAAGTTTTTATTTGTACACTGCCCTCATATTATTTTAAGTAGCTTTCTCAAAAAAAGATTGCTTGTAATTTTTCCACAACATCTTTTACCCACACAAATTTAGACCCTCCTGAAAAAAGATTCACCACCAACTCAAATTCCACCAACTCACGTTGGACAGCAGAAGATCGCCTAAAGATTTGTGTGTTAAAATCATGACAGGGACCCGTACAGCGGCGACACCGCAGCAGCCCGGCCAGGTAGTCTCTCTCTAGGTGGAGCAGCCCGGCCAGGTAGTCTCTCTCTGGCTAGAGCAACCCGGCCAGGTAGTCTCTCTCTGGGTGGAGCAACCCGACCAGGTAGTCTCTCTCTGGGTGGAGCAGCCCGGCCAGGTAGTCTCTCTCTGGGTGGAGCAGCCCGGCCAGGTAGTTCTCTCCTAAATTTTTGTGGGAGAAAGATGTCGTGGAAAAATAATTGACAACTCGATTTCTTTAACAGGACAGTGTGAGCGCACTCATTGCTGCTGATTATGGGCAAGACGTTAGCTAAAAAATCTTTGACTCAGAGAGAGAGAGAGAGAGAGAGACAGACACAGTGTGTGTGTGTGTGTGTGAGAGAGAGAGAGAGTTACACACTCTCTCTCTCTCTGTCATGCTTCGTATGATGCGTCGTATAGCCTAGGTCATGCTTTGTATAATGCGTCGCATAGCCTAGGTCATGCTTTGTATAATGCGTCGTATAGCCTAGGTCATGCTTCGTATAATGCGTCGTATAGCCTAGGTCATGCTTTGTATAATGCGTCGTATAGCCTAGGTCATGCTTTGTATAATGCGTCGTATACCTAGCTGCTTTGTATAATGCGTTGTATAGCCTAGGTCATGCTTTGTATAATGCGTCGTATAGCCTAGGTCATGCTTTGTATAATGCGTCGTATAGCCTAGGTCATGCTTTGTATAATGCGTCGTATAGCCTAGGTCATGCTTTGTATAATGCGTTGTATAGCCTAGGTCATGCTTCGTATAATGCGTCGTATAGCCTAGGTCATGCTTTGTATAATGCGTCGTATAGCCTAGGTCATGCTTTGTATAATGCGTCGTATAGCCTAGGTCATGCTTTGTATAATGCGTCGTATAGCCTAGGTCATGCTTTGTATAATGCGTCGTATAGCCTAGGTCATGCTTTGTATAATGCGTCGTATAGCGCGGCGATGGCTGTGACTCGTATCTGGGCAGGACACACGAGGCAGAAGGGCGGAGGTGTCCCGTAGCCACTTCGTTCTTAGTAAGAGAATAGGCTATCCATATAGTGCCTTACTAACCTGAATTTCTTAGTAAGAGAGTAGGCTATTCATATAGTGCCTTACGTGCCTTACTAACCTGAATTTTTTAGTAAGATTTAGGTCACTCGATCCTAAAGTTAAGAAAGTGGAGGATATAGGTGACTACATAGCAAACAACCAATATATAACCCTCAAAAAGGATATAATAAAATATAAATTATAAACAGTTTTTATTTGTACACCGCCCTCATATTATTTTAAGTACCTTTCTTGAGAAAAAAATTGCTTGTAATTTGTCCACGACATCATTCACCCACAAAAATTTAGACCCTCCTGTAAAAAGGTTCACCACCAACTCAAATTCCACCAACTCACGTTTGACAGCAGAAGATCACCTAAAGATTTGTGTGTTAAAATCACGACAGGGACCCGTACAGCGGCGACGCCGCAGCAGCCCGGCCAGGTAGTCTCTCTCTGGGTAGAGCAACCCGGCCAGGTAGTTTCTCTCTGGGTGGAGCAGCCTCTCTCCTAAATTTTTGTGGGTGAAAAATGTCGTGGAAAAATAATTGACAACTCTATTTCTTTAACAGGACAGCTTGAGCGCGCTCATTGCTGCTGATTATGGGCAAGACGTTAGCTAAAAAATCTTTGACTCAGAGAGAGAGAGAGACAGACACAGTGTGTGTGTGTGTGTGTGAGAGAGAGAGAGAGAGAGTTACACACTCTCTCTCTCTCTCTCATGCTTCGTATAATGCGTCGTATAGCCTAGGTCATGCTTTGTATAATGCGTCGTATAGCCTAGGCCATGCTTCGTATAATGCGTCGTATAGCGCGGCGATGGCTGTGACTCGTATCTGGGCAGGACACACGAGGCAGAACGGTGGAGGTGTCCCGTAGCCACTTCGTTCTTAGTAAGAGAATAGGCTATCCATATAGTGCCTTACTAACATGAATTTCTTAGTAAGAGAATAGGCTATTCATACAGTGCCTTACGTGCCTTACTAACCTGAATTTTTTAGTAAGATTTAGGTCACTCGATCCTAAAGTTAAGAAAGTGGAGGATATACTGTAGGTGACTACATAGCAAACAACCAATATATAACCCCCAAAAAGGATATAATAAAATATAATTTATAAACAGTTTTTATTTGTACACTGCCCTCATATTATTTTATGTAGCTTTCTCAAAAAAAGATTGCTTGTAAATTTTCCACGACTTCTTTCACCCACACAAATGTAGACCCTCCTGAAAAAAGGTTCACCACCAACTCAAATTCCACCAACTCACGTTGGACAGCAGAAGATCGCCTACAGATTTGTGTGTTAAAATCACGACAGGGACCCATACAGCGGCGACGCCACAGCAGCCCGGCCAGGTAGTCTCTTTCTAGGTGGAGCAGCCCGGCCAGGTAGTCTCTCTCTGGGTAGAGCAACCCGGCCAGGTAGTCTCTAGGTGGAGCAACCCGACCAGGTAGTCTCTCTCTGGGTAGAGCAGCCCGGCCAGGTAGTTATCTCCTAAATTTTTGTGGGTGAAAGATGTCGTGGAAAAATAATTGACAACTCGATTTCTTTAACAGGACTATCGTATAAATACGATAGAATATGACTCTTTTGTGATCTCGTATGTCTCTGTGACGTCACGATCGCTCCTACAGCACGACGTAGGACGAGTAGATCGTATATTATAAGATTGTAAATAATTTAAGTTATAAAAGGCCTAATATGCTATTAAGCAATATTGCCATGGTCTTATGTAGTATATATGAATTTATCGTATATATTAATATAATTTATCGTATAGAGCAACCTAGATGCGGTACGATAATTTGGGCTCCTGGCGTTTTGCCAAGGCAGCAAGGTGTGCCTTCGAGGAAGACCAGAGCCTTCACGAAAACCAACCAGTTAACATCTAATTTTCCGCCCTCAGTTGATCGTGCCTTTGTGCCTCTAATCACAATACACATACAGCAATACACACAGCTACACCATCACGACGCTCTCATCGACGCCATGACTGACTGACAGATAAGCATAATATTCATGTCCATTCCCATGTAATCATTTATTCTTTCTTTAACTTGACTCGTGTCTCGGGACCGAAGTCTCGATCCCCATTGTCCACCGCCATATTGTTTAAAACGTTCTCCCTTGCCTCATTGCCACGTGGAACTATTGGTGAGATAATTCCTGGCTAATATTAACCCTTATAACCTTACCCTATATATAAATTTGTTATGTGAGACCTTTGTATATAAATTAGCTTGTTTCAGATTGAATTCAATTTAGATATGGAGTAGTTTTCATTTAGATTTATTTATTTGATTCATTATAGCTTAGTAATATTTAACTTTCATTGATAGTTAACCACATTGGTGCCCAGATCCGGGATTTAGCTACCAGTAGTGGGATTTTTCTTAGGCAATGAGCAAGGGATTAGCCCAGGGATGCAGGAGCAAGGACCCCGGAGGGGTGGGGCTTGGCTATCTTCCTGTACCTCAGGCGCCGGTACCTCAGCGAATAGCCATAGTAGGGCATTCATATGCCACTAGGCATATGAATGCCTAAATGAATTTAAAGCAGCTGAAGTAACTTTGATGAAATGGGTTCAAGTAGAAACCTTTTCCAGTGAATTAAAATCCTTGACAAGCTCGAATAAGACATTAATGCCTAATATAGTGCGTCAACTAAGGTTGCACCTAGACAATGGCCTCATCAGGTGTGAGGGTCGCCTGAAGTGGTCGAGTGTACCAGACGGCACAAACCGCCCTATACTTATGCCAACAAGACATCACGTTACTGATCTATTTATCATACGTGCACATAGGGAAGTAAAACACTACGGGGTATGTCATATTATATCAAATTTACGTCTCACATGGTGGATACCCAGAGTTCGACAAGTAGCTCGACGCGTAGTAAGAAAGTGTGTAATATGCCAGAGACTAAAGGGTAAACCATATGCAACTGGACCAGCTCCACCTCTACCTGAATGCTGTGTAAAGCACGTAGAACCTTTCCAAGCGGTAGTATTAGATTACACAGGGGCATTGAAGACGAGGGAGCATGAGAAGGTTTATATATTATTGTTTACCTGTGCAACATCTCGAGCGGTACACCTAGAACTATGTGATAATATGTCTAGTGAAGAATTTATGCTGGCGTTCAGACGGTTTTGTGCCCGTCGTTCATTCCCTCAACTCATTCTTAGCGACAATGCTCCCACTTATGTCCAATCATCAAAATATCTAAAGGATATGAGTAGTGATCCTACTATCATCACTTTTTTGGGAGAGAAGAAGTGCAAATGGAGGTTCATTCCAGTTAAGGCACCTTGGTTTGGTGGAATGTGGGAACGATGTGTCGGTGTAGTATAGTCAGGACTCAGAGCGGTTGTAGGACGTTATCTATTAAAGAAGAGTGAGTTGACGACAGTCCTCACAGAGATAGAGGCAGTCGTGAATGATCGCCCGTTTTTTTTGTTTTTTGTTTTTTTTTTCTATGTGATTGAGGGAGGCAAAAGGCACAACTGCCTATAGCGAGTGCCTCCCCCATAGTTGAAAGAGTGACAGGGCCAAAATCAAGGGACGCTCGAGCCAAAATGCCTGGACACACGGAGCTTGAAGCAATTTAAGTCATAGGAAGAGGGAAAGACTGATTCTGGGAGAGAGTTCCAGAGCTCAGATGTTGAGTAGAAGAAAGTTTGAGCTTACATATGTGTACACCAACATGCAAGAACCACTACCATTAACGCCAGCTCACTTGCTATATGGAAAACCATTGACTGCGTTTCCATCTGATTTTCAGTCCATAGTAGAGTTAGAGGATCCCTCGTTGTACTCTGAGGTAGCGGTGTCTAAGATATACCAGTATATATCCAGGATAATCGAGGATTTTAGGAAACGGTGGATTAGTGAATATCTGCTAGCATTGAGGGAAAGGAGTGTTACTCCCTCTGGTAGACCAACGGCACCTACAGTTGGTGAAGTTGTTTTGATCAAAGAAGATAGTCCTCGTTTATACTGGAAATTGGGCCGTGTGTTGGAGGTATACAAGGGGTCAGACTCTGTAGAGCGGGTGGCGCTATTGAAGACAGCCACTGGAACTACTGTTCGTCCTATCGCTCGTTTGTACGCTTTGGAGCTTGATTCCGCATTGTAATCTGATGCTCCACCTGTTATTGCTGGGTCCGAGGATTTTCAAAGGAACGACTCACCTCA
This sequence comes from Paralithodes platypus, assembly GCA_032716605.1. Taxonomy (NCBI): domain Eukaryota; kingdom Metazoa; phylum Arthropoda; class Malacostraca; order Decapoda; family Lithodidae; genus Paralithodes; species Paralithodes platypus. The sequence goes on along the minus strand of CM064496.1, from coordinate 18,303,132 downwards.
TACTGATGGTGATCAGGTGATCATTCTCGGACCGGGACGCGTCCCAGACGCGCTGCTGCTGGCGCCGTCGACTTGTGGCGTCTTGACTTGACTTGACTTGATAGCCTCTGGGCAACTTTAGGATTAAGGTGGGGTTCAGGTCTTTTTTTGTGGGGGGAGTGTATCGTATAAATACGATAGAATATGACTCTTTTGTGATCTCGTATGTCTCTGTGACGTCACGATCGCTCCTACAGCACGACGTAGGACGAGTAGATCGTATATTAAAAGATTGTAAATAAATTAAGTTATAAAAGGCCTAATATGCTATTAAGCAATATTGCCATGGTCTTATGTAGTATATATGAATTTATCGTATATATTAATATAATTTATCGTATAGAGCAACCTAGATGCGGTACGATAATATGGGCTCCTGGCGTTTTGCCAAGGCAGCAAGGTGTGCCTTCGAGGAAGACCAGAGCCTTCACGAACACCAACCAGTTAACATCTAATTTTCCGCCCTCAGTTGATCGTGCCTTTGTGCCTCTAATCACAATACACATACAGCAATACACACAGCTATACCATCACGACGCTCTCATCGACGCCATGACTGACTGACAGATAAGCATAATATTCATGTCCATTCCCATGTAATCATTTATTCTTTCTTTAACTTGACTCGTGTCTCGGGACCGAAGTCTCGATCCCCATTGTCCACCGCCATATTGTTTAAAACGTTCTCCCTTGCCTCATTGCCACGTGGAACTATTGGTGAGATAATTCCTGGCTAATATTAATCCTTATAACCTTACCCTATATATAAATTTGTTATGTGAGACCTTTGTATATAAATTAGCTTGTTTCAGATTGAATTCAATTTAGATATGGAGTAGTTTTCATTTAGATTTATTTATTTGATTCATTATAGCTTAGTAATATTTAACTTTCATTGATAGTTTACCACATTGGTGCCCAGATCCGGGATTTAGCTACTAGTAGTGGGATTTTTCTTAGGCAATGAGCAAGGGATTAGCCCAGGGATGCAGGAGCAAGGACCCCGGAGGGGTGGGGCTTGGCTATCTTCCTGTACCTCAGGCGCCGGTACCTCAACGAATAGCCATAGTAGGGCATTCATATGCCACTAGGCTAAGGGCAGCTGACGGAGGAACTGAGTCGTATCGGGCGTCGGAGGGGGATAGGACATTCAAGCTGTCCTACTTTGGGGTACCGGGAGCAACCGTTGACACCCTGAGAGCCTTCCCACAGTGGGGGCAGGAGATTCGGTTTAGGCCTCATATGATCTTTTTGTTTTTGGGCGGCAATGATATACGCCCCGGTACAGTACCCCGCGAGTAAGCTGACGCTATCAAAGAGGTGGCGCTGGTCTGGAGCGTGAGTCCGGGGGGAGCTGTCGGATTGTGGCAATTGAGAGCCGGACGAGAGTCCGAGGGTTGTCAGCGGTGGAGTATCAATCCATAAAAAATTCTGTTAACCGCGCCCTGAGGTGTCGGTTAGTAGAAACGAGGCACCGCTTTGTATCGCTCACTCTCAGCATCCGGGACCTAGACCAGGATGGTGTCCACCTAGATTTAGACACCAATCAAGTCCTGTATGATAAGATTGTAGGGCTAACGAAGCGTTGGCTAGAGAGGGACGCCGGGGTTGTATCATTGCGCCTGCCTAAGTCCTGCATCCCACCCATCATCTTTCCCCAATAATTTTCTTTTCCGTTTCAGACTTCCTGTGACATATGACCTGACCAAACATTTTTTTTTCTTGTTCAATATGATCCATTAGTAGGTATTGCTATATAGTGTACTATTTTTTCTCCATAACATAGAAGTCCGCCGGTCGGCGTCTCCTAATTAGACTATTATTTGGCCGTTGTCTTTGTAACGTAACATTTAGATACATAGCCTATAGGCTCACATGCAAAATGAATAAAGACAATAAAGAGACCCCGTCTAGTGGGGTGCTGATCAAAGCCCCTAAAAATCAAAGGGCGGGACTTCGGGGAGTATTAAATAGGCTAATTGTGGACGTCAACACTTTCATCACTACTGCTGAACTAGAGGAATTGGAGGCTAGATTAGAAAACGTCCAGGCTACCCACGGTCGTATTACGGCTCTGAGTGAGGTGATTGTGGCTGACATGATAGAGGAGGAAGAGATAGTTACAGAGTGTGATAATCGCGCCCTCTATGACGAACCTGTCTTTAGAGCGAAGTACCTATTACAGCGTGCTGTCGCGAGTAAGAAGTGAGGTGATAATGAGGCCCATAGAAGGGCTGACCCAAAATATACTGTACACCTCCCAAAGCTCAATCTTCCTACATTTGCGGGCAAGTTAACTGAGTGGTTAGCTTTTTTGGACGTATTTCGATCTACGGTTCATGAATCCTCTTTGGATAATGTCCGCAAGTTTCACTATCTGAAGGGACAAATGGAAGGAGAGGCCTTACATTTGATAGAGGGTTTTGCAGTAGTGGGTGGTAGTTATCTTGAAGCGGTACACTAATTAGAGTCCACATACGGGGATAGAGAGCAGTTGAAGATGCCCCATGTCGTTGCCTTGTTGGGGCTCGCAGAGCCACAGTATAAGGTTGATGAGTTGACAAACTTCAGGGCAAATATGGAGTGCCATACTCGATCGCTAGACACCCTAGGGCTTACCACGCCTGAAATGATAGTCATTATCTTGCGTCAGAAGCTTCCTATGGCAATACTTGATAAGGTAAGATCATTTGAGCTGGGGGAGTTCAAAACTCAGTTCAGTAAGGAAATCAATAATCTACAGTTGAACAAAGGGAGAATGTATGTGTCGGGAGGGAGTGAGAATGTGGAGAAGAGGGGAACAGTAAGCATGACAGTGGGGACTAAAGAAAAGAAAAAGGGTGCGTATAAGAAACCTGCTCAGATTCTATGTAAGCTATGTAACAACAAACATAAATGGAGTTTCTGCGTAAAATACCCAACAAATGAGACAAAACTAGAACAGGCGAAAAGATTGAAGCTATGTGTAGGTTGTCTAAGTAAAGAACATGGTAAGCAGGGACAATGTACTGCTACATACTTAGGGCCATGTCGCCACTGCAAAGGACATCACATTGATAAGTTGTGTCCTACTGCAGATAAAGTCAAAGACATCAAAACAGAGGGTACTACAACTGTGACACTAGGTAGCACGCAAGACACCACTATATTGCCCACAATACAGATTCCCATGGAAGGTAATGACAGTAACAAGGTTTGTCGGGTACTTCTAGATCAAGGGTCTCAACGTTCCTTTATAAAGAGGTCCGTACTGGTGGGACTGAAGCACCAAATCGTAGGGGCTGAGACTCTTCGATTATAGGGCTTCACAGGGGTTACTGATAAGCAAGACTACGAGATAGCGGAGATTTCATATTTCTACCGTAAAAACCGGTACTTTATGACTTGTATCGTAGTAGACACCCTACCAGAATATGTATCTGTGGGTGTGAAAAAGGTGGAACACGCATTACGTAGCAAAGGGGTTAACTTGTCAGATCCCATGGAAAATCAGAGTGAGGTGCATGTTCTACTTGGTGTGGATCATTATTATGATGTAGTATACCGTGGATTTTAAAAGATGTGTGGTGTAATTTTAATCCCCACTAAATTTGGATATTGCATGAGCGGAAAGGTGCATACTACACAGTCAAAGGTCCTGGTCGACACAGTCTCGATATATAGAGTCAATGTAACCACGGCAGAGGAGTTGGGAAGGGATGATTCCCAACCTAGTGACCCTAAGATGGCTGCCGAGGTCGACCTGGAATGACTGTGGAGATTGGATCACATAGGCATTAATCCTATGGAGACTGATTATGACTCGGAAGTTGCGCTACAAAGGTTTGACGAGTCTGTGTGCTACTGTGCCTCAGACAAGCAATATAAAGTTAGTTTACCCTGGAAGAACAGTGAGATAAGCCTGCCTACCAACTATGGTTTGGCATTAGGTCGTTTGCGCGCATTACAGCGTAAATTGTCTAACGAACCGAGCACGCGCCAGGCGTATGACGATGTATTTCGGAGTTATGAGGATAGGGGCTTTATTGAGAGAGTCGATGTCAAGGAACCGTTTAAGAAGGGTAGGGTTCCTATCTGGCCCATCATGGGGTAAGGAAAGACAGCGTCACCACACCAATACGGGTGGTGTATGACTGTTCTGCCCACCAAGGTCAACAACCCAGTCTAAATGACTGCCTGTTGACAGGTCCGTCCATGGTGTCGGACCTGTCCCAACATCTATTGCGGTTTAGGCTGGGGAAGTACGCCTATACCAGTGACATCGAGAAATCATTCTTGATGGTCAAGCTAAAGGAGGAAGATAGAGATGTTACCAGCTTTCATTGGTTCAGCGACATTAGCGACTCTGAGAGTCCAATCATAATATACCGTTTTCGGGTTGTACTCTTTGGGGCCACGTGCTCGCAGTTTTTGTTAAATGCCACAATCAGAAAACATCTAGCTGACACTCATGAGGACACAAGTAAACTATCTCGCGGATTATATATTGACGATTTGCAGGGTTCTAGCGATAGTCAGGATGATTTGTTATATGCATACTGGCAAGGACGCAGATTGTTTGCGGATGCACATCTATTTCTCCGCGAGTGGGTTACTAATAGTGAAGACCTTCAGAGTTTGATACAGGTGGACGGTACGGCATCTCTTAACCAGGAAAAGTCCAGAAATTTGGGGATGATCTGGCAACCTAAACATGACATACTAACTTTTCAAACAAGGTCTTTTGCTCAGCAGACAGGAGCGCACACCAAAAGAAGTCTGTTGAGCAAAGTTGCGCAATTTTTTTATCCTTTGGGTCTAGCATTACCCGTTACCATAAGAGCTAGGATTCTAATGCAGGAAGTTTGGAGACGTAAAATAGGATGGGATGACAGTTTGCCCGAGGACCTGAATGACCAAGGGACATTGTTGTTGAATGAATATGCCATCCTATGTACTAAACCTATACCTCGTAAAGTGGCGGCGTTCGGTGACGCTACGTTACACACGTTTTGCGATACTAGCGTCACGGCATACGGGGTAGCCATATATGTCGTTACTTCATTTGGGGCACATTTAGTTACAGCCCAGGCCAAGGTAGCCCCGGTTAAAAAGGTAACTATCCCTAAAATGGAATTGACTGCCATGCTGCTATTAGCACGTCTGGTGCAACATGTACGCGCAGCATACGAGAGCGAATTAAATATTGAAATCATTCACGTTTGGTGCGATAGTCAGGTCGCACTCAACTGGATACATAGCAAGAAGTCTCTGCCAGTTTATGTGCGGAATAGGGTAGATGAGATTAGAGCCCTTTTGCCAGACGTTGCTTATCATTATGTAAATACAAAAGAAAACCCTAGTGATCTCATAACTAGGGGTATAACGGCTAGCCAGTTAATGAAGTCCGAATTGTGGTGGCATGGTCCAAAGTGGCTGCTCCATGAAAGTGAATGAACGATATGGCATGCTGTTGGTGAGGGACTTCTGCCACTGGAAACAGTGGCAGTTACAGCCCAACCAAAAGAGCCACCGGGTCCTATCATAGAGTGGGCAAGATTCGGTGACTATAATAAACTAGTCAGAGTTGTAGCTTGGGTATTGCGATATGTATCCAATCTCAAGCTTAAAGTAACGGGCCAACTCTGCAACAGGGGTCACAACATTGATGCTCGTGAATTTAAAGCAGCTGAAGTAACTTTGATGAAATGGGTTCAAGTAGAAACCTTTTCCAGTGAATTAAAATCCTTGACAAGCTCGAATAAGACATTAATGCCTAATATAGTGCGTCAACTAAGGTTGCACCTAGACAATGGCCTCATCAGGTGTGAGGGTCGCCTGAAGTGGTCGAGTGTACCAGACGGCACAAACCGCCCTATACTTATGCCAACAAGACATCACGTTACTGATCTATTGATCATACGTGCACATAGGGAAGTAAAACACTACGGGGTATGTCATATTATATCAAATTTACGTCTCACATGGTGGATACCCAGAGTTCGACAAGTAGCTCGACGCGTAGTAAGAAAGTGTGTAATATGCCAGAGACTAAAGGGTAAACCATATGCAACTGGACCAGCTCCACCTCTACCTGAATGCTGTGTAAAGCATGTAGAACCTTTCCAAGCGGTAGTATTAGATTACACAGGGGCATTGAAGACGAGGGAGCATGAGAAGGTTTATATATTATTGTTTACCTGTGCAACATCTCGAGCGGTACACCTAGAACTATGTGATAATATGTCTAGTGAAGAATTTATGCTGGCGTTCAGACGGTTTTGTGCCCGTCGTTCATTCCCTCAACTCATTCTTAGCGACAATGCTCCCACTTATGTCCAAGCATCAAAATATCTAAAGGATATGAGTAGTGATCCTACTATCATCACTTTTTTGGGAGAGAAGAAGTGCAAATGGAGGTTCATTCCAGTTAAGGCACGTTGGTTTGGGGGAATGTGGGAACGATGTGTCGGTATAGTATAGTCAGGACTCAGAGCGGTTGTAGGACGTTATCTATTAAAGAAGAGTGAGTTGACGACAGTCCTCACAGAGATAGAGGCAGTCGTGAATGATCGCCCGCTTACATATGTGTACACCAACATGCAAGAACCACTACCATTAACGCCAGCTCACTTGCTATATGGAAAACCATTGACTGCGTTTCCATCTGATTTTCAGTCCATAGTAGAGTTAGAGGATCCCTCGTTGTACTCTGAGGTAGCGGTGTCTAAGATATACCAGTATATATCCAGAATAATCGAGGATTTTAGGAAACGGTGGATTAGTGAATATCTGCTAGCATTGAGGGAAAGGAGTGTTACTCCCTCTGGTACACCAACGGCACCTACAGTTGGTGAAGTTGTTTTGATCAAAGAAGATAGTCCTCGTTTATACTGGAAATTGGGCCGTGTGTTGGAGGTATACAAGGGGTCAGACTCTGTAGAGCGGGTGGCGCTATTGAAGACAGCCACTGGAACTACTGTTCGTCCTATCGCTCGTTTGTACGCTTTGGAGCTCGATTCCGCATTGTAATCTGATGCTCCACCTGTTATTGCTGGGTCCGAGGATTTTCAAAGGAACGACTCACCTCCTACTGATGGTGATCATTCTCGGACCGGGACGCGTCCCAGACGCGCTGCTGCTGGCGCCGTCGACTTGTGGCGTCTTGACTTGACTTGACTTGATAGCCTCTGGGCAACTTTAGGATTAAGGTGGGGTTCAGGTCTTTTTTTGTGGGGGGAGTTTATCGTATAAATACGATAGAATATGACTCTTTTGTGATCTCGTATGTCTCTGTGACGTCACGATCGCTCCTACAGCACGACGTAGGACGAGTAGATCGTATATTAAAAGATTGTAAATAAATTAAGTTATAAAAGGCCTAATATGCTATTAAGCAATATTGCCATGGTCGTATGTAGTATATATGAATTTATCGTATATATTAATATAATTTATCGTATAGAGCAACCTAGATGCGGTACGATAACATGGGCTCCTGGCGTTTTGCCAAGGCAGCAAGGTGTGCCTTCGAGGAAGACCAGAGCCTTCACGAACACCAACCAGTTAACATCTAATTTTCCGCCCTCAGTTGATCGTGCCTTTGTGCCTCTAATCACAATACACATACAGCAATACACACAGCTACACCATCACGACGCTCTCATCGACGCCATGACTGACTGACAGATAAGCATAATATTCATGTCCATTCCCATTTAATCATTTATTCATTCTTTAACTTGACTCGTGTCTCGGGACCGAAGTCTCGATCCCCATTGTCCACCGCCATATTGGGTAAAACGTTCTCCCTTGCCTTATTGCCACGTGGAACTATTGGTGAGTTAATTCCTGGCTAATATTAACCCTTATAACCTTACCCTATATATAAATGTATTATGTGAGACCTTTGGATATAAATTAGCTTGTTTCAGATTGAATTCAATTTAGATATGGAGTAGTTTTCATTTAGATTTATTTATTTGATTCATTATAGCTTAGTAATATTTAACTTCCATTGATAGTTTACCACAAGGACAGTGTGAGCGCGCTCATTGCTGCTGATTATGGGCAAGATGTTAGCTAAAAAATCTTTGACTCAGAGAGAGAGAGAGAGAGGGAGAGACAGACACAGTGTGTTTGTGTGTGTGTGTGTGAGAGAGAGAGAGTTACACACTCTCTCTCTCTCTGTCATGCTTCGTATAATGCGTCGTATAGCCTAGGTCATGCTTCGTATAATGCGTCATATAGCGCGGCGATGGCTGTGACTCGTATCTGGGCAGGACACACGAGGCAGAAGGGCGGAGGTGTCCAGTAGCCACTTCGTTCTTAGTAAGAGGCTATCCATATAGTGCCTTACTAAACTGAATTTCTTAGTAAGAGAATAGGCTATTCATATAGTGCCTTACGTGCCTTACTAACCTGAATTTTTTAGTAAGATTTAGGTCACTCGATCCTAAAGTTAAGAAAGTGGAAGATATAGGTGATTCCATAGCAAACAACCAATATATAACCCCCAAAAAGGATAAAATAAAATATAAATTATAAACAGTTTTTATTTGTACACCGCCCTCAATATTATTTTAAGTAGCTTTCTCGAAAAAAAAGATTGCTTGTAATTTTTCCACAACATCTTTCACCCACAAAAATTTAGACCCTCCTGAAAAAAGGTTCACCACCAACTCAAATTCCACCAACTCGCGTTGGACAGCAGAAGATCGCCTACAGATTTGTGTGTTAAAATCACGACAGGGACCCATACAGCGGCGACGCCGCAGCAGCCCGGCCAGGTAGTCTCTCTCTAGGTGGAGCAGCCTGGCCAGGTAGTCTCTCTCTGGGTGGAGCAGCCTGGCCAGGTAGTCTCTCTCTGGGTGGAGCAGCCCGGCCAGGTAGCACCCTGCACCGTCTAGAGCTCCGCTTCGTCTGTGTGCTCTGCCCTTCTGCCTTGTTTGTACAAATAAAAACTGTTTAGAATTTATATTTTATTATATATCCTTTTTGGGGGTTATATATTGATTATTTGCTATGTAGTCACCTACAGTATATCCTCCACTTTCTTAACTTTAGGGTCAAGTGACCTAAAAATTAATGGGAGTAACTGGTACTGTGGTGCTTCGTACTTATAATTTGTCGTATAGCTAGGTCATGCTTCGTATAATGTAAATCGGAAAATAAAATTGAATTTTTCAAGTTTTTCTTTTATTTGTTCTAGTTTTTACAATTGTATCGACAAATTTAGCTTTCTCGAAACAAGATTGCTTGTTATTCTTTCCATGACATCTTTCACCCACAAAAATTTAGACCCTCCTGAAAAAAGGTTCACCACCAACTCAAATTCCACCAACCCACGTTGGACAGCAGAAGATCGCCTAATGGAAAGATGTCGTGGAAAAATAATTGACAACTCTATTTCTTTAACAGGACAGCGTGAGCGCGCTCATTGCTGCTGATTATGGGCAAGACGTTAGCTAAAAATCTTTGACTCAGAGAGAGAGACAGACACAGTGTGTGTGTGAGAGAGAGAGAGAGTTACACACTCTCTCTCTCTCTGTCATGCTTCGTATAATGCGTCGTATAGCCTAGGTCATGCTTCGTATAATGCGTCGTATAGCGCGGCGATGGCTGTGACTCGTATATGGCAGGACACACGAGGCAGAAGGGCGGAGGTGTCCCGTAGCCACTTCGGTCTTAGTAAGAGAATAGGCTATCCATATAGTGCCTTATTAACATGAATTTCTTAGTAAGAGAATAGGCTATTCATATAGTGCGTTACGTGCCTTACTAACCTGAATTTTTTAGTAAGATTTAGGTCACTCGATCCTAAAGTTAAGAAAGTGGAGGATATAGGTGACTACATAGCAAACAACCAATATATAACTCCCAAAAAGGATATAATAAAATATAATTTAAAAACAGTTTTTATTTGTACACTGCCCTCATATTATTTTATGTAGCTTTCTCAAAAAAATATTGCTTGTAAATTTTCCACGACATCTTTCACCCACACAAATGTAGGCCCTCCTGAAAAAAGGTTCACCACCAACTCAAATTCCACCAACTCACGTTGGACAGGAGATGATCGCCTAAAGATTTGTGTGTTAAAATCTCGACAGGGACCCGTACAGCGGCGATGCCGCAGCAGCCCGGCCAGGTATCTCTCTCTAGGTGGTGCAGCCCAGCCAGGTAGTCTCTCTCTGGGTAGAGCAACCCGGCCAGGTAGTCTCTCTCTGGGTGGAGCAGCCCGACCAGGTAGTCTCTCTCTGGGTGGAGCAACCCGGCCAGGTAGTTCTCTCCTAAATTTTTGTGGGTGAAAGATGTCTTGGACAAATAATTGACAACTCGATTTCTTTAACCCTCCTGGCCCGTGCTGTATCTCCAAAGGACAGGGTGGGCTACCCGGGCGATCTGGCCGAAAAACGTCTAGGCCTAGGCTACCGTATTTTTGTTATTTTAACTGCTAGAAATTTCCCACGCATCTATAAATGTAGTGCGGTTTCCAATCTGTAGACTGGCGTTGAGTAGAGCTCTCTAAGTCAACTGGTTCAGTTGTGATGACGATTTCAGGCGATGTTAGCAATACGACGATCTTTTCACTACTGAAACAACAACATACAATAACAAACGAGTCTTCTCCTTCTTGTTTTCGGAGGTGCGGTGACGCAACGATCGGCTTTGTTTACATGCGTCGGACGCACGGCGTTCAGACCAAGCTGAATAGGCTTTCAAGCTTAAAAGTCCTGAAAGGACACCCGGGCACCTGCCCTTATTTCGTGGTGTCATTTTAAAATGACAACCGGGCAGGAAGGGTTAACAGGACAGCGTGAGCGCGCTCATTGCTGCTGATTATGGGCAAGACGTTAGCTAAAAAATCTTTGACTCAGAGAGAGAGAGAGAGAGAGAGAGATAGACACAGTGTGTGTATGTGTGTATGAGAGAGAGAGAGAGTTACACACTCTCTCTCTCTCTGTCATGCTTCGTATAATGCGTCGTATAGCCTAGGTCATGCTTCGTATAATGCGTCGTATAGCGCGGCGATGGCTGTGACTCGTATCTGGGCAGGACACACGAGGCAGAAGGGCGGAGGTGTCCCGTAGCCAATTCGTTCTTAGTAAGAGAATAGGCTATCCATATAGTGCCTTACTAACATGAATTTCTTAGTAAGAGAATAGGCTATTCATATAGTGCCTTACGTGCCGTACTAACCTGAATTTTTTAGTAAGATTTAGGTCACTCGATCCTAAAGTTAAGAAAGTGGAGGATATAGGTGACTACATAGCAAACAACCAATATATAACCCCCAAAAAGGATATAATAAAATATAAATTATTAACTGTTTTTATTTGTACACCGCCCTCATATTATTTTAAGTAGCTTTCTCGAAAAAACATTGCTTGTAATTTTTCCACGACATCTTTCACCCACACAAATTTAGACCCTCCTGAAAAAGGTTCACCACCAACTCAAATTCCACCAACAGTTGGACAGCAGAAGATCGCCTAAAGATTTGTGTGTTAAAATCACGACAGGGACCCGTACAGCGGCGACGCCGCAGCAGCCCAGCCAGGTAGTCTCTCTCTAGGTGGAGCAGCCCGGCCTGGTAGTCTCTCTCTGGGTAGAGCAACCCGGCCAGGTAGTCTCTCTCTGGGTGGAGCAACCCAACCAGGTAGTCTCTCTCTGGGTGGAGCAGCCTGGCCAGGTAGTTCTCTCCTATATTTTTGTGGGTGAAAGATGTCTTGGAAAAATAATTGACAACTCGATTTCTTTAACAGGACAGCGTGACCACCCCAGTCAGACGACTCATCAAAAATAAATTCTGCTATACGACTTGATTGGCGGTGAACCTTTTTTCTTCGGGAGGGTCTAAATTTGTGTGTGAAAAATTGCAAACATACTTTTGTCGAGAAAGCTAATTTATTCGAAGAGTGACTCCCCATCATTTCTCGATGACGGCTGAGGAAATATTCGAGGGCGTCTCACAGGAAAATTTACCTCCCCCGTGAGAGAGAGAGAGAGAGTATTCTCTCTCTCTCTCTCTCTCTCTCTCTCACACACACACACACACACTGTGTCTGTCTATGTCTGTCTGTCTCTCTCTCTCTCTCTCTCATTCACCCGCCGGCTTTAGCACCGCCTACAGCTCCGCATCGCCACTGAGAAAACTCTATCCTAATTTGAGTATTTCATATCCCAATTCCCTTTATTCATTGCATGAACAGTAGTTAAGTGCTTGTTTAACCTCCACATAGTTCTGTAGTTGCCGTGCATGTTATTTTATTGCTTTTCTGACTGATAAACATTGTTGTTTACATTTGTTATCCTAGCTTGTAGCAGACGACGCACGCGCACCTCTAAATCGACCTAGCTTTGTATTTTCTTATTAACTCTAGTAGTTATCGTATTCAGTATCCTACTGTAGCTATATATATCTGTAATTTTAGTTGTTGCTTGCATGATCTTGTATTGTAGTAACCTTTGACTGATAACTTTGTTTATCTAAATATAATCCTGCTTGACTAGCCTACAGTGACACCAGCCCCATCTGTTGATACAGTATATTAACCCCTTGTGTGCAGTTACACTTTATTTTTATATCTCTATTGGTGAATTGTATATTTAGTCACATATTCTATTATATAATTATATATATATATATATTTTTTGCCTTTTTAGGTAGGTTATCACCCCTGGTAGCCTACTTCTGCATATTTCATACTTTTTGTTTTTGGTTATTTTTGTTTTCGGTTAGTCTAGGCTATCATCCCTGGTGGCCTATTTCTGCGTACGGTACTTCAATTTTTAAATTTTCAGTTAGGCTATCACCGCTGGTGGCCTATTTCTGCGTACCAGTATTTCATAATTTTTGTTTTCGGTTATTTTTGTTTTCGGTTAGTCTAGGCTATCACCGCTGGTGACCTATTTCTGCGTACCGGTATTTCATAATTTTTGTTTTCGGTTATTTTTGTTTTCGGTTAGTCTAGGCTATCATCCCTGGTGGCCTATTTCTGCGTACTTCAATTTTTAAATTTTCAGTTAGGCTATCACCGCTGGTGACCTATTTCTGCGTACCGGTATTTCATAATTTTTGTTTTCGGTTAGGATAGGCTATAACCCCTGGTGGCCTATTTCTGTTTAAATAAACATAAAATTGTTTTCGGTTCGGCTATCACTGCGTATTCAAATTTAATTTGTTTTGTTTAATTTTGGTTAGGCTATCACCGCTGATAACCTATTTGTGTGTATTTCAACATTTTGTTTTCGGTTAGGCCTATTTAAGTAAGTGAAGCGACCTGAAGGGAGTGAAGTGTTTTTAAAGTGAGTTTAGTGTTTTAAAGTGAGTTAAGTGTTTTTAAGTGAGTGAAGTGAACTGAAGAAAGTGATCGTCACCATGCCTCGTGCCTGTACGAACTGCGCCGGTAGGTTTGGTGCTTCCATGTTTGCTCCTGCCGATCCACAAGTCTGCCGACTCTGCCAGCAACGAGAGGATTTGACAGCAAAATTGGATGAAGCCCTCAACAAGATCAAACGCCCTCACCAGGAAGCTGGAATCACTCCAAGAGTTTGTAACACTCAACGTTGGAGTATCACTAACTCAAATTGTTTCAACTCCAGCATCCACCACCGCCCCAACGTCATCTGCCAACAATCCAACACCTGCAGTAGACACTGCAGCAGATGCTTCTGACGAACCTGAGCCGACATCAAACCAGGACAGCCGCCCTGTTCACCTTAGTCTCTCCCCCACTCCTCATGCAAGAAGCCTGCTAGCACGAACAGTACCAACCCCTCGCCCTCGTTCTAACCACTCCTCTCCCCGACCTGTACGTAGAGTCCCGCCACCACAGGTTTCCGGATTTACACCAGTGAAGAACGGTGCACGGCCAACGCAGAAAAGGTCTCATCTACCAGTCACAATGTCCAACAGATTTGAGATATTGGTAGAGATGGAAGACGAACCAGAAGAGACCAGGCTCGTTGGGGATTCCATCCTACGAGGACAGGTCGAAGAGTTCTGCGACAGAGTCCCAAATCAACGAAAAAGATTTTGCATCCCAGGAGCTGGACTGGACGACATTGTGGAAGCCTTCGAAGATACCACAAAGGATGCAAATGAAAATACCCTTTTTGTCATCCATGCTGGTTCAAACGACGTCATGCGCACCAGATCCGAAGAGTTGATGGAGAAATATCGCAAGATGATCCAGCACTACAAAAACAAGTCAAGGAATATCATCATCTCAGGCATTCTCCCCAAGATCGACGCACCTGACAAATTCTACGACAAGGCTTTCAGCACAAATAGCCGACTAAAACATTTGTGTCTGAGGGAAGAAGTTGAATTCATCAACCTCTGGGACAACTTCTACAACCAGCCTACTCTGTTCCGCAAGGATGGCACTCATCTAAACCCTGTGGGTTCAGCACGCATGGGTCGTCTCCTACACGAAGCAGTCCGCAGCCATGGATCAAAAAACGCCATCCGAGAAGAAGCAGCAGTGACATAAATCATCCAACGCCAAGAAAAAAACAGAGGCAACCGAGGACCACCAGCGATAAGGACCGAAGACAGCGAGGACCGAGGACAGCCATGAACATAAATGTAGATCCGACAAGAACCAAAAATATTATTAAAGAGCGTTCCGTGAGTTCTAAAATAACAAATTTAAAGGTTTTCTATGCAAACGCTCGTTAGCATACGCAATAAATTTTCAGATTTAGAGGAGCTAGTGTTTACAGAAAATTATGATGTGATTGGCATAACAGAATCTTGGCTCAATACAGACGATAGAGACTTTTTAGCAGAGTATTCACTTCCCGGTTATGTAATGTTTGAGAAAAGCCGAATAAATCGAAATGGAGGTGGCGTTTTACTTTATATCAAAGAAAGTCTTAACCCTACCCTCTTGTCAAAACCTCAAATTGTGAACGTCGACGCATCTTTTGTGCTAATAAAGAATAATAAAGGTACCAAAATAATACTTGCATTAATATACAGACCTCCAGCTCAATCAGTGCAAACTGACCGAGATATTTACGAACAAATTGCAGATGTAAGTAACTCACAAGATACCGTAATTTTTGGTGACTTTAATTTACCTGTGACCAAGTGGGGCGATACTCTTACTTCACACTCCGGACATGACTTGTATACGAACTTGCAAGAGAGTTCGCTTTATCAATTTGTTGGAACGCCGACCCGTGGTAATAACGTTCTTGACATTGTACTTGCAACAAAAGAAGAATTAATAGAGAATTTGAATGTTGGTGATGAATTCAGTAACAGCGACCATCGTACGATAACTTTCACTTTAAAGTTTACTAGTAACGAACCAAATAGTAGCATCGAAAAAGTCCCTAATTTCAAGAAAGCAAACTTCCATAAACTTAGAGCTATGTTTAAAGAAACTGACTGGAGCTTTTTAATTCACAATAACGACATAAATACATCTTGGAAGTTATTCGAAGCCACTTACCTAAAAGCAGTGCAAGACTGCATACCATCGAAAACTCGGCGTCCCGGCCATAATAATAAGCCCAAATGGTGGAATAAAGATATTTCAAACTGCCTGCTTGCTAAAAAATTTGCTAATGATAGATTAAAATCCTCACAAAATGACGAAGAACGGCTGAAATTTGTAGAGCTACGACGCAAAGCCAAAAAGTTAATTAAGCAAAGTAAAAAGACCTTAGAGTTACATATTGCGAATCAAAGTAAAACAAACCCGAAAGAATTCTATAGTTATATCAGAAAGAAAAAAGTCGTTACTTCAACTGTTGGACCGTTAGTCGATGAAAATGGAGAATACACCAAAGACGAAGAACAAATGAGTAATGCCCTCAATACCTTCTTTGCATCAGTTTTTACAACAGAAGACCTCAGTGATATCCCTACACCATCGCCGATTCAGATTGATAATTCAGATGTTCTAAGTAATATCACCGTTACAGAGAGAGAAGTATTGAATTGTTTAGATAAACTCAAGGTAAAAAAAACGCCTGGACCTGATACAATCTCGCCTAGAGTTCTAAAGGAAGCTAAGGATGAGCTCTCTAAACCACTGACATTACTATTCAATAAATCCTTGCAGTCTGGAACTATGCCCGATCAGTGGAAGCTAGCCAACGTAACACCGATATTCAAAAAAGGCAGCAAATCCCTACCCAGTAACTATCGTCCAATTAGCTTAACCTCAGTTGTATGTAAAATGCTAGAAACGGTCATACGAGACAGACTCGTAAATCACTTAGAGGAAAATAACATACTTAAAGATACTCAACACGGCTTTCGTAAAAAACGTTCCTGTTTAACAAACCTCTTAGACTTCTTCCACGATATCCTCAACCTCTACGATGAGAGTAAAGCTGTAGATATTATATACCTTGATTTCAAAAGGCCTTTGACAAAGTTCCCCACAAACGTTTACTGCTAAAACTAAAAGCGCATGGAATACAAGACGGTGTGTTGAAATGGATAGAAAATTGGCTCAGCGACAGAAAGCAAAGAGTAGTCATAAACGGTAAGGCATCAAAATGGACCAATGTAAGTAGCGGGGTACCCCAGGGATCGGTACTAGGACCAATTCTCTTTCTAATTTACATCAATGACATAGATGAGGGTCTCACCTGTACAATCTCAAAATTTGCTGACGATACAAAAATTGCAAATAGCGTACTCTCAAAAGAACAAGTTGACGATATGCAACACAATCTAGATAAATTGTCATGTTGGGCCCAAATTTGGCAAATGAGTTTCAATGCGGATAAATGTAAAGTACTACATATCGGATACCTAAATGAGAAAGCAAACTATTCGATGAATGGCACTCAGCTTAAGAATGTAAACAGAGAAACCGATCTGGGAGTAACAATATCGAGTAACCTAAAACCGAGTCAACAATGTTCAGAAGTTGTTAAGAAGGCAAACAAAATAATTGGCTTTATAGGCAGGTCATTTGAGCATAAATCCAAAGAAGTTATCCTAACCCTTTACAATTCATTAGTCCGCCCTCTTCTGGAATACTGCGTTCAATCCTGGTGCCCTTATTACCAAAAAGATATAAACAAGCTAGAACGAGTTCAACGTAGAGTTACCAAAATGATACCTAGCCTAAAGAACAAACCATACGAAGAGCGTCTTAGAGAATTAAATCTATTTCCTTTAACCCAGCGCAGATTAAGAGGTGACTTAATTCAAGTGTTCAAAATCATCAAAGGCATCGACAATATGAACTGTAGTAAGTACTTCACTATCGACCAATCTAATTACACGCGGGGAAACGGTTGCAAAATTATTGGTAAATCTTTTAACTCACACGAATCTAAGAATTTCTTTTTCAATCGAGTTGTCAACTTGTGGAATGGGCTTCCCCGAAACGTTATAGACTGCATCACCGTTGATTCATTTAAACTCCGCCTAGACAAATATCTCGCATCAAACCCGCGACTGACTGCGTTTGTAAATGAATAACTTTATTTTATCCCCCCCTCAGTTACTAACCCATCTGTCCCCTACTAACTTCCTAATCCTGCCACGGACATTAGTTCCAGGGCAGTAATTCCCTTTCCAATGTTCCCTTACCCACTCTAAACCACTGTTTGGACACTTGATCCTCAGTGTTTTGGAGGACAAGCAACCTAGAAGGGTCACTAGATCTGTTGTTGCTTGATTTCCTTTGTACTCCTTTGTACTCTCTCTCTCCTAGAGAAAGACTACGTGGCCGGGCTGCTGCGGTGTCGCCGCTGTACGGGTCCCTGTCATGATTTTAACACACATCTTTAGGCGATCTTCTGCTGTCCAACGTGAGTTGGTGGCATTTGAGTTGGTGGCATTTGAGTTGGTGGTAAACCTTTTTTCAGGAGAGTCTAAATTTTTGTGGGTGAAAGATGTCGCTGAAAAATTACAAGCAATCTTTTTCGAGAAAGCTAAATTTGTCGATACAATTGTAAAAACTAGGACAAATAAAAGAAAAACATGAAAAATTTCATTTTATTTTCCGATTTACATTATACGAAGCATGACCTAGCTATACAACGAATTATACGAAGCATCACAGTACCAGTTACTCCCATTAATGTTAGGTCACTTGATCCTAAAGTTAAGAAAGTGGAGGATATAGGTGACTACATAGCAAACAACCAATATATAACCCACAAAAAGGATATAATATAATATGCAGTTCAGACGGGATAGTTTTGCTTGATTTGGGCATTGTCCTTAAAATATTTGAGGAGTGTCATTAAAATATTTGAGGAGCCAATGTTAGAGATGTTAAGGGAATATTACCTGGCTCAGGTCAGTCCGTAAGGAGTACGGACGATGGGATAGTTTTGCTTGATTTGGGCATAGTCCTTAAAATATTTGAGCTATCCATTTTTTGAATGCGTATTTGATATCAGAATCAAATTTTAATCCCCTTGCAAAGGTTTGGTAAAGCTTGCTCTATTTCTGCCTGTTTTATGGATAGGATAATCCCGTAGGAAACATCATTTTGCAACTGGCTTGTCCATAATATTTATATTAAGGAACATTGTGAATAGAGACTTCAACTCCGGCAAGTGAAATACTGGATAGGATGTGGTTTCCTATAAAAAAGAATCGCGTAGTACAATTTTATTATTATTTTTATTATTCTTGTTTGGCAAAATGTACAAATAATTAATTGAAATAGGGTCGGAGAGGTGAAAAGTGTTATTACATTCAAATTCCAACCTTACGTCAAACAATTTGCCCGCTACCCCATTAAATACTAATATTTGTGTTTGGTTTGCTAGGGTTCCAACACCAAATTTAATTGTTTTGTTTATTTTTGTTCTCCTACCGACTTGATTGGTACTGTCGTTGTATTTCAGCCATTGTGAATTTACCATAAACCGATGTCTTTCTTGTTAGGTAGAGTTTCATTACATTCCGATCAAAAACCCGTCCCCCTGTACCTTTTCGGGGGAAGAAACCCGATAAATGCCTCGCATCATCATATATAGTGGGAATTTTTTGAATCGGCAATGATTGCTAGGGTGTATAGGGGTATTGGAAAGGGTCTGTCTGATCATTATGTAGTAGTAGCTAAGGTTAGGATACAAAAGAAGTGGGTGACGAGAGCTGGAGGGAGGCGAGAGGAAGGTGGAATGGTGAGGACAGTGGAGAGGTTACAGGAAGAGGAAATCAGGGAAGAGTACAGGCGAGCAGTAGAAAGACGACTAGGTGGGTTCGACCTGGAAGTTATGGAGGAAGTGGAGGAGATGAGCTGTTTAAGGGCTGGGAGCTGAGGATGGTGCGGAAACGCCCGGGAAATCAAAGCCCCACCCAGGGGCCTGTGCCCCTCAGCAATTATGAAGAGAAAGTTGAGGGGCAAGGGAAAAATGTGACGCTTTGGCTTCCAATCTTGGTAGATTGGGAGGTCAATCCACGGAAGGAACGCCGTCACTTGAGATCTAGAAAATATCTAAGTAAAACGAACAGTCAGAGTAAGCTATGGGTATGGCAGAGAACGCTCAACTCTCACTCTGATAGACCAGCCCATCACCAGAAGTCAAGAAAGTTAGGGAAGGTACCAAGGGAAACAGTAAGGGTGTGAAAGATAAGAATGGGAGAACGCTAGTTGAGAAGCAAGAGAGAGTCGAAAGATGGAGGGAGTACTTCAATGAGTTGCTAAATGTAAGGAATGAAGAGCCAGCAAACATAGTTGGATATGGTATGAGAGGGAGAAGAAGAGAAGTAGGGGAGGAGGAGGTGGTGATCAGGAGGTCAGAAGTGTGGGAAGCCATGCCAAGAGTGAAGTTGGGGAAAGCACCAGGAACAGATGGAGTGTGTGGGGAAATGTTGAGTTATGTTGGTGAGATAGTGATCAAAGGGGTATGGAAAATGTGCAAACTAGCATGGGAGAAGGGGAGTGCACCCGATGACTGGAAGACTGGCATAATAGTCCCCTATATAAGGGCAAAGGGGAAAGAGGAGTGTGAGGTAACCACCGAGGAATATGTCTTCTAAGCGTAGTAGGGAAGGTATACAGTAGGGTAGTGATTGAGAGAGTGAGAGTGAGAACGGAGAAATGGATAAACGACGAGCAGGGAGGTTTCAGGAAGGGAAGAGGATGTGTAGATCAAATTTTTACCCTGAATTGTGTTGTGGAGATATATCTGGAGAAGAAACAAAAGGTGTATGTTGCCTTTATGGACTTGGAGAAGGTCTATGACAGACTGGATAGAGAAGGTTTGTGGAAAGTACTTAGATTATACGGAGTAGATAGCAAGTTGCTGAAAGCAGTGAAGAGCATGTATGAGGGTGCAAAGGCGGCAGTACGTGTGGAGAGTGAGCAGAGCGAGTTCTTTGTCCTGAATGTTGGTTTGAAACAGGGGTGTGTGATGTCCCCGTGGTTGTTCACTGTATATTATATGGATGGAGTCATGAAAGAAATAATATCAAGAGCAGTGGATGTTGGTGTATCGCTGAAAAGGGAGGGAATTCAGTGGAAGCTACCTATACTGCTGATTGCGGATGATACAGTTCTGATGAGTGATAATGAATGGGAGTTGCAGGGTCCGGTAAATGAGATTGGAACAGTGTGCGAAAAATGGAATTTGAAGGTAAATGCGGGGAAGAGCAAGGTTATGGTATTCGAAAGGGGTGAAGTCACAGAGTGTGAGGTGAAGCTGAACGGTCAGGCTATGGAGATTGTCAACTCTTTTAAGTGTCTGGGCAGTGTGTTGAGTAAAGATGGGACTATGGATGAAGAAGTGCGGAAGAGGGTACAACAGGGGAAGAGGGTTGTAGGAACGCTGAAAGCAGTAACAAGAAATAGGGTGGTCAGTATGGAAGTGAAGAAGTCCTTACATGACAGTGTGGTAATCCCGACACTGACTTACGGAAGCGAAGCATGGACGTTGGTTGAGAGACTCAGACCAAGAGTGAGAGCAGTGGAAATGCATTACTTAAGAAGTGCGTGCGGAGTTACATGGAGAGATAGACAGACGAATGAGGACGTAAGAAAGAGGTGTGGTGTGAAGGTAGATGTGCTGGAAAATGTGAAAAGGAACAACTTGAGATGGTTCGGCCATGTGGAACGGTTGGAAAACGAGAGAATGACTAAGAGGGTGTACGAGAGCGAGGTGGAGGGACAGCGAGGGAGAGGTAAACCGAAAGAGAGGTGGAAGGATGGAGTGAGGAAGTATATGAAAGAAGGCGGTGCTGGTTGGGGGGAGGAGCGTCGCCTGACTGGGGACAGAAGTGCATGGGGGCGGTTCGTTCGTGGCCACCCCTTCGGGGATCGCGGCATCAGGCTAAAGATAGATACCGGTATATAGATTGCATTTTTAAAATGTTGACAGATTCATGATCTATCAATTTTTAACTTCTTCTTGACGATGGAACTTGTCGATGCTTCACTGATTGACCCTTCCTGGGCTGCTTGGTTCACCTCAATATCCGATTGTGATCCTGCACTTTTATGATGGTTGGTGTAACTGGCGAAGAAGGCCCTTGCTCATCCATGACCGAGATCCACAGTCCTGGAACTGGCCGAGTCCCATCATCCAAGGGTACATTAGTTGACTGTCACCTGAAAAGTGTGGGCAACAAAATATACATAAGTTTTTTTTTTAATGCATATATAAAGTTAATTGTAGCATGATTTATTAGTATACAATAATTCCCTAAATACAAAAAAAAAAAAAAAAAAAAAAATCCAAATTCAAATTTTGTATACTTACCTGGGCGGAACGTATCCTGAAGGACCGGGAAGAGGACAGGCAGCACTTACATCCTGTGAAAGCTTTGAAGGGCGTGACTTTCTGGCATCCTCTCCCAGCTCCATTAATGGCAAGCCATGCTTCTTCCTGAAAGATGATAGATATGCCGACTTTTAATATTCTCACTATATTTTCACTGAAACAAATTTAATCCTTTAGGGGACAAATGGCCTTACAGGGATATATGACGTAAGGTTGGAATTTGAATGCAATAACCCTCTGGCATGTTTACCAACTGGCAAAATTATATTACCGTGTGTCTCTCACCTCTCGGACCCCATTTTAATGAAGTATTTGTACGAATGTGTGGGGAGGAGGCTGTAGATAGCCAACACCTTCTTTCGACACAGAATGATCCACAGGTACACGTGGAAACGGGTGATCATGAAGGATAAGACCGTGGTGGAACGAAAGTCATTGATTGATTATGAATGTGTCGATGAACGAATGAAGAAATCTGTGATGGATGCTAGGCCGTATAGGGGTATTGGAGGGGGTCTGTCGGATCATTATGTAGTAGTAATTTAGGGGAGAAATGGCCTTACAGGGATATTTGACGTAAGGTTGGAATTTGAATGAAATAACCCTCTGGCATGTTTACCAACTGGCAAAATTATATTACCGTGTGTCTCTCACCTCTCGGGCCCCATTTTAATGAAGTATTTGTACGAATGTGTGGGGAGGAGGCTGTAGATAGCCAACACCTTCTTTTGACACAGAATGATCCACAGGTACACGTGGAAACGGGTGATCATGAAGGATAAGACCGTGGTGGAACGAAAGTCGTTGATTGATTATGAATGTGTCGATGAACGAATGAAGAAATCTGTGATGGATGCTAGGCCGTATAGGGGTATTGGAGGGGGTCTGTCGGATCATTATGTAGTAGTAGCTAAGGTTAGGATACAAAAGAATTGGGTGAGGAGAGCTGGAGGGAGGCGATAGGAAGGTGGAATGGTGAGGAGGGTGGAGAGGTTACAGGAGGAGGAAATCAGGGAAGAGTACAGGAGAGCAGTAGAAAGACGACTAGGTGGGTTCGACCTGGATGTTATGGAGGAAGTGGAGGAGATGAGCAAGGTGCTTAGGGATGAGATCTGTGCAGCATGTGAGGAGGGGTGTGTAGTGAGGAGAAGAGGGAGGGGAGTGAAAGGTACAGCATGGTGGACAGAAGAAGTAAAGATAGCTGTGGAAGAAAAGAAGCAAGCATATAGAGAGTGGTTGGGTAGTAGAGGGAATGAAAATTTCGAGAGACAGAAATGAGCCAGATACGTGGAGAGTAAGAGGGTGGTGAAGAGAGTAGTGAAGGAAAGTAAGAGGAGAGTAGATGAGGAATTTGGAAGGAATCGGAGTGTAAAATGGAGGGAGAGTAAGAAACTGTTCAGGAAAGAAGTCAAGAAAGTTAGGGAAGGTAGCAGGGGGAAACAGTAAGGGTGTGAAAGATAAGAATGGGAGAATGCTAGCCGAGAAACAAGAGAAAGTCGAAAGATGGAGGGAGTACTTCAATGAGTTGCTAAATGTAAGGAATGAAGAGCCAGCAACCATAGTTGGATATGGTATGGGAGGGAGAAGAAAAGAAGTAGGGGAGGGGATGGTGGGGATCAGGAGGTCAGAAGTGTGGGAAGCCATGCCAAGAGTGAAGTTGAGGAAAGCACCAGGAACAGATGGAGTGTGTGGGGAATTATTGAGTTATGGAGGTGAGATAGTGTTCGAAGGGGTATGGACAATGTGCAAACTAGCATGGGAGAAGGGGAGTGCACCCGATGACTGGAAGACTGGCATAATAGTCCCCCTATATAAGGGCAAAGGGGAAAGAGGAGTGTGTGGTAACCACCGAGGAATATGTCTTCTAAGCGTAGTAGGGAAGGTATAGAGTAGGGTAGTGATTGAGAGAGTGAGAGTGAGAACGGAGAAATGGATAGGCGACAAGCAGGGAGGTTTTCGGAAGGGAAGAGGATGTGTTGATCAGACTTTTACCCTGAATTGTGTCGTGGAGAAATATCTGGAGAAGAAACAAAAGGTGTATGTTGCCTTTATGGACTTGGAGAAGGCCTATGACAGAGTGGATAGAGAAGGTTTGTGGAAAGTACTTAGCATATACGGAGTAGATGGCAAGTGGCTGAAAGCAGTAAAGAGCATGTATGAGGGTGCAAAGGCGGCAGAACGTGTGGAGAGTGAGCAGAGGGAGTTCTTTGACCTGAATGTTGGTTTGAAACAGGGGTGTGTGATGTCCCGGTGGTTGTTTACTGTATATATGGATGGAGTCTTGAAAGAAATAATATCAAGAGCAGTGGATGTTGGTGTATCGCTGAAAAGGGAGGGAATTGAGTGGAAGCTACCTATACTGCTGTTTGCGGATGATACAGTTCCGATGAGTGATAATGAATGGGAGTTAGAGGGCCGACTTTTCAATGAGATTTTGTTGAAAATTATGACCCTTATTTTGTAATATTATTTACTTTGATACTTAGAAACCCAATAAAAATGAATACAAAATATGTAGTGTTTTACCTTCAAGAGTTGCATACCATGCAGGTCTTGAGCTGGTTGTGACCACACACAGACTTCTTGCAGCTTCGTCAGGTGATCGGGTAGTGCCCCTGGGAGTTGCGGCAGGTGTGGCAGGTGCGGAAGGTGGGATAAGTGTGGCAGGTGCGTGCGGTCCACCGATACGTGCAGGTGTGGAGGGTGGCAGATCATCCACACTCTTTTCATCGTTGGTCCTGTCATAATTGGAGGGAGGCCTTCTACGTTGCCGTGGTAGTCCTGCCTTCTTTGGGTGGGTGAAGGGTTGTATGGCAGCCGTGACTGCCTGCCTTTCCTGTCGCTCCTCCCTGCCCCTAAAAGAGAAGTCACGTCGTAATGACGCCAAAGTACTCCTGATGGTACGTGGTGATGACGAAGTGCTAGCACGAGGAGATGTGGTAGCACGAAGAGGTGTGAGGGCATCCGTGTCTGGCGCCGGCACCACAGGGTTGGCGTGGGTGGCGACGGAGCGACAATGTGGGTGGGCTCTATATCTATAAGCTCGTCCTCGATGTCGTCATGTTCAGCTTCGTTGTCGCAATTGTTGTCAGAAAGCAAGAGAATGACTAAGAGGGTGTACGAGAGCTAGGTGGTGGGACAGAGAGGGAAATGTAGACCGAAAGAGAGGTGGAAGGATGGAGTGAGGAAGTACATGAACGAAGGAGGTGCTGGTTGGGGGGAGGGGCGTTGACTGACTGGGGATAGAGGTGCGTGGCGGCGGTTCGTTCGTGGCCACACCTTCGGGGATTGTGGCGTCAGGCAATAGATATATAGATTTGTACATTTTGCCAAATAAAAATAATAAAATTGTAACTTTCTTGTATGCCTCATTAACACCTACCCTGATGCTGCATCACAACGTAGATCCTTTAGAATGTTTACAACTCGTTCTCCAGTAGTCCTGTGATTGGTGAAGTCGTAGTTTTTTTCTGGATGTTATCATGCTGTGGCAGGCCAAGGTTGCAAGGGCTTGTCTGTTGGCAGGTGTATCATCATCTCTGAGGGCAGCTGTGAACTGTTCATGTTGTAGCTTCCGGCTGCCCACTCCCCAACAATGCCTGCCCTCAGTCCCATCTTGGCAATGATTTTCCCTACATTTTCTACTGAGAGGTGAAAGCAACATTGGCCATCGGTGTTGTTGCCCTCCCGATTCACAAACATCTTACATTTTGGCCTTTCACATGTGGCAACTACTGGGCGATAATATTTCATGTACGCCTCAAGAACAGCTGCCTCTGTATTGCCTAAGTAGAAGATGCAGGGGTCATTGGCCCCCGTTTTGTGTCGTGCTACTCTACCATCTTCGACGCCTGTTGTTCTTCCCTTGTATGCACTGTTGTAAATTCAGTAAACTCCTGATTTCTTCGTAGGCATCGAACGGACAGTCTCACAATCAGTGCATCTCTCAGGTTGATCTATTCTTTCTTCATATGTTGGTTTGCTGGTGCACGGCCATCGTGGATTAATGATGCAGCATTGTTTATGGGAATTTCAATAGCATCATTAGTTTCCAGGATATGCGCATCCTCCATTGGCAACATCTCGGCCTCATTTTGCTGTTTACGGTGTTCTCTCTGTCCCACCTCATCCATGCCAAAGTATTCTGTGGAAGAAAATATGACAGAACACAATAAATAGTTGTACAACATGTGGAATCACTTTTACATACAATTATAAAAAATACTAGAAGACATGTAACGCTCACAAATTGGAATAGGAACTAATAGATAGCGATACTATAACGTTATGTTGATTGAACTTTGAGAGGGCCGACTTTTTGGGGGCAAAAATCATGGGAAAAATTCATAAATCAAGTACTTCTCAATGCATATCCCTAAAACTCACTATGAACATCCATATGCACCCTATGAACCAAATCAGCATATAAATAACCATCCAAAAACACTTGAAAATAATAAAAAAAGGACAAACTAAAAATGCCAAAATAAGTATTATTTGACGTTACATTGAGAGGGCCGACTTTTCAATGTGATTTTGTTGACAATTATGACCCTTATTTTGTAATATTATTTACTTTGATACATAGAAACCCAATACAAATGAATAAAACGATGTAGTTTCTTACCTTCAAGAGTTGCATACCATGCAGGTCTTGAGCTGGTGGTGACCACACACAGACTTCTTGCAGCTTCGTCAGGTGATCGGGTAGTGCCCCTGGGAGTTGCGGCAGGTGTGGCAGGTGCGGAAGGTGTGACAGGTGTGGCAGGTGTGTGCGGTCCACCGATACGCGCAGGTGTGGAAGGTGGCAGGTCATCCACACTCTCTTCATCGTCGGTACTGTCGTAATTGGAGGGAGGCCTTCTACGTTGCCGTGGTAGTCCTGCCTTCTTTGGGTGGGTGAAGGTTTGTATGGCAGCCGTGACTGCCTGCCTTTCCTGTCGCTCCTCCCTGCCCCTAAAAGAGAAGTCACGTCGTAATGACGCCAAAGTACTCCTGGTGGTACGTGGTGATGACGAAGTGCTAGCACGAGGAGGTGTGGGGGCATCCGTGTCTGGCGCCGGCACCAGGGTTGGCGTGGGTGGCGACGGAGCGACAATGTGGGTGGGCTCTATACCTATAAGCTCGTCCTCGATGTCGTCATGTTCAGCTTCGTTGTCGCAATTGTTGTCAGAATCGCTAGAGGCGTCCTCAAAGTCGTCCAACATCGAAGAGATGTCATCCTGGGAGAGTCCTCGCCGGGCCATGGCGACGGCTGTGAAAGAACAGAAAAAAAGTGGTTAGGACAAATTTCTAGTGGCAACATCGGGCATGGTGCCAGCTACTATGGGTACACATCCTTAACTTTGGCAGGTGACGTTTCTTTTTTTTTCTGGAAAATAATTCAATATTCATGAGAGATATGTTTAATTAATGATTCAAAATATTTACAATAAAAGTTGTACTGTTTTAGTTTGCATATAATTAATTACAAATGCATTACAATGTTTCTTTACTTTAAAGTTAATTGTTTTTATTTCTTTAATGTTTGGCCTATTATTAAGAAAATAATTGAATTATGGAAGGCAAACCTTACGTACGTGTCTGAGGAGTTCCTGGTATTCCATGGAGTCTTTGTTTTTCTTAAGTGCATACCGATCCGTTTAACTGATTTAGGGCAGAAGGAACAATCATATAGGTTTGTTTTCTTTGCATTTGTTGGTGGCAGGGGCCTTTTCTTAGAGAACCTACTCGCTGCAGCCAAAACATTCTCTCTATCGTCGTTAGTTAGGTACGAGTGGCAAACGGCCATGTGCTTCCGTAGGTTGGCTGATTCCCTGTAGCAACTGGCGACTGGGCATGGCCTGCCTGGTCTCTTTATTATCTTGCTGATTGCTTTGGGCTATTTACGATTTGGGCCTTTGTTTCCATTTAAAAGCTTTCTTGCACACTGCCACTGCAGGAGTATAATATTCTTTTCTCGGCCTTTTCTTTCTTCAGTTCATCAAGTTCAGCTTTTTTATTTTTTATATGTTGGTCATAGATATTATCAACAGTCCGTAAAGTCTTAATATTGCGGACACGTTCGATCTCATTGTTCAGTTGTCATCTATGATGTTTAGAGAGGTGCTTCGTCGCACATATTCGGTTATGTAGACTTTGAAGTATAAGCCTTTTTAAGTCATCAACCCTCTCTTCTGTTAGTTCTGTGAAAGAAAGAAAATCTTTGAAATGATAGATTACAATACAATTATTAGGAACATAAACATATAACAAATTGCAAGCATAACACAAGGGGAAATTTAAGAACAAATAAAGATACCAGCTCACCAGTTGTTTCAAGTAGCACGTCATCTGCTAGTGGATCGTCTTGTTGTTCCTCTAGACCATGAGATATAAGAGATACAGAACGCTCTTGTGCCTCTTCCTAAAGAACATGAGACAACGGGGTGTCAGATTTATTTGTCTTTTTTCCCAGCGTGGTTGGATGTGTTCCGTCTCATTTATACCACTATGCATCGCTGCTTCATCTTCTTCCTCTTCTTCGTGCCTAAAAATTTGAAAATGTTTTCATTCGTTCAAATACTATTGAGCAATATTGTCATTGAGATCATATTTTCATGAGAAAATGTAATAAATTATACTGACAATTAATCTTGGAGCTGGTCTTTTTTCCAGTTTCGACATAGGCTTTCTGTATAAGTTACTTTGCTGGTGCACGTCCATCGTGGATTAATGATGCAACATTGTTTATGGGAATTTCAATAGCGTCATTAGTTTCCAGGGTATGCACATCCTCCATGGCTAACAGCTCAGCCATATTTTGCTGTTTACGGTGTTCTCTCTGCCCCACCTCTTCCATGCCAAAGTATTCTGTGGAATTTATTCGGTTATGTAGACTTTGAAGTACAAGCCTTTTTAAGGCATCAACCCTCTCTTCTGTTAGTTCTGTGAAAGAAAGAAAATTCTTTGAAATGCTTGATTACAATACAATTATTAAGAACATAAACATATAACACATCGCAAGTATAACACAAGGGGAAATTTAAGAACAAATAAAGATACCAGCTCACCAGTTGTTTCAAGTAGCACGTCATCTGCAGTGCCTCTTCCTCGAGACAATGAGACAACGGGGTGTCGGATTTATTTATCTTTTTTCCCAGCGTGGTTGGATGTGTTCCGTCTCATTTTTTTTTATTTTTTTTTATTTTTTTTTAAGAGACAATGAACGGAGGAAGGAAAACACAGATAAAACAAAAAGGTCCATGTGCCTAAAGGCATCCTCCATTCATAACATGTTTGTAACAACTGGATTTAAACATTTGTAGATTGTAAGTTTGTGGAAAGCAATTCGAGGGAAGTGAATTCCAATGAGTAGTAGCTCTGGGGATAAATGAATTCTGATAAGCAGAAGTTCTGCATTGTGGAGGAGAAACTGTAAATTCATGGGCGCTCTCAGCTGCCCTAGTTCTACGGAGAAAGATGTGGAGAGGCGGCACAATTGAAGCAAGTTCCTCGGAACAATTGCTGTGAAAATATCTGTAGAATAATGCAAGGGATGCAACGTTTCTTCGTATGGATAATGTAGGAAGGTCCTGTGTGATTGCAGGGTTATTGATTAAACTAATAGCTTTATTTTGAATTTTGTCCAACTGCCTCAATGCAACCACTCCACTTCCACCCCACAGAGGTGAACAGTAATCCATCTGAGAACGCACATGACTTTTATATATTATGGCCAACTGCTCGTCAGTGAAGAATTCTCGAACTCTGTACAGGAGTCCCAGTTTTTTAGAGGCATTCTTAGCAATTCTTCTAACATAATGTGTCCAGCTCAAGTTAGTAGTTAATGTTACACCGAGAATGTCAATACTAGGGGAAGTGGGAATATTTACATCATTAAAAAATATATGGGAGTCAGTGAGATTCTGTCGGTTAGAAAATTGAATGTACTTGGTTTTCTGTGCATTAAAGGAAACTAGATTCTTTTGTCCCCATTCATTAATTCTAGAAAGGTCCTGGTTCAGAGAAATTGCAGTGTTTATTTTTGAATTTATAAGATCGGGTTGGGTGAAAGAATTGGTAAATGTGAAGGAACTGTGGAGTATTGAGTCATCTGCGTAGGAATGTATTGGATTATGAGTGGTAGATAGGAGATCATTGATATGAATGAGGAACAGAGTTGGGGCCAAAATTAATCCCTGGGGAACACCAGCATTTATTGAGTGAAATTGATAATAAAGGCCATCTACCATTACACATATTTTTCTGTTATGAAGATAAGAAGAAATTAGTGGAACTAATGATGCAAGGCCGTAGTGTGACATCTTCGACAATAAGGATTGATGCCAGACTCTATCAAATGCCTTTGATATATCCAGTGCTATTGTATGTGTTTTACCATATTGGTCTGTAGCTTGGTTGATTTGATGCGTAAGAAGGCAAAGAATGTCTGCAGTTGATCGACATCGTCTAAAACCATATTGCCTATCACTGATTAATTTATTCTCAAGATGCTTAATTATGTGATTATTTAATATAATTTCAAAGACTTTACCAAGAGTGGAAGTTATAGCTATTGGTCTGTAGCTTGATGGATCTGAAGAGGCACCATTTTTAGAAACTGGATGGATGTTTGCTTCTTTCCAGGGTACTGGGAAGCATGAGGTATGAGTACACAGACGGAAATTTGTTGTCAATACAGGAGTGAGCACCAAGGAGCAATGCTTAAGTACTATTGAAGGAATTTCATCTGGACCAGGAGCCTTATCTACTGAGAGATTCTGCAAAATAGTTTTGACATGTCTGGTGTGGATCTTAAGTGAGGGAATTTCAGACGAATTAAAATTAAGTACAGGGACATCTTGATTTATTTCATCTAAGGTTGAGTTGGTGGAGAAAATATCCGCAAGAAGGTTAGCTTTACCACTATGCATCGCTGCTTCATCTTCTTCCTCTTCTTCGTGCCTGAAAATGTGAACAAAATTTCATTCGTTCAAATAGTATTGAGCAATATTGTCATTGAGATCATATTTTCATGAGAAAATGTAATAAATGATACTTACAATTAATCTTGGAGCTGGTCTTTTTTCCCGTGTCGACATAGTCTTTCTGTATACGTTGCTTTGCTGGTGCACGTCCATCGTGGATTAATGATGCAGAATTGTTTATGGGAATTTCAATAGCGTCATTAGTTTCCAGAGTATGCACATCTTCCATGGCTAACAGTTCAGCCTTATTTTGCTGTTTACGGTGTTCTCTCTGCCCCACCTCTTCCATTCCAAAGTATTCTGTGGCATTTATTCAGTTATGTAGACTTTGAAGTACAAGCCTTTTTAAGGCATCAACCCTCTCTTCTGTTAGTTTTGTGAAAGAATGAAAATTCTTTGAAATGCTTGATTACAATACAATTATTAGGAACATAAACATATAACACATCACAAGTATAACACAAGGGGAAATTTAAGAAAAAATAAAGATACCAGCTCACCAGTTGTTTCAAGTAGCACGTCATCTGCAGTGCCTCTTCCTCGAGACAATGAGACAACGGGGTGTCTGATTTATTTGTCTTTTTTCCTAGCGTGGTTGGATGTGTTCCGTCTCATTTATACCACTATGCATCGCTGCTTCATCTTCTTCATCTTCTTCGTGCCTGAAAATGTGGAAATATTTTCATTCGTTCTAATACTATTGAGCAATATTGTCATTGAGATCATATTTTCATGAGAAAAATAATGTAATAAATGATACTTACAATTAATCTTGGAGCTGGTCTTTTTTACCGGTTCGACATAGTCTTTCTGTATACGTTGCTTTGCTGGTGCATGTCCATCGTGGATTAATGATGCAGCATTGTTTATGGGAATTTCAATAGCGTCATTAGTTTCCAGGGTATGCACATCTTCCATGGCTAACAGCTCAGCCTCATTTTGCTGTTTACGGTGTTCTCTCTGTCCCACCTCTTCCATGCCAAAGTATTCTGTGGAAGAATATATGACAGAACCCCATGCAATAATGTCGATCAGAGAACATAGTAATTAGTTGTAGAACATGTGGAATCATCACTTTTACAAATATAAACACGAAAATATGAAACATTCAAATAATTAATCAATAGCATTATACTTACTTTTTGCTTTGGCGACAGCTCGCCTGACTGGGCCTAGGAGATTTTCTGTTACTTGGAATTGTCGATTCTCTATTTCTTTGAGAAAGTTGAGAGCCTGCGTACTGGAGTCGGTCATTATTCTGAGTGTGCTCGCGGAGAGGGTTTCAGAGCGTGCTATTAACCCCTTCTGTACCGGCGATGTCCTTTTAACTTTACTTTGGCTACTATTAGACGATTTTCTTTAGTTTAAAAAGTGCCTCCAGCAATTGACAGGCTTGGAACTATCACTAAACCCTTTTTAACCCGGGAGCTGCGGGGAGACTCTTAAGAGTTCCCCCGGCGCACTGCGGGGAGACTCTTAAGAGTCAGAGAAAACAAAAATCAACTTTTGACATCGAAAAAAAAAAAAAAAATTATATTTTTGTTTTTATTTTTATTTATTTTTTTGGCCCCTGGGCCATGCAAAATCTCAGTCCTCTACCTCCCCTCCTTCCCCACTTTCCTCCTCTCCTTCAGTTATCACCTATTTTCCCTGTTATTCCCTTATTCTGAGGTATATTTTCGTGCTAACATTAGAAATCCGATTGGAGGGTGTGGTCATCACTGATAGCAAGCGAGTGCAAGAGAGAGAGAGAGAGTATCGATCGACTGTGTCTCAGTGGCCTTGGGGGAAATTGGCGGGAAAGCAGATTGCCTCACCCATACATTATACAACTCGCGGGCTATATCTCCGATTTTGACCATCCAAACGCTGTTTTCACTCGTTTTATTGTTGTTTCAGGTTAATACCTTTATAATCAACCCATAATAGGCGCATATGGATAAGTATTAATGCTATTAATGGCACAATGAATATTTTAGTGACGGAAACACCTCAAATACGTCAGCACAGGGGGACGTTTCCAATTACCCCCATGCGCACTTCAGAGGTTAATACCACAGAACCTTCTTAAACTGCACAAATTCGTATAAATATTGCTAGAAAAACTTAAAAAGCCATCGCCGGTTCAGAAGGGGTTAAGGGTCCTCCGGTCATGACAGCTTCTCAGGTGAGTTGAATTATCTTAAGCCCCCCTCCCCAAAGGTATTTCTCGCAATTTCCTCCTCTGTTCCGCATGACCCAAAGAGGGCATCTCTAAAGGGACATTCATATAGGGTTTTTTTGATTATGCATTTGGTGGTGGCAGGGGCCTTTTCTTAGAGAACCTACTCGCTGCAGTCAAAACATTCTTTCTATCGTCGTTAGTTAGGTACGAGTGGCAAACGGCCATGTGCTTCCGTAGGTTGGCTGATTCCCTATAGCAACCGGCGACTGGGCATGGTCTGCCAGGTCTATTTGTTGTCTTGCTGATCGCTTTGGACTATTTACGATTTGGGCTTTTGTTTTCATTTAGAAGCTTTTTTGCACACTGCCACTGCAGGAGTATAGTATTCTTTTCTCGGCCTTTCTCTTTCTTCAGTTCATCTAGTTCAGCTTTTTTCGTTTGTATTTGTTGGTCATAGAAATGATCAACAGTCCGTAAAGTCTTAATATTACGGACACGTTCGATCTCAGTGTTCAGTTGTCGTCTATGATTAATCTTGGAGCTGGTCTTTTTTCCTGTTTCATCACTGATATAAAAGCTAAAACTATCGTTATACATTACTTCTATAAAATCCAATATTGATGAGAAAATATTCTTACCATTATACAGTAGATACACTATTTTTGGGTTGATAGAAAAAATATTGTTGTATAGATTCCCTCTATCTTGTGAAGTGTATTTCAATGAAGTTGGGGTGATATTTGTGGGTGAAAAGGAGCGATAACATTATTATGTTGGCCGCGGCTAGAAGCTTTTTGGCCCAAGTTGGAGTACTAGCTTAGTAGGGCGGGCGAGCGTTATACTATACTGCGCGTTTTTTACAGGGTAGGTGGGAGGTGGAGAGCGCGGCTCACTTCCTATGTAGGCGGGAGAGGGTAGGCCAGGCACGCCAAAGTGTTAATGTACCACTGTGTAAAAATCATAAAAATCCATCGATTATGTTTCGAGTTACGCACCATTTTTCACTTTTTACATTAGAAATGTAAGTTATATATTTCATATTTTGAAATATAGGATTCAGGTTTTATACACTCCTATGAGCAGATTCAAGCGCGACATGATAAATATTGTTGTATAGACTTCCCTCTATCTTGTGAAGTGTATTTCAATGCAGTTGGGCTGATATTTGTGGGTGAAAAGGAGCGATAACATTATTATGTTGGCCGCGGCTAGAAGCTTTATGGCCAAAGCTGGAGTACTAGCTTAGTAGGGCGGGCGAGCGTTTTTACTATACTGTGTGGTTTTTACAGGGTAGGTGGGAGGTGGAGAGCGCGGCTCACATCCTATGTAGGCGGGAGAGGTTAGGCCAGGCACGCCAAAGTGTTAATGTACCACTGTGCAAAAATCATAAAAATCCTTCGAGTACTTTTCGAGTTAAGGGTACTTCACACAGTCAGGAATGCGAGCTAGAATCACTAAGAGTAGCTGAAAATTCCGATTCCTGGGCTTATTCGCGGTGAAAATTGATGACTGCTAGTGATTCTAGCGATATCCTAGTGATTCCTGTTAGACTCCCAGTGACTCCAAACCAGTCCCGGCCGATTGGCCCTGTCCGACAAAATGTTCACCGTCTTAAAGGTTCTCGCCGCGAATCGGACCATTCCCTGTAATACTTCTCACGTGAAAGTATACTATACAGTATACGGGTAGTAAAGTATACTATACAGTATAAGGGTAGTAAAGTATACTATACAGTATACGGGTAGTAAAGTATACTATACAGTATACGGGTAGTAAAGTATACTATACAGTATACGGGTAGTAAAGTATACTATACAGTATACGGGTAGTAAAGTATACTATACAGTATACGGGTAGTAAAGTATACTATACAGTATACGGGTAGTAAAGTATACTATACAGTATACGGGTAGTTAACTTTTGTCGGTCAAACATTATAAATAGACCTAGTATTAACCTTATAAGTACAATTTCCCACAAGACATTGTATTCACCCAGTGATTGTGTGTAGAGAATGAAATTACGGTAGGTGAGGTAATTAATAATGTGAACAATGTATGGTCAATGTTACAATACCCTACTTGTAGTCTACAAGTTCTGCAACTCCCCTTACCTAACATAACGAGAGTGGTGGAGACGTGTTTGTATGTGTTTTGAAATGTCAGATTCGTTTGGGGGTGCAGAGTGGAGTTTGGATTACTACTTGGAGGGGCGTTGTAGTCGCCGGGTTAAAGTTTGTGCCAGCGGAATCATGGCTTGGTTGTTCAGGGGCCGTTGTAGTCGCCGGTTAATAATCTAGAAGTTCTGCAACTCCCCTGACCTCACCTAAGCAAACTAACACAACCTATAAGTGTTACCTATATTAGGTAATCGTATGAAATATTACAGAACTTGGTAACGAATGAAAACAAGAAGGTGTGATGGATTAACTATCCACTATTTAGACAATAGTTTAAATATATTTGTTTTGTAAAGTATAGTAAGCATTGATATCATGACCTTACGGTACATAATAATACAGACTTAGTGTATTATATTAATGTCTGTAATGATGTATGAATACAGTCATAATACTTAATGATGATATTAGAGGACTGTAGTTATAGCCAGCGGAATCATGGCTTGGTTGTTTAGGGGCCGTTGTAGTCGCCGGTTAATAATCTAGAAGTTCTGCAACTCCCCTGACCTAACCTAAGCAAACTAACACAACCTATATATGTTACCTATATTAGGTAATCGTATGAAATATTACAGAACTCGGTAACGAATGAAAACAAGAAGGTGTGATGGATTAACTATTCACTATTTAGACAATAGTTTAAATATATTTGCGCACCATTTTTCACTTTTTAGAAATGTAAGTTATATTTCATATTTTTAAATATAGGATTCAGGTTTTATACACTCCTATGAGCAGGTTCAAGCGCGACATGATACAAGATCTATACACTTCTATGTGCAAGATAAAGCATAGTACGACCAAATGCGAATATACAGTATATACTTACAACAAAACTCTGTTCGGCGGCCGTAATCGCGAGAGAGAGAGAGAGAGAGAGAGAGAGAGAGAGACAAAGCCGGCGGCGGAAATTTCACCACGGTGGACGAGTGGAACACCTCGAAGATGTGTCCTCGTTGCTAGGTACGGGCCTCCTGTCTGAAGGCTAATTACTGACTGACCTGGGGTCAAGCACTGTTACCTAAGAATATCTCGCATTGGCTCAAAGCACTAGCCGGTACCCTTTACAGATGAACGAAGCACTAGACGATACCCTTATGAACGAAGCACTAGACGGTACCCAGTCCAGATGGGCGAAGCACCTAGACGGTACCCTGTCCAGATGAACGAAGCACTTGACGGTACCCTGTCCGGATGAACGAAACACTAGATGATACCCTGCCAGGTGAACGAAACAATAGACGGCACCGTGCCTTAATGGAAGACGCACTAGACGGTACCCTGCCATTCTCAGAATTTTCCGCACATGGAGAGCCAATAATTTAAGTCTCCATTCACATTACGGACAGGCCAGTTGCAGGATGACGTTCCCTAAGAAGTCTCTAACCTCTGGTGCCCCAAGTAAGGGTTCCGCCATACTGCAGCAATTAGTATTATGGACAGGCCATTTGCAAGAGTATTTGTGGAAACTTTTTCACATACAAAGCTTGACCTAGGTGTATACGACGTAATATACGAAGCATTGATTAGGTGACCGACACACTAAACGAAGAATTGGGGGAGGTACATTTTCCTGTGAAACGCCTTTGAACATTGCCTCAGCCGTCATCGAGAAATGATGGAGAGTCACTCTTCGAACAATTTAGCTTTCTCGAGATTTTTTTTTTTTTGTAATTTGTCCACAAAAGGTTTCACACACACAAATTTAGACCCTCCCCCGCCCAAAAAAAGGTTCACCGCCAACTCAAGTCGAATAGCAGATTTTATTGTTGGTGAGTCGTCTGCCTGGGGTTGTCGGAGCTCTCGAATCGAAGTATTTCCGATCGCTCCCAAAGCCCACCAACTCACGTTGGACAGCGGATGATCGCCTAAATGTTTGTGTGAAAATACACGAACATATGTTTTTTTCGTGAAAGATAAATTGTTCGAAGTGCGACTCTCCATAATTTTTCGGTGACGGCTGAGGAAATGTTCGAGGGCGTCTCACAGGCAAATTTACCTCCCCCAATGATTCATATAGTGTGTCGTTTACACCTAGGTCATGCTTCGTATAGTACGTCGTAGAGTATCTCTGCCCAGAGATTGGTCCATAGAGTACATATGACCTAGAGGCGAAAGAAGACGCCACAAATCTGTAAATAGGGATCCGTACGTTCGAGAGATGGCAGCACGATCACAAAGGGCAATGGGAGGGGAGGGTCCCCACAAAGACATTATATTGACTATCCTTGGTACCATTAATTCTCTCTCCCTCCCTCACTGAATGTGGGGGCAGCCCTGTATGAGCGGAGCACGGGTTAGAAGTTGTTTGAGAGACTGGGTTGGGGTGGGGGAGCGGTGTTGTGTATATGTTGTGTATTCTAGTCCATATTGTAGATGGACAATTGGCCGCTCCTCAATCTTGAGGGGTTGGCGTGCGATGATCTGTGTAATTCACCTGCCTCGGTTATTGTTTTTGGAGTGAACGCTATTGGGTGTGATTCATTCGGGCTCGCCTATGATTTAGCAGCTCTATACCCCAATGCTGATGTGTACAGAGAGAGAGACGCAATCTATCCAGAGCCGTACACGATGATAGAAAGTCTCCCGGAGACATCATTCCCCGAGTGAGGGTCCCTTACAGTGGTTCACCTAATCTAGTTACACTCGTTACTCAGTTTGGGATTGGTGGCCCCATTGAACATAATGAAGTTGGTCAGTATCATGTGGAATCATCGAATGATATACATTTCGCAAAAGGGTTAGAAAGAAACACTGTGGAAAATAGACGTCTCTTCTTCAAAGAATGTGTTAAAAAGCTAGCTATTTGGGCTATGGAACTGGAGCAAGGGTCCCACATATATATACCAGCTGGTGTTCGGATGTCAGGACGATATGATAATAAGGATGAATGGAATGAACATTATCTCCCACCGCTTCAGCAGTTGGCTGTGAACCAATGTTAGAGATGTTTAGGGAATATTACTTGACTCAGGTCAGTCCGTAAGGAGTACGGACGGGATATTTTTGCTTGATTTGGGCATTGTCATTAAAATATTTGAGCTATACATTTTTTGAATGCATATTGGAAATCAGAATCAAATTATAATCCCATTGCAAAGTTTTGGTAAAGCTTGCTCTATTTTTGCCTGTTTTATGGATAGGATAATTCCTTAGGAAACATCATCTTGCAACTGGCTTGTCCATAATACTTATATTAGGGAACATTGTAGATAGTGTTCCCCGAGACATTAACTCCGGAAAAAGTGATCCACTGAGCATCCCTATACCTAAAACAGCCCAGTTTTTTTCCAGATTGGCACTAAAGCTAAATTGTTGGGGGTGACACTCTCGAACATTTCTCGATGTAGGCCTTCGTGGCGATCGGATAGATTTCTATTCAAGAGGCCTCCCAACGACCCTAGGCAGAGGACTCTAATTAACCCACAAAACATATTCCGCTATTCAAAGACGAGATTTCGCTGTGATGTGAAAAAGTGTTAACAATATTTTTTCCCAGAGAGGTAAATATTTCGGAGAACCACTCTCCAATTTTTCTCGGTGTGGTACCCTATCTCGTTTCATAACACCGAATACTGCATCGTCTGTGGATTTTCCTATAAATAAGTACATCTATGTGGAAAGTTACAAAAACAAGGACTCGCGTAGTACAATTTTATTATTCTTATTAGGCAAAATGTACAAATAATTAATTGATATAGAGTCGAATATGGTCGGAGGCACATGGTAATACAATTTTGCCAGTTGGTCCACATACCAAAGGGTTATTACATTCAAATTCCAACCTTACCTCAAATATCCCTGTAAGATCATTTGTTCTCTAAAGGGATAAAATATAGTTCTATATTTTGTTTATTTTAATAAAAACAAATGAGAGTTGTCTGTCGAGGTGTTTCTGAATATTTTCTAGAATACCGAGGGTCATTGGAGGACCCTCGAATCGAAATAATATATCAGATTGCCACGAAAGCAACGTCGAGAAATGTTCGAGAGTATCTCCTCGAAAAGTTAACCTCTTATGAAAAATTTGAACAATATTAGTTTCCTGTTGTGAAAAATCTGAACAATATTTTTTCGAGAGAGGTGAATTTTGGGGGATTAACTTCTTATGAAATATTTGAACAATAATTTTGTTCCAGTTGTGAAAAATTTGAACAATTGAACAATATTGTTTTTGGAGAGAGGTGACTTTTTTTTTTGTGGGGGGGGGGGGAGACACTCACGAACATTTCTCGATGTCAGCCTTAGTGGCGATCGGATAGATTTCTATTCGAGAGGCCTCCTAACGACCCTCGGCAGAGGACTCCAAATTTAACCCTAAAAATATTCCGCTATTCAAAAAAGAGCCTTTGCTGTAGTGTGAAATATTTTAACAATATTTTTTTAGAGTGAAATACTGGATCGTCTGTGGTTTTTCCTATAAATAAATACAACTATGTGGAAAGTTACAAAAACAAGAAATATAGAGTAGTACAATTTTATTATTAATTTGATTATTCTTATTTGGCCAAAATGTACAAATAATTAATTAAAATAGTGTCAGAGAGGTGAGACAATTCTGCCAACCTTACTTCAAACATCCCTGTAAGGCCATTTACCCGTTACCCCATTAAATACTAATATTTGTGTTTGGTTTGCCGTGTCCCAACACCAAATTTAATCGTTTTGTTTATTTTTGTTCGCCTCCCAACTTGATTTGTACTGTCGTTGTATTTCAGTCGTTTTGAATCTAACATAAATCGATTTCTTTATTTCTAGGTAGAGTTTCATTACATTCCAATCAATTTCCCGTCTCCCTATACCTTTTCGGGGGAATTTACCCATTAAATGCTTCACATCCTCATAATAGTCGGAATCGTTTGAATTGGCAATGTTGGCATTTTGAAAATGTTGACAGATCCATGATTTATCAATTTTGAAGTCTTCTTGACGATGGAACTTGTCTATGCTTCACTGATCGACCCCTCCAGGGCTGCTTGGTTCATCTGCATCTGTGATTCTGCACTTTCTATGATGGTTGGTGTAACTGGCGAAAAAGGCCCTTGCTCATCCATAAGAGTCGTTGCCTCACTAATGGACCCCTGGAGAACCGCAGACCTTGATCCACAGACCGAAACTGACAAGGTTGATTCATACCTGAGGAGTAAAAAACAATATATATATATATATATATACAGTATATATAAAGTTGCCCAGTATATGTTATAATAGTAATTATTATTATTAGTATTAGTATTAGTATTAGTAGTAGTATTATTATTATTTATTATTATTATTATTATTATTATTAGTATTAGTATTTCCAAATATTACTCACACTATGATAATATTTAATAATAGTATTGCAATTATATAGATTTCAATTAAATTTAAGTCAAGTAATATAACTTACACATTGTCCTCCTGAAGTGGTGTCACCTCGCTAACGGATCCGTGCAGCACTGCAGACCGAGATCCACAGCCTGGAACTGAAGATCCGTGTTTTGATGCAGATGACGTACGGTACTCCTGAATTGTAGTCACCTCGCTACCGGATCCTTGTAGCACTGCGGACAGAGAGCCACAGTCAGGAACTGACCGAGTCCCATCATCCAAGGGTACATTACTTAACTGTAGCCTGAAAAGTGTGGGGCAAAAAAATATACATAAGTTGTTATAATGCAAATATAAAGTTAATTGTAGCATGATTTATTAGTATACAATAATTCCCTAAATACAAGAAAAATTAGGATTTTGTTTTCAAATGTTGTGTACTTGCCTGGGAGGAACGTATTCTGAAGGACCGGCAAGAGGACAGGCCACACTTACATCCTGTGAAGGCTTTGAAGGGCGTGACATTCTAGCGTCCTCCCCCAGCTCCATTAATGGCAAGCCATGCTTTTTCCTGAAAGAAGATAGAGATGCCTACTGTTAGTATTCTCAGTATATTTCTCCTGAAACAAATTTAACCCTTTATCTGGCAAATGGCCTTACAGGGATATATGAGGTAAGGTAGGATTTTTAATGCAATAACCCCCTGGCATGTGGATTAACTGGAAAAATTATATTACCTGTGTCTCTCACCTCTCAGACCCCAATTCGAGTAATTATTTGTACATTTTGCTAAATAAAAATAATACAAATGTAAAGTTTCTGTATCAAAGTATTATTCACACTGCAATAATATTTAATAATATTATTGTAATTACATATATTTCAATTAAATGTAAGTAATAAACTTACACATTGTCCTCCGGAAGTGTTTTCACATCGCTAAAGGATCCTTGCAGCACTGCGGACCGAGATCCACAGGCTAGAACTGAAGATCCGTGTTTTGATGCAGATGGTGTATGGTCCTCCTGACTTGTAGTCTCCTCCTGAATTGTAATCACTTCACTAATGGATCCTATCAGCACTGCGGACAGAGATCCACAGTCTGGAACTGACAGAGTCCCATCATCCAAGGGTACATTAGTTGACTGTCGCCTGAAAAGTGTGGGGCAAAAAATATACATAAGTTGTTTTAGGGTAAATATAAAGTTAATTGTAGCATGATTTATGAGTATAATAATTCCCTAAATACACGAAATACTTTGATTTTTTTCTTCAAATTGTGTGCACTTACCTGGGTGGAACGTATCCTGAAGGAGCGGGAAGAGGACAGGCCGCACTTACATCCTGTGAAAGCTTTGAAGGGCGTGACTTTCTGGCATCCTCTCCCAGTTCCATTAATGGCAAGCCATGCTGTTTCCTGAAAGATTATAAAAATGCCGGCTGTTAGTATTCTCACTATATTTCCTCTGAAACAAATTTAATCCTTTAGCGGGCAAATGACCTTTGAGGAAGGTTGGAATTTGAATGCAATATCCCTCTGGCATGTTTACCAACTGGCAAAATTATATTACCGTGTGTCTCTCACTTCTCGGACCCCATTTTAATGAAGCATTTGTACATTTTGCCAAATAAAAATAATAAAATTGTAACTTTTATGTAAGCCTCATTAACACCTACCCTGATGCTGCATCACAACATAGATCCTTCAGACTGTTTACAACTCTGTTTCCAGTAGTCCTGCGATTTGTGAAGTCGTAGTAATTTCTGCATGTTATCATGCTGTGGCAGGCCAAGGTTGCAAGGGCTTGTCTGTTGGCAAGCGTATCCTCATCTTTGAGGGCAGCTGTGATCTGTGCATGTCGTAGCTTCCGGCTGCCCACTCTCCCAACAATACCTGCCCTCAGTCCCATCTTGGCAATGATTTTCCCTACATTTTCTATTGAGAGTTGAGAGCAGCATTGGCCATCGGTGTTGTTGCCTTGCCGATTCACAAAAATCTTACATTTTGGCCTTACACATGTGGCAACTATTGGGCGATAATATTTCATGTACGCCTCAAGAGCAGCTGCCTCTGTATTGCCTAAGTATAAGATGCAGGGGTCTTTGGACCCCGTTTTGTGTTGTACTACCTGTATGCAAGTTACATTTCTGCCATCTTCAACTTCTGTTGATCTTCCCTCGTATTCGCTGATTGTAAATTCAGTAAATTCCTGATTTCTTCGTAGGCATCGAATAGACAGTCTCACAATCAGTGCATCTCGCAAACTGACAAAATCTTGTTTTATAAGTTGCTTTGCTGGTGCACGTCCATCGTGAATTAATGATGCCACATTGTTTATGGGAATTTCAACAGCATCATTAGTTTCCAGGAGATGTACATCTTCCATTGTCAAAATCGCGGCCTCATTTTGCTGTTTACGGTGTTCTTTCTGGCCTACCTCTTCCGTGCCAAAGTATTCTGTGGAAGGAAATAGGACATAACACAATAAATAGTTGTACAACTCGTGGAATCACGTTTACAAATATATAAAACGAAAATATGAAACATTCAAATAATTATTCGATAACATTATTAACATTATACTTACTTTTTGTTTTGGCGACAGCTCACCTGACGGGGTCTAGGAGAGTTTTTGTTACTTGGAATTGTTGATTCTCTGTTTCTTTGAGAAAATTGAGAGCATGCAGACAGGAGTCTGTCATCATTCTAAGTGTGCTCGCGGAGAGGGTTTCAGAGCGTGCCATTATTGATCCTCCAGTCATGACAGCTTCCCGGGTGAGCTGAATTATCTTAAGCCCCCCAAAGGGATTTCTCGCAAATTCCTCCTCTGTTCCACGTGGCCCAAAGAGTACATCTCTTAGAAGACAGCTTTTTTTCTTGACTGTCACTGTTTTCATCGGTTGGGTGTCCTCTAGGTAATCCTCGTACTCCTTAAAGATTTTTTTTTGACGTGGTCATTCTCGGTGATAGCTATGGTGCCAGCTACTATGGGTACATCCTCAACTTCGGCAGGTGACGTTGCTTTTTTTCTGCAAAATAGTTCAATGTTCATGTGAAATATGTCTAATTAATGATTCAAAATATATACAATAAAAGTTGTACTGTTTTAGTTGGCATATAATTATTTACAAATGCATTACAATGTTTCTTTACTTTAAAGTGAATTGCTTTTATTGCTTTAATGTTTGGCCTATTATTAAGAAAATAATTGAATTATGGAAAGCAAACCTTACGTACGTGTCTGAGGAGTTCCTGGTATTCCATGGAGTCTTTGATTTTGTTGTGAAAATTTCTTAAGTGCATATCGATCCGTTTAACTGATTTTGAGCAGAAGGGACAATCATATAGGTTTTTTTTTTTATGCATTTCTTGGTGGCAGGGACCTTTTCCTAGAGAACCTACTCGCTGCAGCCAAAACATTCTCTCTATCGTCGTTAGTTAGGTACTAGTGGCAAATGCCCATGTGCTTCCGTAGGTTGACTGATTCGCTGTAGCAACCGGCGACTGGGCATGGTCTGCCAGGTGTCTTTGTTGTCTTGCAGATCACTCTGGGATATTTACGATTTCGGCCTTTGTCTGCATTTAGAAGCTTTCTTGCGCACTGCCACTGCAAGAGTGTACTATTTTTTTCTCGGTCTTTCTTTTTCTTCAGTTCATCTATTTCAGTTGTTTTCTTTTCTATTTCGTGGTCGTATAAACGGTTAATAGTCCGTAAAGTCTTTTGTGGACACGATCGATCTCCTTGTTCAGTTGTCGTCTATGCTGTAGAGAGAGGTGCTTCGTCGCATTTATTCGGTCATGTAGACTTTGAAGTACCAGCTTTTTAAATTTATCAATCCTCTCCTCTGTTAGTTCTGTGTAGGAAAGGAAAATTCTTTGAAATACTAGATTACTGTACAATTATTAGGAACATAAACATACAACACATCGCAAGTATTACACATGGAAGGAATGTGTAAGATAGTATGGGTCTGTACGTGGGTTCAAGGATTGTGTTGGTGAGATTGAAAGTAGGAATACAAACGTGGGTGATTGTGTGTGTGTGTGTATGCCCCGACAGAGGATCAACTTGAAAGCAAGAAAGATGAGTTCTGGATGAATGCGAAGGCGTTCCTGGAGAAGTTTGACAAGAACGAAAGAATGTTTCTGATTGGGGATATGAATGGTAAGGTGGGTGATAGGAAAGTTGAGGGAGTGGTGGGAGGCTGGGGGGTACCATCAGAGGTGAATGGGAATGGTAGTGCACATGTGGACGTATGTGTGGGGAGGAGGCTGTGGATAGCCAACACCTTCTTTCGACACAGAATGATCCACAGGTACACGTGGAAACGGGTGATCATGAAGGATAAGACAGTGGTGGAAAGAAAGTCATTGATTGATTATGTATGTGTCGATGAACGAAAGAAGAAATCTGTGATGGATACTAGGGCGTATATGGGTATTGGAGGGGGTCTGTCGGATCATTATGTAGTAGTAGCTAAGGTTAGGATACAAAAGAAGTGGGT
Source organism: Paralithodes platypus (assembly GCA_032716605.1). Taxonomy (NCBI): domain Eukaryota; kingdom Metazoa; phylum Arthropoda; class Malacostraca; order Decapoda; family Lithodidae; genus Paralithodes; species Paralithodes platypus. The sequence goes on along the minus strand of CM064496.1, from coordinate 18,258,260 downwards.
GAGGAGAGCTGGAGGGAGGCGATAGGAAGGTGGAATGGTGAGGAGGGTGGAGAGGTTACAGGAGGAGGAAATCAGGGAAGAGTACAGGAGAGCAGTAGAAAGAAGACTAGGTGGGTTCGACCTGGAAGTTGTGGCGGAAATGGAAGAGATGAGCAAGGTGTTTAAGGATGAGATCTGTGCAGCGTGTGAGGAGGGGTGTGGCGTGAGGAGAAGAGGGAGGGGAGTGAAAGGTACAGCATGGTGGACAGAAGAAGATAAAGATAGCTGTGGAAGAAAAGAAGAAAGCATATAAAGAGTGGTTGAGTAGTAGAGGGAATGAAGATTTCGAGAGCAAGAGGGTGGTGAAGAGAGTAGTGAAGGAAAGTAAGAGGAGAGTAGATGAGGAATTTGGAAGGTATCTTGAGTGTAAAATGGAGGGAGAGTAAGAAACTGTTCAGGAAAGAAGTCAAGAAAGTTAGGGAAGGTAGCAAGGGAAACAGTAAGGGTTTGAAAGATAAGAACGGGAGAATGCTAGCCGAGAAGCAAGAGAGAGTCGAAAGATGGAGGGAGTACTTCAATGAGTTGCTAAATGTAAGGAATGAAGAGCCAGCAAACATAGTTGGATATGGTATGGCAGGGAGAAGAAGAGAAGTAGTGGAGGAGGAGGTGGGGATCAGGAGGTCAGAAGTGTGGGAAGCCATGACAAGAGTGAAGGTGGGGAAAGCATCAGGAACAGATGGAGTGTGTGGGGAAATGTTGAGATATGGTGGTGAGATAGTGATCGAAGGGGTATGGAAAATGTGCAAACTAGCATGGGAGAAGGGGAGTGCACCCAATGACTGGAAGACTGGCATAATAGTCCCCCTATATAAGGGCAAAGGGGAAAGAGGAGTGTGTGGTAACCACCGAGGAATATGTCTTCTAAGCGTAGTAGGGAAGGTATACAGTAGGGTAGTGATTGAGAGAGTGAGAGTGAGAATGGAGAAATGGATAGGCGACGAGCAGGGAGGTTTTCGGAAGGGAAGAGGATGTGTAGATCAGATTTTTACCATGAATTGTGTTGTGGAGAAATATCTGGAGAAGAAACAAAAGGTGTATGTTGCCTTTATGGACTTGGAGAAGGCCTATGACAGAGTGGATAGAGAAGGTTTGTGGAAAGTACTTAGAATATAATTATGGAGTAGATGGCAAGTGGCTGAAAGCAGTGCAGGGTATGTATGAGGGTGCAAAGGCGGCAGTACGTGTGGAGAGTGAGCAGAGCGAGTTCTTTGACCTGAATGTTGGTTTGAAACAGGGGTGTGTGATGTCCCTGTGGTTGTTTACTGTATATATGGATGGAGTCATGAAAGAAATACTATCAAGAGCAGTGGATGTTGGTGTATCGCTGAAAAGGGAGGGAATTGAGTGGAAGCTACCTATACTGCAGTTTGCGTATGATACAGTTCTGATGAGGGATAATGAATGGGAGTTGCAGGGTCTGGTAAATGAGTTTGGAGCTGTGTGTGGAAAAACGGAATTTGAAGGTAAATGCGGGGAAGAGCAAGGTTATGGTCTTCGAAAGGGGTGAAGTCACAGAGTGTGAGGTGAAGTTGAACGGTCAGGCTATGGATATCGGCAACTCTTTTAAGTATCTGGGCAGTGTGTTGAGGAAAGATGGGACTATGGATGAAGAAGTGCGGGAGAGGGTACAACAGGGGAAGAGGGTTGTAGGAACGCTGAAAGCAGTAACAAGAAATAGGGTGGTCAGTATGGAAGTGAAGAAGTCCTTGCATGACAGTATCGTAATCCCGACACTGACTTACGGAAGCGAAGCATGGACGTTGGTTGAGAGACTCAGACCAAGAGTGAGAGCAGTGGCAATGAATTACTTAAGAAGTGCGTGCGGAGTTACATGGAAGGATAGGCAGACGAATGAGGAAGTAAGAAGGAGGTGTGGTGTGGAGAGCGCGGCTCACTTCCTCCTAGGTAGGCCGGAGAGGGTAGGCCAGGCACGCCACAAAGTGTTAATGTCCACCACTGTGCAAAAAATCATAGAAACCCATCGAGTACTTTTCGAACTACGCACCATTTTAAAAATTCAAGTTTTAAACACTCCTATGAGCTGGTTCAAACGCAAAATGATGCAAGATTTGTGCAAGATAAAGCATAGTACGACGAAATGCGAATATGCATAATAAAAACATAAAATAAAATAAACAATTATTCTGGGTGAAAATATAATAAAAAATTATTATGGGTGAAAACCAACTGATATGAAAGCTAAAACTCTCATTATACGTTTATTTCTATAAAATCCAATATTATTGATATAATATTCTAAATACCGCCATCATGTTCAGTGGAAAATATAGCTATGATTTAGTATGTATGAGAATACAAATATGTTATTTAGCAAGTTTCAGAAATATCGTGAATGTGGGTGAAAAACGAGCGATACCATTATTGTGTTGGCCGCGGCTAGAGGCATTTTGGCCCAAGCTGCCTAGTAGGATGGGCGAGCGTTTTACTATACTGGGTTTTAACAGGGTAGGCGGGAGGTGGAGAGCGCGGCTCACTTCCTCCTATGTAGGCCGTAGAGGGTAGGCCAGGCACGCCACAAAGTGTTAATGTCCACCACTGTGTAAAAAATCATAAAAATTCATCGAGTACTTTTCGAATTACGCACCATTTTTCATTGTTTAGCCATATTTCATATTTTGAAATATAGGATAGGATTCAAGTTTTAAACACTCCTATGAGCAGGTTCAAACGCAACACACTTTATGAAGCATTGGGGGAGGTACATTTTCCCGGTGAGATGCCCTCGAACATAGTACGACGAAATGCGAATATGCAGTATACTTACAACAAAACTGTGTTCGACGGCAGTAATCGCAATAGAGGGAGCTGGTGGCAGAAATTTCACCATGGGGGACGATTGGAACACCTCGAAGGTGTGTCCTCGTTGTTAGGTAGATGCTTCCTGTCCGAAGGCCAGTTACTGACTGACCTGAGTCAAGAAATGTTCCCTAATAATAACTAGCATTGGCTCAAAGCACTAGCCGGAAACCTGTACACATAAACGAAGCACTAGACAATACCCTTATGAACGAAGCACCTAGACAGTACCCTGTCCAGATGAACGAAACAACCGTGCCCAAATGGAAGACGCACTAGACGGTACCCTGCAATTCTCGAAAACAAAAAATTATATATAACATTTTCCACACATGGAGAGCCAATAATTGAAGTCTCTATTCACAATGCTCCCTAATATTAATATTCCTGACAGGCCAGTTGCAAAATGACTACTATACGAAGCATGACCTAGGTGTATGACGTACTATACGAAACATGGTCTAGGTGTAACGACGTACTGTACGAAGCATTGATTAGGTGACCAACACACTTTATGAAGCATTGGGGGAGGTACATTTTCCTGTGAAATGCCCTCGAACATTTCCTCAGCCGTCATCGAGAAGTGATAGAGAGTCGCTCTTCCAAAAATTTAGCTTTTTCTCGAAAAAAAGATTGTTTGTAATTTGTCCACGACGAAATGTTTCACACACACAAATTTAGACCCTCCGGTAAAAAGATTCACCGCCGACTCAAGTTGAATAGCAGAATATATTTTTGGTGAGTCGTCTGCCTGGGGTTGTCGGAGCTCTCGAATCGAAGTATTTCCGATCGCTTCCAAAGCCCACCAACTCACGTTGGACAGCAGAAGATCGCCTACATTTTTGTGTAAAAAATCACATGCTTTTCCAAGAAAGCTAATTTTGTCACTATTTTTCAACATTTATCGATGTAATATACGAAGCATGGCCTCGTTTAATGACGCAATCGAAGCATCGCAACGGTGAACGACGCAAAATACGTAGCATCGCCTCGGTAAACGACGCAATATACGAAGCATAGCCTCGGTGAGCATGTTCAAATTTTCACAACTGGAAATCAACTATGATTGCCTCTATCAAAAAATCGTACTCTGAGTACAGAATACTTAAAATCCCGCCAGTGGCGGGAGAATCGCCGGCACCACTCGCCGGTAAAATGGAAAAAAATACAATTCTCCCTACCAAAAAATGCCTACAGTGGCCGATAGAGGCGTTGAACACAAGGTTTACCGCGACGCCTTGTGGGAAATGGGCGACATCGCGGAGCTATCCACCCTCCCTCTCCTTCAACAATTCTATAATATATGCAGTTAATCGAAATTTCTGTAACTGACACATACTTTGGTCTATGCATACTTTTGTTTTATTTGTTTTATATATTATAAAATCACCCATATTCATAAATAATGTATATTTACAATACAAAGTCAGCAGGGATTTTCCCGCCAATTTTGTTATGATAATTAATCAGCTTATATGTTTGTAGTCAGTATCAGCTACATATGGACTTTCCCTTATCATATATCATATACTGTATAATAAAAACTTGTAGAATCACACAAATTGAGATAAACTGCATATCCTAGGTGTTGGGTATAGTGATGTCTACAGTCGTAGCTCCTGGCGCTAGTTCAGAAGCGTCCACGAGAGGTCTCAAAGGAATTGTTGGTAGGGAGAATTATTGTTTGTTGTTTATATTGTATTACAGAAAAAAAATACATTATTTTGTCACACACAAGACAAATATTCACACTCAAAATATTAGATGGATGCAAAACCTCAGGTCGGCCATCGTGGAATACGGTACCCCAGTCAGACAACTCAACAAAAATATCTTCTCTCCTAAATTTTTGTGGGTGAAAGATGTCGTGGAAAGTAATTGACAACTCGATTTCTTTAACAGGACAGCGTGAGCGCGCTCATTGCAGCTGATTATGGGCAAGACATTAGCTAAAAAATCTTCAACTCAGAGAGAGAGACAGACACAGTGTGTGAGAGAGAGAGAGTTACACACTCTCCCTCTCGCTGTCACGCTTCGTATAATGCGTCATATAGCTAGGTCATGCTTCGTTTCATGCGTCGTATACTGTCCTAGGGCATGCTTCGTATAATGTGTCGTACCCCCAGTCAGACGACTCACCAAAAATAATCCCACAAAAATCTCTCTGGGTGGAGCAGCCCGGCCAGGTAGTCGCTCCTAAAAAATTTCTCTCCTAAATTTTTGTGGGTGAAAGATGTCGTGGCAAAATAATTGACAACTAGATTTATTTAAATTTTTCACACACACAAATTTAGACTCCCAAAGAAAAAAGGTTCACCTCCAACTCAAGTCGTATAGTAGAATTTGATGTTGGTGAGTCGTCTGACTGGGGTGGTCGTAGCTCTCGGATCGAAGTATTTCCGATCGCTCCCAATTCCACCAACTCACGTTGGACAGCAGAAGATCGCCTAAAGATTTGTGTGTTAAAATCACGACAGGGACCCGTACAGCGTCGACGCCGCAGCAGCCCGGCCAGGTAGTCTCTCTCTAGGTGGAGCAGCCCGGCCAGGTAGTCTCTCTCTGGGTATCTTTGACAACAGCCGACTAAGCACCTCTCAATCCCCTCCCATCAGATCCACCACTTTCTTAACTTTAGGAACAAGTGACCTAAAATTAATGGGAGTAACTGGTACTGTGGTGCTTCGTACTTATAATTCGTCGTATAGCTAGGTCATGCTTCGTATAATGTAAATCGGAAAATAAAATGGAATTTTTCATGTTTTTCTTTTATTTGTCCTAGTTTTTACAATATCTTCTCTCCTAAATTTTCGTGGGTGAAAGATCGTTTCACAACCCAATCGAGGGGCCGAATACGGTACAAAGGAGTACAAAGGAGTACAAAGGAAATCAAGCAACAACAGATCTAGTGACCCTTCTAGGTTGCTTGTCCTCCAAAACACTGAGGATCAAGTGTCCAAACAGTGGTTTAGAGTGGGTAAGGGAACATGGGAAAGGGAATTACTGCCCTGGAACTAATGTCCGTGGCAGGATTAGGAAGTTAGTAGGGGACAGATGGGTTAGTAACTGAGGGGGGAATAAAATAAAGTTATTCATTTACAAACGCAGTCAGTCGCGGGTTTGATGCGAGATATTTGTCTAGACGGAGTTTAAATGAATCAACGGTGATGCAGTCTATAACGTTTCAGGGAAGCCCATTCCACAAGTTGACAACTCGATTGAAGAAGAAATTCTTAGATTCGTGTGAGTTAAAAGATTTACCAATAATTTTGCAACCATTTCCCCGCGTGTAATTAGATTGGTCGATAGTGAAGTACTTACTACAGTTCATATTGTCGATGCCTTTGATGATTTGAACACTTGAATTAAGTCACCTCTTAATCTGCGCTGGGTTAAAGGAAATAGATTTAATTCTCTAAGATACTCTTTGTATGGTTGTTCTTTAGGCTAGGTATCATTTTGTAACTCTACGTTGAACTCGTTCTAGCTTGTTTATATCTTTTTGGTAAAAAGGGCACCAGGATTGAACGCAGTATTCCAGAAGAGGGCGGACTAAGGAATTGTAAAGGGTTAGGATAACTTCTTTGGATTTATGCTCAAATGACCTGCCTATAAAGCCAATTATTTTGTTTGCCTTCTTAAAAACTTCTGAACATTGTTGACTTGGTTTTAGGTTACTCGATATTGTTACTCCCAGATCTGTTTCTCTGTTTACATTCTTAAGCTGAGTGCCATTCATCGAATAGTTTGCTTTCTCATTTAGGTATCCGATATGTAGTACTTTACATTTATCCACATTGAAACTCATTTGCCAAATTTGGGCCCAACATGACAATTTATCTAGATTGTGTTGCATATCGTCAACTTGTTCTTTTGAGAGTACGCTATTTGCAATTTTTTGTATCGTCAGCAAATTTTGAGATTGTACAGGTGAGACCCTCATCTATGTCGTTGATGTAAATTAGAAAGAGAATTGGTCCTAGTACCGATCCCTGGGGTACCCCGCTACTTACATTGGTCCATTTAGATGCCTTACCGTTTATGACTACTATTTGCTTTCTGTCGCTGAGCCAATTTTCTATCCATTTCAACACACCGTCTTGTATTCCATGCGCTTTTAGTTTTATCAGTAAACGTTTGTGGGGAACTTTGTCAAAGGCCTTTTGAAAATCAAAGTATAATATCTACAGCTTTACTCTCATCGTAGAGGTTGAGGATATCGTGGAAGAAGTCTAAGAGGTTTGTTAAACAGGAACGTTTTTTACGAAAGCCGTGTTGAGTATCTTTAAGTATTTTCCTCTAAGTGATTTACGAGTCTGTCTCGTATGACCGTTTCTAGCATTTTACATACAACTGAGGTTAAGCTAATTGGACGATAGTTACTGGGTAGGGATTTGCTGCCTTTTTTGAATATCGGTGTTACGTTGGCTAGCTTCCACTGATCAGGCATAGTTCCAGACTGCAAGGATTTATTGAATAGTAATGTCAGTGGTTTGGAGAGCTCATCCTTAGCTTCCTTTAGAACTCTAGGCGAGATTGTATCAGGTCCAGGCGTTTTATTTACCTTGAGTTTATCTAAACAATTCAATACTTCTCTCTCTGTAATGGTGATATTGCTTAGAACATCTGAATTATCAATCTGAATCGGCGATGGTGTAGGGATATCACTGAGGTCTTCTGTTGTAAAAACTGATGCAAAGAAGTTATTGAGGGCATTACTCATTTGTACTTCGTCTTTGTTGTATTCTCCATTTTCATCGACTAACGGTCCAACAGTTGAAGTAACTACTTTTTTCTTTCTGATATAACTATAGAATTATTTCGGGTTTGTTTTACTTTGATTCGCAATATGTAACTCTAAGGTCTTTTTACTTTGCTTAATTAACTTTTTGGCTTTGCGTCGTAGCTCTACAAATTTCACCCGTTCTTCGTCATTTTGTGATGATTTTAATCTATCATTAGCAATTTTTTTAGCAAGCAGGCAGTTTTGAAATATCTTTATTCCACCATTTGGGCTTATTATTATGGCCTGGACGCCGTATTTTCGATGGTATGCAGTCTTGCACTGCTTTTAGGTAAGTGGTTTCGAATAACTTCCAAGATGTATTTATGTCGTTATTGTTAATTAAAAAGCTCCAGTCAGTTTCTTTAAACATAGCTCTAATTATTTGAAGTTTGCTTTCTTGAAATTAGGGACTTTTTCGATGCTACTATTTGGTTCGTTACTAGTAAACTTTAAAGTGAAAGTTATCGTACAATGGTCGCTGTTACTGAATTCATCACCAACATTCAAATTCTCTATTAATTCTTCTTTTGTTGCAAGTACAATGTCAAAAACGTTATTACCACGGGTCGGCGTTCAAACAAATTGATAAAGTGAACTCTCTTGCAAGTTCGTATACAAGTCATGTCCGGAGTGTGAAGTAAGAGTATCGCCCCACTTGGTCACAGGTAAATTAAAGTCGCCAAAAATTACGGTATCTTGTGAGTTACTTACATCTGCAATTTGTTCGTAAATTTCTCGGTCAGTTTGCACTGATTGAGCTGGAGGTCTGTATATTAATGCAAGTATTATTTTTGTACCTTTATTATTCTTTATTAGCACAAAAGATGCGTCGACGTTCACAATTTGAGGTTTTGACAAGAGGGTAGGGTTAAGACTTTCTTTGATATAAAGTAAAACGCCACCTCCATTTCGATTTATTCGGCTTTTCTCAAACATTACATAACCGGGAAGTGAATACTCTGCTAAAAAGTCTCTATCTTCTGTATTGAGCCAAGATTCTGTTATGCCAATCACATCATAATTTTCTGTAAACACTAGCTCCTCTAAATCTGAAAATTTATTCCGTATGCTACGAGCGTTTGCATAGAAAACCTTTAAATTTGTTATTTTAGAACTCACGGAACGCTCTTTAATAATATTTTTGGTTCTTGTCGGATCTACATTTATGTTCATGGCTGTCCCCGGTCCTCGCTGTCTTCGGTCCTTATCGCTGGTGGTCCTCGGTTGCCTCTGATTTTTGTGGCGTTGGATGATTTATGTCACTGCTGCTGCTTCTTCTCGGATGGCGTTTTTTGATCCATGGCTGCGGACTGCTTCGTGTAGGAGACGACCCATGCGTGCTGAACCCACCGGGTTTAGATGAGTGCCATCCTTGCGGAACAGAGTAGGCTGGTTGTAGAAGTTGTCCCAGAGGTTGATGAATTCAACTTCTTCCCTCAGACACAAATATTTTAGTCGGCTATTTATGCTGAAGGCCTTGTCGTAGAATTTGTCAGGTGCGTCGATCTTCGGGAGAATGCCTGAGATGATGATATTCCTTGACTTGTTTTTGTAGTGCTGGATCATCTTGCGATATTTCTCCATCAACTCTTCGGATCTGGTGCGCATGACGTCATTTGAACCAGCATGGATGACAAAAAGGGGATTTTCATTTGCATCCTTTGTGGTATCTTCGAAGGCTTCCACAATGTCGTCCAGTCCAGCTCCTGGGATGCAAAATATTTTTCGTTGATTTGGGACTCTGTCGCAGAACTCTTCGACCTGTCCTCGTAGGATGGAATCCCCAACGAGCCTGGTCTCTTCTGGTTCGTCTTCCATCTCTACCAATATCTCAAATCTGTTTGACATTGTGACTGGTAGATGAGACCTTTTCTGAGTTGGCCGTGCACCGTTCCTCACTGGTGTAAATCCGGAAACCTGTGGTGGCGGGACTCTACGTACAGGTCGGGGAGAGGAGTGGTTAGAATGGGGGCGAGGGGTTGGTACTGTTCATGCTAGCAGGCTTCTTGCACAAGGAGTGGGGGAGAAACTAAGGTGAACAGGGCGGCTGTCCTGGTTTGATTTCGGCTCAGGTTCGTCAGAAGCATCTACTGCAGTGTCTACTGCAGGTGTTGGATTGTTGGCAGATGACATTGGGGCGGTGGTGGATGCTGGAGTTGTATTAGCGCTGGCACAGGTGCACCAACACAGGCAACACGGCACAGCAAGCACACAGAATATGGCAGCGGTGGCTGTGCTCCGACGACGTACACACTCTCTCTCTCGCTGTCACGCTTCGTATAATGCGTCGTATAGCTAGATCATGCTTCGTTTAATGCGTCGTATACTGTCCAAGGTCATGCTTCGTACAATGTGTCGTACCCCAGTTAGACGACTCACCAAAAATATCTTCTCTCCTATATTTTTGTGGGTGAAAGATGTCGTGGAAAAATAATTGACAACTCGATTTCTTTAACAGGACAGCGTGAGCGCGCTCATTGCTGCTGATTATGGGCAAGTCGTTAGCTAAAAAATCTTTGACTCAGAGAGAGAGAGAGAGAGAGAGAGACAGACACAGTGTGTGAGAGAGAGAGAGAGTTACACACTCTCCCTCTCGCTGTCACGCTTCGTATAATGCGTCGTTTAGCTAGGTCATGCCTCGTTTAATGCGTCATATTCTGTCCTAGATCATGCTTCGTATAATGTGTCGTACCCCCAGACAGACGACTCACCAAAAATAATCCCACAAAAATCTCTCTGGGTAGAGCAGCCCGGCCAGGTAGTCTCTCCTAAAAAAATGATCTCCTAAATTTTTTCTCTCCTAAATTTTTGTGGGTGAAACATGTCGTGGCAAAATATTTGACAACTCGATTTCTTTAACAGGACAGCGTGAGCACGCTCATTGCTGCTGATTATGGGCAAGACGTTAGCTAAAAAATCTTTGACTCAGAGAGAGAGAGAGAGAGACAGACACATCTTCTTTTCTCTCCTAAATTTTTGTGGGTGAAAGATGTCGTGGAAAAATAATTGACAACTCGATTTCTTTTACATTTTTCACACACACAAATTTAGACCCTCCCGAAGAAAAAAGGTTCACCGCCAACTCGAGTCGTATAGCAGAATTTAGTTTTTGGTGAGTCGTCTGACTGGGGTGGTCGTAGCTCTCGGATCGAAGTATTTCCGATCGCTCCCAATTCTACCAACTCATGTTGGACAGCAGAAGATCGCCTAAAGATATGTGTGTTAAAATCACGACAGGGACCCGTACAGCGGCGACGCCGCAGCAGCCGGCCAGATAGTCTCTCTCTAGGTGGAGCAGCCCGGCCAGGTAGTCGCCTCTCTGGGTGGAGCAGCCCGGCCAGGTAGTCTCTCTCTGGGTATCTTTGACAACAGCCGACTAAGCACCTCTCAATCCCCTCCCATCAGATCCTCCACTTTCTTAACTTTAGGATCAAGAGACCTAAAATTAATGGGAGTAAGTGGTACTGTGGTGCTTCGTACTTCTAATTCGTCGTATAGCTAGGTCATGGTTCGTATAATGTAAATCGGAAAATAAAATGAAATTTTTCATGTTTTTCTTTTATTTATCATAGTTTTTACAATTTCTTCTCTCCTAAATTTTTGTGGGTGAAAGATCGTTTCATAACCCAATCGAGGGGCCGAATACGGTCTCGTATGTGGTAGTGCTGGCACAGGTGCACCAACACAGGCAACACGGCGCAGCAAGCACACAGAATACGGTACCCCAGTCAGACGACTCACCAAAAATATATTCTCTCCTAAATTTTTGTGGGTGAACGATGTCGTGGAAAAATAATTGACAACTCGATTTCTTTAACAAGACAGTGTGAGCATGCTCATTGCTGCTGATTATGGGCAAGACGTTAGCTAAAAAATCTTTGACTCAGAGAGAGAGAGAGAGACAGACACAGTGTGTGAGAGAGAGAGAGAGTTACACACTCTCCCTTTCGCTGTCACGCTTCGTATAATGCGTCATATAGCAAGGTCATGCTTAGTTTAATGCGTCGTATACTGTCCTAGGGCATGCTTCGTATAATGTGTCGTACCCCCAGTCAGACAACTCACCAAAAATAATCCCACAAAAATCTCTCTGGGTGGAGTAGCCCGGCCAGGTAGTCTCTCCTAAAAAAATTCTCTCCTAAATTTTTTCTCTCCTAAATTTTTGTGGGTGAAAGATATCGTGGCAAAATAACTGACAACTCGATTTCTTTAACAGGACAGCGAGAGCGCACTCATTGCTGCTGATTATGGGCAAGACGTTAGCTAAAAAATCTTTGACTCGGAGAGAGAGAGAGAGACACACACATCTTCTTTTCTCTCTCCTAAATTTTTGTGGGTGAAAGATGTCGTGGACAAATAATTGACAACTCAATTTCTTTAAATTTTTCACACACACAAATTTAGACCCTACCGAAGAAAAAAGGTTCACCGCCAACTCAAGTAGTATAGAAGAATTTAATTTTGGTGAGTCGTCTGACTGGGGTGGTCGTAGCTCTCGGATCGAAGTATTTCCAATCGCTCCCAATTCCACCAACTCACGTTGGACAGCAATGATCGCCTAGAGATTTGTGTGTTAAAATCACGACAGGGACCCGTACAGCGGCGACACCGCAGCAGTCCAGCCAGGTAGTCTCTCTCTAGGTGGAACAGCCCGGCCAGGTAGTCGCCTCTCTGGGTGGAGCAGCCCGGCCAGGTAGTCTCTCTCTGGGTATCTTTGACAACAGCAGACTAAGCACCTCTCAATCCGCTCCCATCAGATCCTCCACTTTCTTAACTTTAGGATCAAGTGACCTAAAATTAATGGGAGTAACTTGTACTGTGGTGCTTCGTACTTATAATTCGTCGTATAGCTAGGTCATGCTTCGTATAATGTAAATCGGAAAATAAAATGGAATTTTTCATGTTTTTCTTTTATTTGTCCTAGTTTTTACAATTTCTTCTCTCCTAAATTTTTGTGGGTGAAAGATCGTTTCATAACCCAATCGAGGGGCCGAATACAGTCTCGTATGTGGTAGCGCTGGCACAGGTGCACCAACACAGGCAGCACGGCGCAGCAACCACACAGAATATGGCGGCGGTGGCTGTGCTCTGTCTCGCTTCGTATAATGCGTCGTATAGCTAGGTCATGCTTCGTTTAATTCGTCGTATACTGTCCTAGGTCATGCTTCGTATAATGTATCATACCCCAGTCAGATGACTCACCAAAAATGTCTTCTCTCCTAAATTTTTGTGGGTGAAAGATCGTTTCATAACCCAATCGAGGTGCCGAATACGGTCTCGTATGTGGTAGCGCTGGCACAGGTGCACCAACACAGGCAACACGGCGCAGCAAGCACACAGAATACGGTACCCGTCAGACGACTCACCAAAAATATCTTCTCTTCTAAATTTTTGTGGGTGAAAGATGTCGTGGAAAAATAATTGACAACTCGATTTCTTTAACAGGACAGCGTGAGCGCGCTCATTGCTGCTGATTATGGGCAAGACATTAGCTAAAAAATCTTTGACTCAGAGAGAGAGAGAGAGAGACAGACACAGTGTGTGAGAGAGAGAGATAGTTACACACTCTCCCTCTCGCTGTCACGCTTCATATAATGCGTCGTTTAGCTAGGTCATGCCTCGTTTAATGCGTCATATTCTGTCCTAGATCATGCTTCGTATAATGTGTCGTACCCCCAGTCAGACGACTCACCAAAAATAATCCCACAAAAATCTCTCTGGGTAGAGCAGCCCGGCCAGGTAGTCTCTCCTAAAAAAATGATCTCCTAAATTTTTTCTCTCCTAAATTTTTGTGGGTGAAACATGTCGTGGCAAAATAATTGACAACTCGATTTCTTTAACAGGACAGCGTGAGCACGCTCATTGCTGCTGATTATGGGCAAGACGTTAGCTAAAAAATCTTTGACTCAGAGAGAGAGAGAGAGAGAGACAGACACAGTGTGTGAGAGAGAGAGATAGTTACACACTCTCCCTCTCGCTGTCACGCTTCATATAATGCGTCGTATAGCTAGGTCATGCTTCATTTAATGCATCGTATACTGTCCTAGGGCATGCTTCGTAAAATGTGTCGTACCCCCAGTCAGACGACTCACCAAAAATAATCCCACAAAAATCTCTCTGGGTGGAGCAACCCGGCCAGGTAGTCTCTCTCCTAAAAAATTTCTCTCCTAAATTTTTTCTCACCTAAATTTTTGTGGGTGAAAGATGTCGAAGCAAAATAATTGACAACTCGATTTTTTTAACAGGACAGCGTGAGCGTGCTCATTGCTGCTGATTATTGGCAAGACGTTAGCTAAAAAATCTTTGACTCAGAGAGAGAGAGAGAGAGAGACACACACATCTTCTTTTCTCTACTAAATTTTTGTGGGTGAAAGATGTCGTGGAAAAATAATTGACAACTCGATTTCATTAAATTTTTCACGCACACAAATTTAGACCCTCCCGAAGAAAAAAGGTTCACCTCCAACTCAAGTCGTATAGCAGAATTTATTTTTGGTGAGTCGTCTGACTGGGGTGGTCGTAGCTCTCGGATCAAAGTATTTCCGATCGCTCCCAATTCCACCAACTCACGTTGGACAGCAGAAGATCGCCTAAAGATTTGTGTGTTAAATTCACGACAGGTACCCGTACAGCGGCGACGCCGCAGCAGCCCGGCCAGGTAGTCTCTCTCTAGGTGGAACAGCCCGGCCAGGTAGTCGCCTTTCTGGGTGGAGCAGCCCGGTCAGGTAGTCTTTCTCTGGGTATCTTTGACAACAGCCGACTAAGCACCTCCCAATCCGCTCCCATCAGATCCTCCACTTTCTTAACTTTAGGATCAAGTGACCTAAAATTAATGGGAGTAACTGGTACTGTGGTGCTTCGTACTTATAATTCGTCGTATAGCTAGGTCATGCTTCGTATAATGTAAATCGGAAAATGAAATGGAATTTTTCATGTTTTTCTTTTATTTGTTCATAGTTTTTACAATTTCTTCTCTCCTAAATTTTTGTGGGTGAAAGATCGTTTCATAACCCAATCGATGGGCCGAATACGGTCTCGTATGTGGTAGCGCTGGCACAGGTGCACCAACACAGGCAACACGGCGCAGCAAGCACACAGAATACGGCGGAAGTGGCTGTGCTCCGACGACGTACACGCTCTCTCTCTCGCTGTTAAGCTTCGTATAATGCGTCGTATAGCTACTGTAGGTCATGCTTCGTTTAATGCGTCGTATACTGTCCTAGGTCATGCTTCGTATTGTGACGCTCCTGCATAGTAGCCACGTGCGGGCATGCGCGCGCGTCGGCTGCCCAGCCGTTTAGAAACCGGCTGGCGGCAGCCGGCCGGCCGGCTTTTCCTTAGTATATATCCTACGACAATGTAACCAATGTCTGGGATATTTTTATGTTGTTTCACAGCTTGAAGCTGCCCTTATTCTTAACCAACGCATCTTAGTATATTTTATTCTCGATAGTTGATTGTTTCATTATAATATAAGATGTAAGTCTAGTGAGAGTGGGAGGAGACGAGCGGGAGAGAGAGACCGGCTGGGGGACGTTGCTTCGCGCGGAGAGTCCAGCTTGGGACGAGCCTGATGTTGCCATGTGCATTTGATAGCAACGTTAGGCTTAGTTTCGACTCACTCAAGGGGTAGAGGATTTTGACCCGGCAACTGTGTTGAGTGTTGCCAAGCATGGGATATATTTCGCATGCCTAGGGTGGGGTCCAGACAGATTCAAGACTCATAGCTCACCTCACTGTCGTACCCTTCGGACCCCCTTGATATCTATCCCTCTCAACCCCACTTAGAAACTTTATCTCTTACTTTGTATACCTTCTTTCCACTACTTCACCAATCTATTTAATCCATCCCTTGATAGACCTTATATCTATTATTGTAAACGACGAGCTCTCAGATAACTAGATAGGATTTTGGGCCTTATGCAGAGATTTAATTGTTAATGAGACCTAGGAAGCTTTTTTTTTGTCTCATATTTGATGGTTTCATGCTTGCTAGTGTGTTCTTGTGTCAGGTTAGCAGGGGCTAGACCGGAGAGGAGGCTTTTTACGATCCTTTAAGTAAAGTCTGCTGGTGCGAGTCCTGTGGACCCGCACGACTTTACTAGGATACCCGTGGGAGTCTGGGGGCATTTTCTTGTCTGTGTCCCTGTGTGTCTAGTGTTGTGTTGTGTGAGGGCCCTTGCCTAGTCCACTCAGCACTGCGCTAGCACGTCTTACTTTTGTTTTAGGGTCGCCAGGAGAGAGTCAGATACTTGCGATCTGAGTCTCTCAAGAGAGCACCCTTTCAATTAGAGTAATTTGGCGCACAGACCTGGGAACGTCCCTAGGCTAGAGCAGGTGGCTCAGCCCGGGTATCCGAAGCCTATATCCTTCCGGCTAGACCTCTGCCGCCTGGCAGATTAACAGCTAGGGGTTTATTATTTCTGTATGCTTGTTATTGTGCCACAGTTTACCGTTTTTGTGGGCAGTGTGAGTGAGGGTGTGGCTTAGAGACTCTGTCCGAGCAGGCTTGCCTGACTAAGAGTGAGAAGCACACCTGTATGTGGTTTATGTTGCGAGTTGCTACCTTTATTTAATTATACCTATGCCATTATACACTGTATGGCCTATCACTAGTATTTATTCCTGCTTATGAGTTAAGAGTTCTCTAAATCCGTAACGTACTTTCTTTGCTAAGCATCAGATCCTACAGTAGCCGCATGCAGTTTAGAAACCCGCATCTTGTCTACCTGTACGATGTTTTGAGGACTGTTTGCTTTCACCTTCTTTCACGCAGGGGTGATTAGTTGTATTAATTAACGTAACGTTAAATATACTTTCTTCTAGTTTGTTATTAAATTGTTTCTGCAATTTAATTCTGTTATCTATCTTTTCCTTGAAGCTTTAAGTCAACTTAATTGTGTGATCTTTTATATAGCCTGCTTGACTATCAGCAGTCTATAGTGCGTGCACCCTGTAACCGAGTCATAGGATACCTCGTTGTCCAGGCAGGACTCTTGACGGTTTAGGGTGGTTTGTTGCCTGGGTTTATAGATAAGGGTTGGATCTAGCGTTTTCCGTTGTTGCTTGTTGCCGCATACCTAGTCCAATAGAAAGAGCCCAGTGTTTATATATCCCAGGACGTAACAGTATAATGTGTCGTACCCCAGTCAGACGACTCACCAAAAATATCTTCTCTCCTAAATTTTTGTGGGTGAAAGATGTCGTGGAAAAATAATTGACAACTCGATTTCTTTAACAGGACAGCGTGAGCGCGCTCATTGCTGCTGATTATGGGCAAGACGTTAGCTAAAAAATCTTTGACTCAGAGAGAGAGAGAGAGAGAGACAGGCACAGTGTGTGAGAGAGAGAGAGAGAGCTACACACTCTCCCTCTCGCTGTCACGCTTCGTATAATGCGTCATATAGCTAGGTCATGGTTCGTTTAATGCGTCCTATACTGTCCTAGGGCATGCTTCGTATAATGTGTCGTACCCCCAGTCAGACGACTCACCAAAAATAATCCCACAAAAATCTCTCTGGGTGGAGCAGCCCGGCCAGGTAGTCTCTCCTAAAAATTTTCTCTCCTAAATTTTTGTGGGTGAAAGATGTCGTGGCAAAATAATTGACAACTCGATTTCTTTAACAGGACAGCGTGAGCGCGCTCATTGCTGCTGATTATGGGCAAGACGTTAGCTAAAAAATCTTTGACTCAGAGAGAGAGAGAGAGAGAGACAGACACATCTTCTTTTCTCTCCTAAATTTTTGTGGGTGAAAGATGTCGTGGAAAAATAATTGACAACTTGATTTCATTAAATTTTTCACGCACACAAATTTAGACCCTCCCGAAGAAAAAAGGTTCACCTCCAACTCAAGTTGTATAGCAGAATTTAATTTTGGTGAGTCGTCTGACTGGGGTGGTCATAGCTCTCGGATCAAAGTATATCCGATCTCTCCCAATTCCACCAACTCACGTTGGACAGCAGAAGATCGCCTAAAGATTTGTGTGTTAAAATCACGACAGGTACCCGTACAGCGGCGACGCCGCAGCAGCCCGGCCAGGTAGTCTCTCTCTAGGTGGAACAGCCCGGCCAGGTAGTCGCCTCTCTGGGTGGAGCAGCCCGGTCAGGTAGTCTCTCTCTGGGTATCTTTGACAACAGCCGACTAAGCACCTCTCAATCCCCTCCCATCAGATCCTCCACTTTCTTAACTTTAGGATCAAGTGACCTAAAATTAATGGGAGTAACTGGTACTGTGGTGCTTCGTACTTATAATTCGTCGTATAGCTAGGTCATGCTTCGTATAATGTAAATCAGAAAATAAAATGGAATTTTTCATGTTTTTCTTTAATTTGTCCTAGTTTTTACAATTTCTTCTCTCCTAAATTTTTGTGGGTGAAAGATCGTTTCATAACCCAATCGAGGGGCCGAATACGGTCTCGTATGTGGTAGCGCTGGCACAGGTGCACCAACACAGGCAACACGGCGCAGCAAGCACACAGAATACGGTACCCGTCAGACGACTCACCAAAAATATCTTCTCTCCTAAATTTTTGTGGGTGAAAGATGTCGTGGACAAATATTTGACAACTCGATTTCTTTAACAGGACAGCGTGAGCGCGCTCATTACTGCTGATTATGGGCAAGACATTAGCTAAAAAATCTTTGACTCAGAGAGAGAGAGAGAGAGACAGACACAGTGTGTGAGAGAGAGAGAGTTACACACTCTCCCTCTCGCTGTCACGCTTCGTATAATGCGTCGTATAGCTAGGTCATGCTTCATTTAATGCGTCGTATACTGTCCAAGGGCATGCTTCGTATAATGTGTCGTACCCCCAATCAGACGACTCACCAAAAATAATCCCACAAAAATATCTCTGGGTGAAGCAGCCCGGCCAGGTAGTCTCTCTCCTAAAAATGTTCTCTCCTAAAAAATTTCTCTCCTAAATTTTTGTGGATGAAAGATGTCGTGGAAAAATAATTGACAACTCGATTTCTTTAACAGGACAGCGTGAGCGCGTTCATTGCTGCTGGATATGGGCAAGACGTTAGCTAAAAAATCTTTGACTCAGAGAGAGAGAGAGAGAGACAGACACATCTTCTTTTCTCTCATGAATTTTTGTGGGTGAAAGATGTCGTGGAAAAATAATTGACAACTCGATTTCATTAAATTGTTCACGCACACAAATTTAGACCCTCCCGAAGAAAAAAGGTTCACCTCCAACTCAAGTTGTATAGCAGAATTTATTTTTGGTGAGTCGTCTGACTGGGGTGGTCATAGCTCTCGGATCAAAGTATATCCGATCTCTCCCAATTCCACCAACTCACGTTGGACAGCAGAAGATCGCCTAAAGATTTGTGTGTTAAAATCACGACAGGTACCCGTACAGTGGCGACGCCGCAGCAGCCCGGCCAGGTAGTCTCTCTCTAGGTGGAACAGCCCGGCCAGGTAGTCGCCTCTCTGGGTGGAGCAGCCCGGTCAGGTAGTCTCTCTCTGGGTATCTTTGACAACAGCCGACTAAGCACCTCTCAATCCCCTCCCATCAGATCCTCCACTTTCTTAACTTTAGGATCAAGTGACCTAAAATTAATGGGAGTAACTGGTACTGTGGTGCTTCGTACTTATAATTCGTCGTATAGCTAGGTCATGCTTCGTATAATGTAAATCAGAAAATAAAATGGAATTTTTCATGTTTTTCTTTAATTTGTCCTAGTTTTTACAATTTCTTCTCTCCTAAATTTTTGTGGGTGAAAGATCGTTTCATAACCCAATCGAGGGGCCGAATACGGTCTCGTATGTGGTAGCGCTGGCACAGGTGCACCAACACAGGCAACACGGCGCAGCAAGCACACAGAATACGGTACCCGTCAGACGACTCACCAAAAATATCTTCTCTCCTAAATTTTTGTGGGTGAAAGATGTCGTGGACAAATATTTGACAACTCGATTTCTTTAACAGGACAGCGTGAGCGCGCTCATTACTGCTGATTATGGGCAAGACATTAGCTAAAAAATCTTTGACTCAGAGAGAGAGAGAGAGAGAGACAGACACAGTGTGTGAGAGAGAGAGAGAGTTACACACTCTCCCTCTCGCTGTCACGCTTCGTATAATGCGTCGTATAGCTAGGTCATGCTTCATTTAATGCGTCGTATACTGTCCAAGGGCATGCTTCGTATAATGTGTCGTACCCCCAGTCAGACGACTCACCAAAAATAATCCCACAAAAATATCTCTGGGTGGAGCAGCCCGGCCAGGTAGTCTCTCTCCTAAAAATGTTCTCTCCTAAAAAATTTCTCTCCTAAATTTTTGTGGATGAAAGATGTCGTGGAAAAATAATTGACAACTCGATTTCTTTAACAGGACAGCGTGAGCGCGCTCATTGCTGCTGGATATGGGCAAGACGTTAGCTAAAAAATCTTTGACTCAGAGAGAGAGAGAGAGAGAGACAGACACATCTTCTTTTCTCTCATGAATTTTTGTGGGTGAAAGATGTCGTGGAAAAATAATTGACAACTCGATTTCATTAAATTGTTCACGCACACAAATTTAGACCCTCCCGAAGAAAAAAGGTTCACCTCCAACTAAAGTCGTATAGCAGAATTTATTTTTGGTGAGTCTGACTGGGGTGGTCGTAGCTCTCGGATCAAAGTATTTCCGATCGCTCCCAATTCCACCAACTCACGTTTAGCAGATCGCCTAAAGATTTGTGTGTTAAAATCACGACAGGGATCCGTACAGCGGCGACGGCGCAGCAGCCCGGCCAGGTAGTCTCTCTCTAGGTGGAACAGCCCGGCCAGGTAGTCTCCTCTCTGGGTGGAGCAGCCGGGTCAGGTAGTCTCTCTCTGGGTATCTTTGACAACAGCCGACTAAGCACCTCTCAATCCCCTCCCATCAGATCCTCCACTTTCTTAACTTTAGGAACAAGTGACCTAAAATTAATGGGAGTAACTGGTACTGTGGTGCTTCATACTTATAATTCGTCGTATAGCTAGGTCATGCTTCGTATAATGTAAATCGGAAAATAAAATGGAATTTTTCATGTTTTTCTTTTATTTGTCCTAGTTTTTCAATTTCTTCTCTCCTAAATTTTTGTGGGTGAAAGATTGTTTCATAACCCAATCGAGGGGCCGAATACGGTCTCGTATGTGGCAGCCCTGGCACAGGTGCGCCAACACAGGCAACACGGCGCAGCAAGCACACAGAATACGGTACCCCAGTCAGACGACTCACCAAAAATATCTTCTTTCCTAAATTTTTGTGGGTGAAATATGTCGTGAAAAAATAATTGACAACTCGATTGCTTTAACAGTTAAAGATGTCGTGGACAAATACTTGACAACTCGATTTCTTTAACAGGACAGCGTGAGCGCGCTCATTGCTGCTGATTATGGGCAAGACGTTAGCTAAAAAATCTTTGACTCAGAGAGAGAGAGAGAGACAGATAGACAGACAGACACAGTGTGTGTGTGAGAGAGAGAGAGAGAGGGAGTCAGGCCCTGCATGCAAAGATTGTTATGCAATCTTTGGACTTTTTAAATTTTTGATTGACACCATAGAAGGTGAGTCTGCCTCTCTCTCTCTCTCTCTCTCTCTCTCTCACACTGTGTCTGTCTGTGTCTATTTGTTTTCAAATTAGGAAAGACCTCACAGAGAGAGTACAAAGGAGTACAAAGGAAATCAAGCAACAATAGATCTAGTGACCCTTCTAGGCTGCTTGTCCTCCAAAACACTGAGGATCAAGTGTCCAAACAGTGGTTTAGAGTGGGTAAGGGAACATTGGAAAGGGAAATACTGCCCTGGAACTAATGTCCATGGCAGGATTAGGAGAGAGAGAGAGAGAGCAGTGTTGCAAAGCCTATTAATGACTGGAGGCCTTTTTTAAACTTAAAACTTAATAAGCCAGTTTCGCGCCCGGCAATAATTTGATTTTTTGACGTTTATATCCACCAACACATCCTTGTATTTCGATAAATGAGCTACCATCGGCTTTGCTATTGATTGAACTTGAAGATAAGCAAATAAAAACATAGAATAATTACAAAACAAACACATTGGGGCACTCCATAACAAGTGTTATAACATAACAATCGAAATACCTTATTTCCAACTCTCGCTAGCTCAAAATTTTGACCACAAATAGATTTATTTGCATACATATATGGAAGCGGAATTTTATGAAGATTCCAACGGTTACTTCAGAATTACGATAAACCAAATAGTTTACGGAGATACAATTATCTACCTAGCAGTCTGTGATTAGAGGACATTTTTCACTCTCTCTCTCTCTTAAAAAGCGCCGACTACGAGGTCCGTTCATTTAACCCTTTCACGTTTTTATGACGCAGAGGTTGCCAGATTAGCAATAATAAATAGAGTTCTCTCACTCTTATAATTACCTCTCCAAAATTAGTTTTCTGCCCACAGCTAACTCAAAGACAACTGCAAAGATTGAAGTAACTAAACTAAAGGTTTCTAAACACCCCTGATGGTAACAAAGGCTTTAAAGTATCCCTAATAGGCTCAACATTGCGTTAAGAAAGTGAGAGGGTTAAGATAGCTTCATCAGTAAATTAAAATAAATTCTTCATATTATCCACATTTAACGATTTCAGAAAACGATTATCTTCTCTCAGTATTCTCGGTGTCTCCTTTTCTCCTGATCTCACTTGGAAGGATCATATTACCACCCTAGCTAAAACAGGTTTCCAGAAGCTGGATATGCTCAATCGTCTCCGGGGGTTCTTTACCCCGGCACAGTTTCTTGCTCTGTACAGAGGCACAGTGCGTCCATGTATTGAGTGTTGTTCACATGTGTGAGGAAGATCCTCTCACACAGCATTTCTTGACAAAGTAGAAAATAAAACCTTTTGTCTCATTAACTTATGTCCACTCCCTGACTCTCTGCGATCTCTCTCTCTTCGTCGCAAAGTTGCATCTCTCTCGCTATTCTACCGATATTACAATAATCAGTGTTCCTAACCCTCTTTCAATGTATACCACCTCCTCTACGAAGAGTACATAGAACCCATCTTCCAACACAATCCCACCCTACTCTTTGCAACTCACCAACCCAAGAGTGAAACGATATTCCCCATCTTTCCCCTATTCAACAGCTGAGCTCTGGAACGCTCAACCCTGAATCCATTTTCCATTCATCCTATGACTGTAATTACTTTAAACTCCATGTGTCCAGGCATTTTGGCTCGAACATTCCTTGATTTTGGCTCCGTCACTCTTTCAACTATGGGGAAGGCACTCGTCACAGGCAGTTCTGCCTTTTGTCTCACTAACTCACATAGCAAAATGATCTACTAACTATAAAATGACCAGTCTTTTATATCAGTCTCGCTCTACAGGTTTTGTGTGAGTCAATTATTTAGCAAGACAAAAATTACCCTCTTTATTGGTTAAATAAGGATGTATAAAATCTAGAGTTACCAATAATGCTATTGTAAAGTCGGTTTGTAACTAAATATATTAAGAAATCAATGGACCTTATATTATTGATTGGCAATATTTGTCAAGATTGTATTATTGGTAACCTAAAGAAATATTGAATTAAGAAATGTTATGTTACGTGCAATAGTTTGAAAGCCCCATAAATGAAATATATATGTATATAATCCATACCAAGTGTGTTTTAAAGCCCCATAAATGAAATATATGCGTATATAATCCATACCAAGTGTGTTTTAAAGCCCCATAAATGAAATATATGCGTATATAATCCATACCAAGTGTGTTTGAAAGCCCCATAAATGAAATATATGCGTATATAATCCATACCATGTGTGTTTTAAAGCCCCATAAATGAAATATATGCGTATATAATCCATACCAAGTGTGATTGAAAGCCCCATAAATGAAATATATGCGTATATAATCCATACCAAGTGTGTTTTAAAGCCCCATAAATGAAATATATGCGTATATAATCCATACCAAGTGTGTTTTAAAGCCCCATAAATGAAATATATGCGTATATAATCCATACCAAGTGTGTTTTTTCGCACAACAATTCTGACAACAATAAACACGGAAATGCTGCAACTCCTCCCTTTTCAATCGTCTTTATATACCGACCTTGTTGTTAAGTTTTGTTATTCACAATTTACTGTTAAATAGAATACGAAATCACTGGTCATATATTCACATAAATTAAAATGCTCTCTGTTTTTTTAGAACGGGATTAAATTATTAATGAGGACTGATAATTCGTTGCTCCCGTTTATCTTTTTCGCCTTTAATCTCTTCCTGTTTTTGTAATCTGTTAACAGTTAATTCATGAAGCTTTATGTATCTTTCCTGGTTCATCTTTCTCTAGATTGTTAGTAGCTATATCTCAAACATTCGAAGGATGGAAGCGTCGAGGATCTGTTGTCGCCCAGTTTCTCCTCTGTCGCTGAAGAACTTGCTCCACCTGTTCAACTCTTTAAAGGCTCTACATTTGTTGGCGAATTTGATTACCGATTCTCGAAGTTGTTGGTCTCTCTTGTCCGGAAAGACAGTTGATTTATTTTTCATGAAAGAAGCAATTCCACAATAAAAGGATCTGGCGGAGCCAGCAAGTAGATTTTGAGCCCTACATATCTTGGCCCATGTCCCATTTCTGTCATTCAATGTAGCGAGATTATTGTCCAACTCGACCGTGCGTACAGGCCTCTGTTGACAGTCTTGTTGACAGGTAATGTTCCTTTCCAAGTACCTATTAGCTGCAGCTAGGTCCCAGGATCTGATAAGTATGTTCGAAAGGGGTAGGGCATGGACTGGGGTCCATTTCTGCCTAGGGTACATCACCTTAGACCCCTAGTATCGAAATGTACTAAAAGAGAAATTGGCCCAGGCAGCAGCAGGCAGGCAGGCAGGCAGGCAGCAGCAGGCGCGCCGCGGAAGTAGGGGGCCGAGGAGAGAGAGGTCAGGTACGTGTCCCTCCTCCTCCTGGCACCCTACACCCACCCACCCACCCAGGCACACACACACACACACACACAACACCTAAACACACACAAAGAGGGCAGAGGGAGGCGGCGGCCTTCACTATATAGAAAGGAGACGGCTCCCCATTTCCGCCTCTCCCCCTTTTCGACCCCCGTTTGAGGGTATGCTCGGCACCCACCCCTGGTAGATCCGGACTCCTGTCCGAGACTGACAGACTGACTCGGAGGTAGGTGGAGGAGGTTGTGTGTGTGTATGGCAGTCAGCTAGAATGGGCGTGGCATGTGGGCCTATAAGCTGCTTGGATCACCCACAGACGTAACTGCACCGTAAAAAGCTCCTCATCTCCTGTGCTGGTCCGCCACCTCTAATCACAGCACGACAGCCGCTGAAACAGACGCATCTGCACCGTAAAGGAGGCTGAAGATCTGCAGACATCCAAGGAAGCGGCCGCGGAGGTATGCGAACGACTATCCACATTGTCAGAGTCCGGCAGATACAACAAAGATAGCCTGTCAAAATTGGTGAATGCGTTCAGTGATAGAATTTTTGAAGATCAAGACGATGAGGAAATGGAAAAATGTTGCCCATCGCTCTGCCGCCAGCATGAAGTCATTGACAGGAGATAGATGACCCCGGGACAGAAAATCTTTCCCGTCTGCCCCTACAATTCCTATTTCTTTTTGATGCTTGACGGTAAAATAGCTCTTGGGGTTTGTCACAGTCTTGCCTAATATTTTGTTGCTGAAAAACCTGAAACGTCGTGTTTTAACACACAAATCTTTAGGCGATCTTCTGTTGTCCAACGTGAGTTGGTGGAATTGGGAGCGATCGGAAATACTTCGATGCAAGATTTGGAATAAGCAAAACATTCTACTCCTATTGCATAGTTCTGGTAACGCTAGCCCTATTTCTGCCAGCTAGGACTAGCGTTACCAGAACTTTGCATTAGGAGTCGTTTTTTATGCTGATTTCAAAAATGCACCTAGAAATTGGATTAATTTTCAGAGAAAGGAAATATGGTCAACTTTATAATTTATTTTTAACATATATGGCTTTACCACTTCCATTTTTTTCAGTTATACGAAGCATGACCTAGCTATACGACGCATTATACGAAGCATGACAGCGAGAGAGAGAGTGTGTAACTCTCTCTCTCTCTCACACACACACACACTGTGTCTGTCTCTCTCTCTCTCTCTCACAAACACTGTGTCTGTCTCTCGCTCTCTCTCTCTCTCTCACACACACGCACACTGTGTCTGTCTGTCTCTCTCTCTCTCTCTCTTTGAGTCAAAGATTTTTTAGCTAACGTCTTGCCCATAATCAGCAGCAATGAGCGCGCTCACGCTGTCCTGTTAAAGAAATCGAGTTGTCAATAATTTGTCCACGACATCTTTCACCCACAAAAATTTAGGAGAGAGATTGTTTGTCGAGAAAGCTAATTTATTCGAAGAGTGACTCCCCATCATTTCTCGATCACGGCTGAGGAAATGTTCGAGGGCATCTCACAGGAAAATTTACCTCCCCCGTGAGAGAGAGAGAGAGAGAGAGAGAATACTCTCTCTGTCTCTCTCTCTCACACACACACTGTGTCTGTCTTTCTGTCTCTCTCTCTCTCTCTCTCGCCCGGGCTGCTGCGGCGTCGCCACTGTACGGGTCCCTGTCGTGATTTTAACACACAAATCTTTAGGCGATCTTCTGCTGTCCAACGTGAGTTGGTGGAATTTGAGTTGGTGGTGAACCTTTTTTCAGAAGGGTCTACATTTTTGTGGGTGAAAGATGTCGTGGAAAAATTACAAGCAATCTTTTTTCGAGAAAGCTAAATTTGTCGATACAATTGTAAAAACTAGGACAAATAAAAGAAAATACATGAAAAATTCTATTTTATTTTCCAATTTACATTATACGAAGCATGACCTAGCTATACAACGAATTATACGAAGCACCACAGTACCAGTTACTCCCATTAATTTTTGGTCACTTGATCCTAAAGTTAAGAAAGTGGAGGATATAGCAAATAACCAATATATAACCCCCAAAAAGGATATAATCCCACAAAAATGTTAGACATTTTGTACCAGTGCTAACATTTTTGTGGGATTATTTTTGGTGAGTCGTCTGACTGGGGTACGACACATTATACGAAGCATGATCTAGGACAGTATACGACGAAGTATACGAAGCATGACCTAGCTATACGACGCATTGTACGAAGCATGACAGCGAGAGAGAGAGTGTGTAACTCTCTCTCTCTCTCACACAGTGTCTGTCTCTCTCTCTCACACAGTGTCTGTCTCTCTCTCTCTCTCACACAGTGTCTGTCTGTCTCTCTCTCTCTCACACACACACACTGTGTCTGTCTCTCTCTCTCTCTCTCTCGCTGAGTCAAAGATATTTTAGCTAACGTCTTGCCCATAATCAGCAGCAATGAGCACGCTCACGCTGTCCTGTTAAAGAAATCGAGTTGTCAATTATTTTTCCACGACATCTTTCACCGACAAAAATTTAGGAGTGATGTGTCTGTCTGTCTCTCTCTCTCTCTCTCTCTGAGTCAAAGATTTTTTAGCTAACGTCTTGCCCATAATCAGCAGCAATGAGCGTGCTCACGCTGTCCTGTTAAAGTCTGTCTGTCTCTCTCTCTCTCTCTCTCTGAGTCAAAGATTTTTTAGCTAACGTCTTGCCCATAATCAGCAGCAATGAGCGTGCTCACGCTGTCCTGTTAAAGAAATCGAGTTGTCAATTATTTTTCCACATCTTTCACCCACAATTTTGTATCAGTGCTAACATTTTTGTGGGATTATTTTTGGTGAGTCGTCTGACTGGGGTACGACACATTATACGAAGCATGACCTAGGACAGTATACGTCGCATTATACGAAGCATGACCTAGGACAGTATACGACGCATTATATGAAGCATGACCTAGGACAGTATACGTCGCATTATATGAAGCATGACCTAGGACAGTATACGAAGCATGACCTAGCTATACGACGCTTTATACGAAGCATGACAGCGAAAGAGAGAGTGCGTAACTCTCTCTCTCTCTCTCTCTCACACAGTGTCTGTCTGTCTGTCTCTCTCTCTCACACACACACACACACACTGTGTGTGTGTGTCTCTCTCTCTCTCTCTCTGATTCAAAGATTTTTTAGCTAAGGTCTTGCCCATAATCAGCAGCAATGAGCGCGCTCACGCGCGCTCAGCAAAATTGAGTTGTCAATTATTTGTCCATCGAAAAGTGATGTCAGGCCGTCTCTCGGATGGCCGTAAAGGCCCCGGTAAACGACGCAGTATACGAAGCATGGCCTCGGTAAACGACGCAGTATACGAAGCATGGCTTCGGTAAACGACGCAGTATACGAAGCATGGCCTCGGTAAACGACGCAGTATACGAAGCATGGCCTCGGTAAACGACGCAGTATACGAAGCATGGCTTCGGTAAACGACGCAGTATACGAAGCATGGCCTCGGTAAACGACGCAGTATACGAAGCATGGCCTCGGTAAACGACGCAGTATACGAAGCATGGCCTCGGTAAACGACGCAGTATACGAAGCATGGCCTCGGTAAACGAAGCATGACCTCGGTGAACGACGCAATATACGAAGCATGACCTCGGTTTGGGTGTTTTTTCGTGGAGGCGATCATAGACAA
This sequence comes from Paralithodes platypus, assembly GCA_032716605.1. Classification (NCBI taxonomy): domain Eukaryota; kingdom Metazoa; phylum Arthropoda; class Malacostraca; order Decapoda; family Lithodidae; genus Paralithodes; species Paralithodes platypus. Next base: position 18,230,047 of record CM064496.1, on the reverse strand, counting down.
GTGTGCCTGTATATATATATATATATAATTTTCCTAAGGCCCACAAATATGAGCCAATTGCCACGTATAAAATGCGGCCCTCACACAGTAAACTAAATACACAGTAGCAACATTTACTATCCTTAATAACAAAAATAGGCTAAATGCCAGTACTAAAACAAATAGTTACGGTAGTGTAGTTTACCCCTAAAATTATTTTCAGAGCGCTTTTCTTTCATGCGATTGCGTTTTTATATTAATCATATCAATCTGGCTAGTTTGTCACTTTCAACTGACCGATAAGGTTAAGAATATAATATTTTAATACTTATTATAATTAGGCTATACAGATGTCTGCAAGAAACCCAGATGTGCACATATGAAATTTTCTTAATATTGAATTTCCCTGCATGTAAAGTTGCCTACGCTGACGACCCATGGCTTTAATCAAAGGCTGTGATTACATAATCATAATCAAATCATAATCAAAAGTTAAGCAACAGGTATAATCATAATCAAATCAAAATCAAAAGTTAAGCAACAGGTATAATCATAATCAAAAGTTAAGCAACAGGTATAATCATAATCAAAAGTTAAGCAACAGGTATAATCATAATCAAATCATAATCAAAAGTTAAGCAGGTATAATCATAATCAAAAGTTAAGCAACAGGTATAATCATAATCAAATCATAATCAAAAGTTAAGCAACAGTAATCATAATCAAAAGTTAAGCAACAGGTATAATCATAATCAAAAGTTAACCAACAGGTATAATCATAATCAAAAGTTAAGCAACAGGTATAATCATAATCAAATCATAATCAAAAGTTAAGCAACAGGTATAATCATAATCAAAAGTTAAGCAACAGGTATAATCATAATCAAAAGTTAAGCAACAGGTATAATCATAATCAAAAGTTAAGCAACAGGTATAATCATAATCTAAAGTTAAGCAACAGGTATAATCATAATCAAAAGTTAAGCAACAGGTATAATCATAATCAAAAGTTAAGCAACAGGTATAATCATAATCAAATCATAATCAAATATGAAGCTGCAGCTTTAATCATAATCAAATATGAAGCTGCAGCTTTAATCATAATCAAATCATAATCATATTTTTCTTCATAATAATCAATGATTAAAATGTGATTATTGTGATTATTTCATGGTATTTTCCATGTAGCAATTATATTTCTCCTAAATAAATTAGACAATTTCATATATATATATGTTCCAGGTCCAAGCATGTTTGCAAAGCATTAAATTAAGGGACTATCAATTTAAATTAACACATAAGTGAGTAATGTTCTGTATAACAAAACCAATAAAACCTCTTATACAAAATGTATGTTTTTTTTTATAACAATAGTTTGTAAGTGATTTAAATACAGTGTAGGTATTTATATTACTCGACTGTGGTCTACCAATATGTGCTACCAGACGCAAGCCGCCATCTAAACTATAACTTTTGTAATTTAGCCACCTCCGGAGACACAGGGTCCCAACCCAGGGTCCGAAGCAGGATAACACCGGACGGTAGGGTTGGAAATTGAATGCAGTCTCACAACTCCGACCCTATTTCAATAAAGCATTTGTACATATTGTGATAATACAAATGTAACAAAGGATTAGCTGATATTGTCATGTCATTACAGAATATAACAATAAAAACAAGTATTTTGTAATATTTTGTTTATTTTCATCCTTCATTCTACAGCATCGAAACATCCCATTGGTGAGTTGTTTGCCCGTTGAAGCTGGATTTCATTTCAAACACTCCAATTAATAATGATGTAGGCATTTTGTACTATCGTCGGAGATACTCCAGTCACTTGGAATCACTGGGAATCACCAGGAATCACCTGGATCAAACCAGGAATGAAGTGCGAATTATTGAAAATGTGAAAAATTCGTATTACTGTAATATACGAGTCGATAGGAGTAATATAGGAATCACTGGGAATTAGATAGGAGTCACTGGGAGTCACCGAGCATCACTGGGATTTGTTAGGAATGAGATGCGAGTATGCCAGGCATGGCCCCCATTGTGTGTTTGACCCTATAATTGAAATAAATTTTTCCTCAAGTATGTCTCTTGTAGGCAATAACTACAGTCCTCTAATATCATCATTAAGTATTATGACTGTATTCATACATCATTTCAGCCATTAATATAATACGATAAGTCTGTATTATTATGTACCGTAAGGTCATAATATCAATGCTTACTATACTTTAAGAAACAAATATATTTAAACTATTGTCTAAATAGTGGATAGTTAATCGTTCCCACCTTCCTGTTTTCATTCGTTACCGAGTTCTGTAATATTTCATACGATTACCTAATATAGGTAACCCTTTTAGGTTGTGTTAGTTTGCTTAGGTTAGGTAAGGGGAGTTGCAGAGTTTCTAGATTATTAACCGGCGACTACAATGGCCCCTAAACAACCAAGCCATGATTCCGTTGGCTCAAAGTCTACCACGGCGACTACAACGCCCCTCGTAGTAGTAATCCACAAGTCCATTCTCCACCACCAAGCGAACTTGACATTTCAAAACACATACAAACACGTATCCACCACTCTCGTTATGTTAGGTAAGGGGAGTTGCAGAGCTTGTAGACTACAAGTAGGGTATTGTAACATTGACCATACATTGTTCACATTATTAATTACCTTACCTACCGTAATTTCCTTCTCTACACACAATCACTGGGTGAATACAATGTCTTGTGGGAAATTGTACATCCACTGTGAGGCTCCAGGCATGTGTTTGACCCTATAATTGAAATTAATTTTTCGAAAAATTTAGGCCCCGGTAAACGACGCAGTATACGAAGCATGGCTTCGGTAAACGACGCCGTAAACGATGCATGGCCTTGGTAAACGACGCAGTATACGAAGCATGGCCTCGGTAAACGATGCATGGTCTCGGTAAACGACGCGGTAAACGACGCATGGCCTCGGTAAACGACGCGGTAAACGACGCATGTCCTCGGTAAACGACGCTGTAAACGATGCGGTAAACGACGCATGGCCTCAGTAAACGACGCAGTATACGAAGCATGAGCTAGGTATACAATTGAGGGAGAGTAGCCATTTGAATTTTCAGATTGCAACACAGCAAAGTTGTCTGAAGGAGGGGTCCTCCTGCGGAACAGAAAGGCGAGAGGGCTCATCCCCTCTTCCTTGGAAGAAGCCAGAGACATGTGGCTTATCGTCACCTTCTTGCCTTCCCGCTTCTCAGCAGCATATTTTTGGTTGGCCATCACCACTTCGTCCCAGAGTATCAGAGAAGTCCTTAGCCGTCATCGAGAAATGATGGAGAGTCGCTTTTCGAAAAATTTAGGCCCCAGTAAACGACGCAGTATACGAAGCATGGCTTCGGTAAATGACGCCGTAAACGACGCATGACCTCGGTAAACGACGCGGTAAACGACGCATGGCCTCAGTAAACGACGCATGGCCTCGGTAAACGACGCGGTATACGAAGCATGGCCTCGGTAAACGACGCGATATACGAAGCATGAGCTAGGTATACGATTGAGGGAGAGTAGCCATTTGAATTTTCAGATTGCAACACAGCAAAGTTGTCTGAAGGAGGGGTCCTCCTGCGGAACAGAAAGGCGAAAGGACTCATCCTCTCTTCCTTGGAAGAAGCCAGAGACATGTGGCTTATCGTCACCTTCTTGCCTTCCCGCTTGTCAGCAGCATTTTTTTGGTTGGCCATCACCACCTCATCACAGAATATCAGAGAAGTCCCTAGCCGTCATCGTGAAATGATGGAGAGTCCGTTTTCGAAAAATTTAGGCCCCGGTAAACGACGCAGTATATGCTGCATGGCCTCGGTAAACTATGCATGGCCTCGGTAAACGACGCAGTATAGGTAGCATGGCCTCGGTAAACGATGCATGGCCTCCGTAAACGACGCATGGCCTCGGTAAACGACGCGAAAACGACGCATGGCCTCGGTAAACGACGCGGTAAACTACGCATGGCCTTGGTACACGACGCGGTAAACGACGCATGGCCTCGGTAAACGATGCGGTAAACGACGCATGTCCTCAGTAAACGACGCAGTATACGAAGCATGAGCTAGGTATACGATTGAGGGAGAGTAGCCATTTGAATTTTCAGATTGCAACACAGCAAAGTTGTCTGAAGGAGGGGTCCTCCTGCGGAACAAAAAGGCGAGAGGGCTCATCCTCTCTTCCTTGGAAGAAGCCAGAGACATGTGGCTTATCGTCACCTTCTTGCCTTCCCGCTTGTCAGCAGCATTTTTTTGGTTGGCCATCACCACCTCGTCACAGAATATCAGAGAAGTCCCTAGCCGTCATCGAGAAATGATGGAGAGTCCGTTTTCGAAAAATTTAGGCCCCGGTAAACGACGCAGTATACGATGCATGGCCTCGGTAAACGACGCATGGCGTCGGTAAACGACGCAGTATAGGAAGCATGGCCTCGGTAAACGACGCATGGCCTCGGTAAACGACGGATGGCCTCGGTAAATGACGCGATAAACGACGCATGGCCTCGGTAAACGACGCGGTAAACTACGCATGGCCTCTGTAAACGACACGGTAAACGACGCGGTAAACGACGCATGGCCTCGGTAAACGACGCAGTAAACGACGCATGGCCTCGGTAAACGTCGCAGTATACGAAGCATGAACTAGGTATCCGATTGAGGGAGAGTAGCCATTTGAATTTTCAGATTGCAACACAGCAAAGTTGTCTGAAGGAGGGGTCCTCCTGTGGAACAGAAAGGCGAGAGGGCTCATCCCCTCTTCCTTGGAAGAAGCCAGAGACATGTGGCTTATCCTCACCTTCTTGCCTTCCCGCTTCTCAGCAGCATTTTTTTGGTTGGCCATCACCACCTCGTCCCAGAGTATCAGAGAAGTCGCTAGCCGTCATCGAGAAATGATGGAGGGTCTCTTTTCGAAAAATTTAGGCCCCGGTAAACGACGCAGTATACGAAGCATGGCCTCGGTAAACGACCCAGTATACGAAGCATAGCCTCGGTAAACGACGCAGTATACAAAGCATGGCCTCGGTAAATGACGCATGGCCTCGGTAAACGATGAATGGCCTCGGTAAACGACGCGGTAAACGACGCATGGCCTCGGTAAACGACGCGGTAAACGACGCATGTCCTCGGTAAACGACGCTGTAAACGACGCGGTAAACGACGCATGGCCTCAGTAAACGACGCAGTATACGAAGCATGAGCTAGGTATACGATTGAGGGAGAGTAGCCATTTGAATTTTCAGATTGCAACACAGCAATGTTGTCTGAAGGAGGGGTCCTCCTGCGGAACAGAAAGGCGAGAGGGCTCATCCCCTCTTCCTTGGAAGAAGCCAGAGACATGTGGCTTATCGTCACCTTCTTGCCTTCCCGCTTCTCAGCAGCATATTTTTGGTTGGACATCACCACTTCGTCCCAGAGTATCAGAGAAGTCCCTAGCCGTCATCGAAAAATGATGGAGAGTCCGTTTTCGAAATATTTAGGCCCCGGTAAACGACGCAGTATACGAAGCATGGCTTCGGTAAACGACGCATGACCTCGGTAAACAACGCGGTAAACGACGCATGGCCTCGGTAAACGACGCGGTATACGAAGCATGGCCTCGGTAAACGACGCGATATACGAAGCATGAGCTAGGTATACGATTGAGGGAGAGTAGCCATTTGAATTTTCAGATTGCAACACAGCAAAGTTGTCTGAAGGAGGGGTCCTCCTGCGGAACAAAAAGGCGAGAGGGCTCATCCTCTCTTCCTTGGAAGAAGCCAGAGACATGTGGCTTATCGTCACCTTCTTGCCTTCCCGCTTGTCAGCAGCATTTTTTTGGTTGGCCATCACCACCTCGTCACAGAATATCAGAGAAGTCCCTAGCCGTCATCGAGAAATGATGGAGAGTCCGTTTTCGAAAAATTTAGGCCCCGGTAAACGACGCAGTATACGAAGCATGGCTTCGGTAAACGACGCCGTAAACGACGCATGACCTCGGTAAACGACGCAGTATACGAAGCATGGCCTCGGTAAACGACGAGCTAAACGACGCATGGCCTCGGTAAACGACGCGGTAAACGACGCATGGCCTCGGTAAACGACGAAGTATACGAAGCATAAGCTAGGTATACGATTGAGGGAGAGTAGCTATTTGAATTTTCAGATTGCAACACAGCAAAGTTGTCTGAAGGAGGGGTACTCCTGCGGAACAGAAAGGCGAGAGGGCTCATCCCCTCTTCCTTGGAAGAAGCCAGAGACATGTGGCTTATCGTCACCTTCTTGCCTTCCCGCTTCTCAGCAGCATATTTTTGGTTGGCCATCACCACTTCGTCCCAGAGTATCAGAGAAGTCCCTAGCCGTCATCGAGAAATGATGGAGAGTCCGTTTTCGAAAAATTTAGGCCCCGGTAAACGACGCAGTATACGAAGCATGGCTTCGGTAAACGACGCATGACCTCGGTAAACAACGCGGTAAACGACGCATGGCCTCGGTAAACGACGCGGTATACGAAGCATGGCCTCGGTAAACGACGCGATATACGAAGCATGAGCTAGGTATACGATTGAGGGAGAGTAGCCATTTGAATTTTCAGATTGCAACACAGCAAAGTTGTCTGAAGGAGGGGTCCTCCTGCGGAACAAAAAGGCGAGAGGGCTCATCCTCTCTTCCTTGGAAGAAGCCAGAGACATGTGGCTTATCGTCACCTTCTTGCCTTCCCGCTTGTCAGCAGCATTTTTTTGGTTGGCCATCACCACCTCGTCACAGAATATCAGAGAAGTCCCTAGCCGTCATCGAGAAATGATGGAGAGTCCGTTTTCGAAAAATTTAGGCCCCGGTAAACGACGCAGTATACGATGCCTGGCCTCGGTAAACGACGCATGGCCTCGGTAAGCGACGCAGTATAGGAAGCATGGCCTCGGTAAACGACGCATGGCCTCGGTAAACGACGGATGGCCTCGGTAAACGACGCGATAAACGACGCATGGCCTCGGTAAACGACGCGGTAAACTACGCATGGCCTCTGTAAACGACACGGTAAACGACGCGGTAAACGACGCATGGCCTCGGTAAACGACGCAGTAAACGACGCATGGCCTCGGTAAACGTCGCAGTATACGAAGCATGAACTAGGTATCCGATTGAGGGAGAGTAGCCATTTGAATTTTCAGATTGCAACACAGCAAAGTTGTCTGAAGGAGGGGTCCTCCTGCGGAACAGAAAGGCGAGATGGCTCATCCCCTCTTCCTTGGAAGAAGCCAGAGACATGTGGCTTATCCTCACCTTCTTGCCTTCCCGCTTCTCAGCAGCATTTTTTTGGTTGGCCATCACCACCTCGTCCCAGAGTATCAGAGAAGTCGCTAGCCGTCATCGAGAAATGATGGAGGGTCTCTTTTCGAAAAATTTAGGCCCCGGTAAACGACGCAGTATACGAAGCATGGCCTCGGTAAACGACCCAGTATACGAAGCATAGCCTCGGTAAACGACGCAGTATACAAAGCATGGCCTCGGTAAACGACGCATGGCCTCGGTAAACGACGCAGTATATGAAGCATGGCCTCGTAAACGATGCATGGCCTCGGTAAACGATGCAGTATACGAAGCATGGCCTCGGTAAACGGCGCAGTATACGAAGCATGGCCTCGGTAAACGACGCAGTATACGAAGCATGGCCTCAGTAAACGACGCAGTATACGAAGCATGGCCTCGGTAAACGACGCATGGCCTCGATATACGACGCAGTATACGAAGCATGGCCTCGGTAAACGACGCAGTATACGAAGCATGGCCTCGGTAAACGACGCAGTATACGAAGCATGAGCTAGGGATACGATTGAGGGAGAGTAGCCATTTGAATTTTCAGATTGCAACACAGCAAAGTTGTCTGAAGGAGGGGTCCTTCTGCGGAACAGAAAGGCGAGAGGGCTCATCCCCTCTTCCTTGGAAGAAGCCAGAGACATGTGGCTTATCGTCACCTTCTTGCCTTCCCGCTTCTCAGCAAATTTTTTTTGGTTGGCCATCACCACCTCGTCCAAGAGTATCAGAGAAGTCCCTAGGCATCATCGAGAAATGATGGAGAGTCGCTTTTCGAATAATTTAGGCCCCGGTAAACGACGCAGTATACGAAGCATGGCCTCGGTAAACGACGCAGTATACGAAGCATGGCCTCGGTAAACGACGCAGTATACGAAGCATGGCCTCGGTAAACTACGCAGTATACGAAGCATGGCCTCGGTAAACGACGCAGTATACGAAGCATGGCCTCAGTAAACGACGCAGTATACGAAGCATGGCCTCGGTAAACGACGCAGTATACGAAGCATGGCCTCAGTAAACGACGCAGTATACGAAGCATGGCCTCGGTAAACGGCGCAGTATACGAAGCATGGCCTCGGTAAACGACGCAGTATACGAAGCATGGCCTCAGTAAACGACGCAGTATACGAAGCATGGCCTCAGTAAACGACGCAGTATACGAAGCATATAGCCACGGTAAACGACGCAGTATGCGAAGCATGACCTAGCTATATGACGCATTATACGAAGCAAGACTGCGAGAGAGAGAGTGTGTAACTCTCTCTCTCTCTCACAGTGTCTGTCTCTCTCTCTCTCGCTCTCTCACACAGTGTCTGTCTCTCTTTCTCTCACACAGTGTCTGTCTGTCTCTCTCTCTCTCACATGTTAAAGAAATTGAGTTGTCAATTATTTTTCCACGACATCTTTCACCCACAAAAATTTAGGAGAGATGTGTCTGTCTATCTCTCTCTCTCTCTCTCTGAGTCAAAGATTTTTTAGCTAACGTCTTGCCCATAATCAGCAGCAATGAGCGCGCTCGCGCTGTCCTGTTAAAGAAATCGAGTTGTCAATTATTTTTCCACGACATCTTTCACCCACAAAAATTTAGGAGAGATGTGTCAGTCTCTCTCTCTCTGAGTCAAAGATTTTTTAGCTAACGTCTTGCCCATAATCAGCAGCAATGAGCGTGCTCACGCTGTCCTGTTAAAGAAATCGAGTTGTCAATTATTTTTCCACGACATCTTTCACCCACAATTTTGTACCAGTGCTAACATTTTTGTGGGATTATTTTTGGCGAGTCGTCTGACTGGGGTACGACATATTATATGAAGCATGACCTAGGACAGTATACGACGCATTATACGAAGCATGACCTAGCTATACGACGCATTATACGAAGCATGACAGCGAGAGAGAGAGTGTGTAACTCTCTCTCCCGCTCTCTCTCTCACACAGTGTCTGTCTCTCTCTCTATCTCTCACACACACACACACTGTGTCTGTCTCTCTCTCTCTCTCTCTCTGAGTCAAAGATTTTTTAGCTAACGTCTTGCCCATAATCAGCAGCAATGAGCGCGCTCACGCTGTCCTGTTAAAGAAATCGAGTTGTCAATTATTTCTCCACATCTTTCACCCACAAAAATTTAGGAGATATTACATCTCAAGATTATACTATTTATTATGAATTAATTATATCAAACTATCACATCATTTTAAGATGTTTTAGTTACTGTGTCTGTATTTGTGTGAAGAACTGTACATTTCAGAGGTCAACAGGATCATCCATTGTAACTCCTTGTCAGATTTGTCATGATTCAGATTCTGTACACAGGCTAACATTCCGCTAATTCATGCATTCTCAACCACCATCTTGTAACTCAACACTGGTAGCCATCTTGTATCCAGAAGGTGTGGCCCAGGGTGGTGATAGGTGAGAAGGTATTGAGAGGAGGCAGATAGATTATAACCACAGGCCAGACAAGTCGCCTTTTAGAGTTCCCTCTCAATATAGGGAAGGCTATCTCACTTACTTAAGTTTTAGTTCTCTGTATATTATTTCAGTTTGTACTTGAATATAATTATATCAAAGTGGTTTTGGACCAGAGATCTTTAATTATATTCCCTTTACCTATATCTATCAATATAATATATATATATGGTAATTGGTGGTGGCAGCATTATAACTACTTATATATATCAATCGATTAATCTATCATCAACGAGCAGAGAGAGCTGAGATCAACTTATCTTCAATCAACCTATAACTAAAACATATATCTACATCTCTTAAGGCCATCGACACCTTCAGTCAGCCTTATATAGAGTCAACAGTTAACCCTTATCATAAATATAGGATCGAAACTCAAAACGTCCTAATACTCCTACCTGGAGTTAACCCTATGAATACATTTGACTACTCCTAATAGTCTTACGTAACAGAGATGTGTCTGTCTCTCTCTGTCTCTCTCTGAGTCAAAGATTTTTTAGCTAACGTCTTGCCCATAATCAGCAGCAATGAGCGTGCTCACGCTGTCCTGTTAAAGAAATCGAGTTGGCAATTATTTTTCCACGACATCTTTCACCCACAATTTTGTACCAGTGCTATCAGTTTTGTGGGATTATTTTTGGTGAGTCGTCTGACTGGGGTACGACACAGTATACGAAGCATGACCTAGGACAGTATACGACGCATTATACGAAGCATGACCTAGCTATACGACGCATTATACGAAGCATGACCTAGCTATACGACGCATTATACGAAGCATGACCTAGCTATACGACGCATTATACGGAGCATGACCTAGCTATACGACGCATTATATGAAGCATGACCTAGCTATACGACGCATTAAACGAAGCATGACCTAGCTATACGACGCATTATACGAAGCATGACCTAGCTATACGACGCATTGTACGAAGCATGACCTAGCTATACGACGCATTATACGAAGCATGACAGCGAGAGAGAGAGAGTGTGTAACTCTCTCTCTCACACAGTGTCTGTCTCTCTCACACAGTGTCTGTCTCTCTCTCTCTCTCTCTCACACACACACACAGTGTGTCTGTCTCTCTGTCTCTCTCTCTGAGTCAAAGATTTTTCGTTGTATAGCTAGGTCATGCTCGTATAATGTAAATCGGAAAATAAAATGGAATTTTTCATGTTTTTCTTTTATTTGTCCTAGTTTTTACAAATGTATCGACAAATTTAGCTTTCTCGAAAAAAGATTGCTTGTAATTTTTCAACGACATCTTTCACCCACAAAACTTTAGACCCTCCTGAAAAAAGGTTCACCGCCAATTCAAAATTCCACCAACTCACGTTGGACAGCAGAAGATCGCCTAAAGATGTGTGTGTTAAAATCATGACAGGGACCCGTACAGCGGCGACGCCGCAGCAGCCTGGCCAGGTAGTCTCTCTCCAGGAGAGAGAGAGAGAGAGAGAGATAGAGAGAGAGACAGACACAGTGTGTGTGTCTGAAAGATGTGACGTCTACCAGCGTTGGCAGAATCGCCTCTCGTTAGCCACTAGTGCTCGCCAGGGGCATCGAAATGGGCTACAGTTATCCGAGAATGTTGTTCTTTCTTTCCTAGTAATTGCATTGTCACGGACAGTCCAGTGGTGGTCTTTATTTTCGTCTGTGACAACGGGAAGTATTTTATATCATTAATAGAATATAAGATGCATTGTGTAAAGTTCTAAGGAGAGAGAGAGAGGCGAGAGCGTGGTGGTAATATGTGCGTGTATATGTATGTGTTGCCTCCCTCGCTCGGAGGAGTTTTCCCGCTCGCGCGCGGGCTTTCCCGCGCCCTTGATTGGCTGGCGGATCCTGGCGCGTCCTAGGGACGCTGCTGCCTTGTGACGTCTCGGCCCGTGATTGGCCGACCATCGCGCCCTTGCGGGCTCCTGTGTAACTAACCTCCTCCATCAGGGTTCCCAGGAGCTGCTCTCCTCAGGACAGGCTTGGTGCGCGTGCTTCTAACATTCCTTTGCATACTCTCCCCCGATCACCACCTTTATCACTGTTTCTCTCTCTCAACTTCTTCCTTTCTATTACTTCTCGCCTTTATTCAATTACTTATCCCCTTGGGTTCTGCATACGGTTTCCATAGCCGGCCCATTGTATTGTATGCGCCGTCCTCTGAGATATTTACATGTACTTAGAATAGGTTTGAGGGTTCTTAGTTAGTATAGGTTAAGAACTCTGTGTGTCTCCATTATTGATTTAGTGTTTCTGCTCTTTTATTTAATGCTAGACTGGGATAAGGTAACTGTAGTCGTTGTCTCCGATGTGTGTACGGTTTGCTTATACCTACACGACTTCGACCGGTCCTGTGGTAGCCTGGGTTGTCTTTTCGGCTGCGTCCTTTGCGAGTGCAGCATTGTGTTGACTGAGGGCTTTGGCCTTTTCCAGTTCCACACTTTGCTGCCTCTTTGCTTGTTTTTAGAGGGTCGCCAGGATAGTACCAGATACTTGTGATCTGGATCTATCAAGAGAGCACCCCAGTCAATTAACGTAACTTAAAGGATGCAGTCTTAAGGACATCGCTAGGCTGCGAGCCTGTCTTGCTCAACCCCAGTTCCTTACCTAGAGTATCCCAGCTAGACATTATTAATCGAGTAGACACTTGTTAGTATTTAATATAAGCTCTTTGATATGTACGCATTATTATTCACAGCATTTATTAGTCTAGGTTGTTGTTGAGCCGCACAACCATAGCAGACTGTTTTGTTGATGAGGAAGTACTTGTTTTAGTGTCGAGCATTGCTACCGTTGCGCATTTATAGTATTCTCGTGTCAGTTAACATTATGTCCTATCTTTTAGTGTATTCAGTTTACACGTGTGGTGTCCTGCCTCCTGCCTTTATATAGTTTAAGATACGAGCATCTTATGAACTTTCTTTCAGATAGGAGTGAAGAGTTTATTGTTATTTAGAGTAACTGTATTGAAGCATCTTTTTATTGTATTAAATCTTGCAGTGATTTAATTGATCTTTCCATAGATTCCTTTTTATGCATTTTAACATAACTTGCATCTTGTTTGTTATCAGGCTATACCAGTGTGGGTTAGCCTGAACTAGAGTACATTTATGCCCAGTTAAGGATACCCCGCTATCGCCGATTAACTCTGGAGGGTATAGGTGTTTTTTTTCGCCGGCATATAAGTTCGAGGGTTTGGATCTAGCGTACCGTTGTTGCATAATGCCCTATTACTAGTCCAATCATTAAGTGCCCTTGTTTTATTCGTAGCCCCGTTCGTAACAAATGGCGACCTTGCCTAGTATCTTATCTTAGTCATCATACCAAATGAACTAAGAAATAATTGCAGGATTTTTGGATTTTTTTTTTTTTTTTAGGAATATTTTGGACACAGAATTTGTTTTGGCAACGTAGTATAGCACTTGAGTTGTCTTCAAGCATTTTTTTGAGTGAATAGTGCTACATGAGAGTTTAGGTACTTCTTTTTTTTTATAAACGTTGAGAATTTCCGGTGGACACTATGTCGAACGACGGATCAGTGCACAGTGAGGACACAGTACGGGAAGCAGACTCTGAGGTGCAGCAGCTGGGTTTGTTAGAAGGCATTAGAGTAGTAACTAGTGAGGAGGATGCAAGGGAGTTTCTGGAGATGCCTATTACTGTTGACCGGGTGTCAGGGATTGATCGGTATGGTCTCCAGTGTTTGGCCACGGTCATGGGGCATGTTGGCACTAGCAGCATGACGAGAAGTGACCTGGTGGCCTGTGTGCTCGGTGGGGTACGTGGGGCTTCGGGTGGAGCGGGAGCTGGGGCATCTTCGGCCCAGCCCCCTTTCCACTCGACTCCTAGCATGGCGCCCCCTCGGGCTCCGGAGCCGGGTACGTTCCTGCAGGCCGATAGTCACTGGCAGCGTGGTTTGCACCTGGGTGGATAACTGGGTGGGTGTCCAATTGTTGCATCTCCTCCTCCTCAAGGTTTAACTCCAGATATGGTCTTCCAGCTTGACATGGCTAAGATGGCTAAGCAGCAGGAATACCAGCTTGAGATGGCTAAGCAGCAGATTGAGATGGCTAAGATTCAGCAGCAGCAGCGGGAATCTGAGCTTAAGATTCAGCAGCAGCAGCGGGTAGCTGAGCTTCAGGTTGAGGCTATGAAGTACTGTGCAGACAGAGATCTTGAGAAGTCTCGGGTGGAGTCGACAGGGCAGCGTCTCGGTTCTGGGAATCGAGGTCTTGATCAGTCTTTATCGCACCTTCTTAAGTTAGTCCCTGCATTTGACGAGTCGGGTGTCACCGAGTTTTTCCTGCGTTTTGAGAAGAAGTGCCAGGAGCACCAATGGCCCGAGGTTAAGTGGGCAGTCCTTGTTTCCTCTAGGTTGGTTGGCAAAGGACTCAAGGCATATGATGCGTTGCCCTTGGAGTCTTGCATCGATTATGAGGTACTGAAGGAAGCTGTCCTGCGGGCGTACGAGTTACAACCAGAGACATATAGGTTGAAGTTTCGGGGTGATACGAAGGGTCGTGAGTGCACTTTTTTAGAACATGCCTGGGAACTGTCTGATGCTTTGAGAAATTGGCTGAGGTCAGAGAAGGTGACGACGTTCGAAGAGCTTGAGCAAGTTAGTCCTTCTAGAGCAATTTTTTAAATGCACAGGCGGCGACCTGAGTTTGAACCTCATAGAGAAACAGCCTAAAACTCTACAAAAGGCAGCTGAGATGGCTGACCTGAGAATGTCGCGATTCATGGGTGCGGGTCTGCACAACGGACCAATGCAGTTAACAAGGGGCGCAACACTCCACCCCCCGAGTCAGTGATGCAACATTTAATAACGAAACTAAGAGCAATGATACTATTTTTGATCACAAACCAAAAACCATCCCGTTTAAGAAAGGTCAGGGCCCTTCCCCACCTCAGGGGAAGTCCAAGGGTGAAGTAGAGTGGTTTAAGTGTCATAACAAAGGGCATTTTGCACGTTCCTGCCCTAGTAACTAACCTACAGCAGTCGTGTCTATGGCTAGCAACATTGGGGTGTCTCTGAGGTCTTCTGCATTTACCCGGGGTGATATGTCAGATGCGGGGGCACAGCCAGTGAAGGAGTGTCCGGAAGGCTCGAAACCTGTCCGCGATGCTTTTTGCGACCATAGAGGGCGTGGCTGCGTGAGTTGGGCTGGTTGCAAGCATGGGTTGGAGTTGTTGCGTGATACAGGTGCATCCCAGACTCTGATGAAAAACTTTACAGGCCAACCTATAAACGCAGCACGGGTGGTTGTGGTGCAGGGTATTAATGCTACAAGGTCATACCCGTTGGTTCGAGTGGAGCTGGAGGTTGATGGTGTGACACGAGAGATAGATGTTGGAATCGTAGAGAAACTGCCAGTAGAGGGCGTCGACCTTCTTCTCGGCAACGACTTTGCGGTGCCTACTTCTGAGGTTCCACCCTTAGTCGCTGCCGAGAGGGCGGCCGACGTGAGTAGAGAGGGGCAGAAGTTGGTCGAGAGGTGTCAATCACAGCAGATGGCATGTGTTGACACCCGATCTCGTGCATCTAAGGTGTCACAGCCTATTCCTCAGTCTCTAGACCAGCGGAGGAACGGTCGGAAGGAGAAAGCTAAAGTTGGGAGAAGTTTTGTGAGTTTTGACCCAGCGGCTCTTCTTAGCGACTCAGTACTTGACCCAGAGGTGAGCTCCGGAGTGGCCCCAGAACCTGTCCCCCCTAGTGACATGGTTGGGCGTGATGGCACTCCGTGACAGAGTAGTTCCCAGGTGGAGAAGAGTTGTGGGAACGGGGTTGTTGAACACGAGGACGGGGAAACATATCATGTGAACCTGTTAAAGGAGTTTGTGAGGCAACCACCTGAGCAGCCTACTGTCCCTGCGTTGGTCTGCAGCGGCCAAGGTGGAGAAGGAGAGGGGGGCAGTGGTGCACAGGTGGAGGAGAGTTGGGATTGTCATGTCTCGGCGGAGCAGTGGGCGGGGGACACGAGTCTGGTGGCTGTGGAAGCGCTAGAGCACCTGCCTGAGCAGCAGTGTGCAGCGCTCCAGCACCGGCTCGGTTCATACCCCACTGGTCGTATCGAGCACCCAGGCCTCACAACTCATGCGGTGCACAATGTTCCGCTGGCAGGTAACTTGAGTGTTAGCAGACCGTTAGCCTCGTTGTTTCGGTGGTTCAAGGTGGGCGACGAGGCTTTGGCATGGTTGTCAGGTCAGGGTCAACCCATGGCTGCCAAGGGTGGTGATCAGAATGAGGACATTGAGCAGATTGGTGAGGTGGGCTGTGGAGTGGATGTGCCCGGTCGTCGCATAGCCTCCCAATGCTGCTCTAGTCGAATGCAACAGCCCTACTATAGACCGACTGTATCTGGCCATGTCGCTGAAGGCGGTGATGCTGCTTAGGCAGATGTAGTCGCAAGGAATGCGGGGGTGCGCATGTACGGTATCGGCGGGGAAGCCTTAGCAATTATGAACTATGGGAATGACTGCACAGGTGGTACTGATTGTCCCTCTCATGACCTGGCTGTTCTAGGGACGAGGGTGGAGAAGGAGGGAGACTATAGTTTAGAAGCTGCGGTCTCGACTTGGTTGTGGGAGGGCACTAGGCATGTTGTTCTTCGAGATAAGTTGCAACCTCTTGTTCCTGAGCGCCAAGAGATGTTGTTTACTAGGCTGTGGCAGTATGTCCGCATGTTTGTTGTTTCTCCAGGCCTGATGTACGGGGTAGAATCCGACATGGAGGCTGGAGACAGTGCAAGGCTCAAGTTAGTTCCCTACCGTATAAATCCTGCTCAACAGTCTGTCGTGAAAGCAGAGCTAGACTACATGTGGATAAAGGGTCTGAGGGATAAAGGATATTGTGAGTGGTCGTTGCCAGTGAGTTTGCAACCTGAGTTGAGTGGCAAGATCCGTGTGTATGGTGATTGCAAGAGTGTGGTGCATTATCCCTGACAGACACCTATCCATTACCTAGAGTTGACGACACCATAGACCGCTTCGGGGCTGCCTCACTCATCACGAAGGTAGAACTAGTGAAAGGTTTTTGGCAGGCCCCTTTGCCGGAGAGAGCGAAGAGAAGTGCCAGTCTTGTGATGAACTGGGCAGTTTATCAGTGTCAGGTGTTGTTTTGCTGTCGGAACACACGTTGGATGTGTGGCATGTGAAGGGCACTGATAATGTTTTGGCTGATTGTTTGTCACGGGAGGGTTTGTTTGCAGGAGAACCCTCGCCGTTCAGTCAGTGTGTGTTGAGAGTGGAGAAAAACCAGGCTTGCCCCTGTAGAGCAGCCGTAAAAAACAACATTAAAATTAAATCAAAAATCACATAAAAACTCTTTCTTTTTTATAATTAATTGTAAGTTGCCAATGTTATAGCTAAAGTCCTAAGTTGAACCTGTTTTTCACTTAGTAGGCTGGGCTCTGTGAAGCTCACTCAGGGAGCATAGCAGGCTAAAATTATACTATTGTGTTTGGGAGGGGTTATAAGATTTTCTTTATGCTAATATATTGTTTTATTTAAGATTAAGCTTTGCTATTCATTTCTGGTGGAGTGGCTAGGTGTGGCGGGTCTTGTCGGCATTCTGCCTTGTCAGATATGGTGCTCGCCTAATGTTGAGCGTCCCATATCTTGGGCGGGGTGTGAAGTATACCAGCGTTGGCAGAATCGCCTCTCGTTAGCCCCTAGCGCTCGCCAGGGACATCGAAATGTGCTACAGTTATCCGAGAATGTTGTTCTTTCTTTCCTAGTAATCGCATTGTCACAGACAGTACAGTGGTGGTCTTTATTTTCGTCTGTGACAACGGGAAGTATTTTATATCATTAATAGAATATAAGATGCATTGTGTAAAGTTCTAAGGAGAGAGAGAGGCGAGAGCGTGGTGGTAATATGTGCGTGTGTATGTATGTGTTGCCTCCCTCGCTCGGAGGAGTTTTCCCGCTCGCGCGCGGGTTTTCCCGCGCCCTTGATTGGCTGGCGGATCCTGGCGCATCCTAGGGACGCTGCTGCCTTGTGACGTCTCGGCCCGTGATTGGCCGACCATCGCGCCCTTACGGGCTCCTGTGTAACTAACCTCCTCCATCAGGGTTCCCAGGAGCTGCTCTCCTCAGGACAGGCTTGGTGCGCGTGCTTCTAACATCCCTTTGCATACTCTCCCCCGATCACCACCTTTATCACTGTTTCTCTCTCTCAACTTCTTCCTTTCTATTACTTCTCGCCTTTATTCAATTACTTATCCTCTTGGGTTCTGCATACGGTTTCCATAGCCGGCCCATTGTATTGCATGCGCCATCCTCTGAGATATTTACATGTACTTAGAATAGGTTTGAGGGTTCTTAGTTAGTATAGTTTAAGAACTCTGTGTGTCTCCATTATTGATTTAGTGTTTCTGCTCTTTTATTTAATGCTAGACTGGGATAAGGTAACTGTAGTCGTTGTCTCCGATGTGTGTACGGTTTGCTTATACCTACACGATTTCGACCGGTCCTGTGGTAGCCTGGGTTGTCTTTTCGGCTGCGTCCTTTGCGAGTGCAGCATTGTGTTTACTGAGGGCTTTGGCCTGTTCCAGTTCCACACTTTGCTGCCTCTTTGCTTGTCTTTAGAGGGTCGCCAGGATAGAACCAGATACTTGTGATCTGGATCTATCAAGAGAGCACCCCAGTCAATTAACGTAACTTAAAGGATGCAGTCTTAAGGACATCGCTAGGCTGCGAGCCTCTCTTGCTCAACCCCAGTTCCTTACCTAGAGTATCCCAGATAGACATTATTAATCGAGTAGACACTTGTTAGTATTTAATATAAGCTCGTTGATATGTACGCATTATTATTCACAGCATTTATTAGTCAAGGTTGTTGTTGAGCCGCACAACCATAGCAGACTGTTTTGTTGATGAGGAAGTACTTTTTTTAGTGTCGAGCATTGCTAACGTTGCGCATTTATAGTATTCTCGTGTCAGTTAACATTATATGTCCTATCTTTTAGTGTATTCAGTTTACACGTGTGGTGTCCTGCCTCCTACCTTTACATAGTTTAAGATACGAGCATCTTATGAGCATCAGACTTTCTTCAGAAGTTTCCAGGTCTATGCTGTAGGACTATACTTCACTTTCTTTCAGATAGGAGTGAAGAGTTTATTGTTATTTAGAGTAACTGTATTGAAGCATATTTTTATTGTATTAAATCTTGCAGTGATTTAATTGATCTTTCCATAGATTCCTTTTTATGCATTTTAACGTAACTTGCATTTTGTTTGTTATCAGGCTATACCAGTGTGGGTTAGCCTGAAGTAGAGTACATTTATGCCCAGTTAAGGATACCCCGCTATCGCCGATAACTCTGGAGGGTATAGGTGTTTTTGTTCGCAGCCGTATAAGTTCGGGGGTTTGGATCTAGCGTAACGTTGTTGCATAGTGCCCTATTACTAGTCCAATCATTAAGTGCCCTTGTTTTATTCGTAGCCCCGGTCATAACAGAGAGAGAGAGAGAGATAGAGAGAGAGAGAGACAGACAGACACAGTGTGTGTGTGTGTGTGTGAGAGAGAGAGAGAGTTACACACTCTCCCTCTCTGTCATGCTTCGTATAATGCGTCGTATAGCTAGGTCATGCTTCGTATAATGCGTCGTATACCTCCTAGGTCATGCTTCGTATAATGTGTCGTACCCCAGTCAGACGACTCACCAAAAATAATCCCACAAAATTTTTAGCACTGGTACAAAATCTCTAACATTTTTGTGGGATTATTTGTCAATCTCGTTTTCACACAATTCTGAGCGTAATGGATCATCAACACTGTATACCTCCACGTTTGAAGGATTGGTGAGGGGAGGCAGCCAATTACTTTTTTTATGGGGGACTATTTGTTTGTTCTGTGTGGCATCATCATATCTTTAACAGTCTTTCTTTTGTTCTTTCGGCCTAATTGAAAGCAGTGGAGGTGGCGGTGCGCCAACAGCTACTACCGCGATATCCTCTGTTGTTGGTGCTGCATCTTTGCTTCCAGGTGGAAGTGGCGGTTGACCAACACTCCCGCCCGTGTCGTCCTCTAGTGATTTGTGTTTGCCGACAGGTGCTGATGACATTGCACCGGCGGCCACACCTGCCTGGGTCGGCGCCTGTTGCTGGCATTGAGTACCTCCGGTCAAACCCTGGTCTAAGGTTACAACGGCCCCCTCCCCTAAGGTTCGGGCACGGGCAGGGGGCGTTGATTGCGGCGACGGTGGCGTCAGTCTTCACCACATTCCTCCTCCTCCCCACGAACTCTTCTTCCTGTTGCCAGCCTCGCGGGAATCTGACCGGGTGTCCTCGGTCAACAGCTACACGAAGAATCTAACCGTGGCCACGGCCATCATTGACGTTGACCCCTTTCAGGACAAGTACTTCAATCTGAGGAGTGTCATGTCTGTCCAGAGCGAAGGAGCTTACAGTTTTCATGTCACAAATGAAGGACGAGGACGCTACAAAGATCTTGTCAGGTATCAGTCACAGGAGGTACCGTCTTGGGTGACCACACGCACGTGCTTGCTCGTGTCCATGGACACTGGTTTGTTTGTACAAATAAAAACTGTTTAGAATTTATATTTTATTATATCCTTTTTGGGGGTTATATATTGGTTGTTTGCTATATAGTCACCTATATCCTCCACTTTCTTAACTTTAGGATCAAGTTACCTAAATTTAATGGGAGTAACTGGTACTGTAGTGCTTCGTATAATTCGTCGTATAGCTAGGTCATGCTTCGAATAATGTAAATCGGAAAATATAAATGGAATTTTTCATGTTTTTCTTTTATTTGTCCTAGTTTTTACAATTGTATCGACAAATTTAGCTTTCTCGAAAAAAGATTGCTTGTAATTTTTCTACGACATCTTTCACCCACAAAAATTTAGACCCTCCTGAAAAAAGGTTCACCACCAACTCAAATTCCACCAACTCACGTTGGACAGCAGAAGATCGCCTAAAGATGTGTGTGTTAAAATCACGACAGGGACCCGTACAGCGGCGACGCCGCAGCCGCCTAGCCAGGTAGTCTCTCTCCAGGAGAGAGAGAGAGAGACAGACAGACACAGTGTGTGTGTGTGAGAGAGAGAGAGAGAGACAGACACAGTGTGTGTGTGTGTGAGAGAGAGAGAGACAGACACAGTGTGTGAGAGAGAGAGAGAGAGACAGACACAGTGTGTGTGTGTGTGTGTGAGAGAGAGAGAGAGTTACACACTCTCTCTCTCTGTCATGCTTCGTATAATGTGTCGTATAGCTAGGTCATGCTTCGTATAATGCGTCATATACATCCTAGGTCATGCTTCGTATAATGTGTCATACCCCTGTCAGACGACTCACCAAAAATAATCCCACAAAAATGTTAGCACTGGTACAAAATCTCTAAAATTTTTGTGGGATTATTTGTCAATCTCGTATTCATACAATTCTGAGCGTAATGGATCATCAACACTGTATACCTCCACGTTTGAAGGATTGGTGACGGGAGGCAGCCAATTACTTTTTTTATGGGGACTATTTGTTTGTTCTGTGTGGCATCATCATATCTTTCACAGTCTTTCTTTTGTTCTTTCGGCCTAATTGAAAGCAGTGGAGGTGGCGGTGCGCCAACAGCTACTACCGCGATATCCTCTGTTGTTGGTGCTGCGTCTTTGCTTCCAGGTGGAAGTGGCGGTTGACCAACACTCCCGCCTGTGTCGTCCTCTAGTGATTTGTCCTTGCCGACAGGTGCTGATGACATTGCACCGGCGGCCACACCTGCCTGGGTCGGCGCCTGTTGCTGGCATTGAGTACCTCCGGTCACACCCTGGTCTAAAGTTACAACGGCTCCCTCCCCTAAGGTTCGGGCACGGGCGGGGGGCGTTGATTGCGGCGACGGTGGCGTCAGTCTTCACCACATTCCTCCTCCTCCCCACGAACTCTTCTTCCCGTTGCCAGCCTCGCGGGAATCTGACCGGGTGTCCTAGGTCAACAGCTACACGAAGAATCCAACCGTGGCCACGGCCATCATTGACGTTGACCCCTTTCAGGACAAGTACTTCAATCTGAGGAGTGTCATGTCTGTCCAGAGCGAAGGAGCTTACAGTTTTCATGTCACGAATGAAGAATGAGGACGCTACAAGGATCTTGTCAGGTGTCAGTCACAGGAGGTACCGTCTTGGGTGACCACACGCACGTGCTTGCTCGTGTCCATGGACACTGGTGAGGAAAATCTGCAGGAGAAGATCAAGCTCTCTTTCTTGAATCCTTCCATTGTGACCGACGTTCACTTGGTAATCAGGAGACGGTTCGGTCTCACCGTATCAATTGACGTGCTAAAAGGTAAAGCATCTTCCGTAGAACTGCCTCACTCAAGAGCAACCTACCAGATCGACGTAGTTAGAAAATCATCTGCGACATCCCGTTTTTCGGTAATTTATAATGTTGATCACTCCATTCACGAATATTCGTATCTAGCTAACAGTATCACGAATGACATTATCTGGAACCATTATACCCTCATTGTCGGTAACGCCATGAATGTGGACAACGATGAGGAGAAACATGGGCGTGAGATTTTGAAGGGTGTCACCATAATATTAATGAGATATGCCTACGTGTTGGGATATTTGCGTGCCGTGCCGCAGAGGTGCCCCAGTTTGTACTATATGATAGCAGAATACACTTTTCTATTCTAGGACAGACGTTGGAGGTTATTGACAATAATGATCTGATTCCATACAGTAATGAGGACACTAACTACCTTGGCGCAATTAGAGACTTAATTTCTGAAATGAATACCAGAAATGTTGATAAACTGAAATTAGTGTTGAGTATGGGACATTCCGTAATGCCTAAGCTCAGGAAAACAATTATTGGTCAATAAAAACACAAATATTTTTTATTTTTTTTATTTCCCCCAATATGGTCAACTTTATCATTTCTTTTTAACATATTTGGCTTTATCACTTCCATTTTTTCAGTTATTACAAAATGGATGCAAGATTTGGAATAAGCATAACATTCTACTCCTATTGCATAGTTCTGGTAACGCTAGCCCCATTTCTGCCAGCTAGGACTAGCGTTACCAGAACTTTGCATTAGGAATAGTTTTTTATGCTGATTTCAAAATTGAACCTAGACATTGGATTAATCTTCAGAGAAAGGAAATATGGTCAACTTTATCATTTCATTTTAACATGTTTGGCTTTACCACTTCCATTTTTTTCAGTTATTACAAAATGGATGCAAAATTTGGAATACGCATAACATTCTACTCCTATTGCATAGTTTTGGTAATGCTAGCCCTATTTCTGCCAGTTTTGCCCTTAACACCTTACGAGCGGCCTATGCGGTTTATTTATATGTACCGCCCAGCGGGGTGTTTTTAGCCAAAATAGGGCTGTTTACGTGATCATTTTCATGCCTAAATAAGACCCAGAACGTAAAACAAGTACCTATCCCTGAAAGGGCATAAACAGAGCTTTCGAATGACACCATAACGATCCTTTTATGATGGCTAGTTTTCTTGCAATAACCGTGCAACGCGAGTGCAAAAAGCATGTAATTAGCCACTTTCCCGATATAATTCCTTATATAGCGAGTGAGAGAGGGAGGAGGGAGCTGGGATTCGTGTCAGTATGTTCGCCGCGGTGGTCTGGAGCAGTCATACGCTCGCTACTCTCCTGCCACCACTTTTCTCTCTCTCTCAGCAACATTACGTGCTGAAATTGCCACTCGAGTTATGTCGAGCGCCGCCACATAGTCCAGCTTTATTTAACTCGACTTATGTGGTGAGCCGCTAATTAAGGGTTAAAAAACCTTAAGTAACTCATATAGCATAAAAAAACATTATATGTTGACGGACAGGCTAGTGAAAAATATGCTTTTTCGGGACAGGTTAGTTTTGCCAAATTTTGGCCGGTCAGAAAAAATGTCACGTTAGGGAACATTAATGACACCTTAGGGAACGAATGACCAATATTCAGTTTTAGGACAGGATAGTTTTTGGCCTGTCCCAAAATTGTGCCTATCATAGGTGAACGGACAGGCCAATAGCAAAAAAGAGTTCCCTAAAAAGTGAGTATAGACATTTTTGAAAGCTGGCATGTCTTCTTTGGGACAGGTTGAATGAGAGCAAACTTCCAGCAAGAAGGGAAGATGTTAGAGGAGAGACAGAGACGAAAGAGTTTGCCTAGGCAGGGAGTCAGCAAGGAAGCACAGTTTTTTAGTACAGCAAGAGGAACACCATCCGGACCATACGCCTTCTTAGTATCAAGGCAAGAGAGGGTAGAAAGTACATCATTAGAAGAGATTAGGATATTAGGCATAAGTAGGAGAGAGGGGGATGGAGAGGGAGGAATAGCACCAGAACCATCCAAGGTTGGGCTTCTAGGGAAATAATACAATGTCCTACAACTGTTCAGTGCCAAATTGTAGAGGAAGCGAATCAAATCGGACAGAAGTCCATATATTTTTGTTTCAAAATAATGAAATCCAAAAGGTTATGTTGCTTAGAGCTATACTAAAGAAACACTTAGAATAATGCCACTAGTAGCTTTTTTTTTTTGAGAGCTACAAGGTTTGTACAGTCTTTGTAAATATGTAACTCTTTGTAACTGTCAATCAGTCTAGCATAGTAGGTGCTATATAAGCATATAGTATAATTTGTTAGATTACAAAGGAATCATCAGCTATTTATGCATACTAGGATTTTAAGGGAGGTTTTTATTTCCCTAGACCTCCACCAAGTTTAACAAAAATACCCCCAAGATCCCCATTCGACATAAATTTGTACATTTTTCGTTAGAAAATTGTTCCAGACGAAGGTCCGTTTCTCATAAACTGCAGGATCGAGTTCGCACGTCAGTAAAAAAATAAACAACAAAATGGCACGAAAGATCTTAACATTGACAAAGAAATGTACAGTACATCCATATTTGGTGCGAGGGTTGGAGGGAGTCCTTTTGAACCGTCCCAGTTTTGCTCCATTAGTTTCGACCCCAATAGTTTGGCGATAACAAGACGCTCCACCCGATTCTGGTGTCGATTTGT
This sequence comes from Paralithodes platypus, assembly GCA_032716605.1. Lineage (NCBI taxonomy): Eukaryota > Metazoa > Arthropoda > Malacostraca > Decapoda > Lithodidae > Paralithodes > Paralithodes platypus. Next base: position 18,205,258 of record CM064496.1, on the reverse strand, counting down.
ATTTATTTATTTATTTATGTATTTGTTTATTTTTTATTATTTTATTTATTATGGGCGAGAAGAAATCTGCCTTTTAAGTGGGTATCCCACTGTGTGACTTTTCGATGGCGAACGCCCAGAGACAGAGGGCAACAGGATTTTTTTGTCTATGTCCCAAAATTCGCCCTATTCGCTCGAACATTCTCCCATTGTCGCCAAAATCGCACATCGGTCGCCCTCGAGTCGCCCATTTTAGCCCTGATTCTCCAAGATTCGCCCTAAATTTTGAGCATACTCAAAAAATGGCTGCGAATTAAACAAAAATTTGAGTTTTTGTCTCACTTCATTCGCCCTTGGTCGCACTATAGGCGCACAATTCGTACTCTTGTCCCCGTATTCGCCATTACTGGCGAATGTGGGCGAATTTTGCGAATGTTGGGCGAATCGAGCTAATGTTGTGCGAATGCCGAGCGAATATTGGGCGAATATGTGCGATTGTGGGCGAATGCTCTGCGAGCTTTGGAACGAATATGGCGATTTGCCATTATTGGCAACGCTGCTTGTGGGCGAATTCGCTCGATTATGGCGACTACCGTGCGGTGATTGTGCGAATGCAGTGAGTGTTTCGGCGAATATCAGCTAATACAACACGTCAAAAGGGCGACATGGGTCGAATGAGGGCAAATGTAGGTCGAGTGAGGGCGAACGTTGGGCACAGAAATCATATCGGGGACGCCGCGACCTTTGCGATAACACTATCTATGGTCGCTCCAGTTTCACTGACCCATATATATACACCAGTTGTGTGAGGGGGTCATTACCTAGTTTACCACCACTCAGAGCACACGTCCTTACTATCCGCCGCGCACTACTCATCATGCCCAAAGTAACTATGAAGAAGGCCCAGAAGGAGATGGAGGAGGAGGTGACTGGAGCCACACCCACATCACAGTCCATACCAGGCACGAGTGACGTAGGCCGGTCATCACGTTCCCGGTCACGGTCACGGTCACCAATTTCTGGGATAGTGGAGGTGGAGGAGTATGTGGCTTGCCAGGATATGGAGACCTCCGATACGGCGCACAGTGGGATACCCCCATACAAAACAAGCATCTTAACTGAAGATCAGGAGGCTGAACTGGTCGGCTGGTTTGAGGCGCGACCATTCCTCTACAGTAAGTTCCACAAGGACAACAGGGACAGGCCTTTGAAGATGGACGCCTTAAACCAGAAGGCAAGAACATTCAACGTCACTGGTTAGTTGAAATCATCATATTATGTGTCAGTATGGAATTGTGCAGTAGAAATATGCAAAAAAACAAAGTGTTTTATAAGTAACATTGTGTGCGAAACAACGTTTGTTTATGTTAATAATAATGCTAAAAAATCGCTGCCCTTGTTTAAAGGAATTTGTCATTTGTATATTTTCCTTTACTGCACAGTCAACATGCACACACGCTCCGTTATTTGTGACATCATTTGTTGTAATGTAATGCGAGTTTTTTATTTTGTTGACATATACAGTATATTATACATTATAAGTGGCATAAGTTGACCTTTATAAAGTGACACTGATTAATTGCTGTTTTTGATCGCTAGCACATTTTTACCATGTCCTACAATTTAAAAAAAAAAAAAAAAAATTGAACAGGTATTCAGCTCTTGACCTGGTTCGGGGGAATCCAGACCCGCTTCACCAAATTGACCCAGGAGAAGCGGGCCAAAGCATTCTCCGAGAAGGAGCAGTGGATTTTTAACAATTTCCGGTACTTGAACCCTCACATCCGGAAAGTGTGGACGCATCCAGGCAGACGGCAGGTAATTATACATTTTATAATTTTACAATAAGTTATCTATTTCAGTAATTCCTCATTTGATTTTTCACAATAATGTTGCTTGTGTGTCTCGCAAAGTTTAATTTAATAATTATTAAAAAACTTGTAACACTGTTTCTGTACCTAAGAATTTATTTATTTCTGAAATTAATATTTTATATAGGCCTACATTCCAGGTTTCGAAGCAGTTGACCACATATCCTGGAAACCTAGGCAATGTGTGATAAAATGTTGCCACATTTGTATGAGGTGTCGGTGGGTTACAAACCTGTTTATGGTATCTGTCTCTCAACAAATATTATTATTTATATTCCTGTGTATAATATTTTGTTTTTTTCTTTTTAGCCGGAGGTAGAACTTGACGATGATGGCGACAGTGACACAATTGTTGAGTTCGTCCCCAGTGATCATGACGCAGATAATTAAAAGTTATGACAATATATAGTGGGTGATTGTATGTGTGTATGCCCCGACAGAGGATATACTTGAAAGAAAGAAAGAGGAGTTCTGGATGAATGTGGAGGCGTGCCTGGAGAAGTTTGACAAGAACGAAAGAATATTTCTGATTGGGGATATGAATGGTAAGGTGGGAGATAGGAAAGTTGAGGGACTGGTGGGAGGGTAGGGGGTACCATCAGAGGTGAATGGGAATGGTAGTGCACTTGTGGACGTATGTGTGGGGAGGAGGCTGTGGAGCGCCAACACCTTCTTCCGACACAGAATGATCCACAGGTACACGTGGAAACGGATGTTGACGATAAAGGATAAGACAGTGGTGGAACGAAAGTCATTGATTGATTATGTATGTGTGGATGAACGAATGAAGAAATCTATGATGGATGCTAGGGTGTATAGGGGTATTGGAGGGGGTCTGTCTGATCATTATGTAGTGGTAGCTAAGGTTAGGATACAAAAGAAGTGGGTGAGGAGAGCTGGAGGGAGGCGAGAGGAGGTTGGAATGGTGAGGAGGGTGGAGAGGTTGCAGGAGGAGGAAGTCAGGGAGGAGTACAGGAGAGCAGTGGAAAGACGACTAGGTGGGTTCGACCTGGAAGTTATGAAGGAAGTGGAAGAGATGAGCAAGGTGTTTAAGGATGAGATCTGTGCAGCATGTGAGGAAGTGTGTGGAGTGAGGAGAAGAGACAGGAGAGTGAAAGGTACAGCATGGTGGACAGAAGAGGTAAGAATAGCTGTGGAAGAAAAGAAGAAAGTATATAGAGAGTGGTTGGGTAGTAGAGGGAATGAAGATTCCGAGAGACAGAAACGAGTGAGGTACGTGGAGAGTAAAAGGGTGGTGAAGAGAGTAGTGAAGGAAAGTAAGAGAAGAGCAGATGAGGAATTTGGAAGGAATCTGAGTGTAAAATGGAGGGAGAGAAAGAAACTGTTCTGGATAGAAGTCAAGCAAGTTAGGGAAGGTAGCAAGGGAAACAGTAAGGGTGTGAAAGATAAGAATGGGAGAATGCTAGCCGAGAAGCAAGAGAGAGTCGAAAGATGGAGGGAGTACTTCAGTGAGTTGCTAAATGTAAGGAATGAAGAGCCAGCAAACATAGCTGGATACGGTATGGGAGGGAGAAGAAGAGAAGTAGTGGAGGAGGAGGTGGGGATCAGGAGGTCAGAAGTGTGGGAAGCCATGAAAAGAGTGAAGTTGGGGAAAGCACCAGGAACAGATGGAGTGTGTGGGGAAATGTTGAGGTATGGTGGTGAGATAGTGATAGAATGGGTATGGAAAATGTGCAAACTAGCATGGGAGAAGGGAGTGCACCCGATGACTGGAAGACTGGCATAATAGTCCCCCTATATAAGGGTAAAGGGGAAAGAGGAGTGTGTGGTAACCACAGAGGAATATGTCTTCTAAGCGTAGTAGGGAAGGTATACAGTAGGGTAGTGATTGAGAGAGTGAGAGTGAGAACGGAGAAATAGATAGGCGACGAGCAGGGAGGTTTTAGGAAGGGAAGAGGATGTGTAGATCAGATTTTTTACCCTGAATTGTGTTGTGGAGAAGTATCTGGAGAAGAAACAAAAGGTGTATGTTGCCTTTATGGACTTGGAGAAGGCCTATGACAGAGTGGATAGAGAAGGTTTGTGGAAAGTAATTAGAATATACGGAGTAGAGGGCAAGTTGCTGAAAGCAGTGAAGAGCATGTATGAAGGTGCAAAGGCGGCAGTACGTGTGGAGAGTGAGCAGAGCGAGTTTTTTTACCTGAATGTTGGCTTGAAACAGGGGTGTGTGATGTCCCCGTGGTTGTTTACTGTATATATGGATGGAGTCATGAAAGAAATATTACCAAGAGCAGTGGATGTTGGTGTATCGCTGAAAAGGGAGGGAATTGAGTGGAAGCTACCTATACTGCTGTTTGCGGATGATACAGTTCTGATGAGTGATAATGAATGGGAGTTGCAGGGTCTGGTAAATGAGTTTGGAACAGTGTGCGAAAAACGGAATTATAAGGTAAATGCGGGGAAGAGCAAGGTTATGGTCTTCGAAAGGGGTGAAGTCACAGAGTGTGAGGTGAAGCTGAACGGTCAGGCTATGGAGATCGTCAACTCTTTTAAACCCTTATTTAGCGGCGAGCAACATAAGTCGAGTTAAATAAAGCTGGACTATGTGGCGGCGCTCGACATAACTCGAGTGGCAATTTCAGCACGTAATGTGGCTGAGAGAGAGAGACAAGTGGTGGCAGGAGACTAGCGAGCGTATGACTGCTCCAGACCACCGCGGCGAACCTACTGACACAAATCTCAGCTCCCTCCTCCCTCTCTCACTCGCTACATACTCAATTATGTACTGAAAGTACCGAATTACCTGCTTTTTGCACTCGCGTTGCACGGTTATTGCAAGAAAACTATCCATCATACAAGGATCGTTATGGTGTCATTCGAAAGCTCTGTTTATGCCCTTTCAGGGATAGGTACTTGTTTTACGTTCTGGGTCTTATTTAGGCATGAAAATGATCACGTAAACAGCCCTATTTTGGCTAAAAACACCCCGCTGTGCGGTACACATAAATAAACCGCATAGGCCGCTCGTAAGGTGTTAAGTATATATCTGGGCAGTGTGTTGAGTAAAGATGGGACTATGGATGAAGAAGTGCGGGAGAGGGTACAACAGGGGAAGAGGGTTGTAGGAACGCTAAAAGCAGTAACAAGAAATAGGGTGGTCAGTATTGTGACGCTTTTGCATAGTAGCCACGTGCGGGCATGCACGCGCGTCGGCTGCCCAGCCATTTAGAAACCGGCTGGCGGCAGCCGGCCGGCAGGCTTTTCCTTAGTATATATCCTACGACAATGCAACAAATGTCTGGGATATTCTTATGTTGTTTCACAGCTTGAAGCTGCCCTTATTCTTAACCAACGCATTTTAGTATATTTTATTCTCGATAGTTGATTGTTTCATTATAATATATAAGATATAAGTCTAGTGAGAGTGGGAGGAGACGAGCGGGAGAGAGAGACCGGCTGGGGGACGTTGCTTCGTGCGGAGAGTCTAGCTTGGGACGAGCCTGATGTTGCCACGTGCATTTGATTGCAACGTTAGGCTTAGTTTCGACTCACGCACGGGGTAGAGGATTTTGACCCGGCAACTGTGTTGAGTGTTGCCAAGCATGGGATGTATTTTGCATGCCTAGGGTGGGGTCCACACAGATTCAAGACTCAGAGCTCACCTCACTGTCGTACCCTTCGGACCCCCTTGATATCTATCCCTCTCAACCCCACTTAGAAACTTTCTCTCTTACTTTGTATACCTTCCTTCCACTACTTCACCAATCTATTTAATTATCCCATCCCCTTGATAGACCTTATATCTATTATTGTATTAACGACGAGCTCTCAGATAACAAGATAGGATTTTGGGCCTTATGCAGAGATTTAATTGTTAATGAGACCTAGGAAGCTTTTTGGTTGTCTCATATTTGGTGGTTTCATGCTTGCTAGTGTGTTCTTGTGTCAGGTTAGCAGGGGCTAGACCGGAGAGGAGGTTTTTTACGATCCTTTAAGTAAAGTCTGCTGGTGCGAGTCCTGTGGACCCGCACGACTTTACTAGGATACCCGTGGGAGTCTGGGGGCATTTTCTTGTCTGTGTCCCTGTGTGTCTAGTGTTGTGTTGTGTGAGGGCCCTTGCCTAGTCCACTCAGCACTGCGCTAGCACGTCTTGCTTTTGTTTTAGGGTCGCCAGGAGAGAGTCAGATACTTGCGATCTGAGTCTCTCAAGAGAGCACCCTTTCAATTAGAGTAATTTGGCGCACAGACCTGGGAACGTCCCTAGGCTAGAGCAGGTGGCTCAGCCCGGGTATCCGAAGCCTATATCCTTCCGGCTAGACCTCTGCCACCTGGCAGATTAACAGCTAGGGGTTTAGTATCTCTGTATGCTTGTTATTGTGCCACAGTTTACCGTTTTTGTGAGCATTGTGAGTCAGGGTGTGGCTTAGAGACTCTGTCCGAGCAGGCTTGCCTGACTAAGAGTGAGAAGCACACCTGTATGTGGTTATGTTGCGAGTTGCTGCCTTTATTTAATTATACCTATGCCATTATACACTGTAGGTCCTATCCCTAGTATTTATTCCTGCTTATGAGTTAAGAGTTCTCTAAATCCGTAACGTACTTTCTTTGCTAAGCATCAGATCCTACAGTAGCCGCATGCAGTTTAGAAACCCGCATCTTGTCTACCGGTACGATGTTTTGAGGACTGTTTGCTTTCACCTTCTTTCACGCAGGGGTGATTAGTTGTATTAATTAACGTAACGTTAAATGTGCTTTCTTCTAGTTTGTTATTAAATTGTTTCTGCAATTTAATTCCGTTATCTATCTTTTCCTTGAAGCTTTAAGTCAACTTAATTGTGTGATCTTTTATATAGCCTGCTTGACTATCAGCAGTCTATAGTGCGTGCACCCTGTACCGAGTCATAGGATACCTCGTTGTCCAGGCAGGACTCTTGACGGTTTAGTGTGGTTTGTTGCCTGGGTTTATAGATAAGGGTTGGATCTAGCGTTTTCCGTTGTTGCTTGTTGCCGCATACCTAGTCCAATAGAAAGAGCCCAGTGTTTATAAATCCCAGGACGTAACAAATGGCGACCTTGCATAGGATTTACTGAACAGAGGAATATAGTGTTCATTTGTTTTGAGATTCCTTATGATTAGAGGAATACAGTGGACATAGAATTTTTTTTTGGAGCAACCAATATAACACATTAAAGACTTTAAATAACATTAGTATATACATACTTGCATAGGAAATAAGGCACATTCTATAACCGTGATAATTACTGCAGTACACAAACATGTCTAATACATCAGAACACAGTGATGGGTCAGGTCACGATACGGGCTCGGAGGGAGAAAGACCTGTGGAGTGGCTAGTCGATAGCGAGGAGGGTGCTAGAAGATTTTTAGAGGTGCCCCTTACCCCTGCCAGGGTGTTGAAGCTGAATAAGTATGGCTTAAAGTGTGTGGCAGGTCTTCAGGGTCACCAGGGTTTAAGTGGCATGAGGAAAGATCAGCTGAGGACTTTGATATTGGGTTTATAAGGGAGAGACCTGGGTTGAGAGGCGACTGGGGGCCCCGGTCCCCAGCCACCCCTCCACTCTACCCCCGTATCAAACGTCAGGGTGCCTGAATTTAGTACATACCCCCAAGTTGATGGTCAATGGCAGCGTGGAATTCAATCACAGGGACCCTCTCCATTAAATGCACCTTCCCCTCCTCAAGGGTTGACTCCAGATTTGTTGTTTCGGCTTGAGATGGCCAAGGTTGAGGTTGCTAGAGCTCAGGCTGTGGCTGCCGAGAGACAGGCTATACGAGAGGCTGAACTGCAGGCAGAGTCTACTAGGTATTGGGCTGACAGGGAGCTGGAGAGATTTCGAGTGGAGGTAACAGGGCGAAATATTGGGGGAGGTAACAGACATCGGGACCAATCATTGTCGCACCTGCTTAAACTAGTTCCTGTGTTCGATGAATTAGGTGTGACTGAGTTTTTTATGCGATTTGAGAAGAAGTGTCAGGAACACAAGTGGCCTCAGGAAAAGTGGGCAGCATTAGTTTCATCAAGACTCCTAGGAAAGGGGCTAAAAGCGTATGATGCACTACCTTTAGAGTCCTGTGTAGTTTATGATGAGCTAAAGAAGGCTGTGCTACGGGCCTATGAGTTACAACCAGAAACTTACCGCTTGAAGTTTCGGGGTGTTACTAAGGGCAAGGATAGTACCTTCCTAGAACACGCCCGGGACTTGTCTGATGCACTACGACATTGGCTGCGTTCCGAGAGGGCAGCTACTTTTGAGGAGTTGAGTGAGCTGGTACTCTTGGAGCAGTTCTTTAAGTGCACAGGCGGGGACTTAACATTAAATATAAAGGAAAAAATCCTAGAACTCTCCAGGAGGCAGCAGAAATGGCTGAACTCCGACTGTCATTAATTCGAGGGTGCGGTGCAGCAGCTAGGAGTGAGTCGGGTGCAAAGGATCGTACCCCTCCCCCTCCCAAGAATTTTGATACACATAAATACGCAAAACCATCTAGCACTGACAATAAAACTGAACATAAACCAAATACCGTCCCGTATAAGAAGTCTAATGGTACCTCCCACTCCCAAGGGAAACCAAAGAGTAAAAAGTGCTTTGCATGTCACAAGGAGGGTCACTTTGCAAATGCTTGTCCGAACAAGACACCAAACAATGTTGTGTCATTGGTCCGCAGCATAGGGGTGTCGCCTATATCTTCTGAGTTTGCCAAAGGGTAGTTCGTCAGAAGTTGGGACACAGCCTGTGTTCAAGAGTCCGGAAGGCTCGAACCCTGTCCGAGACATCTTTGGGGTGTCATAGAGGGCATGGTTTTGTGAGGTGGGCTGGCGAAAGGCGAGGAGTTAAGCTATTGCGTGATACGGGGGCTTCTCAGACCTTGTTAAAGAACTTTACTGGTAGGCCGATTAATGCTGCTCGGGTGGTGGTAGTTCAGGGGATCAATGCTACGAAGTCCTACCCGCTGGTGCGGATGGAGCTGGAGGTGGGTGGTGTGGCGAAGGAGCTGGATGTCGGAATTGTAGAGAACTTGCCTGTTGGGGGAGTCGACCTCCTCCTCGGCAACGACTTTGCGGTGCCTGCTTCTTAGGTTTCACCCTTGGTCGTTGCCGAGAAGGCGGCCGACGTTAATAGGGAGGAACAGGAGTGGGTTGAGAAGTGTAGCGTACAAACCATGGCGTGTGTTGTGACGCGTTCTCAGACATCCGGAGCCTTGCAGCCACCACCTCAGTCTATCAAACCGCGGAGGAAAGGTCACAAGAAAACGGGAAGTGTTGGTCAATTGGAGAGTTTTGAGCCGGCAGTGTTTCTTGGTGACTCATTATTGGCACCTATGTTAGAGTCTGGAGAGGCCCCGGGGCCTGTCACCGCTAGTGCAGGTGCAGGGCAGGAAGAGACTCTGCGACAGCATCGTTATGCGCAGCGTGAGGAAAGGATGGCTCAGCGGGACATTGGAGGTGGAAATAAATTATTTAAGATGAACTTGGATAATCTCGCACCTGCTGATATATGTTCCTTGCAGCTGAAAGATCCTGAAGTCAGGGCGTGTGGTAATGGTGCTGTCGAACTGGAGAGCGATGGGGATGCGCAGCCTGGTGATTTTGTCTTGTCCGAGGGGATCTTGTATCGGAGACATCAGGATCCCAAGAAAGAGTGGGATGGCGGGTCAGGATTAGTGGACCAGTTAGTAGTACCGAGGGTGTGCCGTGAGAGCTTATTGAGATTAGCTCATGATGTGCCTTTGGCAGGGCACCTGGGGGCACGTAAGACGGAGGCAGCTCTGAGCAAGCTTTTCTGGTGGCCTGGGTTAAAGGCGAGTGTCGCGTCATGGGTGTCACAGTGTCACACTTGTCAAGTTGTTGGGAAACCCAATCAGGTCATCCCGAGAGCCCCGTTACAACCCATCCCTGTCATTGGGCCGCCCTTCAGCAAAGTAGTTATCGATATGGTTGGCCCATTGCCCCCCACTAGTGCCGGCAATAAATTTTTACTAACTGTAATGGATGTAGCAACACGGTATCCAGATGCTTACCCCATGTGCAACGGGATGGCTAAGACTGTTGTCAAAAACCTACTTGTCTATTTCTCTCGTTATGGCTACCCTCAGGATATCCAGTCTGATCAGGGATCCAATTTTACTTCTGCTCTGTTTAAGCAGACCATGCAGCAACATGGGATAGTGTCTGTGGTGTCCTCTGCCTACCATCCCGAGAGTCAGGGAGTTTTGGAAAGGTGGCACTCGACTCTCAAGAGTATGTTGCGGTGTTATTGCATGGAAAATGGGAAGGACTGGGATCTAGGTCTCCCATACGTTTTATTTGCTGCGAGAGAAGTACCTGGGGAGAGCTTGGGATTTAGCCCGAACGAGTTGGTTTTTGGACACAGGGTCAGGGGGCCCCTCCACATAGTCAAGGAGATCTGGGAGGGAGTCACAAAGCCATGCTCGCTTCTAAAGTATGTAGTTGAAAGCCGTGAGAGAATGCTAAAGAGCTTGGAGGTAGCAGGTCGGAACCTTAAGAGTTCACAAGCTCAGATGAAGGACAGATACGACCAGAAGGTGAAGCTGAGGGAGTTTGAAGTAGATCAGGAGGTACTGATACTACTGCCTCTGGTGGGACACCCCTTGTCTGCCAAGTATTCTGGTCCGTATCGGGTTGTAAGGAAGGTTTCTGATCTCGACTATTTAGTAGCTACTCCTGATCGTAAGAAAAAGAACCAACTTTGCCATGTAAATCTGATGAAAGAGTATGTGAGGCGCCCCTCCGAGCCTCTCACTGTCCCGGTGTTGATCTGCAGCGATCATGGTGGAGAAGGAGGAAGGGACAGTCAAGCTGCGGGGGAGGATAATTGGGATTGTCATGTTTCCGCGGATCAGTGGGCGGGGAATTCTAGACAAGTGGCTCACGAGTTGATATTGCACCTGCCTGAGCAACAGCGTGTAGCTGTGCAGCACTTGTTTGATTCAAACCCAGCTGTTTTCGCGGAGCATCCTGGCCTCACTACTCAAGCGGTGCACGATGTCGATGTTGGGGACCACCCGCCCTTTAAATCAGTACCATACCGTGTTCCCCCTATTAAATTACCAGCACTTAGGGAAGAGCTGGATTATATGCTGAAACGTGGGCAGATTTCTGAGGGTGCAGTAAGGTGGACTTCCCCAGTCACACTGCAGCCCAAACCAGATGGCAAGGTGCGGTTTTGTATAGATTTCCGCAGGTTGAATGGTTTAACCCCCACAAATGCCTACCCTCTCCCTCGCGTGGACGACAGTGTGGATAAGATAGGAAAAGCCAAGTTCCTCACTAAGATAGACCTTGTTAAGGGTTATTGGCAAGTGCCCTTGTCTGAGCGAGCGCGAGAGGTGTGTGGGTTTGTGATGGACGGTGCCACATATCGTTGCCATATTATGCCATACGGGCTGAAAAATGCCCCTGCAACGTTTCAGAAATTAATGAACGACATTGTAGCCGACATTCCCAACTGTACGGTGTACCTAGATGATGTCATAATATACAACGAGGATTTTAACAGTCACTGTGCTCACATCGGACAGCTTTTTTAATAAACTGAATGAAGCAGGTTTGGTGGTAAACCTGGGTAAGTGCGATTTTGTCAAAGCCACAGTTTTGTACCTGGGGTTCGAGGTGGGGATGGGTCAGGTGTGCCCTCCACAGACAAAGATCAAAGCCATCGATCAGTTTCCCCAGCCTACGACTAAGAAACAAATCATGCGGTTTCTAGGTATGATAGGCTATTATCGTCGCTTCATCAAAGTCTATTCGACTGTACTTGCACCTTAAACTGACTTATTAGCTAAGGACAAGAAGTTCCGGTGGGTTCCTGAGTGTGCAGAGGCGTTTTCCTTGGTGAAACACCTGTTATGTACCCACCCCATACTCAGGGCCCCGGACTTCAGCAGACCTTTTCAGCTGGCGACTGATGCCAGTGGCGTAGGGGCTGGGGCTGTCTTGTTACAGACAGATGATGAAGGTATCGAACATCCAGTGAGTTTTTACAGTAAAAAATTCAATAGTGCACAAAGGAATTACTCTGTAATTGAAAAAGAACTCCTGGCGATAGTGCTGGCGCTCAGGCACTTCGATGTATATGTTCCTGCTTTCGGACCAGTCGTAGTGGTTTATACCGATCATCACCCTCTGAAATTCTTGAATCAGTTTCATAACCGGAATATGAGGCTGACCAGGTGGTCACTCATGCTTCAGGAGTATAATCTGGACATACGCCATATTGCCGGTTCTGATAACGTGATAGCGGATTGTCTATCAAGGGTGGATGATGTTGGTTAGACTGCCACAGGATTGTGGGTTGAGTGTGGAGAAAAATAGGCTGTCACTAGTTCAGCCGGAAAAAACATATTAAAAAAGCAAAAACATTATAAAAACTCTTTATTTTTATAACGTGTAGAATTTTGTATAAGATGTTGTAGCAGTATCTAAGTTGAATGTTTTCGCTTATTGTCGCTAAGTTAGTTGAACTTGCTCGGTGGAGCGCAACAGTCTTTATTTTTTTTATATATAGTGCCTTGTGTCGCAACAGTGTGTGGTACTATGAGAAGCTTCCTGTTAGATATGAAGAACTTAGTCAAGGGTCTTATATCTTGGGGGAGGTGTGACGCTTCTGCATAGTAGCCACGTGCGGGCATGCGCGCGTCGGCTGCCCAGCCGTTTAGAAACCGGCTGGCGGCAGCCGGCCGGCAGGCTTTTCCTTAGTATATATCCTACGACAATGCAACTAATGTCTGGGATATTCTTATGTTGTTTCACAGCTTGAAGCTGCCCTTATTCTTAACCAACGCATCTTAGTATATTTTATTCTCGATAGTTGATTGTTTCATTATAATATATAAGATGTAAGTCTAGTGAGAGTGGGAGGAGACGAGCGGGAGAGAGAGACCGGCTGGGGGACGTTGCTTCGCGCGGAGAGTCTAGCTTGGGACGAGCCTGATGTTGCCACGTGCATTTGATTGCAACGTTAGGCTTAGTTTCGACTCACGCACGGGGTAGAGGATTTTGACCCGGCAACTGTGTTGAGTGGTGCCAAGCATGGGATGTATTTTGCATGCCTAGGGTGGGGTTCAGACAGATTCAAGACTCAGAGCTCACCTCACTGTCGTACCCTTCGGACCCCCTTGATATCTATCCCTCTCAACCCCACTTAGAAACTTTCTCTCGTACTTTGTATACCTTCCTTCCACTACTTCACCAATCTATTTAATTATCCCATCCCCTTGATAGACCTTATATCTATTATTGTATTAACGACGAGCTCTCAGATAACAAGATAGGAGTTTGGGCCTTATGCAGAGATTTAATTGTTAATGAGACCTAGGAAGCTTTTTTGTTGTCTCATATTTGGTGGTTTCATGCTTGCTAGTGTGTTCTTGTGTCAGGTTAGCAGGGGCTAGACCGGAGAGGTTTTTTGCGATCCTTTAAGTAAAGTCTGCTGGTGCGAGTCCTGTGGACCCGCACGACTTTACTAGGGTACCCGTGGGAGTCTGGGGCATTTTCTTGTCTGTGTCCCTGTGTGTCTAGTGCTGTGTTGTGTGAGGGCCCTTGCCTAGTCCACTCAGCACTGCGCTAGCACGTCTTGCTTTTGTTTTAGGGTCGCCAGGAGAGAGTCAGATACTTGCGATCTGAGTCTCTCAAGAGAGCACCCTTTCAATTAGAGTAATTTGGTGCACAGACCTGGGAACGTCCCTAGGCTAGAGCAGGTGGCTCAGCCCGGGTATCCGAAGCCTATATCCTTCCGGCTAGACCTCTGCCACCTGGCAGATTAACAGCTAGGGGTTTAGTATCTCTGTATGCTTGTTATTGTGCCACAGTTTACCGTTTTTGTGAGCATTGTGAGTCAGGGTGTGGCTTAGAGACTCTGTCCGACCAGGCTTGCCTGACTAAGAGTGAGAAGCACACCTGTATGTGGTTATGTTGCGAGTTGCTGCCTTTATTTAATTATACCTATGCCATTATACACTGTAGGTCCTATCACTAGTATTTATTCCTGCTTATGAGTTAAGAGTTCTCTAAATCCGTAACATACTTTCTTTGCTAAGCATCAGATCCTACAGTAGCCGCATGCAGTTTAGAAACCCGCATCTTGTCTACCGGTACGATGTTTTGAGGACTGTTTGCTTTCACCTTCTTTCACGCAGGGGTGATTAGTTGTATTAATTAACGTAACGTTAAATGTGCTTTCTTCTAGTTTGTTATTAAATTGTTTCTGCAATTTAATTCCGTTATCTATCTTTTCCTTGAAGCTTTAAGTCAACTTAATTGTGTGATTTTTTATATAGCCTGCTTGACTATCAGCAGTCTATAGTGCGTGCACCCTGTAACCGAGTCATAGGATACCTCGTTGTCCAGGCAGGACTCTTGACGGTTTAGGGTGGTTTGTTGCCTGGGTTTATAGATAAGGGTTGGATCTAGCGTTTTCCGTTGTTGCTTGTTGCCGCATACCTAGTCCAATAGAAAGAGCCCAGTGTTTATATATCCCAGGACGTAACAGTATGGAAGTGAAGAAGTCCTTGCATGACAGTGTGGTAATCCCGACACTGACTTACGGAAGCGAAGCATGGACGTTGGTTGAGAGACTCAGACCAAGAGTGAGAGCAGTGGAAATGAATTACTTAAGGAGTGCATGCGGAGTTACATGGAGGGATAGACAGACTAATGAGGAAGTAAGAAGGAGGTGTGGTGTGGAGGTAGATGTGCTGGAAAGTGTGAAAAGGAACAACTTGAGATGGTTCGGCCATAAGCGAGAGAATGACTAAGAGGGTGTATGAGAGCGAGGTGGAGGGACAGAGAGGGAGAGGTAGACCGAATGAGAGGTGGAAGGATGGAGTGAGGAAGTACATGAACGAAGGCGGTGCTGGTTGGGGGGAGGGGCGTCGACTGACTGGGGACAGAGGTGCATGGGGGCGGTTCGTTCGTGGCCACCCCTTCGGGGATCACGGCGTCAGGCAATAGATAGATAGATAGACAATATATATCACTTTCTCTCCCTCACTATCTCTCTCTCTCTCTCTCTCTCTCTCTCTATTTATATATATATATACATATATATATATATATATATATATATATATGTACATAATATATATATATATATACATATATATATTTTTTTTCTATATTCCAACTACTCCCTCTCCGGCAAGGCTGAGAGCCCTTGCAATCCACCCCTCAACACGGTGAAGCCCGTGAGGTCTCGTTCCAGTCTGGGGAGTGAGACATGTGAAGCATCCATTCATGGCTCGAAGCAGCTCCATCTCTGAAGCCGCTGGTTGCTTCATTCAAGTGCTTCACTGTCTCACCCTCCAGACTCAGACCCTCACTCTCAGAATGCCACCTATTGAGCAGTAAACTCACTAGGCATTGTCCCCCTGTAGCATATTTTGAATATGGGAATAT
Organism: Paralithodes platypus; assembly: GCA_032716605.1. Taxonomy (NCBI): domain Eukaryota; kingdom Metazoa; phylum Arthropoda; class Malacostraca; order Decapoda; family Lithodidae; genus Paralithodes; species Paralithodes platypus. The sequence continues at coordinate 18,190,011 of CM064496.1, read as the reverse complement.
TCATACAGTGCTATTTAATCAGGGAACAATGAGGGTATTTTTGGGGCATTTCGGTGGGCTTTGTGGTAATGCACTGATACTAGGTACAGCACAACATTATTCAATCCCAATAATATCTTCCCATTGACATATCGGGATTTGAACCCAGGTCCATTGGATTACCAATCCAGTGGCAAGACCACTCCACCACACCTCCCCTATATATATATATATATATATATATATATATATATATATATATATATATATATATATATATAATATATATATATATATATATATATATATATATATATATATATATATATATATATATATATATATATATGTATATATATATACATATATATATATATACTGTATATATATATATATATATATATATATATATATATATATATATATATATATATATATATATATATATATATACCGGTATATATATAATTATATATATACAGTATATATACCTGTATATATATATTATACATATATATATATATATATATATATATATGTATATATATATATATATAAACAAATATATATACTAAAAAGATTAAATCTTTTCAATACAAGTACCATATCATGGTAGGCCAGCTGAGAGGCTACTACGATTTGCCTCCAGGCTGTATACTGCTCTTGTCATATTTCCCTCTCATTATCTCCCGGTAATTGCCTACAGGTGCACGTGCGACGGCGGTCACTTTACTCCCAAGTAAAGTAAAGTCAGATAATATTGTCATGTTGTAAATGTTTCTCACAAGTGTGCCTCATAAGTTCCAAGTGCTGCACAAATTTATATGCAAACATTCTCAGTAATCGTTAATCAATTAGCACCCATTTCATTTGTGCATTTACAGATTATAAAACATTGTTAGTATTCGTTTGGCAATCGTCACCCACTCAAATACCTTCCCTGTACACGGCAGAGGGGGACAGAAGGGTTGGAGTTATCTGATATGGTGGTGACACAAGTCAGAGATTATCACCCACACTTTGGGTCTAGTATATACACAGGGTTTGCGACTCTGTTTGGGATGGCTGACGTAAACATTAATATAAAGGATTTGTGTATGAATATAATTATATTTATATTATTTTATGAACGCTCCCTTTCTCTTTTCTTACACAGCTGTTGAGGGGTCCGGGAGTTTGCCTGGCGGTCCTGGAGGCTCGTGTGGCAGGCAGTTGTCCATACATTTACTTAATTTTTTTTTTTTTTTTTTTTTTTTAATAAAACAATAAAACATGTTTTCGTTATTTTTAATTACCCATTTCACTACCTTATATAATTGTATCTTGGCAAGAAGTTATAACAATGTAAAAAACGTCAACAAAATAAATTGTTGCTATTCAAATAAATCTGTTGACTTTATAAACAAATTATATTCTTGCTATTAAAATTAAACTGACATATGCAAAAGAGATAAACATATGAATGGTTTCAATGGTTGACATAATTACGTGAATAAATGAATATTGTCAATTGAAATTGTATTGGATAAACCAATAAGTAAGCCAATTCCTCAGGTGACAAGACAAAATTATATGATGGGTAAATAGAATAGATCTCAATTCACCCATTCATACATTCAAGCAACTCGATCTCTGCATGTTCACGCTCCAGTGCCAGAGCCAAGCGTAGGGAAACATTGGAGCGTGTACGCAGTAAATCTATGGCGCTGTAGTTTGGTTGTCTGGTACGGTATACCAACCCCTTATCATCCTCTTCAATGAAATTACCTAATCATCTCCAGTCGCAGGTGGGATCAAGGGAGAATGTACCTTCGATAGTCGTCGGGCATTCGCCATAAGTCGCACAACCTCCGCGGTGGTATCTCATCACATCGTCCAACATTCGAAGGGCAATAGCCGTGCATTCGCCATTTTCGCCCTTTGTCTCACTTCATTCGCCCTTAATCGCCCTCAATTGTCGCACAACATTCGTCATTTTCGCCCAAAAATTCGCCATATTCGCACTTTGGTCGTACTTCCGTCGCACTGCAATCAAGGAAATTCGCTTTCATTCGCTTCTGAAAAACCCCTATTCGCCGCAAATTTTGGGACATAGAAAAAAAACACGGTCGCACGGCATTCGCCATCAAAAAGTCGCACAGTGGGATACCCCCTTTAGGCGATATTCAGGGTGGGCATTATTATTTTAAATGAAGTCTGGGAAGGCGTTTTTGGTAGCCGATGGGACAAGCTAAAATATACTGCCCGATAACGCAAAACCAAGCAAAGTTCTCCTAATAATTAAACCTAATATCCTACTAACCCCCAAGACGTCGAACCAGATAGTGTTAAGGGGGGTCGCCTGCTTTTCTTCTCTCCTTTTCTCTTTATCTCTAGTTTGTATCCATTCGGCCCCATTCAGCCTACTGTTTTAAGACATTTATCCCCATTTACAGTAGGTGTCGATTTTTTCCTGGCGAGCGATACTGAACCAGCATTGTATGGAGAAATCTGGCTTCGCCGGAGACATTTTTCTATCGAAAAATTTACAAATTTAGCCTGCTGTCATCAACATTTTAGAAATTATCGACAAAACAAATCGACACCTGGATGGGGATAAACGTCTTAAAGCAGTAGGCTGAATGGGGCCGAATGGATACAACCCAGGGAGAGAGAGAAAAAAAAACGAGGTTGTACCCCTTAAGCCACTCTCGCCATGCTTGTATTATGTTTGTCTTTTGTAGTTTTTGCAACCAGTTTACCATAGTCTGTTCTATGCATATCCTATTTATGTCCTTGGCTATTCTTTGTTTATCACACTAACCCTTTCAGTAAACTAGGACGTGCTTATTCATTTGACTCTGGCTATGATTTGAAATTTTACTAAGCTTAAAGAGGGTCTGAAGGAGTAATGGATAATTGAAATAGTCTTTACTTTCCTTGATTCCTAGAGGTTATATTTAAGCTGTTTAAAATGGTCTAATGTTAGTAATAATACAGTGAAAGAATTTATAAAGTATATCTGTTTGTGACCACCTATCCTCCAAACCCTATGGTACAGTACTATGGAAACGAGTCTTTTTTAGAGAATATTTGTGTTAAAGGAAGAGGAAGTTTAAAGCTACAGGTATGTGATCCCCGTATAGTTTATTATCATAGTGCAGCTCTCTCAGGATATCAGGGTTGCTCTGTTACCAGTTGTGGGCAACTTATTTACTTGCGTTCTCTCTCTCTCTCTCCTCCGATCTCCAAGTTCTCCCCACAGCGAGGAGAACCTAACCCTACAGACGTCACGAGGAAAATGGTGACGCCAACAGTGAGCACCCTGCACCCTCCCTCCATTGTCCACCCGAGGCTGCCCTGACTGACTGCCTCCCCCGACCCAACCAACCACTCAGCAGGCGAAGTGTGAGGTTAGCAGCTGCCAGCCAATCACGACCTCGGACCACCGACTCGCCCCGCCCACTTGAGCAAGAACAATGATGCGTGATCCGGGTAACCACTATAAAGCCCCCCTCAACACACCAGCAAATTTGAAAAAAAAAAAAAAAAAAAAAAAAAAAAAATGCACGGTGTGATCATGGCTAACGAAGTAGCCGAAACGCTACAGCAAACAACTACAACACAAGAACCCTCTGAAAGCTACGGTACCCTCCTTCACCAACTCAACGAATGACAACAAAAGATTGCGAGAGACCTTAAATCTTTAAATGAAAAGTAAATTAATGCAAAATATGCTGTATTATTTAATCTCACCTGCCTTCAAGAAAATATATTACCTGGCTACACCAACTTCCGAATACATATATATATACTGTATATATATATATATATATACATATTTTTTTTTTTTTTTTTTTTTTTTTTTCTATATTCCAACTACTCCCTCTCGGGCATAGGCTGAGAGCCTGTACATTCCACCGCTCAACACGGTGAAGCCCGTGAGGTCTTGTTCCAGTCTGGGGAGTGAGACATGTGAAGCATCCATCATGGCTCGAAGCAGCTCCATCTCTGAAGCGGCTGGTTGCTTCGCTCAAGTGCTTCACCGTCTCACCCTCCAGACTCAGACCCTCACTCTCAGAATGCCACCTATTGAGCAGTGAACTCACTAGGCATTGTCCCCCTGTAACATATTTTGAATATGGGAATATTCATACAGTGTTATTTAATCAGGGAACAATGAGGGTACTTTTTTTGGCATTTCGGTGGGCTTTGTGGTAATGCACTGATACTAGGTACAGCACAAATTCAATCCCAATAATATCTTCCCATTGACATATCGGGATTTGAACCCGGGTCCATTGGATTACCAATCCAGTGGCATGACCACTCCACCACACCTCCCCTAGATGAATAGGATACACAGAGTAGCAGCAAACAGCATGGTGCAGGATAAAAATGATGACCAGGTGGGGGGGCCAGTACTTTATTTAGCAGTCAGACAAACGTTTCGACACTCGACACTCGTGTGCCATCTTCAGTGTTCTAGAAAACAATAATAAAACGTATAGCAAATATTTAAAAATAAAATCGCGAAAAGCGAGTATTGTCGGGAATTTAGATAAAGAGGTTAAATTGCATATCACTGGTACATGAAATAACCCAACAAATAGTTATAATATAATTACCAACGACGTAGTCGATGGGTGTAATCCAGTCCCCCACACGCGGCTAATTCAATTGCATGACATGTAGGAATGTTCACATAATACAATATCGATACAATGAACTTACCTTAGAGGACTGGTGATGTAGGACTGTTGTTATAGATTAATATATGTAGCACATGGTGAACTGTGGGTTGAGTCAGAGCCGGGGGGGGGGGGGGGGGAGATGTTGGCTGTATGGTGTTGATTGAGAGACTAAAAAGGGCCGGCGTCCGATCGCTTCCCGAAATTACATATGGCTGCCGGCTCATAATAATTATAACCCATAACTTGGTTTCATGATACATCTAGAGCTGATGTAGATATTTATACATTTCAGTTAATATTTAACCTATACTTAAGAATAAACTACATACACAAAGAACCAGCCGAAATCGTATAAGCGATACGATACCGCCAAATTCAAATGTCCTATTGGACCTAAAACTGTCGGGATCATTACCCTATTCCCGACATATTGCCCGCCACCAAAAATGATATACAGGAGCTATATACAGAGAACAAAAAAAGGACATCGAAGTCAAAGATCACCTTGTTTGATCTTTGATCTCCAAAGATCCACGGAACTCATAGCCGCCCTCCTTTTGGGACGAGCGCCACCTGAAGCCTGAGGAGGATCATCCTTCTCATCATCAGCTGCCCCACCTTGAGGAGCACTGTCACCAGCACTCTCCCGCGGAGGGGTATCAGTAGAGACGCCAGGATCATCCGGCAGTTCTACATCCTGCTCCAAGGGATATAACCTTACGACTGGGCGAGTAGTAACCCCAGTCGAAGTTCGTATTCTAGCAACCCTTATAAGACCATCAATGCCCTGGAACAAATCGATAATCCTCCCAAGCTTCCAAAATAACCTAGGACGCTCATCATGAATCAGGACGATATCCCCGATACGAGGCCATCGTTGATTCGTCCCTTTGATCTTATTTGAGTGACGCTCGCGAAGAGACAGCAAATATTCTTGGGTCCACCGTTTCCATAGATCGTCGGACACCTTGTTTACATACTGGAAGCGACGACGTGTGGCGTCAGCATTGCCGAACGTAGGGTCATGCAGATCTTCGTCATTTACTGACGATCCAGGAAAGGTATTAAGGGTTCGTCCACGTGTTAGCATAGAAGGCGAAATGGGTAAGAGGTCATCAACATCTGCCGAGGTATAGGTCAAGGGCCTGTCGTTGACTGACATCTCAATTTCTATTAAGATGGTTTGCAACTCCCGTCTCGTCACCAGTGCCCTTCCTAATACCTTCTTCATGGCAGATTTGACGATACCGATTGTTCTCTCCCAAATCGCCCCGAACCATGGTGCACGTGCTGGTATAAATCTCCACTGACAACCTTTTCCAGTGAGGGTAGCCACTACCTGCGGGTCATCCATTAAACTCTGGAGATATTTAGAGGCCCCGACAAAACAAGTCGCATTATCGCTCATAATAATTTGAGGGAAACCATTGCGGCCTGCAAAGCGTCTTAGAGTATGCAAAAACCCCTCTCTGGATAGGTCGTCAATCAATTCAATATGAATCGCTCTGGTTACCGCACATGTGAATAGAACGGCATATACCTTTATGATATTACCGGGCGATTCTCTAACATGAATCGCTCCGGTGTAGTCTACCCCGGTTACCTGAAATGGTTCAGTCCTTTGTACCCTGAACTCAGGCAAGGGAGGTAGATCAACTGGGGAGTAAGGCTTACCCTGTAATCTTTTACAGATAGTATAGCTATTGTGGATCCCTTTAATTGCTTGTCTCATCTTAGGGATCCACCAACGTTGACGCATATACGCCAGAACATAATTTACGCCAAAATGTAGGCAGGTCCTATGGCATTGGCGAATCAACAGTTTGGTAATCAAATGAGAGGAGCTAAGGAGGACAGGATATTTCGCAGAATCAATAATGTCCGCCTTTTGTATCCTGCCTCTACACTTAATTATGCCTCCTTCCATATATAATCCTAGCTGCCTCATTAAGTTTGAGGGTTTGGCCTTTGACTCCTTGCTCAGGATTTGATGTTCAGTAGGATAAGATTCCCTATATTGCCCGCCACCATTATAACTAAAAATGTAGCCTCAACATAGCTACACTGGGAAATATTTAATCACAATGGATATGTAGAGGGGCTGCCGAAAGGCAGTTATTAAGGGCAGTCTTCCTTTAAAAATATATAGAGACTCTAAAATCCTAAGGTTACCGGTATTACAGGAGTCAAGAATGCTAAAATCTTTATAGCTTACAGCAAGGTTACAACCGTAGCAATGCTCTCTCACGGCTGAATGAGGAGGGTTACTGATGGGGAGGCCGGTTCTACTGGACTGACCCTTGTGCTCATCCATCCTTACTTTGAAAGCTCGTATTGTGCTCCCAATGTAGCCATTTTTGCAAAATGGACAGGTAAATTTATAAACGATGGATGAGCGAAGTTCAGTGGGAAGTCTATCTTTGTAGTGAAACAGGGATCGAATCTTAAATTCATTCTTGTGAATTATTTTAAAATTGATATGAGGGAAGAAATTAGGTAATTTGTTGTTCAGTAATCTTTCTATTTTTTCTGATACCTTTCCAAGAAAGGGTAAACTAATATAAAAATTCTCCTTTTTAGCAGTGAGCACAGGTTGTCTAGGTTGGTACAATTTATTTAGGAAATTCCTCAATTGCTTGTTGAAAAGGTCACTGGTGAAGCCATTATTAATAAAAAAGTCTCTAAGGAAGGATATCTCGCAGTGAAAAAGGCTGTATGTCGAAGTCAAGTGGTACGCCCAGTGAAGAAGGGTTTTAATTGCATTAATTTTGAATCTGAGTGGACAGTAGCTAAAAAAGCTAATACCGAGACCGGAAAAGGTGGGTTTTCTAAAGATTGAGATAACAAGTATGTCATTAACTTTGGTAAGTAGAAGGTCGAGGAATGGCAACGTGTTATTTACCTCGTTTTCGCTAGTGAATTTTATATTTTTTTGCTGTTTATTTAGGTAATTTAGAAACAAGGGGGTATGACTTTTATCTTTAAAGACCAGCAGGGTGTCGTCGACATATCTACGGTAGAGGATAGGTTTGAAAGTGGGAGGGCAGTTGTCTAGCCAGATTTGCTCCCAATAACATAGGAAAACATTGGCTAAAGTACTGCCTAGTGGGGATCCCATCGCTACCCCATCAGTTTGTTTATAAATTTGGTTATTAAATATGAAATGGCAATCTTGTACGCATGCTGATAGAACGTTTCTGAAGAAGGATTGACTCATACCCATAAAAGTCTCAGATTGGTTGAACAAAAGTTTGACACAAAGGTTCAAAGTTTCAGTTAAGGGGACGTTGGTGAATAAGGAGGTTATATCAAAGCTACATAGGTATGACGAGGGAGGTAATTTGTAGTTTGAGAGGGAAGTGAACAATTCATAGGAGTTCTTAAGGGTATAATCGTTCGTAGTGAACGCTGATAAAAGTTGGGAGCAAAATTTAGCAAGCTTATAAGAGGCAGTATTATATGCGGCAAGAATGGGTCGAAGAGGGACAGTGGTCTTATGGATCTTAGGGAGGCCATAAAGAAAAGCCAAGGATGAACCTGTAGGCTTCATAGCATTAGCTAATTGCTCCGAGACTGTATTTAAATTTACCATAGATTTAAGTAATCTATTTATTCGATCTTCGATTTTAAGGCTTAGTTTGAAAATATCAGTTTGAATTAGCTTAGTAAATTTGGAAACGTCTTTCAGGATGTCGTACATTTTTGAGAAATAGTCATCTTTGTTGAGTAACACAACTCTTTTACCTTTGTCGGGACGACAGACCACTAGGTCTTCTTTCTTACCAAGTTGTTTGAGGATATTTATATAATTTTTTGTAAATATGGGGGAGAAGACATTTTGAGATTTAAAGCCATAGAATTCCTTCCAGGCAACATTGCGAATAAATTGGACGACAGACTTAAATTCGACACCGGTAGCCAACCTACAAGTTTTAAGCCTAGAGACCAGGCTTTCGAAGGCAGTAAAGTATTGAACAAAAATTGGTTTAAAAATGGGCAGGTTAAAATCAAGTCCAAAGGACAGCAAAAAAGATTCTCTAGTAGACAGAGTTACATTGGAGTAGTTAAAGATAACCTTTTTTTGGATCACATGATTTGAGAGCAGAATTGGCACCTAAGTTAACAAGTTTTTTTTCATGGGTCTGTTTTACATTTTTTCTCAAACCTTCAACTATACGTCTTATAAAAGTCTTCAAGCAGATAAAGTCTATATATAGTCTATATTATTGTTATGCCCTGTTTTTCTACAGGATTAACTTGGGTAATGTGAGTTCTAACTGACTGGGTATAGAAGGCTGCATGCACACAACAAGGTATGAGGAATAGAGAACACAAAATAAACACACAGTAACAAGACACACTATTACGTTTATTGATATACACACTTCTGAATACTCGTACTAGACAAATGATAGAATTGAACAACACTAGCATAAGTGGATCTGGATGGAGCCTAGTCTCCCACTTCCAACGTTCAGGTATTAATCTTCTGATCACTGGCTTTATTCACAAGTTTATATACTGGAGACCATCAATGTTACTTATAGATTCAAATTCACTGTTAGATTTATTACTGGTAGCTCTGGTGCACAAGTAGTAGTTCACAGACTAGATTAGACACGCGTATTTTAGAGCACGGGAATTCTAGTAACCTCAGGGGGTACTGACCTAAGTTTTATATTCTTATGGCAGAAACACATAGAACGCAAATCAGTGGGCAAACATTATATATCACTAGGGTTTCACTTCTAGGTAATAATATCTGGATATATGGGTAATTACGAGAGTTAATATCGCCTGTTAATTAATAAACACTGATACGCTTAGCACTTCCCAATGGAATGGTTATATATGAATTATACTGGGGCAAAGATATAGCCACTTCGTAGAAATATTAATAAGTGAGTCTCTAAATAGTACTGTAACACTGTAGTACTAATAGAGTGAATCTTGGGTAGTATTTGATTGGTCTGGTCCTGGTTATCTTGCGTCCGTGATGTTGGGGGCTAACGACTGGTTCCGCGGCCGTCCAGGTGGTCCATATGTAGGAAGTTCTCAAGTATGTGGACAGGTCCTTCTATCTAGATCTGCCACGGAGTCTGCCGGCTCTGGAACTCAATTCTCAACAATCAACAATGATAGAGCTCGAGGTCAACTCTGGTGACCAACCCTGGTTGGTGTCTATCTTTCAACTGATTTTACTGGGGGCTGGAGCTGGGTTTATAGGCTCGGTTTTGGACCCTTTAGGCCATAGGGATCTCGAGTTTTGATGGACTTATTTGAGCTCTCAATTGTTACGACCGGGTGCTACTAATAAAACAAGGGCACTTAATCATTGGACTAGAAATGGCTTATATGCAACGACTCAACGCTAGATCCAAACCCCTGTACTTATAAAGCCGGCCAACAAAACACCTATACCCTCTAGTTTTGATCTGCGATAACGAGGTATCCTTAACAGGGTATAAGGGTACTATACTTCAGGCTAACCTACTATGGTATAGCCTGATCACAAACAATATGCAAATTATGTTAATACTCAATAACAATGATCAATAGAAAGCTTAATTAAATCACACCAATGATTTAATGCTCAAGAAGAAGAATTATTAAAAGTACTCTAAACAATGTTAACTCTTCGCTCCTGTATGAAAGAAAGCGAATGCTAGTCCTGCAGCATCGACCTGGAAACTTCTGAAGTATGTCGGATGCGGATAAGATATTCGAATCGGATTTAGAACGATAATAAAGCAGTAAGTAAGACACAACAAACAATAGGAACTATAATGTTAACTGACAAAAGAATAATAACAATGCGCAACAGTAGTAATGCTTAACACTCAAAGAAGAAGCACTTCTCATGCAACTCAACAGCCTACTATGGTTGTGCAGCTCGACACCAACCTAGGCTTGTAAAACACAGTGAATCTATAATGCATACATATAACTAGAGCTTATAATCTAATTAGTGTCTGCTCAATTAATAAAGTCTAGCTGGGATATCAAGGCTTAGGAAACTGTGGCTGAGCAATGCGACTCATAGCCTAATGTTGTCCTCTAGGTGGCTCAAGCAATTACGTTAAGTGACTGGGATGCTCTCTTGGTAGATCCAGATCTCAAGTATCTGGTTCTACCCTGGCGACCCCTCCAAAGTCAAGCAAAGAGGCAGCACGATGCTGTAAGGTAGTAGGCTAATGCCCTCTTACACCACAATGCTGCACTCGTAAACGAACCAACCGAAATGACAAACTAGGCTCCTACAGGTTCAGGCGAAGTCGTGTAGGTTTAAGCAGAACCATACACACATCGGTGACAACGTCAGAATAACCTTATCCCCGTCTAGCATTAAATAATGAAGCAGACCACTAATAATCCTGAGGGAGGCACTCAAAAGACAGTCCTGCAACCTCTGCTTAAAACTAAGAACCCTTCCAAAATCCTAATCTAATACATATATATATATCTCAGAGAGTTTACGCAATGAATACGATGGGCCGATATGAAATCGATTTGCTAGATACCCAAAGGGAGGTGGTGTGAGTTTAAACAGATAAGAGATCAGAAATAAAGAAGTCTAGTGAGAGAGAATGTTCCAAAATGGTGGTGAGAATGGAGACAGATTTGCAAGGGGGTGTAGATCATGTGCGTGTAGGACCAGCTCTGAAGCTGTATCTCCTGCCAGGGTAGCAGCAGGGAGGAGAAGGGAGGAGGGAGGAGGGGCGCGGGCCTCGGCCAATGGGGAGCCGAGGCATCACGAGGCCCAGTGACGTCACGGCCAATGAGAGCCCACCCGCGCGACTGGTTACATCACAGTACCCTCTCGCTCTGTTTTACTCACTCGCTCTCTCTCCCCTCCATCATTCACATACAAACACGTTTTATATTATTGCTCATATAAAATAGAATGCGTTGTCACAGACGAAAATAAAGTCCACCTGTCTGTGATCAGACGATTACTTAGGAAAGAAAGCACATCCTCCTACGCTGACTGTGAGCGATTTCCTTGCCTTGGCGAGTGCTAGCGAGCGGCGAGGGGCCCCCACAAGGGTGTCATGCTTCATTCTGCTAGGATGACTGCCGTCACACCCCGCCCAAGATGTGGGACGTTTTAACCTCTGGTAAACGCCACATCTGACATGCAGAATGCCTATACGACCCACCACACCTAGCCACTTCACCAAATATGAAATGCACAGCTCAGCTCTCAAAAAACAAACACAACATTTTATCATACAAAGACAATTTTACAACCCCTCCCAAACATAATAGCTTAATTCATACTGTCATGCTCCCAGAGCGAACTTTACTGAGCCCAGCCTACTGAATCAACTCAGTACTTCAGCTATAACATACTTAAAATTAACTATTAAAAGAAAGAGTTTTTTATAGGATTTTCATACGTTATTTTAATGTTGTTTTTGGCGGCTGCACTATAAGGGCAAGCCTGATTTTACTCCACTCAATCCACACACCCTGACTGAACGGCGAGGGTTCTCCTGCCAACAAACCCTCCCGTGACAAACAATCAGCCAAAACATTATCAGTGCCCTTAGCATGCCACACATCCCACTTGTGTCCCGGCAGCAAAACAACACCTGGCACTGATAAACTCCCCAGTTCATCACAAGACTGGCATTTCTCTTCGCTCTTTCCGGCCACGGGGCCTGCCAATAACCTTTCACTAGTTCTACCTTCGTGATAGGCGATGCAGCCCCGAGGCGGTCTATGGTGTCGTCAACTCTCGATAAGGTATAGGCGTCTGTCAGGGATAATGCACACACACCCTCGCAATCAACACACTCACTGATCTTGCCACTTAACACAGGTTGCAAAGTTACAGGCAACGACCACTCATGACATTCCTTATCCCTCAGACCCTTGGGCAATGGATAGGTGTCTGTCAGGGATAATGCACACACACTGATCTTGCCACTCAACTCAGGTTGCAAACTCACTGGCAACGACCACTCACAACATTCCTTATCCTTCAGATCCCCCTTCCACATGTCATCTAGCTCCGTTTTCACGACAGGCTCTTTAGCAGGATTTATACGGTAGGGAATTAAACTGAGCCTCGCACTGTCTCCAGCTTCCATGTCGGATTCTACCCCGTACATCAGGCCTGGAGAAGCAACAAACATGCGGATGCACTGCCACAGCCTAGTAAACAACTTATCTCGCAGAACAACAATCTTAGTGCCCTCCCACAACCCAGCCGAGACCGCAGCTTCTAACCTGTAGTCTCCCTCCTTCTCCACCTTCGTCCCTAGAACAGCCAGGTCATGAGAGGTACAATTAGTACCACCTGTGCAGTCACTCCCATAGTTCATTATTGCTAAGGCTTCCCCGCCAATACCATACATGCGCACCCCCACATTCCTTACGACTACATCTGCCTGCGCAGCATCACCGCCTTCAGCGACATGGCCAGATACAGTCGGTCTATGGTAGGGCTGTTGCATAACACTAGAGCAGCATTGGGAGGCTATGCGATGACCGGGCACATTCACTCCACAGTCAACCTCACCAATCTGCTCAATTTCCTGGTTCTGACCACTACCCTTAGCAGCCATGGGTCGACCCTGACCTGACAACCATGCCAAAGCCTCGTCGCCCACCTTGAACCACTGAAACAACGAGGCCAACGGTTTACTGACACTCAAGTGACCTGCCGGCGGAACCTCGTGCACCGCATGAGTTGTGAGGCCTGGGTGCTCGGCACAAACAGTGGGGTATGGACCGATCAGGGGCTGGAGCGCTGCACACTGCTGCTCAGGCAGGTGCTCTAGCGCATCCACACCCACCTGACTTGTATCCCCCGCCCACTGCTCCACCGAGACATAACAATCCCGATTCTCCTCCACCTGAACCCCCACTGCCCCCCTTTCCTTCTCCACCTTGGCCGCTGCAGCCCAACGCAGGGACAGTAGGCTGCTCAGGTGGTTGCCTCACAAACTCCTCCGACAGGTTCACCTGACATGCTTCCCCGTCCTCGAGTTCAGTAGCCCCGTTCCCACAACTCTCCTCCACCTGGGAACAACTCTGTCGCGGAGTGCTATCACGCCCAACCATATCACTAGGGGGGACAGGTTCTGGGGCCACTCCGGAGCTCACCTTCGGGTCAAATACCGAGTCACCAAGGAGTGTCGCTGGGTCCAAACTCTCAACCCGACCACCAGCCTCGACTTTCTCCTTCCGACCCTTCCTCCGCTGGTCATAAACTTGGGTACTAGGCTGCGACACCTGAACGGACTGAGATCTCTCAAGCCCCTCTTGCTCCTCCCTACTCGTGTCGGCCGCCCTCTTGGCAACGACTAAGGGTAGAACCTCAGAAATTGGCACCGCAAAGTCGTTGCCGAGAAGAAGGTCGACGCCCTCTACTGGCAATTTCTCTACGATTCCAACGTCCAAATTCCGTGTCACACCTTCCACCTCTAGCTCTACCTTGACCAGCGGGTATGACCTCGTAGCATTGATACCCTGAACTACTACTACCCGTTCCGCGTTTATGGGTTTACCAGACAAGTTCTTCATCAGTGTCTGAGAGGCACCCATATCGCGCAACAAGTCCACTCCATACTGGCAACCAACCCACTTTACAGAGCCGCGCCCTCGATGGTCGCAAAAAGTGTCCCGGGCAGGTAACGAGCCTCCCGGGCACTTCTGCACTGGCGATGCTTCAGTCTCTGACGCTTTGCCCCGGACAAACGCAAATGGCTGCAAAGACACCCCAATGTTGCGAGCCAAAGACACAGCTGCTGTAGGTGGCTTGCTAGGACAGATTCGTGCAAAATGCCCCTTCTTATGACACTGATAACACTCTGAATCCCACTTGGGCTTCCCTTGAGGAGGGGAAGGGCCCGGACCCTTTTTAAACGGGACGGCTGTAGTCTTATAGTCAGGCTTAGTATCGTTGCTCTTATATATGTTGTTGTATGGTACTTCACTGACTCGGGGGGGGGGTGAGGTGTTGCGCCCCTTGTTACCTGCATCATAGCGTTGTGCAGACCCGCACCCACGAATCAATGAAACCCGGAGGTCAGCCATCTCAGCTGCCTCCTGCAGAGTTTTAGGCTGTTTTTCTTTCAGGTTCAATGTCAGGTTGTCGTCCGTACTTTTGTAGAATTGCTCGAGAAGCACCAACTGGGTTACATCATCAAACGTGGTTGCCTTCTCCGACCTCAGCCAATTCCCAAAAGCATCGGACAAGTCCCGGGCATGCTCAAGAAAGGTGCCATCACGACCCTTAGTAACACCCTGGAACTTCAACCAGTAAGTCTCTGGTTGCAACTGATAAGCCCGCAGGACAGCCTCCTTCAATACCTCATAATCAATGCAAGACTCCAAAGGCAACGCATCATATATACTGGTGAGTTATCTGCTCAACAGGTGGCGTTGTGTGTGTAAGTGGGAGAGTCCGAGTGTAGGGAGTGAGACAGTGAAGCACGGGAACGAGGTGGCTTCAGAGATGGGGTCGTTTCGGGCCATGAGTGAGCACCGTGCCTCATGTGAAGGCAAGTTGGCAGGTGCTCGTTGTACTCTACGTGCTTCACATGTCTCACTCCCAAGACTGGAACAAGACCTTACAGGCTTCACTGTTCATTGTAAAGTGGTGAATGTTAAGGCTCTCAGCCTATGCCCGAGAGGAAGTAAGTTGGAATATAGAAAAAAAAAAAAAAAAAAAAAAAAAAAAAAAAAAAAAAATATGCCTTGAGTCCCTTGCCAACTAATCTTGAGGAAACAAGGGCCGCCTACTTCTCATCAGGCCATTGATGCTCCCGGCACTTCTTCTCAAAACGTGTGAAAAATTCTGTGATACCCGACTCGTCAAACACAGGGACTAACTTGAGCAAGTGCGACAAAAACTGATCATGACCTCGATTACCAGAACCGATCCGCTGCCCTGTCGTCTCCACCCGAGACTTCTCAAGCTCAATATCTGCACAGTACTGCTCAGACTGATACTTAAGCTCAGCTTCTCGCTCACGAACTCCAGCTTCTCATTCAGCTCTTCTCTCATGAGCATCAGTTTCTCGCTGTTGCTGCTGAATCTTAGCCATCTCAAGTTGGAAAAGCATGTCTGGAGGCAAACCTTGAGGAGGAGTTGCAATAATTGGAGGCCCACCCAGCGATCCAACACCACGCTGCCACTGACTATCAACCTGCGGGAACGTGCTAAACTCCGGTGTCCTAGAGGGCAAGATGGGAGTAGAGTGGAGGGGGGGCTTGGGAGGAAGTCCCCAAGCACCCTCTCCACCCTGGGCATCACTCACCCCGCCCAACACCAAAGACCTTAGGTTGCTTCTTGTCATACTACTAGTGTAGACAAGCCCCATGGCTGTGGCCAAACACTGGAGACCATACCGATCAATCCCTGCCACCCGATCAGCTGTAAGAGGCATCTCCAAAAACCTCTTCGCCTCCATCTCACCTGTTATAATTCCATAATTTCCCGGCATCTGCCCACCAGAGCCTACATCCCGTGCTGTGTTCCCACTGTGCACTGATCCGTCGCTCGACATAGTGTCCACCAAAAATTCTCACCGCTTTATAAAAAGAAGAAGTACCCAAACTCCTATTTAGCACTAATCACTCAAAAGGTTGTCTGAAGGCCCTCAAGTGCTATACTACTTTGACAAAAAAAATCTGCGTGTCCAAAATATTCCTCAAAAACAAATGACCACTTATCCTGCAATTATTTCTCAGTTCACTAAATCCTGTACGAGGTCGCCATTTGTTACGACCGGGTGCTACTAATAAAACAAGGGCATTTAATCATTGGACTAGAAATGGCTTATATGCAACGACTCAACGCTAGATCCAAACCCCTGTACTTATAAAGCCGGCCAACAAAACACCTATACCCTCTAGTTTTGATCTGCGATAACGAGGTATCCTTAACAGGGTATAAAGGTACTATACTTCAGGCTAACCTACTATGGTATAGCCTGATCACAAACAATATGCAAATTACGTTAATACTCAATAACAATGATCAATAGAAAGCTTAATTAAATCACACCAATGATTTAATGCTCAAGAAGAAGAATTATTAAAAGTACTCTAAACAATGTTAACTCTTCGCTCCTGTATGAAAGAAAGCGAATGCTAGTCCTGCAGCATCGACCTGGAAACTTCTGAAGTATGTCGGATGCGGATAAGATATTCGAATCGGATTTAGAACGATAATAAAGCAGTAAGTAAGACACAACAAACAATAGGAACTATAATGTTAACTGACAAAAGAATAATAACAATGCGCAACAGTAGTAATGCTTAACACTCAAAAGAAGAAGCACTTCTCATGCAACTCAACAGCCTACTATGGTTGTGCAGCTCGACACCAACCTAGGCTTGTAAAACACAGTGAATCTATAATGCATACATATAACTAGAGCTTATAATCTAATTAGTGTCTGCTCAATTAATAAAGTCTAGCTGGGATATCAAGGCTTAGGAAACTGTGGCTGAGCAATGCGACTCATAGCCTAATGTTGTCCTCTAGGTGGCTCAAGCAATTACGTTAAGTGACTGGGATGCTCTCTTGGTAGATCCAGATCTCAAGTATCTGGTTCTACCCTGGCGACCCCTCCAAAGTCAAGCAAAGAGGCAGCACGATGCTGTAAGGTAGTAGGCTAATGCCCTCTTACACCACAATGCTGCACTCGTAAACGAACCAACCGAAATGACAAACTAGGCTCCTACCGGTTCAGGCGAAGTCATGTAGGTTTAAGCAGAACCATACACACATCGGTGACAACGTCAGAATAACCTTATCCCAGTCTAGCATTAAATAATGAAGCAGACCACTAATAATCCTGAGGGAGGCACTCAAAAGACAGTCCTGCAACCTCTGCTTAAAACTAAGAACCCTTCCAAAATCCTAATCTAATACATATATATATCTCAGAGAGCTTACGCAATGAATACGATGGGCCGATATGAAATCGATTTGCTAGATACCCAAAGGGAGGTGGTGTGAGTTTAAACAGATAAGAGATCAGAAATAAAGAAGTCTAGTGAGAGAGAAAGTTCCAAAATGGTGGTGAGAATGGAGACAGATTTGCAAGGGGGTGTAGATCATGTGCGTGTAGGACCAGCTCTGAAGCTGTATCTCCTGCCAGGGTAGCAGCAGGGAGGAGAAGGGAGGAGGGAGGAGGGGCGCGGGCCTCGGCCAATGGGGAGCCGAGGCATCACGAGGCCCAGTGACGTCACGGCCAATGAGAGCCCACCCGCGCGACTGGTTACATCACAGTACCCTCTCGCTCTGTTTTACTCACTCGCTCTCTCTCCCCTCCATCATTCACATACAAACACGTTTTATATTATTGCTCATATAAAATAGAATGCGTTGTCACAGACGAAAATAAAGTCCACCGCTAGACTGTCTGTGATCAGACGATTACTTAGGAAAGAAAGCACATCCTCCTACGCTGACTGTGAGCGATTTCCTTGCCTTGGCGAGTGCTAGCGAGCGGCGAGGGGCCCCCACAAGGGTGTCATGCTTCATTCTGCTAGGCTGACTGCCGTCACACCCCGCCCAAGATGTGGGACGTTTTAACCTCTGGTAAACGCCACATCTGACATGCAGAATGCCTATACGGACCACCACACCTAGCCACTTCACCAAATATGAAATGCACAGCTCAGCTCTCAAAAAACAAACACAACATTTTATCATACAAAGACAATTTTACAACCCCTCCCAAACATAATAGCTTAATTCATACTGTCATGCTCCCAGAGCGAACTTTACTGAGCCCAGCCTACTGAATCAACTCAGTACTTCAGCTATAACATACTTAAAATTAACTATTAAAAGAAAGAGTTTTTTATAGGATTTTCATACGTTATTTTAATGTTGTTTTTGGCGGCTGCACTATAAGGGCAAGCCTGATTTTACTCCACTCAATCCACACACCCTGACTGAACGGCGAGGGTTCTCCTGCCAACAAACCCTCCCGTGACAAACAATCAGCCAAAACATTATCAGTGCCCTTAGCATGCCACACATCCCACTTGTGTCCCGGCAGCAAAACAACACCTGGCACTGATAAACTCCCCAGTTCATCACAAGACTGGCATTTCTCTTCGCTCTTTCCGGCCACGGGGCCTGCCAATAACCTTTCACTAGTTCTACCTTCGTGATAGGCGATGCAGCCCCGAGGCGGTCTATGGTGTCGTCAAATCTCGATAAGGTATAGGCGTCTGTCAGGGATAATGCACACACACCCTCGCAATCAACACACTCACTGATCTTGCCACTTAACACAGGTTGCAAAGTTACAGGCAACGACCACTCATGACATTCCTTATCCCTCAGACCCTTGGGCAATGGATAGGTGTCTGTCAGGGATAATGCACACACACTGATCTTGCCACTCAACTCAGGTTGCAAACTCACTGGCAACGACCACTCACAACATTCCTTATCCTTCAGATCCCCCTTCCACATGTCATCTAGCTCCGTTTTCACGACAGGCTCTTTAGCAGGATTTATACGGTAGGGAATTAAACTGAGCCTCGCACTGTCTCCAGCTTCCATGTCGGATTCTACCCTGTACATCAGGCCTGGAGAAGCAACAAACATGCGGATGCACTGCCACAGCCTAGTAAACAACTTATCTCGCAGAACAACAATCTTAGTGCCCTCCCACAACCCAGCCGAGACCGCAGCTTCTAACCTGTAGTCTCCCTCCTTCTCCACCTTCGTCCCTAGAACAGCCAGGTCATGAGAGGTACAATTAGTACCACCTGTGCAGTCACTCCCATAGTTCATTATTGCTAAGGCTTCCCCGCCAATACCATACATGCGCACCCCCACATTCCTTACGACTACATCTGCCTGCGCAGCATCTCCGCCTTCAGCGACATGGCCAGATACAGTCGGTCTATGGTAGGGCTGCTGCATAACACTAGAGCAGCATTGGGAGGCTATGCGATGACCGGGCACATTCACTCCACAGTCAACCTCACCAATCTGCTCAATTTCCTGGTTCTGACCACTACCCTTAGCAGCCATGGGTCGACCCTGACCTGACAACCATGCCAAAGCCTCGTCGCCCACCTTGAACCACTGAAACAACGAGGCCAATGGTTTACTGACACTCAAGTGACCTGCCGGCGGAACCTCGTGCACCGCATGAGTTGTGAGGCCTGGGTGCTCGGCACAAACAGTGGGGTATGGACCGATCAGGGGCTGGAGCGCTGCACACTGCTGCTCAGGCAGGTGCTCTAGCGCATCCACAGCCACCTGACTTGTATCCCCCGCCCACTGCTCCACCGAGACATAACAATCCCGATTCTCCTCCACCTGAGCCCCACTGCCCCCCTCTCCTTCTCCACCTTGGCCGCTGCAGCCCAACGCAGGGACAGTAGGCTGCTCAGGTGGTTGCCTCACAAACTCCTCCGACAGGTTCACCTGACATGCTTCCCCGTCCTCGAGTTCAGTAGCCCCGTTCCCACAACTCTCCTCCACCTGGGAACAACTCTGTCGCGGAGTGCTATCACGCCCAACCATATCACTAGGGGGGACAGGTTCTGGGGCCACTCCGGAGCTCACCTTCGGGTCAAATACCGAGTCACCAAGGAGTGTCGCTGGGTCCAAACTCTCAACCCGACCACCAGCCTCGACTTTCTCCTTCCGACCCTTCCTCCGCTGGTCATAAACTTGGGTACTAGGCTGTGACACCTGAACGGACTGAGATCTCTCAAGCCCCTCTTGCTCCTCCCTACTCGTGTCGGCCGCCCTCTTGGCAACGACTAAGGATAGAACCTCAGAAATGGGCACCGCAAAGTCGTTGCCGAGAAGAAGGTCGACGCCCTCTACTGGCAATTTCTCTACGATTCCAACGTCCAAACTCCGTGTCACACCTTCCACCTCTAGCTCTACCTTGACCAGCGGGTATGACCTTGTAGCATTGATACCCTGAACTACTACTACCCGTTCCGCGTTTATGGGTTTACCAGACAAGTTCTTCATCAGTGTCTGAGAGGCACCCATATCGCGCACCAAGTCCACTCCATACTGGCAACCAACCCACTTTACAGAGCCGCGCCCTCGATGGTCGCAAAAAGTGTCCCGGGCAGGTAACGAGCCTCCCGGGCACTTCTGCACTGGCGATGCTTCAGTCTCTGACGCTTTGCCCCGGACAAACGCAAATGGCTGCAAAGACACCCCAATGTTGCGAGCCAAAGACACAGCTGCTGTAGGTGGCTTGCTAGGACAGATTCGTGCAAAATGCCCCTTCTTATGACACTGATAACACTCTGAATCCCACTTGGGCTTCCCTTGAGGAGGGGAAGGGCCCGGACCCTTCTTAAACGGGACGGCTGTAGTCTTATAGTCAGGCTTAGTATCGTTGCTCTTATATCTGTTGTTGTATGGTACTTCACTGACTCGGGGGGGTGGGGTGTTGCGCCCCTTGTTACCTGCATCATAGCGTTGTGCAGACCCGCACCCACGAATCAATGAAACCCGGAGGTCAGCCATCTCAGCTGCCTCCTGCAGAGTTTTAGGCTGTTTTTCTTTCAGGTTCAATGTCAGGTTGTCGTCCGTACTTTTGTAGAATTGCTCGAGAAGCACCAACTGGGTTACATCATCAAACGTGGTTGCCTTCTCCGACCTCAGCCAATTCCCAAAAGCATCGGACAAGTCCCGGGCATGCTCAAGAAAGGTGCCATCACGACCCTTAGTAACACCCTGGAACTTCAACCGGTAAGTCTCTGGTTGCAACTGATAAGCCCGCAGGACAGCCTCCTTCAATACCTCATAATCAATGCAAGACTCCAAAGGCAACGCATCATATGCCTTGAGTCCCTTGCCAACTAATCTTGAGGAAACAAGGGCCGCCTACTTCTCATCAGGCCATTGATGCTCCCGGCACTTCTTCTCAAAACGTGTGAAAAATTCTGTGATACCCGACTCGTCAAACACAGGGACTAACTTGAGCAAGTGCGACAAAAACTGATCATGACCTCGATTACCAGAACCGATCCGCTGCCCTGTCGTCTCCACCCGAGACTTCTCAAGCTCAATATCTGCACAGTACTGCTCAGACTGATACTTAAGCTCAGCTTCTCGCTCACGAACTCCAGCTTCTCATTCAGCTCTTCTCTCATGAGCATCAGTTTCTCGCTGTTGCTGCTGAATCTTAGCCATCTCAAGTTGGAAAAGCATGTCTGGAGGCAAACCTTGAGGAGGAGGAGTTGCAATAATTGGAGGCCCACCCAGCGATCCAACACCACGCTGCCACTGACTATCAACCTGCGGGAACGTGCTAAACTCCGGTGTCCTAGAGGGCAAGATGGGAGTAGAGTGGAGGGGGGGCTTGGGAGGAAGTCCCCAAGCACCCTCTCCACCCTGGGCATCACTCACCCCGCCCAACACCAAAGACCTTAGGTTGCTTCTTGTCATACTACTAGTGTATACAAGCCCCATGGCTGTGGCCAAACACTGGAGACCATACCGATCAATCCCTGCCACCCGATCAGCTGTAAGAGGCATCTCCAAAAAACCTCTTCGCCTCCATCTCACCTGTTATAATTCCATAATTTCCCGGCATCTGCCCACCAGAGCCTACATCCCGTGCTGTGTTCCCACTGTGCACTGATCCGTCGCTCGACATAGTGTCCACCAAAAATTCTCACCGCTTTATAAAAAGAAGAAGTACCCAAACTCCTATTTAGCACTAATCACTCAAAAGGTTGTCTGAAGGCCCTCAAGTGCTATACTACTTTGCCAAAAAAAAATCTGCGTGTCCAAAATATTCCTCAAAAACAAATGACCACTTATCCTGCAATTATTTCTCAGTTCACTAAATCCTGTACAAGGTCGCCATTTGTTACGACCGGGTGCTACTAATAAAACAAGGGCACTTAATCATTGGACTAGAAATGGCTTATATGCAACGACTCAACGCTAGATCCAAACCCCTGTACTTATAAAGCCGGCCAACAAAACACCTATACCCTCTAGTTTTGATCTGCGATAACGAGGTATCCTTAACAGGGTATAAAGGTACTATACTTCAGGCTAACCTACTATGGTATAGCCTGATCACAAACAATATGCAAATTACGTTAATACTCAATAACAATGATCAATAGAAAGCTTAATTAAATCACACCAATGATTTAATGCTCAAGAAGAAGAATTATTAAAAGTACTCTAAACAATGTTAACTCTTCGCTCCTGTATGAAAGAAAGCGAATGCTAGTCCTGCAGCATCGACCTGGAAACTTCTGAAGTATGTCGGATGCGGATAAGATATTCGAATCGGATTTAGAACGATAATAAAGCAGTAAGTAAGACACAACAAACAATAGGAACTATAATGTTAACTGACAAAAGAATAATAACAATGCGCAACAGTAGTAATGCTTAACACTCAAAAGAAGAAGAAGCACTTCTCATGCAACTCAACAGCCTACTATGGTTGTGCAGCTCGACACCAACCTAGGCTTGTAAAACACAGTGAATCTATAATGCATACATATAACTAGAGCTTATAATCTAATTAGTGTCTGCTAAATTAATAAAGTCTAGCTGGGATATCAAGGCTTAGGAAACTGTGGCTGAGCAATGCGACTCATAGCCTAATGTTGTCCTCTAGGTGGCTCAAGCAAATACGTTAAGTGACTGGAATGCTCTCTTGGTAGATCCAGATCTCAAGTATCTGGTTCTACCCTGGCGACCCCTCCAAAGTCAAGCAAAGAGGCAGCACGATGCTGTAAGGTAGTAGGCTAATGCCCTCTTACACCACAATGCTGCACTCGTAAACGAACCAACCGAAATGACAAACTAGGCTCCTACAGGTTCAGGCGAAGTCGTGTAGGTTTAAGCAGAACCATACACACATCGGTGACAACGTCAGAATAACCTTATCCCAGTCTAGCATTAAATAATGAAGCAGACCACTAATAATCCTGAGGGAGGCACTCAAAAGACAGTCCTGCAACCTCTGCTTAAAACTAAGAACCCTTCCAAAATCCTAATCTAATACATATATATATCTCAGAGAGCTTACACAATGAATACGATGGGCCGATATGAAATCGATTTGCTAGATACCCAAAGGGAGGTGGTGTGAGTTTAAACATATAAGAGATCAGAAAAAAAGAAGTCTAGTGAGAGAGAAAGTTCCAAAATGGTGGTGAGAATGGAGACAGATTTGCAAGGGGGTGTAGATCATGTGCGTGTAGGACCAGCTCTGAAGCTGTATCTCCTGCCAGGGTAGCAGCAGGGAGGAGAAGGGAGGAGGGAGGAGGGGCGCGGGCCTCGGCCAATGGGGAGCCGAGGCATCATGAGGCCCAGTGACGTCACGGCCAATGAGAGCCCACCCGCGCGACTGGTTACATCACAGTACCCTCTCGCTCTGTTTTACTCACTCGCTCTCTCTCCCCTCCATCATTCACATACAAACACGTTTTCTATTATTGCTCATATAAAATAGAATGCGTTGTCACAGACGAAAATAAAGTCCACCGCTAGACTGTCTGTGATCAGACGATTACTTAGGAAAGAAAGCACATCCTCCTACGCTGACTGTGAGCGATTTCCTTGCCTTGGCGAGTGCTAGCGAGCGGCGAGGGGCCCCCACAAGGGTGTCATGCTTCATTCTGCTAGGCTGACTGCCGTCACACAATTGATACGGGAACTAGGTAAGGTGGTGATTACTGTTGTGGCACATGCATGCAGCTATATGGAGCCTTCATAATGTGATATAACTGAGCCTTTGTAAGAGGTACTATTTTGGCTATACTGGAAGTATTTAGGGGAGAGAGACTGGATCTACTTTGCGAGGAGGATTGGGACAGCTGTGATAGGAGCGTCTCTCTTAGATTGTTCAATCTTCATTTTATGGTATAGCTGAGGTGCTAATTTAGTTATCAGAGTATGCAAGAAATGTTAATGGGTTATTGTGGGTTAATAGAGGTTAGTAAAGGTGTTAGTCATACATGGTTAGTTCATTGATAGGAAGAATTCCTGTGCTACCTGGCAATGACCCGGAAGTCAAAACAGGGGTCAGGTATACCTCCGCAGGGGTCGGGGTCTCCCTCCTCGGGTGGGTAAAAAGGGGGAGGTGCGCGTCCTCTCTCTGTGATGGTCGTCCAGGCGGCTGTGAATGGGGGCTTGCCATATTATAAGTGTTTGTAATAACCCTCTGTTTATGAGACAGATGTGGGTGTTCGTAATACTAAAACCGAAGGTGCCTTGACCAGCTGGTTTAATTGGTTGGGTTGTTAATTGCATGGTTTGTTGGATGTGGGGGAGACTGGGTTGCTAACTCTGCCACATTTATTTGGAAGTATGGCAATAGAAGTTAGTCACTGGCGAGGCGGCTAGCCTCGCACTGACAATCATTTGGTACAGGGTTGTGAGGGAATAGATGGCATGCAAAGGGTTAGTAAAGTTCTAATGGTGTTCCTTCCTGCTGGGGGAAGGTCGGCTGGATAGGAGTATATATACAAAAGGTTTGAGAATGTTAGTTACGGAAAAGTTAAGGATATTCAGGGGGTGTGGTGGAGAGCCTAGGTTAGGAGGGAGTGGAGGAGCGTGGGGGGTTAACGAGAGGGAGAGGGTTAAGGAGGGCTACGTGGAAGTTTGACCCTAAGGTCTCTGGGCGTAGGGGTGGCATTAGCCTACAGTTGGTATCGTAGCCTGGGGGGTTAATGACAGGGAAAGTATGTCAGCCAAACGCTACCGGGGGATGAGCAATATGTGGTGGTATATGAGTCTGGAAAGGATAGAATCATGTGGACTGAGGGGGAAGAGGAGGTTAACTGTAGGTGTGTGCTTGACTGTGGATAATAGTAGAGAAAAACATGGTGTATTATTACTCGTCAATACGAGGGGTTATGGACACTATTATTTGACACGATTTCTTGCTGATCTAGTGTCCCTGGGAACTGCGTTTTCTATGAAATATAGACCAAATAGAACGGTAGTTCGTAGGGGTATTTTGTTATTGTTTCGTGGTAGATATGTGTCGAGACAATGGTAAAAAAAAGGGTTATCTATACAATCTCTGGTTGGGGTAAGAATTAGAGTTACTGCATGGTGGCTAACATCTTCAGTCATTATCTCTGTCTAGGTCTTACAGGAATAATGGTTATATATACAATGGTGTACCCGTGGATATCATAGTTTCTTATCAATTATGACATGGGGGTTAACATATTACTTCTCGGATGGAAGAACATACATAGATTTATGGGGGCGGTTGGTCTTCAGAACTTAGTCTGGCAAGACAAGGTATTTTAGGGGGTTAACATATTACTTCTCGGATGGAAGAACATACATAGATTTATGGCTGTCTGAACTGGTTGGCATTGGCTCAACCTAGAGACAGGGCATGGGTGTTTTAACCTGGGAGGAACATACATAGATTTATGGGGCGATTGGTCTTCAGAAACTTAGTCTGGCAAGACAAGGTATTTTAGGGTATGTTGATATTGACATCCTAACTTAGGGACAGGGCATGGGTGTATTAACTTTAAGGTGTATTTATGTTCATCATCATGGAGGTAGAGTCCGGCGGGTAAGAGGTGTAGGACACGAGGGGTAGTGGATACGCGAGGTGGGGGATGGTTGTGAATTGTAAAGGGGGTGGTTTGAGGCTAGGCGCCGCGCCGCTCGTGACTTAGGATAGTGACCCTTAATGCGCTGGACATAGGGGTGGCATTTCCCTATGATCGAACAGGTAGAGTTGTGTGTGCAGCGGGGCGTGAAGGATAAGTGGACAGGATGACCCAAACAGGGTACCACTGAGCATAGGGTCACGAAGCAAGATAGAGTAGTGTGGATTGTGGATACGAAGGAGGTGATTGGAAGACGTATAACAATTGTGGAAAAGTAAATGGAAGGGATGAACACAATGGCGGATAAAAGATAATTAACCTAAGGATTGAATACATGCATGAATGACGACATTATAGCCGTCGTCCTAATAAGATGATGAAACCGGGTTGGTATGCACGTGGCACAATACGACACAAGGACAGTGCCGCTATGTCGTATCAATACTGGTGGCATACTCCGGTTAATATTATATATACACTTAGTTACTAGAAGAACAAGGCAAGGGGGGGGGGGGGGGGCGACTGAGCACGGGGGTACATATGTCTATACTCGTCATGGGAAGGGAGATACAAGGTAGCTTTCCTGCATCTCTCCTGATAATCGTCTGCAGTTTGGTCATAGTGAGTTTATCCGAATTAACAGGCCTAAATCAATACAATAACTGGCATAGGGTTATCGGGTGTATAGAGTCGTGGTTAAAGGTTGGGAATCTATAGTTAGTGGATAAAACAACGGGAGGTTAGAGACATAGAATTGCTAGAATTGGGGGGGACTCTGATTGTTATAACTAAATACAGGGCTGACGTAATCACGATCTGATTTGGTGTGAAATGGAAGCTAAGGTGTCTTAGATCGCCTCGAACCTACACAATGAAAGTATTATAGCCTGTATGGCGGTTACCTAATTAAATACATACTTAGGTGGTACATCAAGAATATCAGTGAGTAAAGTATTGTGGTTTGTATATTAGAAGACTGTGATTGAGAGACGTATAATATGTGGAATGAATTGAGAGGGAGATAGAGAGACCAAATCGGGAATGGAAAAGGGGCCTGGGATCTCGTTGGGGATGGGAGTTTCGCTCTCAGGATTTTCGTTCCTGTGGCTCGTTAGGGTTGGAGGTTTCGCTCTCAGGCGTTTCGTTCCTGTGGTATTTTAATTATATATATATATATATATATATATATATATATATATATATATATATAGATAAAGTCTACATAAAGTCTATATTATATATATATATATATATATATATATATATATATATATACGATAATATTTACTAGATATGCTATGACCTTTTAGTTAGGGAGTGATGGAGTACACATTGTGCATTATGAAGGTGAATGGTGTTAATAACCATGTGTAGTCTTCTGCATATTATGGTATGTTCTTCCACACAATCGTGTCTATGAAGGTAAAATTAGTGTAATTAAATTAAAAGTGTGGTTTGTTATAGATCACTCGACTTGTCAGATATGTTTAACTACTATATAACAAACTATATTTGTTATGTAATCACACTAATTTTATTTTAACACATAAGATTATGTGAAAGACCAATATTGCTATAGAATGCTGCAACATTAATTGTTATTATTTGTGTATATTTGTATCGTAATTATTTATGTACAGGCTAACCATAAATTCGAAATGGTAGAAAATGCCCTAAGTTATACATCAAAGCAAGATCTTACAAGCCCATGGCAACAACACACGTTTAAAACAACATGTGAGTTTCTCTGTTCGTCGTGGCCTTGAATACTGAAGGTTACAAATACCATCATGCCACACGCCGCCAACACCAGACCACTTGGTAGTACTGAAGGTTACAAATACCATATTGCCACACACCGCCAATACCAGACCTTTAGAAGGCTTAGACACTACAAACACATCGGCACTCAACCTTATTTATTCTTTATAGTGGCCGAATGAATAGCACGCTCACGTGTGGATCTGTTTAACCTGAGTTCGATCCCAGCCAAGGCGGACATAATTTAGTGGGTGTGATAGTATGTCCTAGCGTGTCTCACAGGCTCGCACCCAGTCGGGTGGACACCTCGACGACGTATGCAGACTAATAACACACACAACATTGCCTCTCCTACAGCTTCCTTTCCCTCCAACACCCTTTTCCCCTCTCAACATTCTTCGAAAAGTAAATACAAGTGCTGTTTTAATTAAAGGCTTATCCCTCAGTACCTTCACTTGACTTGAGGAAGCTGAGGAACAATGCCTTGCATGACTTGATCTTACCTAAGTAAATTAGTATGAACGGATAACTCTAATGAAAGCTATTTGTGGAAATGAATTGGACGTACTCTATAGAGTAAAGGGTCTGCGCCTGGCACCCTCACCTCCTTCCATCTACACCTAATCCACACGTACTGAAAGGCCAATTGGTGTTTAATCTCTTTGGTAATAACGATTTATATATATATATATATATATACATTATATACAGTACATAATATTATATTTATCTCACAAATACAGGTGAGCTACTAAATGTTAGCATAGTCCCAGCTGGACTCGAACCACCGACAGTCAAGATGAGTGTCCATACTTTAATCCACTATACCACGGAGTGTTGAAAGATACTAGTCTTATGTGTAGTGGATTAAAGCTTGAACACTCGCCTGAATGTAGGTGGTTCGAGTCCGGCACTGGGAGTATATATATATATATATATATATTAAATTATACGCATATTCATATAAGACATAAGAAATTGGATTATTTATCTATAATTTGGTCAGCGTAACACAATTTCTTACCGTTATGAATATGGTGTAATCTATATTTTATTAATTTCACCACAACACCAAACACCCCCAATGAAATTAATTAAAGTATATATAATCTGCCAGGATTCGAACCCGGGTTATCACACACAGATTTTTGCCACCTTAACCATTACACCACCAGAATTCAAGTATGAAAAAGAAAGAAACAGTGACCGTAATCCGAGACCTTCACCATTCACGTAGATCTTTGAATAACAAAATCACAATATTTGGACAATCGTCGCATTGACTAACCGAATCTGCCTGCACAATTTGGTGACGATACTTTAACCCGTTCAGTACCAGTTCTGTCATTTTCATTTTATTCTGTATAATAATAGATGATTATAATCAGTTTAAGAAGGGGCTTTATGATTTTAATATAATAAAATTCCTTTACAGTCCTAGTTATCACTTATTACCTTGTCCGTATGTATGTTTCTGCACATTTGTATTTCTCCTTAACCGATTGTAATTAACACTAGTCTGACAGCACCATTGTTTCACTAGGTGCCTGCTGGAAAGCCTTGGCTTGGTTGGCTCAGCTCTTAATGTTTACATTTACATTGTGCATATATTTATAATGTTTATATTTAGGCTAAATAAAGAATTTGAATATTTGACCTTGACCTCTGACCTTGCCATATCAAATGGAATTATATTTATTATTGTATGACCTTGACCTAGGTATTCCGAATATACATGATAAGCCTAGTGAGAATCTTAGTTAATATGAAATACTAGTAAAAATCTTATTTTGACCTTGACCATTGACCTTTACCTTCGACCTTAGAAATTCTTAATTAGCTTAACACCAATGTTAGTTTTAACTAGCATTATGAATATGATGTAATTCATATAAAAGCGTATAGATTACAAATAGTGAACATATACTGTGACCTTGACCTTTGACCTTTGACTAAAAAGAAAAAAACATATTTGGATGGTCGTCACATTGACCAACTGAATTCGCCTGCACAATTTGGTGAAAGTACATTAAACAATCTAGGAGGAGTTTAAATATGACGAACAATCTTGTTTTGACCTTTGACCTTGACCTTGATCTTAACTATTACAATATGTATATGAAACTCGATTTTTATGTTATTTAACCCTTATTTAGCGGTGAGCAACATAAGTCGAGTTAAATAAAGCTGGACTATGTGGCGGCGCTCGACATAACTCGAGTGGCAATTTCAGCACGTAATGTGACTGAGAGAGAGAGACAAGTGGTGGCAGGAGACTAGCGAGCGTATGACTGCTCCAGACCACCGCGGCGAACCTACTGACACAAATCTCAGCTCCCTCCTCCCTCTCTCACTCGCTACATACTCAATTATGTACTGAAAGTACCGAATTACCTGCTTTTTGCACTCGCGTTGCACGGTTATTGCAAGAAAACTATCCATCATACAAGGATCGTTATGGTGTCATTCGAAAGCTCTGTTTATGCCCTTTCAGGGATAGGTACTTGTTTTACGTTCTGGGTCTTATTTAGGCATGAAAATGATCACGTAAACAGCCCTATTTTGGCTAAAAACACCCCGCTGTGCGGTACACATAAATAAACCGCATAGGCCGCTCGTAAGGTGTTAAGTAATAAGCAACTAACACAGCTAGTTTTCCGAGATTTGAGTATTTTTTTAATAAATAATACAAATTGACATTTGACCTTGACTTGTGACCTTGACCTTTACGTAACAGTACAGGTTATGTTTGCATTGACGTTGCCCAAGAAAATCCAATTAGCATGCCTAATTTCATTAAAACCCATCAGTTAGTTTCATATACTGTATATTAATAGAATTGTTGACCTTGACCTTTCACCTTTATCTTGACCTATATGATATGTGTCTGAAAATGTATTATTTTTCTTTTCATTTAAAGTGCAACAATCTCACCAAATTCTGTGAAGTTTGCATGAAAAATAAAGAAATTTACACATTGACCTTACATTTGACCTTGACCTGTTACCTTGACCTTTCATATTGAATTGTATAGTTTCTTGTATGACCTTGGCCTAGGTATTCTGATTATACATGGTAAGCATAGTGAGAATCTAACAGTTAGTATAAGAAATACTAGTAAAAAACTTATTTTGAACTTTGACCATGACCTTTGACCTTACCCTTTCGAATATTTATCTAAAATGTGGTCAATAAGATATGAAGATTACCAGTAACTTGTATAGTAATTTGAGTAAAAACTAAAAACTATGAAATATTTACCTTATTTTTAACCTTGACGTTGACCTTAAAGGTGGGGGTGCATAGGTTGAGATAAACATGGAATGATAATCACCAAGCTGTACATAATCATCTTGCAAAATGCAATGGCACTGAAATCATTATTAACAAAGGTATAAAGGATTTGTGGATCGTCTATACCGGGCCTGTGACGTCACAGGAGTGTAAGTCCACCATCCAGTCTAGGATAAGGATACTGGTGTGACGTCACTATGACGTCACAGGCCCGGTATAGACGATCCGCAAAATCCTTTATAGCATTGTTAATAATTATTTCAGTGACATTGCATTTTACAAGATAATTATATGCAGGTTGGCGATTATTTGTCCATGTTTACCTCAAACCATGCGCCCCCCACCTTTAACTGTTAAGCTAAATTTAAAATTTCTTTTTGACTGATCTTCGCATTGACCAAATGGATATACCTACGAGATTTGGTGAAAATCCATAAAACGGTCTAGGAGGAGTTTTCGGACGGACGACGACAGACAAGCTGACTAGTGGTGGGCAGTATAAGGG
Organism: Paralithodes platypus; assembly: GCA_032716605.1. Classification (NCBI taxonomy): domain Eukaryota; kingdom Metazoa; phylum Arthropoda; class Malacostraca; order Decapoda; family Lithodidae; genus Paralithodes; species Paralithodes platypus. The sequence continues at coordinate 18,158,217 of CM064496.1, read as the reverse complement.
CGGGATCTGTGTGCGCGATACCACTCTGCTTTACAGAGTTGATAACACTAAGGTCGCTATCTGTAGTAGCCATTAACGTGAAAATGACCAAACTGACAATCTATCTCCTTTCGGGACTTCGGCGAGACCTTTTCTATTGCACTAGACATATCGAAGGCCTTCGATAGTCTGGCACAAATCTCGAATGTCTAAACTACCCTCCTTCAGTTTCTATCCCTCCATCTGTGCCTTTGTCTCTAATTTCCTTTCCGGCCGTTCCATAGCTGCGGTTGTGGATGGCCATCGGTCACTTCCTCATCCTATCAACTCCGGTGTTCCTCAGGGCTCTGTAGTATCTCCCATTCTATTTCTAATTTTCATAAATGATCTCAACTGTACCTCCAGTCCCATCCATTCATACGCAGACGACTGTACCTTACACGATTCAATTAGTTTTCCTGAACGCCTAGGCCAGCAATCTCTCAAAAACAAACGTAATGAAGCCATGCAACACTTATCTTCTGATCTAACTACTATTTCCAATAAAGGCAGAGAAAACCTTGTTGCCTTTAATGCTTCCAAAACCCAATTTATTCATCTTACTACCCATCAGGAACTCCCAGAGGACTATCACTAACACTTCAACAATACAAAAATCAATCCTTCATCTTCTCTAAATATTCTTGTTATCTCTTTTTTTTCTACTCTCACTTGGAATGTCCATATTACCAGTCTTGCTAAGGCACCCTCCCAGAAGCTGGGTGTGCTCAACCGCCTCAAGGGGTTCTTTACCCCTGCACAGCTTCTTGCTCTGTACAGGGGCACAGTGCATCCTTGTTTTTTTTTTGTTTTTTTTTTCTATGTGATTGAGGGAGGCAAAAGGCATAACTGCCTATAGCGAGTGCCTCCCCCATAGTTGAAAGAGTGACAGGGCCAAAATCAAGGGACGTTCGAGCCAAAATGATATTGAGTATTGTTCACATGTGTGGGGAGGATTCTCTCACACCGCACTCCTATACAAAGTAGAATGGAAAGGCTTTAGTATCATTAACTCCCATCCACTCACCGAGTCTGCAACCTCTCTTACTTCTCCGCAATGTTGCATCTCTCTTGCTATTATATCGCTACTACAATAATCAATGTTCCTCAGAGATCTCCTAGTTTATACCACCTCCTCTACGTAGGGTACATAGTATCCATCTTGCAACACAATCCCACCCCTAATCTGTGCAACTCTCCAACCCAAGAGTGAAACATTATTCTCAGTCTTTTTTCTATTCAACTTCTGAGCTCTGGAACTCTCTCCCAGAATCAGTCTTTCTCTATTCCTATGACTTAAAGCTCGACCAGGCAGTTCTGCCTTTTGTCTCCCTCACCAATAAAAAAATAAAACAAATAATAATAATATATGTACTGTATATCTATTGGCACCCCTCTTAATTCCCGAGGGGCTCCTCACAAATGAATCGCCTCCATGTTCCTCTGTCATCCGTCAGCCGGTGCCCCTCTTCCCAACCAAGGTGTAGTGGGGACTTTTATGTAGTGGCACCTTAAGTATTATTGACGTCAGAAGATGTGATGGTAATAGATACAGGAGGAGAATTCCTACACCCGGGATCCCTGCCCTGCAGTATACCCACTGGAAGGTTACGTGTGTGTACCTAAACAGGTTTGCTTCATCCGGGATGCCTTCCAAACTAGTTTCTAGACTTTTCCGGCTTTACCTGCTTGATGTATTACGCCTTGGAGGGGCCAGTAGGAGCAAGATATAATCATATGTACACACAAGATGTTCATATAGTGGACGTTGTAGACCATAAACAAATGATAGAATGTCGGGATCATGGAATTTTTGTCACACCACACACACACGCACACACACACAAACACACACATACAGTATATATATATATATATAATATGAGAGAGAATGAGAGAGCGAGATTTGTTTCCACGAATAAGATCTGTTCTACTTGGAACAAACTTCCCTCGGCAGTTTCAACTTCAGTAGAAAAGTTCAAGAAGAGAGTCAGTAATGTTTTCCACACTATACAGTGAGTGCAGGGCTCTACATAATATATTGTTCCCAAATGATTGTCTCCCCGGAATGGAAAGCAAGATCTCTGAGATACTAACTATCCTTGTATTTCTCTCTCTCTCTCTCTCTCTCTCTCTCTCTCTCTCTCTCTCTCTCTCTCTCTCTCTCTCTCTCTCCTCTTGTACTTTACCTCATACACTTGGATACTGTGGTAGAGCTCGAGTGTGTTGGAGTAACTCACTCATTTCTTATACGACACCCAAGAAGGAGAGCTACATAGATACTCAGACCTTGCTGTCCCTCCTAGATAGTCTGGATTTATGTCTACAATAGTAGCTGTTACCAAGTTGTAACAGTACTGTTCAGTACTCTAAGGATTTTACGTCAATAATACCATGTTCATCATCAAGATATTCATAATTTTCATGTAATATCTTTATGTACTTATGTTTGTATAATATTGAATATAATAGTTTACATTAGGTTATTTAGGCAAGGTTAGGCTAGATTAGGATAGGTTAGGTTCATATACAGTATGTTAGTTTAGATTAATTAAATTTAAGTAATAGGTTATGTTAAAGTAGGTTAGGTCATGTTAAATAATGTTAGAGTCAACACCAAAGTAACATGGTATTGGCAAGGTTAAGTAAGCATAATATTGCTCATGAACGAAGGATGTCATGGATTTTGTATTCAATAAATTGTTTGTGTCCTTCGCCCAGTAGTGTAGCCAGGGTTTTCTCAGCAGGGGGGCACCTGGGGGGGGGGGGGGGGGGGGGCACTATCATGGGAGGGGCACCAGATACTCAGGGCCAGGTAGAGACTTCATTGGGCCCTGGTGCTGTGGGCCCCTATAAATTGATAGGCGAGCGAAGCGAGCCAATCCAGCGAGGTGGTTGGGGGGGGGGGGCCTGTGAGCCCCCCCCCCCCCAAGATTTCTTTTGAATTTCACTGCTTAATAGACTTAATCTGAAGCCATATTTTTTGTTATAAATAACACATTATCAAACTAATGATTCTAAGGAACTCCTTTATTTTATTTTTAGTTTTGTCTATATGGTTAATCATTAGCCTATATTGTATTAAACTCAACTAACACTAACTCAATTTACATAACCAATTTGGTATATAAATACTGTAAACACACAATCCTCTCAGAGCTTTATTAAACACTTGTACTGTATATTTGTGGACAGACATTTTGGAAATTAGAAGCTAATTCGCATAATTGAAACTGAACCAAAGGAATGTTGTGAGACATAATCAGAGGAATATCCTTTACATACAAAAATTACTACTGCATAATCTAAGGGAGGGTTGAAGGGAGAGCTTTATTAATTCACTTAAGTTATGAAAATAGTAATGTACAGTACTTGCAGGATTAGGCTATACAGTATATTGTATTGAAATGGTGTACTGTATAATCTCTATAATTAAGGTTTAGTGACAAATTATTTTAGAGTTGAATAGATAATAAGACATCATGATAATCGTACAAGAAATGCCACAAACCAGAAACATTTCTTACCTAAAGTGTCCTCCCTCGTCCCTCTCTTCACCACGCAGCAATCAGCTGAGCGATTATAAACAAACAAACAAACGTGTCCTAGCATTCATTCGAGAAATAATTTTCTTTTGTATTAATATTTTGTTTTATTTCTGCCTTAAGTTAACTGAAAATGTTTAAACTTTATATATTAAGAATTAGAAATAGTTCAGATATAACATTACTATTCAATTTTCCAATCTAGGGTGGATGAAAAATCAAAGCTCCAACAGGTATTAAAATGAAAGAAAACGACAATTTTAATGGAGATATTTATGATCTTTAATAATTTGAATTGTTGTTTTAGGTGGAGGTGGTGGTGCCTTCTATCCAGGAGTTCCTAACTTCCTATTGAATACAAATTAACAATAACAAATTAGGTATACATGTAGAGCTGTGGTGTCTGGAGGGGGGGCACCTAGGGGGGCACAAGTTTCTCATGGGGGGGGCACGTGCCCCCCATGCTACGTGGCTACGCCACTGCCTTCGCCTATTCCCGTATGTAAAAATATACAAGGTAGAACGACATTACATGAATATAGGGAAGTTGATACAAACAATAATTTATTTTTATGACTAATGCCTCGAAGCATGCAGGGGGACAAAAGTAGTAGGAGGTGAGGAAGGGAGCAGCAGGAGGAGATGAAAGCATCGGGGCTTTACCCAACATGTGTGTGTTGTACTGTACCTTTGATTTTATTTGCAGAGTAGGACGAAAAGGGCAAACACGACTAAAATAATTAAGTTAGGTTGCTAGGTGGTACACCAAAATGTATACAATACTGTAACATACTGTATATTAAAATACTTAATTATTTTCTATTTTGTCTAGTGGTATTTGAAGACTTTTATGTGTATGTGTGTGTGTATGTGTGTAAGGTGAGTAGTAGTGGGTATGTATGTGTGCGCATATCTGCAAGTGTACGTGAAGAAATGCTTGAAGTTGTGTGTATGTATGTGTGTGTATTTACTACATCCACCTCCAAGTTTACACTCTAGTGCAACACCTGATTGTTGCAAGCACGTCCTTCCATATCCGTTTTCTTCCTCGTTAAAACATTACGAATTCATCTCCCCCCTCCCACATCTTTCTCTCTCTTTCTCTCACTCTCACTCACTTTCTCACACTCTCTCACTCTCTCTCTCGCTCGCCTACAACCCAATTATCAATCTATTACCGTTGTTAGGTATAGAGTAGTTGACCTATGACTAAATAATTATTGTATCTGTTGCAATATATATTTATTTCATCCATGTGGTTATCTTTAACTTAATTGATTATAACTGTCAATAACCGCATGATACCTGTATATTACAATGGAACATGTCATAGTTTATATATACTTGAACAAATGATTAAATGTTACGTTGTTTGTTATCTATCTATAGAGTGATTATCCTTTTGAATACTTTATCAACTTTATTTGCATTTTAAAAGCGAACATGGACTATCAAATACTTCATCGTACTTAATACATTATATGAATCATTATCGATCATCTTCTCCCTCTCTCTAAATTAAGCTGAGCTAAGGAGAAAAATAGGCACCGACTTTTGACACACACCAAATAAAAGTAAATACTGACAGGTGAGGCTGAGACAGAGGTCACTATGCAGTATATAGAGACCGTAGGAGAGACAGATTAGAGGGTGACCAAGTGGTTTGAAATACGATTTCCATATTAAGTGCAATGGAAAATTAATTGATATAATTAATTGAATTGATCAATACATGTTGAGAAATGTTCATTAAGTTAAGTTAACCAATTTTACTATTTAAGTTAAAGTTAATTAACTTAATCGTTTAATCGGCAAAAAGTTAAGTTAATTAACTTAATTAACCGAACTGTGTTGTGAAGTAATACATCTGTATATGTTCATATTCTGAGAAATATCAAAGGTGGAAATATGCTGAGACTGGTTGTCTGTGAGCTGCACCCAGCAGACCTAAATTTAACCCAAGAACAGTATGTGATGTTCCTTCTGGAATGTTCTACGGGGCGAAAGCGATGTTCCTTCGGAAGATAGCCCATAACAAATATAAAAATAAATATGCCACAGAACAAATGATTTGAAAGCAATACATGATTAGGTGGCATGTTTCCTTTCCACCACCTCTTACCTTCCCCTTACATTGTGTAATATCCCCCCTCTCCCTTTTCTCACGCTCCTTCTTTATTGTGCATTTTCCCTCAATTTTTACTGCTACTTCCTACCACCCAGCCAGAAATACATCCACTCACCCTCCCCTACACTCTCCCTGCCTCCCTCTTCCCTCTTACATGCGGTGTAGACAGCTGGGAGTTCAGTATGCCTCAGGCAAGCAACCAGGGCACACCTATATTGCACTCCCTTGTACTACTCTCCCAACACCTCCCATTACAATAATGCCGTTTTTCACTGGATATTTGCTCTTTACACTTATTTTTTGGTTCTTCAATGTTCACATCTCTATTATATAAAATATATGCATATGGAGCAGTAATATTGCTATAAATGGTAAGTATATTACATTTTGTCAGAATTGACGCTAAATCTCTCGCACTAGCGGCACTTTAAAAAACATGATTGGCGCATTCCTCGAGTTAAGCAGATTTAGCAATTTTAAGACTGATCATTCAATGTTACCCGTGACCTGTGGCCAGCGGATCCTAACTTTAATCTTAATTTCAGCAATTTTAAGCTCACATGCACTTAACTAATTAGAAGGTAATTAGAGGCTATTTTGACTTCTCATGTTCTAGGGATAGAGAGTTTATGACTATTAGAGTAGCAATATTCTGGCTATGCAACTTGTGTTCAGTGACCAGCAAGCACATAAGTTATGTGAACAGTAAGTGATTCAGCTGTCTATCAATTGACTTCGAAATTAACTGGAATTTAACAGTGAAGCAAGTTACAACATGTGCGCAATGACTCATCTGAGTTTCTGTGAGCAGCAGACGGCCTTATCAAATAATTAGTTCCCAGCAACATTTCCAAGAACATTCTAACAACCGTCTAATTGTTCTATAGTACTCAAATACTAATAATCAGAGGGTGGTGGGTTAGACTTCCAGGACCAGGGCATCTCGGCAGCGTGTCATTCCTTCGGCAGGAACCTTGTCGTCGGCTATGCCTCTCACACAGCTCAGGCAGCAGACCACACACAGGGCATCAACAACAAGTGCTCTTGGGTATTGGGACCTCTCAGAGCCTCTTCAGGGGTGGCGAACTCAGTAGTACGGGTTGAGGGACTCAGTCGCTGGCTCAGCTTCCTCCTTTAGCAGCTTTGGTAACTCAGTTTTCCAGTGAGTGGCGAGTTCCTCAAAGTAGGAGTCTGGGGAGCCCAAGGTGTGGTTCTCGATGAGGGCTCTCAACTCCAATAGCTTGAGGCAATCAGGTGTAGGGGGACAGGTAAATCAGTGGATGAGGGAAGCTTGAGTTTAGTCAATATTCGTCTTTTATGTCTGATAACAAATCGTCTTTTTCATAAGAACCTCTTTTAGAGCTCTCGTTCACTGATAACACTTTACTGCCGTATGCCTTTGGTACTTCGGGAGAGGAGGAGGGTTTTTGCTGCTGGTGCTGCAGAGGAAGGAGGGAAGCCGAGTTTGCGTGAACAGCAACTGCGTACTGGGTGGCTGGTTTCGGGTCCTTATACAGCTGGCAGGAGGATCGAGCATTTCTCCTTGAGCCAATCACAAGGCTTCCAGGATTACTTGGTCTGGATCCTGATTCTGGAAGATGAGTGATGCTCACATGGGTTGTTATCTTTCTGTTTCGGCCAATAGGTTGGAAGCCCTGGCAAGCGTCTTGACCAATGCGGTAGTCAGCATTTCTTGACGTCATCATCTGGATTGCTCTTCCTCAGCCAATGGGAGGGCACAGTGACTGGGGAATTCCTTTACCTTTTCAAGAGCTTCTAGACGTGGAATCTTGGGTATCTACATCTATGAGGTTAGGACGGGACTATGATGAAGGGGACTTGTGTCACACCTTCTGGGAGGAAGTGGCTGGGGCTTGGGGATCTTCATATGCTTTAGGCCACTAAGTGTGTGTCTGGCTGGTTCCTTCCGAGGCTGTTTGAGAGATTTGCCTAACTTCATGACCAAATTCTACCACGTATTTAGCGTAAGCACATTTCATAACTACAGTACAGGGCATTAATAAGGATAAACTTAATTGGATCATTAAACCTTGAAAGCAAATGCTAAATATTGTTTTAATATAAAAAAGCATATTATCGACTCGCTTGTATTCAATACACTATTACACCTTGAAGATTATTACATGTATTAAAAGTGTGTTCTTGCTATCAGTATACGTTTTTATTCAACTTAGGATGGGTCTATAGGAATCAAAGGGGTAAAAGCGATCTTAATTAACCTTCTAACTCAGCGTCTTCCCAAACTGAGTAAAATCGTCTAACACAAGCCAACATGTAAGACACACCTCACCACTTACTACTAGAGTTAATGCTGACTGTAAGTTATGCAGGAAGCATAGTATCCAAAGTGTAATCAGCTAGCTAACCTGGCAGAAATGTATTACGCTGTGTTTTCTATATTTGCATAGCCAATATTAAGTAAAGATGGCATCACATAAGCAGTTTAGAAAGGTAGTAGAGGAAATATATAAAAACAGGTTATCTTCATTACATTTTATATATTATACTTTCTGCATAATATACAGTCAGTATTAACCCTTTCAGTACCGGTGCCGCCTTTTCACTTTAATCTGGCTACAATTAGAAGACGTTTTCAGTTTCAAAAGGGCCTCTAGCAATAAACAGGATTAGAACTATCTCACTTAATGCATTTTACTACCACAGATTCTTCTTGAACTGCATAAAATCCTCTAAACATAGCTAGAATAAATTCAAAAGACGTCGCTGGTACAGAAGGGGTTAGCTCTAGCAATATGCGATAAGGCGTTTCTCTCTAACATGCTGGCTAGTGTTAAACGATTTTACTGGGTTTAAAGATAAACATTAGGCTACCATGGTGCGGTGAGAGTATGAACATGATTAGATTAATATCCAGTATTCGAGAATGGATAATAAGTCGTAGGCATGTGCATAAACCTTTAACCGTCTTGGTGGTGTAATGGTTAAGGTGTCAAAAATCTGTGTGTAATAACCCGGGTTCGAATCCTGGTGGATCGCACATGTGCTTTAATTAATTTCATTGGGGGTGTTTGGTGTTGTGGTGAAGTTAATAACAAATAAATACACTGAGTTAGAAGGTTAATTATGATTACTTTGACCCCTTTGATTCCAAGAGACCCTTCCTAAGTTGAATAAAATCATCTAATGATAACCCTAATATACCTTTAATACGCGTTATAATCATTTCAACCACTATACAAGCACCTACCCCTCACAGCAATAATACTGATACCATACCGATGATCACTGTGGACTGTGGACTATAATCACCATTCATCCATCATTGATGGTATCCATTTGTAAGAGATATGTTAACGTTGCAACACATTCAGTACCGGTGAAGTATTTTGTATTGGTTTTTAGCTATATTTAGGCGATTATTTTAAGCTTCGGAAGGATATATGGTAGCTAAAAAGAATTAACTGAGATAGTCTGTAGCCTATTATTTGGTAGATATCCATCCCAAGCTGAAAATAATCGTCAAATAGATGCCAGAATATAATGAAAAGGATACCAGTGTACCAGTCTGAATTTACACCCGTCCGGAATTCCACCTGGGGAAATCTGGCCCGGGATATAATCCCGATGAAATCATGGCACTGGCACCCCTAGAACTACAGATAGGCTCTTACCTACTCTTGGTCCACATGATTAGGCGAGTCCCATGCCCCTTTTTGCCCAGCTCCAAGAAACCGGGGTATCCCCAAACGACCATGAAGGGGAATCCCTGCTGTCATTGCGAAGGAGATGCTCGAGACAGCCACGGCCACTGATTAGCCAGAGCGATCGTCCAGTCTTAACACTTTCCATGATCAAAGGCTTAAATGGGGAAAGAAGGGGGGGGGGGGGTCCACCTCCCCTTCCTTCCCACCTCCTTTGGTCCACCTCCCCTTCCTCCCCACCTCCTTTGGTCCAGCTCTCCTTCCTCCCTACCTCTTTTGGTCCAGCTCCCCTTTCTCCCTACCTCCTCTGGTCCAGCTCCCCTTCCTCCCTACCTCTTTTGGTCCAGCTCCCCTTCCTCCCTACCTCCTCTGATCCAGCTCCCCTTCTTCCCTACCTCCTCTGGTCCAGCTCCCCTTTCTCCCTACCTTCTCTGGTCCAGCTCCCCTTCCTCCCTACCTCTTTTGGTCCAGCTCCCCTTCCTCCCTACCTCCTTTGCTCCAGCTCCCCTTCCTCCCTACCTCCTCTGGTCCAGCTCCCCTTCCTCCCTACCTCTTTTGGTCCAGCTCCCCTTCCTCCCTACCTCCTCTGGTCCAGCTCCCCTTCTTCCCTACCTCCTCTGGTCCAGCTCCCCTTTCTTCCTACCTCCTCTGATCCAGCTCCCCTTCTTCCCTACCTCCTCTGGTCCAGCTCTCCTTCCTCCCTACCTCCTCTGGTCCAGCTCCCCTTTCTTCCTACCTCCTCTCTACCTTCTCTGGTCCTGCTTCTCCCAACCCCCACCTCCCCCTGCCCCCTCACACACACTCACCCTTCCTCCCCTGGTCCAGCCATGGCCAGAATACTTCCCCCTATCATCCCTAGACCCTCCGAGCCTGAACCAGGACCCCTCCTATCCCCTGGTCTTTCCCTCTACCCTCCCCACCTTCCCTGGCTCCGCCCGGGATATCCTTAAATGGTGGGGTGCGAGGCGGGGTATATAATAGCGACCAACACCATAAACCAACACTTCTTCTAAGAACTTGAAAGCGTCAAGAACAAACCTGCAGAGCAAAAATGTAAGTAGGCCCTTGTAAGCGCAAGTCAGGAATAAATAGTACAAGTAGAAACCTGTTGATAGCCAATGCTTGCATGGTGGGTATGTAAGCAATATGTACTGACATAATTATATACGGTATATATATAACTGTCTTCATAGCGCAATGGATAAATGCACTGAGTTTCGGTGTGAGCATCCTAGGTTCGAATCCCTGGACTGCCACATGTATTTGTTGATTTCATTAATTGAGTTTATGAGTAAAGTCGGTTGGTGGAGGTAACATAATAATTCATTCAGGTTCAGGGGTAGTTTATAGAGAGGTCTTCCTAAGGGTTAAGGCCCCATTAATTACTCCTTCCTTTCATCTATACATATCTAATGATAGCGCAGTTGGAAAGTGTGTACATGCATAGATTGATATGCAGGATTCGAAACTGCATAATAATTCGAGGCTTGTCCACCTTTCTTTAACTGTCTTCATAGCACAATGGATAAATGCACTGAATTTCGGTGTGAGCATCCTAGGTTCGAATCCCTGGACTGCCACATGTATTTGTTGATTTCATTAATTGAGTTTAGGAGTAAAGTCGGTTGGTGGAGGTAACATAATAATTCATTCAGGTTCAGGGGTAGTTTATAGAGAGGTCTTCCTAAGGGTTAAGGCCCCATTAATTACTCCTTCCTTTCATCTATACATATCTTATGATAGCGCAGTTGGAAAGTGTGTACATGCTTAGATTGATATGCAGGATTCGAAACTGCATAATAATTCGAGGCTTGTCCACCTTTCTTTAACTGTCTTCATAGCACAATGGATAAATGCACTGAATTTCGGTGTGAGCATCCTAGGTTCGAATCCCTGGACTGCCACATGTATTTGTTGATTTCATTAATTGAGTTTAGGAGTAAAGTCGGTTGGTGGAGGTAACATGATAATATATATATAATTGTTCTTCCAAATATCGTCCAGAACTTACTATCCACGACTGTACAATTGTGAGTATAAATGGTGAGCACTTATTTCACTCTATATCGTAAGTGAACGAGGCAATATTATGGTGCTTTAAAATATGTTCCCACATGCTTCAAAATTGCACATTAACTCCTTGCGACATATTATGTTCCAATAGGTCCGAGGAGGCGGTTGACAAGTATTTTGGGTCTTGAATTTGGCTCATGAGTGTTGTCGAAGCCTTACATTTTTCGCGATTTCCATCCACCAGAATGCTGTTTATTGTGATGTATCATATATCAGTGGAAAGAGGAATATTTATAGTACATGATAAAACAAAACAAAATGTAAATAAATCGAAATATGAAAGTGTAAATGAGTCCGGAATACAATTATTTCCCATGCAATTGTCTTCACACCGTCCTAGCTCTAAATTGTGAGTGATGACCATATATTTTTTTTTGCTCAAATAATAGTATGTTTTCTCCTCTTTCCAAATCTGAAAATAGAAATTGTTTATCTTCAATAGTTCTCAAGCAGTGACCGAAAACAAAAAATATATGATTTTGATTGATATGGTTTATAACATTTTCGATTTATTTCGTTGCTACGAATTGTATGGTTTTAAATTTAGGCTGTATGAATTCGGCAAATAATGCTGATGAGTATAAAACAAACTAGAAGTTCCTAGGACAAATACTTTTTGCGCTATGAATATTTGAAATGAAGAGCCAAAATGCGAATATTTACGCTTCACCCATCTCTGTTCCGGCGATGGTAGCCGGGTTCCGAGCTGTTCCCCACCTCGTGGTTGCGTTATTTGCTCGGATATGTATATAACTGTATATATCACCGGAATCGGAAAATTGTGCTCTTTCCAATGGTGAAAACAAAAATAATATAGCGTAATTGGTTCGCGAGCTATGCGCAATTGTTTCCATGCAGTGACCGAAAAAAAAAATATATGATTTTGATTGATATGGTTTATAACATTTTCGATTTATTTCGTTGCTACGAAGTGTATGGTTTTAAATTTAGGCTGAATGAATACGGCAAATAATGCTGATGAGTATAAAACAAACTAGAAGTTCCTAGGACAAATACTTTTTGCGCTTTGAATATTTGAAATGAAGAGCCAAAATGCGAATATTTACGCTTCACCAGTCTCTGTTCGGGCGATGCTAGCCGGGTTCCGAGCTGTTCCCCACCTCGTGGTTGCTTTATTTGGTCGGATACGTATATAACTGTATATATCACCGGAATCGGAAAATTGTGCTCTTTCCAATGGTGAAAATAAAAATAATATAGCGTAAATGGTTCGTGAGCTATGCGCAATTGTTTCCATGCATTGTTATTGTTATGAAAATATATGAGAATGTTTATACAGTTGTATATCTTTGCCACAATATACAACACTTTTATATAATTTGTGTTGCCAATAATTGTATAATGTTCATAGAAGACATGTCAGTCATGAAGGTTGCCAATTTTACTTACCTGGTAGGGCTACAACCCTTTCCAACGAGAAGGGAAATGGCTCCAGGGTTGACACTGAAAAAACAAAATAAGAAAGCCAGGTTATCTTCAGGTAATAAATTCAGAAATAATTCTATTGTACACGAAAATAAAATAAAGTAATATATATATATATATATATATATATATATATATATATATATATATATATATATATACACACAAGGTGTCAAACAAAATATAAAGATTGGTAAATGGTAATGGTAATGTATGTGTGGATATATATATATATATATATATATATATATATATCTGTATATTTATGTATATATATATATATATATATATATATATATATATATATATGGTGTCAAACCATAGAAATATGTGCAAATTTCCAAGCCACCCAAAGAGGTACTGCACTGGACTCGTTATTTTTTTAGAGTGGTTTCCCCAGGAGGCCTATATCCACTGTAGTGCAAATTGTATTTTTTTTTTGTTTTTTTTTTTTTTTTTTTTTTTTTTTTTTTTTTTTTTTTATGATGATGGTGATGATGATGAGTGAATGAAGGTGGGCCCCGAACCTTGGAAGTGATGATTGAATGGATGAATGAATGATTGAATGATTGAATGACTGAATGAAAGGGTGATGAAGGTGAATTATTGATGATGATGATGATGATGGGTGAATGAAGGTGGGTGAATGAAGGTGGGCCCCGAACCTCTGAAGTGATGATTGAATGAATGATTGAATTATTGAATGATTGAATGACTGAATGAAAGGGTAATGAAGGTGAATTATTGATGATGATGATGATGGGTGAATGAAGGTGGGTGAATGAAGGTGGGCCCCGAACCTCGGAAGTGATGATTGAATGAATGAATGAATTATTGAATGATTGAATGACTGAATGAAAGGGTGATGAAGGTGAATGGAAGAATGCATAAAGACTGAATGAATGAATGGGTGATAGTGATTGGAAAGGAATAATGAAGGTGAATAGGAGAATGCATAAATGAATGAATGAATCGTGCAAAGATCCTGGCTATAGGACATCTGCATCGAGTTGATGGTACTTGTTAAAGCAACCATTGACATCGATGCAGAGGCTAACGCGGCAAGACCTGCAGCGAAAGCTCGTGTCCTTGCGAATTTGGCTCCTGTAACACACACGGCACTTCTTTCGCTTTCCGCCTGGGATAGTCTCGAAAACGTGTTCCAAGTTCCTGTTGTACCGGTCATGGTCCAGTACAACAGGACGTGGCCTGGAACCCCGTCCTCTAAGAGGACCTATCCGACGGCCTCTTGGTGCCTGAGCCCTAGCTTGAACGTCCATTACTAGTGGAACCCAGGCGGCATCCATGAGGGGTGCTGCCCGAGCGCCACCAGCAGCAGCAGCTGCACCCGGTACTACTGGTGCGGGGGGGTCAAGTGGTAGGTCATCCACTTCCTCCTCATCATCAGTAGCATCGTCCGAGTCCGATACTGGTGCCGCCTGGGGTGCATTCTCAGCGAGTGCTCCCCCGACGGCAACAGCAGCAGCAGCAGCATCTGGACCTGGTGAGGGGGGGGGTCATGAAAGAGTGCTCCCCCAATGCCTCCACCAGCAGCAGGAGCACCAGGAGGAGTGCCAGGATCATCAGCAGGAGCGGCTGGGGAGTCTGGATTGTCGTTCGGTGGGGGCGACCCAGCTGAGCTTCCGGAGGATTGCCGCCGACGCCGCCTGTCTCGCCTGAGACGGGTGCATGGCTCGTACTGACCTTCTGGCAAATCCTGTGCACGCCGGATGCGTCTCCCCGACAAAGGCCACTCTGCAGGGTTGAAGTGCAACAAGGAACGGACTACGCTTTCCTGGAACGCCAGCATAGTCATCTTCCTGCGGGGGTTGCACTTCTTGAAGAGTACGAAGGCATTGAAGAGGGCCATTTGGATGAAGTAGAATACGATCTTCTTCGTCCATTTGACCGTTCTTCGCTGGATGGGGTAGTACTGGATCATCTGATCAAAATGATCCACCCCACCCATGTGGCGGTTGTAGTCGTCAACACAAACGGGCTTCATGATGTTCTTACGAGTCCGCTGCCACCTGCCTTGTACCTTCTTCTTGACAAATGACTGCTTTGGAATGGTGCTCTGGTCATGGAAGGTGGACACCATGTTGACAATCCGTTTGTCTTTCCAAAGCATCACTAGGGTTGTGCCGTTGTTCATCGCCTCAATTGCATCGTCTTCCAGTGTCGATGCATGGGCAATGTCGCGCAACCGCTTCGGAGCCCCTCGTGCAAGCCTCAGGGTGCCACACACATAGATCTGGTGGTGTGTGAGCATGTGGTGGCACAGGTCAACTGAGTTGTAAAAGTTGTCCATGAACAACTTGTAACCCATGCCTTGCAGGGACTCCGTTAAACCCTCAACCGTTTTCTGGAGAGTTTGACCAATACCAGTGTAGACTTCAAAGTCATACACGAAACCAGTCGTGGACTCTGCCAGGATGTACAGCTTGATAGCGTACTTCTTCGGCTTCATCGGGTTGTAGCACTTGAATGAAAGGCGACCCTTCCACCCAAGGCAGCCTTCGTCGATGGACACCTTCCTCTCCGGGACGTAGGCAAGCTTGAAGCCAGCAAGCAGGTAGCGCATCACCGTGCGGATCTTCACTAGCCTGTCTTTGGTCTGCTTGATGACTGCCTTGCTGTTGAACGTGTGAAAATTGCTCAGCAAGGCTTGGAACTTGGTGACCTGCATGGTCGTGCAAAACGTTGGATAATTATGGACTCCATCATTTAGCCAGTAGTGACGCACAGTGGGGAGTTTGTTGACACCCATGAGGAAGTACAGACCAAGGAATTTGGCCATGTCCTCCTCACTGAACGATGTCCACAGAGAACCAACGAATAAGGCATACGCATTGGTCTCATTCACCAGGAACCTGAGCAGTTCTCTTGTAAAAAAGAGCTGGAAGAACTGCAGTGGTGTCACTGGTGCTGGAACCCGCAAGCCAGGGGTTCCAGTGAAAGGATCAACGTTGGGTGTGAACGGGTCTGACGTCCACTCGTGATCCTCAGCATACACGGTGGGGGGGCGTGGAGGTGCACGTGCTGGGAGAGCACCACGTCGTCCGCCTGGACGACGTATGTAACCTCTGCGGCCCCTGGGCCTACCACCTCGGCCCTTCACGGGCCCAGTTTTCGGGGGGGGGGGGGGGGGGGGGTCGTCTCCGGCGGAAGACGAAGGGGGTGGGGGTGATGGTGGATGTGATGAGGGTGATGGGTGATGGTGGATGTGATGAGGGTGATGGAGAAGGTGCTGTGGGTGGATGAAGTGGGGCAGGAGGAAGCCTCTGTGGAAGCTCCTCATCGATTGCCACAGCAATCTCATCGTGCATGATTTGGCGATGTTCAGGCGGAACAAACGCCATGTAGCGCGCCTCGCTGCCCCCGCTGTTCCCCAAGGAGATCAGCGAGGGGGAGGCTACGCTGGGAGACAGGACATGTGATGGTGGGGTGTTCAGACTACCCACCGGCAGGAATGGAGCCAGGATGCGGGGGCTGTCTGAAATGTTGCTGGCCGGTGATTCTACGTGAGGTAACAAGGGACCGCCATGCAGGTTGTGTCGTGAAACAGGAGAAGAAAAAGAATAGAATGTGTGGAAGTTCGGGAATGGTGTGACGACATGAGAGGATGTTGATGGTTGTGGTGAGAGTACATGAGTGGATGTTGATGGTAGGATGGGTGCTGGTAGGACGGGTGGGGATGGATGAGGTGGGGTGATGTGGAGTGATGTACGGGCTAGGTGGACGGCTGGTGATGAGAGGTGGCGAGGTAGGACGACGGGTGATGATGAGCAGTGGCGAGATGGGGTGGTGTGGAGTGATGTACGGGCTAGGGGGACGGGTGATGATGAACAGTGGCGAGATTGGTGGTGTGGAGTGATGTACGGGCTAGGGGGACGGGTGGTGATGAGAAGTGGCGAGGTAGTGCGACGGGTGATGATGAGCAGTGGCGATGAAGGGGGACGGGTGATGAGGAGACGTGGTGAGGTTGGGCGACGACTGGAGGTGGAGGTTGTGGAGTTGGTGGAGTTTGTAGAGGTGGAGTTGGTGGAGGAGGTGGAGGTGCTGATGTGATGATCCTCCTCCTCTTCCCCCTGGGCGGTGGAGAATTGGTCAAACCATCTTCATCTCCATCCGTCTCACCCGCCTCATCTGTCCACTCCTCTTCCTCGCATCCCATGCCGTCCTCGCTCTCGCTCTCGCTACTGCTGATATCAAGGATGGTGTTGAGGACGGAGGCCAGCTGGTCCTCCGGGATGGGGCGTTTTTTATCCATGGCAAGCTAGATGTGTAACGGATCTGTAATGGGAGGGGGGGGGGGGGGGTATAAAAACAAATGCACAACAGAACCAAGAAAAATCAAAAACAAAAATATATATATATAAGTATATCAATCTACAATTAGAAAACAATATGGGGCGTTTTCTATCCATGGCTGGCTTTCTATCCATGGCTGGCTAGATGTGTAAGGGATCGGTAATGGGTGGGGGGGGGGGGGGCGGGCGGGCGGGGTATAAAAACAAATGCACAACAGAACCAAAAAAAAGCAAAAAATATATACATATATATATATATAAGTATATCAATCTACAATTAGAAACAAATATATAAATACAAAAATAACCCTCCCCCCTAATTTTTTTATTTATATATATATTTACTTATATATATATATATATATATATTTGGGGGGAGGGGGGTATAATGGGGAAAGAGGGGGAGGGTGTATAATTAGGGAGGGAGGGGGCATAACTTAGATAAATACATAAATACGAATGATATATAT